>JAOPSE010000015.1:94370290-95570290 GCA_029449295.1 Zea luxurians | reverse complement strand
AAGAACCCAATCACACAAAAGAGTGACACAAGAGACACGGTGATTTTATCCCGTGGTTCGGCTAAGTATAACACTTGCTTACTTCCATGTTGTGGTGTCCCAATGAAAGAGGGTTGCACACAACCCCTTTCAAGTGATCCAATGATCCACTTGAATACCACAGTTTCTTCCTTATAGTATTTATCCCTTTTGTGAGGAATCTCCACAAGTTGGAGCCTCTCACCCTTACAAGGTTGATCACAACACAAAGCACAAGAGTAAGGGAGGGAAAGAAACACACACAAGAATCGCAGCAAACACACACACACATAAGTCAAGACGTGAGCACAAAACATGGCGCATGGAGTTTACAACTCCAACGATGCTCAAATCTCAAACACGATGACCCGATTGCGTGGTTGCGGAGTCTAGGCGTCTTAGGATGTTTAGTGAATGCTTGGTAGTTTGCTCCATGCACCTAGGGGTCCCTTTTATAGTCCCAAGATAGCTAGGAGCCGTTGGAGTTCTATTTGGAAGACAAATCTTGCCTTCTATCGGGTGGCGCACCGGACAGTCCGGTGCACCGCCGGACATGAACAATGCCTGTCCGGAGCCTGATCTCCTTCCTTTTCTGGCGAAGCCGACCGTTGGACCTTCGGTCCCCTTAGCGCACCGGACAGTCCGGTGCGACCAAGTGATCGTTGGCTCGGCCACGTGCCGCCCTTTGATCGCGCTGCCAACCGTTTGCCGTGGGCACCGTTGGCTCACCGGACAATCCGGTGCACACCGGACAGTCCGGTGAATTATAGTCGCGACGCCCTTGATGAATTCCCGAGAGCGACGAGTTCGTCGCCGAGCCAGCCTGGGCACCAGACACTGTCCGGTGCACCACATGCTGGTGCATCTCTGGCTACTTTTAGTCAGACTTCTCCAATCCAATCTCAGTTGAATTAACAAGGTTCCTAGCACTTAGATAAATATGTTAGTATCCAAAAACAATTTACTAAGGCTAGGGACATACCTTGATTCTTTGATTTGCATCTTTCAACCACTTAGCGCTTATGAACAAAGTAATTTGTGTTGGTCATCTAATCACCAAAACATTTATAGAAATGACACAAAGGCACATTTCCCTTTCAGTACCATAGGCAACAAATCAGGGATCCCCATCCCTCGCCTCCTGCACTTCTAAGGTTCGTAGAGCAGGAAGGGAAGGGAAGAGGTGGACATACCTGTTCGTTTCTGGAGAAGGACACAATGAAGACCTGGACATGTGGAGGCGACATAGGTAGTATACTGCTAGATAGATATAGGGAGAGAGCACACAAGAGTAGAAAGAAGCCCAGCCGGAGTAGCTCCAAACTGAGAGGCACCCGCAAAATGCGTCAGTACGAGAAGGGCGAAAGAAAGCGAGTGCCTTCCCACCCCTAGACCCACCGAGGCGACACAACACCACCACCAACTCCGTAGCATATGCCGTCTGCTTCCGCGCTACGGCCCTTGGTTGTCCAATATCTCAGACCTGGACTCCTCATCACCAAGATAACCTAAGCGTGGTAGGCACCACCGTGTCCTCCTCGGGGGCATGTACAAAGAAAGGCCAAGAGCAAGACCAACTCGCCCCATACCCGCGTCGACGAGCATCGGTCGTCTCGTGGCTGCGACTGTGGGCGGGGGCATTATGATGGGGAGGAAGAACAAGGCAAAGGCCGGGAAGACGAATGAGACGTCCGACGACGGCGAAAACAATGATGCGCACATGCTGTGAAACGTCCTCGTGGACGTGTAATAGCCACTATGCGGATCGGTGTCGAGGCTGGTGTCGGACGAATACGGGGAGGAGACGCCTGCTCCCACGCCCTCTGTAGAGAATGGGGTGGCATAGAGGAGGAGGCATGAGGGGAGAGAGAGAAGAAGCAGGATGGCGAACAAGGTGGCGACAATTGAGGTGAGGACCATCATTATCGTGCGGAGGTATAGATGGTCAATTGGGTTGTGTCTAGCGGTCCAGCCCGAGGCACGACCCATTTAATAGTGTCTGGGCTAGCCTGACACGAGCGCCTCGCTGTGCTTGGGCCGTAGCCTCGGCCTGTAGTGCTGGCCTAGTCCTTCCCGACACGGTTATATTTTTTATTTTACAAAAAATCATATATACATATGCATAATTTATATTCAATATTAAAAACACTTGAGCATGATGTTCTACTGGTTAGATGGCTTCACCCAGTGTCTACCGCCCTGCTTCCATCAGCCTGACGGGCTAACGGGCCGGCCCGACACAATCAGCAGAGCGACATGCCGTTTGGCCATCTATATGCGGAGGTGTGGTTTGGGCTGTGGAGGTTGGTTGCACGGAGGGGGCATGCAGTGGGTTAATTTGAAATAGATGTGAGGGATTATTTGGAAAAAGATGACACGGAACGCCCATTAAAACTGGTGCTTTAGTACTGTAGAGATATGATTAGACAATATTATGTATACAAATTTCATGTATGGCAACTATATTTTACCTAGTGGAGGATGTGGAAAGATACGAGCATACTTGCTTAAAGCATTGTTGAACACCCTCATGTCATGTGCAGATCCAGGCCATCCCGCAACAATAGAAGTAAACTCATATTAAAGTTGCATATAACCAATACATTTTGAATGGGATATCCATGTCGATCGACATGTGTTGAACAACTTTTGGATAGCTGTTGTCGCTCGCCATCGGGGGTTTCACACGTTTGGAGGCCTCTCCTTGCACGGCAAAACCACTAAGACACAACATCACCAAGTCCATACAAATAGAGTTCTCATCCGTGCATGTGAAGATATTTTGTCTCTACTATATTAAAGCACCAGTTTCAACGGTCGTCCTGCGTCATTTTTTACTAATACCCCCCTAAAATTCTACTAATCAACCCTTTGCCCTACACACTTCTTTGTCTCGCCTCCCTCTAGGCCCACACCATCTTCGTCCCCAACCTCCCTCCCCACACCACCTCCCTGCGCCATCCCTGCGACCTCCCTCCCCACGTCGTCTCTGCCACGCCTCCATTACCGTGGAGCTTACAACCGACCCGAGCGCCTTAGAAATCTCGCAACCCCTCCGCTCGCCATGACCCACCCGTAACCGCGGCCGCCATCCACGCCCTGCGGGCCTCCAATCGCGGCCTCCCGAAATCCACACCGTGCTCCGTTCTTGCCATGTCTGCTCCAACCGCGTCCGTGCATGCCGCGACCGGCATCCTCACCTACTCGTTGCCTACACATTTTGCGCTTACCCAACAGCCTTATCATGCCTTCCACGCTCGCCGGCCCACGTTCGACGCATGCGCTAATCTTATCCACCCGCCATCCTTGCTCGCCTGCGTTCCCAACCGCCATCCTGCCAGCCCTATGCACATCATCCCACGACAGCCATGAGCTAGAGCAGCAACACTTCCAACATCTTGTTCTTTAGACCCTACGCCTCACAACATATCATCTTGAGCTCCTCTGCCTCACAGCATACCGTCTGGTGAGTCTCCAATTAACCTAAACATGATTGTTGCACCTTATATTTTGATATGAAATTAGTTCTATCACCTTGCTAATTGTGGTTGTACATTGATCTTGTGAAGCTATCTGTGCATAGATATTTTTTTGTTTATTTCTATCCAGATATTTTTGTTTTTCCCCTCTGTTTCTTCTTGCTTCAATTTTTGGAAGGAGAATCAATTTTTTACTACAATTGCATGTGGCTTGATGCTATTCTCAATTACTTCTTTGACATAAAAGTTACAGTAAGTGGTGAATTTAACACATGATGCTATTTGTTATAGAGACTTAGTGATACTCCTTATCATCTTGATATAAATACATTTATGCAATATTTTTTTGATGTACAAAGCTCCTGCTGGTTAGAAAATAGAAACACATGGCATTTTGGTTGAGGTTATCTCCTGCTCCTATGTGAACCACAAAATATTTCATGTTGCTAACATATTTTCTACGAATGTATTCATCATTTTAGATTACTAAAATATTCAGATAAACAAAAGCAATAATCTGGATAGTTGTTGATATAACCAAAGCTACCAATATTATAGATTATTTTTTACAAATACCCCTGAAATTCTACGAATCAACCCGCTGTCCTACGCACTTCTCTGCCCCTCCTCTCTTCGGGCCCACACCATCTTCGTCCCGAACATCCCTCCCCATGCCGCCTCCCTGTGCCCTCCCCGCGATCTCCCCCATTGAAATTCTGTATTGGTTGTTGCTAGAGAATTTATAAGATTGAGATCGATAATATGTGATATTTGTTCTTATGTAATCGTTGTGCACTAATATTTTGTCGAATATTTTGTTTGTCGTGCAATGTACGGGCACTTGAATAGTATTCCTTTAAACACCAGTTTCGATGGTCGTACTGCGTCACGTGCGAAGCGTATATCTGTAATATCTAAATTGTAAATCATATGATAAGAGAATATTTCCTTTACTTATATGTGTGTACCATCTCTAGTTATTATCACATGTGAATAAACACCATCAAAAAGGGATTAAATAACCAATAACACCTAAATAAATCATGCATCATGTTGGACTTTATTGTGTGGATGACAATATAAAAATAAGGTGAATAGAAATAATTTATTACCCAAATTTGAATTCCAGAATTTAAGAAAGAGAACACTAGTGAACATGAAATAAATATTAAAATAGGTAAAGATCACCTTACCATGTCTAAGTAGAACATATAAGGTGAAGACAAATTATCACGAAATTTGAACTTTAACTGGAATTTGAATTTTGAATTTGGAAATAAAGAGGAAAGAAACAGAAAAGAAAAGAAAAGGGAAAGAAACGGTTTATTGGGCCACTCTGTGTATTTCGGCCCATTAGAACTCGCTCTCCCGCGCCCAGCTCACTATCACCGATCCCCCTCCGCGCGTGATCGCCGCGCCCCTGCGCCGACCATTGGGGCCCACCTGGCGGACACTCTTCCACCTAGGATGCTTCCGCATGGGGCCGGTTGGTCGGACCCATCGTCCTCGCGAGACTCGCGGGCGAGCTCAACGGAACCCGTGAAATTCACGCAACGGGCGGCTCGCCTCGCGTATAAATTGATGGCGCAGCCGGCAGTCGAGCCCGAAGCTTCGTAAACCCTAGTCGCTCGGGGGTTTCTTTGGTCACAAATACCGACTCCAGTGGAGAGAACACAGAGAAGAGGGAGGGTGCCGCCGCCACCCGCCACGGTGTTCTAGTGCGTGCGCCGGTGATTGGTGGCCAATTGGAGACCGCGAGACCTCGACATCGTGCACGTTGTGTGTGTGTGGAGAATCGCCTTCGGGGATCGTTCCGGTCGCCCGGAATTGCTCGCCGGACTGGGAGCTCCACCGCCGTGCCACAGGGCGTTGGCAATAGGGCGCTGCACCGCGTACTACCTCGGTATGTAGCCCCTGCCGTACTTACCAGTTCCCTAGCTACGTTAGACACCTCGCATATTAAGGATTCCGGGCATCGGGACTGCTCGGCTACTGGCCGGTGATGGCGCCGCCGTGGGAGGCAAGCGTCGTCGCCGTGCTTGGCTTGTATTTGGGGCGCGTGATCTCGGCCATTGATCCAGCGGTGGATGGCTGAGATTACATGCCGGGGTACCAGTTCGGTTGCGCCTGCTGTGGTCCATCCGATCCGGATCGGACGTGCAGTGTTGATTGCCCGTGTAATTAAATCCGTGACGTTAAATGAGGATCCAACGGTGGCGTAGGAAGCGAGTGCGGGATTAACCAGATTTAATCTTGGGCCTAGGTTATAGATCGGACGGTCGGTAGCCAGCTATACCGTTTCGGCTGGTTAAATTGTAAAAGAGCCCCTCTAAGATCTTTAAAACAACCCGCCGTCCTAGGGTACTGTTCTCTGTGTCTCGGGGTCTTTACCTAGGCGCCCCTGGAATTTACAGAAAACTAGGCCAAGTCCAGAAAGTTATAAAATCAGGAAAATGAATTAGAAAATGAGTTTTTAATATAAAAACAATTCCTATAACTTGTATAAATCATAGAAAATCCATTCTTAGTCCAAATTAATCCATTCTGCTTCCTATAATTTTGTAATATTATGGTCTATACATTAGTGCCACTGTTTTGACATGAAATACACATTAAAATTTATCTAGGACTTAATCTTGTATTAAATACATAAAACCTTGGAAAATTCATAACTTAAAATCTATAACCCCAAATTTAATGATTCCAGTTCCTATGATCTTATTTTAATGTCTAGATTATTATTGTGTATTTTATTTACATGTTTGGTGTGATGTTAATTTTTGCTATACTATGTATGTAATGTATTGATGCGAGTAGACGAGCAAGCTACAGAGGATCCTGAGGTTCAGCTGGTAGAGACTGCTGAGTAGGAGCTCATTGAAGGCAAGTTGTGCCCTTGATCACTTCCTTTTACCCATTCATGTTCTTATTAATCATAATGATCTGCATAGGTTAATTTTGATGGAACCCAATAGGTTACCCTAGATTTTGACTATCTTTATACCTTGTTTCACCACTGGTTTTACTACTAAATTTTTGGGTAGTACATGCTATTGCTTTATGTGGCTTTGAGTATAGAGATATTCATCACTCATTGTTATACTTTTTATTATCTGTTTATTATTACTGTTCATGATAAGATCATTATGTTAATGGGAACATAGAGAACCACCCGGAAAAATAGTGCTACCACAAGGGTTTAATGGGACACCCTTGGCTGATTAACTAGGAAAGCTAGTGGATGACTACCTTACCCGAAAGGGGCAAGGGCAGTAGGGGAGTGGTCAGTGTAGGGAGGTCCTTGGGTTAATTTTGCTGTGATGGCGGTCAGGCGAGGGATTCCTGCACTGGAGGTTCCTATAAACTGTAGCGAGTTTTCTGAAGCTAGTGGAACTTTGTAAAGGCCTCGTAGTGGTACCCTGCCTCGCTTCCTTAGTAGATGTGTATGAGGTCTGATCAACTCCGTGGCAAATGGGTAACACGACTTGTGGGTAAAGATGTGCAACCTCTGCAGAGTGTAAAACTGGTATACTAGTCGTGCTCACGGTCATGAGCGGCTCGAACACTCACATGATTAATTTATGGAACTTAAACTTAATCTGCCATTTCATTCATTTGGGATTATTTTATTATTACTTTTACTTATTATTACTATGGTTCGGTATTTACTTACACTTAGTAACTGCTAATAAAATTTTGACCAACTTATAAAAGCAATGCTCAGCTTCAGCCTTTATTTCATTGATCTGCCTTACATATCACATGAACTCCCACCTTTGGTGAGTTCATGCACATTATTCCCCACAACTTGTTGAGCGATGAACATGTGTGAGCTCACTCTTGCTATCTCACACCCCCCACAGGAGAAGAGCAGGTGGTCGAAGAGGAGCCGCCTAACACTGAGGCTTTCGACTTGATCTAGGTGGCGTCTCCCAGTCAACTTTGTGGCGCCAGAGAATAAGATATAGTTCACTTTATTTTATCATTTATTTTGTAAGACTTCCGCTATGTAATAAGTACATTTATGATATCTATGACATTTATCTCTACGCACTCTGTTAATATATGTGTTGTCTTCTCTGGCGCATATATGAGATGTACCCGACTTTGTTTCTTAAAGCCCGGCTGTGACAATATCTATTTTCCTTTCCACCGCTTCTCGTCTACCAATGGACATTTAGCCCACATATGGATTGTGAGAAACCAAACTAGCCCAACACGACATAACGTAGGTCTGTTCATCTCCCTCGCTTCTCGTCTACTAATGGGCCATTACCCTATAGATGGGCTATAAGAAATCACCCAAACCCAACACGACAGTATGTTGCACGCAGTATAGTGCTCACACATAGTACCACCCCGCTAGCCGAAGAAGAACAAAGACCGAGCAAGCTATAAAAAAGGTCGAGCTCCTTTTCAACTCATATCTTTATTGTTCTTTTGGCTAAGATAAAGTGTAATATTTGTCCTTATCTGTTTAATATCTGATATGTGGACTATATGTTCACTTCGATATTAAATTTATTTTTATGGATATTTTTGTGGGAAGAGTCCGCCACATTGTCTTATTAGGTCCTTTTGTGTGGCTCAGCGGACTGCTGGTAGGGCCTAATGTACCCTACCATCAGTCGCAACACACCGACATTGTACTAGTCACCTTATAATATTGTTGACACCAATTCGGGCGCTAATTCCTACGATGATACCCGGCGGCGGTGCTCTCTGCGGAGTCGTGGACGGTCCACGGCCAGGGGCCGGATGGTCCGCGCCCTAGTGCAGGGCTGACGTTCCTGCCTAACGAGCCAGACGGTCCTCGTCTGGAGGCCAGACGGTCCACGCATGCATAGGGGCGGCAGAGTTCGCCGGCAACGCCTTAATCTCGCTCCCGAGAGGGACCCCGTCGGGGAGAAGAGATCCTAGGCTTTGTCTTGGGATCGGCAGACCACCAAGATGCCTCTAATCGACGTAGAGCAGAAGAGAAGTGAAGATTTAGGGTAGAGAAAGACTAATCTAAGGCTAAACTAGAACTACTCCTAATGCATAAGCTAAAAACGAGATATGTATTGTTTATTGATTCGATTGTTGATGTTAAATCAGCCGTAGTGCTCTCTCTCTATATATATATAGAGAGAGGAGGTCTAGACCCGTTACAATGTATCTCCCGAGCTAATTCCGCGGTTTTAGCTAAAAATTCCGCAAGAAACTCGGAATCCTAACTGATTCTGCGCGCGCGGACAATCCAGACCGTGGACCGTCCGGCCTCTGTGTTTTATGCTGCCCAACAAATATCAATAAAGAAAGAAAAGCAATGTTTCAGTAAATTCACTTAGCTGGATGTTGACAAATTTTTTTTGGGGCACAAAGGCTGTTTTGTAAACTTCATACGCTTAATGCATTTTCTCTAATCAGATCGAAGGTCCAGTTTGCTTTACGCGCGCCGATGAAGAAGTTGTAATACAAGTCTTGGTTTATGTGTTTGAGTTTTCACGGAGAGCTGATGCGTGGCAGCAATGTGACTGTCGTAGGATCTGGCACAGATCAAAGAAGCAAATGATATTTTACCATGAGGAACTTCTTGAGATCCTTCCCGCATGCAACGTCGTACAGGACGGATACAAAGTGAGCCAGTTTGCAATGGGTGCTGGTCTGTGTGCAGCTTCTCTGAACGCTTGTTCAGAAACGATCACCTCCGGGATCTGTGGAGACGGCGTGCAGCAGAACACGAGAGGTTAACGGAGACTTCTCAAGTTCTCTGAATAGCTATAGAAGCCTGGACGCCATGGCAACGCAACCTGTCGAAGAGAGGCGCAGCGTTCGACCAGATGAAGAGCAGAAGCATCCCAAGCAGCGCATGCAATGTGGCAAAGGAGCGTTACTGCACGTTGTATTCAGAACCAGACCAGCGTTTGCCCCCGCGAGGATCCCCGCTGACAAGTTCCTGTTCCTCCATAGCAGGACGTCCGAAACTGAAGACCCAAACGAGTTCAGAGACCATAGCCGATTCAGGCAGGCCGCAGGCACCAGTGCATTGCCTGGCTGAGAGCCTGAGACACGCGAGTTTTCAGGAGGCGGGGGAAAAAAACACTACTCTGCTACATTGCACCTTTCCGGTCACCGAGGAGCAGCTTATGTACTCTGCTTAGACATCTGAGAAATTCCTGCTGCGTCTGGTGGTCACGACGGCTCTTGGTCTTGGCCTTATAATATCTCAATCAGATACTAGGACAGGGAATGCAGGATTATAGGAGCTTGGCATGAGAAGGCAAGGATAGCTTAGTGCTGGGGGTGTTGCTTCAGCAGGTGTTCCAACAGCTCAGGGATTCCTGCTTTACAGCCTTGAAGCCGCTTACCGTCGTCGCAAGAAAGATTCACACTGCAAGTATCATGCATATGGGACTCGTTTATTGTTGTGGAACTAGCATCTTTCTCTCCCTCTTGAAACTCGCATCTTTATCTTTTTACGGCTGCTTTAAGTCGAGAAGATATCCTTTTCGTTGTTTAGCATTAGCCCTTACGGCATGTACCGCAGAAAGATATCAAAACCATTCTCCAAGCACAAGAAATAATTAATAGACTTTATTATGCAATAAAGTATTTATAAATATAGTATATTAATAAATATAGAAATAGATGCGTCTATAGAGTATCGGTATAGACATGTTATTACTTATGTTACGAGCTAGAGATTTCTTTTCACACAGAGACGGCTACACGGTTTTTTACAAATACCTTAAGACATCTCAAAAGACTCTATATTAAATATTACTATACATGCTCTTAGCGTAAAAAACAAGATGTTTTTTTAACCTGCTCACAACATCACAGCGCAGAATTTTCGGCGGCCAACGCTATTTTCGGTGGTCAGGACTCGGCCACCGAAAATAATGCGTTATTTTCGGCGGCGCTTACGAACCGTCAAAAATAGTTTTATTTTCGGCGGTCTCTGACACGGTCACCGAAAATAGTTTTATTTTCAGCGGCCTCTGACACGACCATAAAAAATAACTTTATTTTTGGTGGCCTCTGACATGGTCGTCTAAAATAACTTTATTTTTGACGGTCTCTGACACGGCCGCTGATTACCTAGTGAACTCGGTTTGGTTTAATTTTCAGATTGTGTAATGTTCATCTGTGTTCTGACGTACGTCTAGGACCAGATGCTTTGTGAGCGATCTGTAAGTGTGATGCGAGATAGCTGAGAGGCAAGTACCGTTGCCACCATAGAAAAGGTTGGCCTAATGGAACGGACATTATCATTTGTTTTAATGTACAAGTTGTATCAGATGTTTAGCCTCTTGCGTCACCTGTAAAGTGTGTAGATATGTTTCTCTCCTCTGTTTCTCATCTAACAATAAGTTTAATAAGCTGTTATACATAGATAAGCCATAAAAAATCATCTAAGTCCAACACGACAGAAAAATCACAAATAACGTAACGCTCATGTATAGTACTATCTTGCTAAATGAAGGAGTGCGAGTGATCGAGCGAGCTATAAAAAAAGAGATCAGACTCCTTTTTAAGTTGTACCTTTCTCGACCTTTTAGCTAAGATAATGTGTAATGTATTTTTTATCTGTATAATATATGATATATGGACCATATACATTTTTATGAGTATCAAATATGATTATATGATGCGCCCTGCATTGCACTAGTATATAAACAAGAGAAAGAATGCATAGGACATTGGCATGTTTGGTGGCTTAATTTTCTCCACTCCTTTAAGCACCTATTTCGGCGATCCTGCATCACACATTCACACGCGAAGCGCACATCTGTTCTCCTCTCCCCAGCTTCTTGTATATCAGTGGATTGTTAACGAACAAATGGACCATAAGAAACCAACACAAACCCAACACGCCATGACATATGTTTGTCCTCTCTTCCGCTTCTTGACTACCATATTAGGCTATTACCCCACATGAATCATGAGAAACCACCGAAGCCTAACATGACAGAAAGGCACACGCAGCGTAGCGGTCCCATATAGTACCATCCTGCTAGACAAAGAAGGCGAGCGACTGAGCGAGTTATAAATAAAGAAAGTTGGGCTCCTTTTTAACTTATATATTTCTCAGCCTTTTGACTAAATTAAAGTGTAGTATTTATTCTTATCAGTTTAATATCCGGTATGGGGACTATATGTTCACTTTGATATTAAATTTATTTTATAGATATTTTTCACGAGAAAGGTCCATCGCACTCGCTTAATAGACCCTCGTGCGTTGTTCAGCCATTACACTGCTGGTAGAATCTAGAATACCGTCAAATATGATTGTACTAACAGAGTAAGGGTGCGTTTGGTTCTATTATCTGCTGTGAGAAAAGTTATTGTCTACTGTTTAGAAAAAAGCTGTTGTGAAAAGACAGCAAACTGCTTTTATTTATCTACTATGGCCCTGTTTGGCACAGCTTATTTCCAGCTTCTTCACAAATTTAAGCAAAAGTTCTGCCAAACAGCTAGCTTCTGCAGCAGCTTATCAGTTCAGCTGCTTCTCAGAATACACTAAAAGCAGCCAACAAGCAGAAGCTGCTTTTCACCAGCTTATCAGATAAGCTGCTTTTTCAATAAGCAGCAGCTGTGCCAAACAGGGCCTATAAATAAACTATATTATTAACAAACAAACAAAAGAGCTCTAGGTTCTAGAGTCACCATCGACGCTCTACGCACGCATTGCTTAGAGCTTACTGGTTCCTCCACACATGCCACCTACCGCTCTCTTCGGCGTGCATATCTCGTCGTCGACCATGATGGCTCCCGCCCTGTATAGATATGCAAACGGCCAGTCCAGCACAGCTCGCTAGATCTACTAATAATTATGCTAAAAAATAATGTTAGATAGGGTTTCAAACCCACACCTTAATAAAAAAGGGTAAGAGAGGCTGATTATGTGTTTGGTTGCACACATTAGAAGAGTCAGACTCTTCAGATGCATTGACTATGAGTCAACATGTGTTTGGTTCGTTGTATCTAGGATGCCGGACGCGCACGCACCCGTGTATTGTAGGCTCATTTAGTTGCATCTGCACAAACACAAAAAACGCTCGTATTCGGCGGACTAGGCTGCCGTGAGCCAGGCTACACGCAAACACCCATCCAATCATACGGTGAGTGAAGTCGATGAACCAGTAGAACACTCGTTCATGTGTAATTAATATCGAATATAAATTATATATATATATAATTTTTTAAAATAAAAAATATAATTGTACCGGACCGAGTTAGGATTATGAGCTAAGACCACGGCCCAAACACGACACGTCGTTTATGTTGGGTTGGTCCAAACACTATAAAACGGACCATGTCTCAGGCCAGCCTGCTAAGCAATGCCTATTTAACCATTTATACCGCCCAGTACGCTCTAGTTGTCTAGATATGTTGTTTCACCATTACAATGTGGCTCGTTTAAGTGGTCCATCTCCGGAAATCAAATTTCAAAGACGGGTTTATTTTCCAATGTCTCCTAAAATTATTTACTAGATGGATAGATGAGGGTGCTGTCTTCTAAAATTATTATTGTAGTTTTGATAAATTGATCTAGTTTTATTTTTCTGAAAGATTTTTTATTTGAGAATAGTTAAAACATGGGATTTAGAGTTTGTTTCTTCGAGTTGCTCTAACGCAATGGACCTGGCACGAGCCTTGTAACTTTTAATAAAAAAACAAAGAGTAAAATGTATCGAAGAGATTACATTTTGGGAGGGAGGATGTTACGTAGATCCATCAACTCTTAAACTGTGTTGTTGACTGTTGAGTCTCTAAACTTTCCTTTTACTTGATCCATTCCATTGGAGGTCCATAACTTTTCATTTTATTTTATATTTAGGGCTATTTTGAAAACACCATTTTTCTAAGTTATTTCTATTTTTCTAAGGGAAATTAGTTCATTTCCCTTGGAAAAAATAGGATTTCCTTGGAAAAATGGAGTTCACAAACTAAGCCTTATGGTATGTTTGAGAGCAAGAGAAATGTAGCAAAAGAATTTCAGCCCCTTCAATCTCTTTACTTCCAAACGAGCCTTTACTTTGTAGGAATCCTTGTATATTTCTTTTTCTTTGGCATCCTTATCCTTCCCCATCTCCCTGTTTAAAAAATACAAACCCACACGAGCAGGTCGGCAAGGTGGTTCCACGCGTAGCAGAAGAGCTAATGACGTGTTTGGTTTGAGAAATGAAATAGTTCATCTTATCACTCCTTACTTTCTTATTTGGTTTGTGGAATGGAATGAGTTGATCCATCACCATTTCATTCCTCATAGGCTAATACTACCTCCGTTCTCGAATATTTATCGTTGGCTAGTTTATTTTTGAACTAAAACACGACAAATAAAAAAGAAAGTGGAACTCTTGTTTTGGACACCACACTTGTTTCTGAGGTGGAACTCTCACAGGCTCCACCGACACTCCATCTCTCAAAATAGGGTTGACAGATTTTGGTGGAGTAAGCTTGACAAGTTTGGGGGTGGTTGGAGGTTTCAGGTCACTGCACTCGCTAACCTTACCAAAGCAAGCGACACTCCCATACTTAACGGCAATGCCTATTGCTTAAGATAAAAGTGGTTTGATAGATTGATTTTTGTGTCTTTTAATCGGCCGTACCCCTTCATATATATAGGGTAAGGTCTACACTACAGGAATCCAGTTAATTCACGTCGGCTAAAAACAGACGGGAATAACCTATAAACCGACGGGAATAACTAATTCCCGTCGGTATATGGCTAACTCCCGTCAGCCCTAAGCCGATGGCCATCAGATGTCGGGGATAAGCTTATTCCCGTTGGCGGTTGACGGGAATAAGTAATCCCCGTCGGCCACGTACAAGCCGACGAGAATTAGCGTTAACTCCTGTTGGCCAGGTCAAACCGACGGGGATTAACAATGGCCCAGTAACTCCCATCGGCCAGGTCAAACCGACGGAGATTAACAATTAATTTTCGTCGGCCAGGTCAAATCGACGGGAATTGTTAATCCCCGTCGGTTCAACCATAGCCGACGGGAATTAACTGGGCCGACGGGAATTAACCTATACTGCTGCAAAACCAGCACCGAATTGGGTCACTATTTCTCCACAATTGCACACAAAACATATATATCATCACACAGAACAAACACATTACAAACACATGCATTGATAACCAATTCACACATCACAAACTTAACATCACCAACATAGTTTACACAAACATTTCAAATAGGAACAACGAGATAAGTTCAAGTGTTTAGTTCACGAAAAACATAGCGTCCACGAGTTAAGAAACATAGCGTGCACGAGTTCAAGTGTTTAGAGATAACCATTCCTTGGGTGGTTAGAGATTTGACCGCTGCCGCCACTAGGAGGAAGGAACGCGAAGAGGGAGTCAACAAATCCAGTCCCTACTGTGGGATCAGACCCATTACCACCCGCTTCGGGGGTAACCTATGCAAGTTAGCAAATATCAACATTTTTAATACAAATATCAACACGTTAAATGCAAATATCAAAAAGTATACAAGTGTATAAATTCATCGAGAGTTATCAAACGTACCCTATCTCCAGGTGCAGGTATATGTGTCAGAGGGGTGTTGAACTGTGGTGACGGAGCTGGTGTGGATGCAAACTGGCTCCATTGTGGTGGCGGTGGAATATTTGTTGTCATGCCCTGTTGCTGCATTAACTGTTAAACATATGTGTTACTATTGAAGATGTTGTATTGAAATATAATAATTTAGAGTTTGGATTATGTATACTCACTTGATACATCACTTGGTTATGTGCATTGCACGCCTCCATAAATTCTCGTTGTTGTCTCATCTCTTCACGCATCCTCATAATCTCCAACTCCTGCTCGTTCGATCGACGAGAGCATGAGCTATGGGAAGACGAACCCGTCCTCTAAGATCTCACCGACGACGAGTCAATGAATCTGTCGAAGAGTGTATATCTATAAGTGATTCAAAAATTGTGATTAGTGCATAATCAATTTAGTGTCAACCATGTAATTTCATAAGTTAGAGCTTACCGTCCATGCGCTTTTCCACCACCACTTGTGTACACCACCGAGGGATCCACCGGTTCATGTCGCCAGTCGAAGTCAGGGCCATGGCGATGAACCATCTCCTCCCCATATGACGCCTATACATCATTCACAACCTTACATATGCAGGAATTTCTATACTTTGAACGTTTGTACTTTTGGGCCAAAACTCACCAGCCGATTCGTGGCTGTCTGGCTACAGAGTTGGTCAGGGTTGTTAGGGTCTGGTCCTTTGTGGCCCTCCTGGTAGACCTCAATGTCACTTGGCTTTTGGCCACACATAGCTTCCTGTATAAACAAAAAACATCCATAAGCAATCGTACTATTTGGTGATCGACATAGCTAGATCAAACTTACCATTCTTTTAGCTTTTCGGAGCATGTCGTCACCGCCAAACTTGTGGTTAGGATTGGTTCCTCGACATTGACTGTGATGCGCTGACGCTTTCTGGAAGCCTTCGAAAGCCCAATATCGACACCAAGCATAGTACACATCAGGCACGAGCGCCATCCATGGAACCATCACCTGCACACACATATATATTATATCAATCACAACAATCAATAAAAAGGGTAAAACAAATTGAATACTAACCTCACTATATTGATCCTTAGTCAAATATATATTTGAGGACCCTTCCTTTTTATTCAAGGGGCCTGCTTCTTCCTGATGATTTTGAAAATACAGGTTTGTAGCCTGAATTCTCGCATAGTATATGGCATCCTTCACTAGCTTCTTTGCATTGTTTTGGAACACACGTTCATCGTGCCCCATGTAATCCTCTCCGTCAGGCAACCGATATCGAAGCTACAACATAAAGAATACAAATACAATGGTATAAGTAATAGAATTACAATATTAAGAAACAGAACAAAAACAAAAAAGAATTCATACCCAAAAGTCATGACGCACAAGTCCCTGTCTGTCGGTGTGGTTTCGTTCCTTTTTAAACTTGTACTCGTCCCAGGTATTGACGAGCACCTCATCGACGGTATCTCCATCTGACACCTTCACTATACCAGGGTAGTGAAGGCGGCAAAAAGAACCCAACGTAAGGTTAACCTGAGTGTGGTTTCCCTTGCCGTTGTTGGGGACTTGTTCTCAAATGCTATGAATTAAGAACAAGGCAACACAAAGAATAGGTTAAAGGTTAACGTTCTTCGTCCTTTGAAGCATTATTTCCCTTAGGATATAACGATCTTCGGACGAAGGTTATGAAGGACATACCTTCATAAGTATGACATGTATAAACAAAGGATGAAGCTTATGAAACATAGGAAAACAACATAAACACAATTATATGACATCATAATATAAATATCTATTATTAAATAATCATGAGTACATGAGAGCAATATCAAATTACATTTGTACCTTGAGCTTGACATAAGGCAAAGGTAAAAGTAAGATGCGAAAGCGTGAACAGTACGGGGGTACTGTTCACCTATTTATAGGCACAGGGCGCAGCCTGTGTGAATTTACATTCATGTCCTCTACAAATGATTACAATCATAACACAGGTTATCATGGGTCGATTGGTCATTTCATCTTTAAGTCGGTGCGTCTGGAAGTACGCTATGAAGCTCCCTGATTGGTAGCTTCGGCATTGTTCCTGTTCTGGCCTTTCGAAGGTGTTTCTTCTCACAGGACTTTCGGCGACGAAGCAGACCCCCAACAGTAGCCCCTTCACGGTGCCAGATCGTTTTTTGTAACGAGCTCGACCCGTGAAAAATTCTTTTAGGCTTCGGAATGCCGAAGGTCCGAAAAACACCTTCCCTGAGCTCGTTGTCGAGAAACAATTTAAATATTCCGAGTGCGAGGTGGTCCCACCATAGGACGGGTACACATGATCTGGTGATTCTCCTTCTCGCGCCCTGCGGTCCACCGTTTAGTGAATGCGAGCGACTGTTCGGCGGGTGCAGGTGGCTTGACGATTCTCCTTCTCACCTGCAGCACTATATAAACAGATGGTAGGTGTGAAGTTACCACAACATTCATTATTATCGTACTATTGTGCTGCTGAAAAATTTGACCATAACCGAAGCTTATTCTTCGCATTCTCAATTAGAGCATTGTCTTGTTTTTTAGCTTCATCATAAGAGGGAGCTTCGGCAAAATCAAAAAGTAATCAACTTCGTCAAAATCGCAAGAAATTCAGCATCAAATGGCCAGGGTGCGTTCAACTGCTAGAGTCACACGCGACGGGGAGGAGGCCAAAGCTGCTGAGACTGCCCCAATCTCCGAAGTAATGAGATAATCAGGCCTAGTTGTGTCAGAGGGTGCTTCTGACGAAGGTGCACCTGCTGCCGAAGCCGAGCAGGCTGACATTGAAGAAGGTGAGGCTGATGAAGAAGAGATAGATTATTCCGTCATGCCATCTAAACCCAGCCACCTGGAATTTGGAAAGTCTACTGTCTCCGAGGCCGATATGCCCATGATGACAAAGCTAGGCTACTTCGGGGAAGCCGAGAAGAAGCTGATTCGTTTTGGTGGAGAAAAAATCACTCCAAAGCCAGAAAATGATGAGGTGGTAGTTTTCAGAAGTTTCTTTAAAGTAGGTGTCGGCGTTTCGAACCCGGGGGGTCCCTGGACCGACGAGTAAATTGTCGTCGCGTGCCCCAGCCCAGATGGGTCGGTGCGAGACGGAGCGTGAAGGGGGGAAATGGAGCCGGAGGGAGACAGGCGTAAAAGGGGAAACTCGCGGCCTTCGTGTTTGTCCCGCGCCCAGGTCGGGTGTGCTTGCAGTAGGGGGTTACAAGCATCCACGCGGGAGGGAGCGAGAGGCTTACGCGAGCGCCGTCACGTCCTTCCCCGCGCGGCCAACCCTCTGTAAGAGGGCCCTGGACCTTTCTTTTATAGGCGTAAGGAGAGGATCCAGGTGTACAATGGGAGGTGTAGCAGTGTGCTAACGTGTCTAGCAGAGAAGAGCTAGTGCCCTAAGTACATGCCGTCATGGCAGCCGGAGAGGTTTTGGCACCCGGTTCGTGTGGTGTCGTGGCCGTCGGAGGAGCGCTGGAGCCTGGCGGAAGGACAGCTGTCGGGGCTGTCGAGTCCTTGCTGACGTCTCCTTGCTTCCGTAAGGGGGCTGAGAGCCGTCGTCGTCATGGAGCATGCGGGGCGTCATCATTACCTGTTTACCGGGGCGAGCCAGATGGGACGCCGGTCTTGTTCCCCGTAGCCTGAGTTGGCTTGGGGTAGGGTAATGATGGCGCCTCCTGTGACGTGGTCGGTCCGAGGCCTGGGTTGGGCGAGGTGGAGGCTCCTCCGAGGTCGAGGTCGAGTCTGTCTTCTGAGGCCGAGGTCGAGGCCGAGCCCCTGGGTCGGGCGAGGCGGAGACCGTCGGCTGAGGCCAGGGCCGAGTCCGAGCCCGAGCCCTGGGTCGGGCGAGGCGGAGTTCGTCGTCTTCCGGGGCTGAGCCCGAGTCCGAGCCCTAGGTCGGGCGAGGCGGAGTTCGTCATCTTCCGGGGCTGAGCCCGAGTTCGAGCCCTAGGTCGGGCGAGGCGGAGTTCGTCGTCTTCCAGGGCCGAGCCCGAGTCCGAGCCCTGGGTCGGGCGAGGCGGAGTTCGTCGTCTTCCGGGGCTGAGCCCGAGTTCGAGCCCTAGGTCGGGCGAGGCGGAGTTCGTCCTCTTCCGGGGCTGAGCCCGAGTCCGAGCCCTGGGTCGGGCGAGGCGGAGCTTCCTATGGCGCCTGAGGCCGGACTTGGCTGCTGCCAGCCTCACTCTATCGAGTGGCACAGCAGTCGGAGCGGCACGGGCGGTGCTGTCTTCTTGTCAGGCTGGTCAGTGAAGCGGCGAAGTGACGACGGTCACTTCGGCTCAGTCAACTTAAAGGTGCGCGTCAGGATAAGGTGTCAGGCCACCTTTGCATTAAATGCTCCTGCGATACGGTCGGTCGGCGTGGCGACTTGGCCAAGGTTGCTTTTTGGTGAAGACTGGGCCTCGGGCGAACCGAAGGTGTGTCCGTTGCTGGAGGGGGTCCTCGGGCGAGACATAAATCCTCCGGGGTCGGCTGCCCTTGCCCGAGACTGGGCTCGGGCAAGGCGAGATCGTGTCCCTTGAGTGGACCGAGCCTTGACTTAATCGCACCCATCAGGCCTTTGCAGCTTTGTGCTGATGGGGGTTACCAGCTGAGATTAGGAGTCTTGGGGGTACCCCTAATTATGGTCCCCGACAGTAGCCCCCAAGCCTCGAAGGGAGTGTTAATACTCGCTTGGAGGCTTTTGTCGCACTTTTTTGCAAGGGGACCGGCCTTTCTCGGTTGCGTTTCGTTCCGGTGGGTGCGCGCGAGCGCACCCACCGGGTGTAGCCCCCGAGGCCTCGGAGGAGTGGTTTGACTCCTTCGAGGTCTTAATGCGTTTCGCGATGCTTTGGCCGGTCTGGTTGTTCCCTCATGCGAGCTGGCCGTAGCCCGGGTGCACGGTCGGGTCCCAAGTTCTCGGGCTGGTATGTTGACGCTGTCAACGGTTTGGCCGGAGCCAGGTTTGCGAGAGAGCCCCCGAGCCTCCGCACAGAGCGAGAGGACGGTCAAGGACAGACTCGACTTTTTTACATACACCCCTGCGTCGCCTTTCCGCAAGGAGGAAGGGGGGGGGGGAAAGCGCCATGTTGCCCTTGGAGGGCGCCGAACATGGTGTCTCCAGTGAGCTGCTAACGGGTAATCCGAGTGGACGCCCGTGCCCCATTTGTTAGGGGTCGGCTAGAGGCCCGGAGGCGCGCTCCAAAAGTACCTGCGGGTGATCTGCCAGACCCGGTCCCCTTTTGACGGGGTCCGAGGGCTCGATGCCTCCCTCTGATGGGATTCCGTTACAAGATCGTTCCCGCTGGTCTCGGAAATGTCCTAGGGTACCTCGGGAGCGTAGCTCGAGCCTTGGTTATGTATCGAACGTACCCAGGGTCATCCCTCGCTCTGCGTCTGAGGCGGCTGTGAACCCTTCGAGGGCCAGCCTACGAACCCCTGATCAGTAATGGGCGCGGAGCCCGAGTGGCCTGAGGCAGCCGTTGAACCCTTCCGAGGGGCCGGCCTTCGAACCTCTGAACAGTAGCGGGCGCGGAGCCCGAGCGCTCTGAGGCGGCTGTTGAACCCCTCCGAGGGGCTAGCCTTCGAACCTCTGATCAGTAGCGGGCGCGGAGCCCGAGCGCTCTGAGGCTGCTGTTGAACCCCTCCGAGTGGCCAGCCTTCGAACCTCTGATCAGTAGGGGGCTCGGGGCCCGTTTCCTTCGCGAAGAAGGATCCCTTTCGGGGTATCCCCCTTTCCCGGTCCCTGTTGTAAGAGAGAGAAAGAGGAAAAGGATATGAAATCGAATGACGTGGCGCACCTTTTTTGACGCGGTCATTATGGCGAAGGCGAAGCATCGCCCGTTTCTCCTGCCACAGGTGTCGCCTGTCCCGCCGCAGAGTGAATGCGACAGGACGAGTGGTTCACGGGGCAGCCGTTGCGCGCGTGCGAGCCGTTCGAGGAACGGAACACGGGCGCGCCGTCTTCACGCCATGAGGGAGGGTTCCCTTGCTGTTCCCGGATGGGACGTGAGCTTGGCTGACGGCGTGACCGCTGCTTCCGCCCGCCTGCTACCGCCATTACTGCCGGCCCATTTTCGACCGTATCGACCGTCGCGCCTCCTCCCGCGGCTGACTGACCCGTGATCGATGTGCCTGGCTGGCATTGTTGGGTCATACGCAGGGTTGCCTCGAGTCGCGGTACTGGTTCCGCAGTCGAGAAGGCACGATAGTGGCATGACGGGCGGTGCAGTTGCTCGCACGTAGCAACCGGCGCGCTGGTTGCATGACGTGTGGGCCTGGGCCTCCATGCTGGGCGCGTTGGAGTCGAAGGGGCGCGCCCACTTGGCGCGGTTGCATGCCGCCTGCATGGCTGTCCGCCCTTTCGCCCGCTGGTCTGGGCGAAAGTGGAGGAATGCTTGTAACCGCTGGGCAGTTGCGAGCACCGCGCGCTGCGGTTTGGCTTCTTCTGCCCTGGGCCAGCTTGCATGACGCGTGGGACCCAACCCCCGTGTCGTAGGGGGAGGACCTTGGAGCGTGTTGGAGAAGACTCAGCCCGCGATGGCTGAGGACGCAAGTGGGGAGAGTTGCCTTTAAAAGGAGGGTGACCCCCTTGAAAGGCAACCATGTCTTCGCGCTCCCTTATGCATCGTGTCTTTCCACCTTCCGAGCCCCCGGACGGGGAACACTCGCAATCCTTCCGCCTTGCCGTTGGAGGAACGCAACTTCGCGGAAGTTGGTACCTTTCAGCCATCGTTCGGCTTCAAGGATTTTCATCAGGCAGCACGGCCGCATCCCCTCGCCGGTGGTCACCCAAGACGGTGACCACCAGTTCGGTGGTGGGGAGAAGCGAGCCGGGCTGCGATCTTGGTCCCGCCCTCAGCTTCGAGGATCTTCATCATCCTGGCTGGGGCGGAGAGCGAGGCGAGCCGGAGCTCTACCTCCCGCACGGGTCGGCTGGCCACCTCCTCTTCCAGCTTCTGGTGGTGGAAACCATCCTCCAGCTCTGCGGGGGAGGCGTCCTCCAGCCATGCCGGGGAAGGCGAACTGTTGCTGCCTAGCTAGGATGCAACATTCCATCCTCCTCCTCGCTTTCGTGGCGATGACGGGAGCGAGGACCTGCCGGTGCGCTTTGGAGCGGCCCGCGCTCGCCGGTGCGGGTGTAGCCCCCGAGGGAGGGTCGGGCTTTGCCGAGGCAAGGCTGACCCTTCCTTGATGGTTAGACTTTGTGTATGAACGAATTGTACGAACGACTTGAAAGCATCTTAAGGGTAGAAGCGACGTAGCTGTCGGATGTTCCAAGCGTTGCTGTAGACCTCGCCTTGACTGTTGGCCAGCTTGTACGTCCCGGGCTTCAGAACCTTGGCGATGATGAACGGCCCTTCCCAGGGAGGCGTGAGCTTGTGCTGTCCTCGGGCGTCTTGTCGCAGCCGAAGCACCAAGTCGCCCACCTGGAGGTCTCGGGAGCGAACCCCTCGGGCGTGGTAGCGTAGCAGGGACTGCTGGTACCGCGCCGAGTGTAGTAAGGCCATGTCCCGAGCCTCTTCCAGCTGGTCCAGTGAGTCTTCTCGGTTAGCTCGATTGCTTTGGTCGTCGTAGGCCCTCGTCCTCGGGGAACCGTATTCTAAGTCTGTGGGCAAGATGGCTTCGGCCCCATAGACTAGAAAGAACGGTGTGAAGCCCGTGGCTCGGCTCGGCGTTGTCCTCAGACTCCAGACCACCGAGGGGAGCTCCTCCATCCATCACCTGCCGAACTTGTTGAGGTCATTGTAGATCCGAGGCCTGAGACCTTGCAGAATCATGCCATTGGCACGCTCTACTTGCCCATTCATCATGGGGTGAGCCACGGCAGCCCAGTCCACCCGGATGTGGTGATCCTCGCAGAAGTCCAGGAACTTTCTACCGGTGAACTGGGTGCCGTTGTCGGTGATGATGGAGTTCAGGACCCCAAAACGATGGATGTTGTTGGTGAAGAACGCCACCGCCTGTTCGGACCTGATGCTGTTTAGGGGTCGGACCTCGATCCACTTGGAGAATTTGTCGATGGCGACCAGCAGGTGCGTGTATCCCCCGGGTGCCTTCTGCAAGGGGCCGACGAGGTCCAGACCCCACACAACAAATGACCAGGTGATGGGTATGGTCTGCAGAGCCTGAGCGGGCAGGTGTGTCTGCTTCGCATAGAACTGACACCCTTCACAGGTGCGGACAATTCTAGTGGCGTCGGCCACCACGGTCAGCCAGTAGAAACCTTGTCGGAAGGCGTTTCTAACAAGGGCCCGAGGTGCTGCGTGATGGCCGCAAGCCCCCGAGTGTATCTCTTGTAAGAGCTCCTGGCCTTCGGTGATGGAAATGCATCGCTGGAGGATGCCCGAGGGGCTGCGGTGGTAGATCTCCTTCCCGTCTCCCAGCAAGACGAACGACTTGGCGCGCCGCGCCAACCGCCGAGCTTCGGCTCGGTCGAGGGGTAGCTCTCCTCGGTGGAGATATTGCAGGTACGGGGTCTGCCAGTTTCGATTAGGCGTGACCCCGCTCCGCTCCTCCTCGACGCGCAGTGCCTCACCTTCGGGGGCCGAGGGTGCCTCGGGCTGAGCCGAGGGTGCCTCGGGCTGGGCCGAGGCCTTCTCGGGCTAGGGCGCGTCGTTGGTCTTGACGGAGGGTTGATGCAGGTCTCGGAAGAAGACGTCCAGGGGAACCGTTGTTCGCCCCGAGGCTATCTTAGCTAGCTCGTCTGCAGTCTCATTGTAGCGTCGGGCGATGTGGTTGAGCTCGAGCCCGTAGAACTTGTCCTCCAGGCGCCGAACCTCATCGCAGTAGGCTTCCATCTTCGGGTCGCGGCAGTGGGAGTTCTTCATGACTTGGTCGATGACGAGCTGCGAGTCACCGCGAGCGTCGAGGCGTCGGACCCCTAGCTCGATGGCGATGTGCAACCCGTTGACTAGAGCCTCGTACTCGGCCACATTGTTGGACGCCGGGAAGTGGATGCGTAGCACGTAGCGTAGGTGCTTCCCGAGGGCGAGATGAAGAGCAGGCCCGCGCCTGCCCCTGTCTTCATCAGCGACCCATCGAAAAACATGGTCCAGAGTTTCGGTTGGATCGGAGCTGTCGGGAGCTGGGTATCGACCCATTCAGCCACAAAGTCCGCCAAGACTTGGGACTTGATGGCCTTCCGAGGGGCGAACGAGATTGTCTCGCCCATGATTTCCACCACCCACTTTGCAATTCTACCCGAGGCCTCTCGGCACTGGATGATCTCCCCCAGGGGGAAGGATGACACCACACTTACCGGATGAGACTCGAAGTAGTGTCGCAACTTCCGTCGCGTCAGGATCACCGCGTATAGCAGCTTCTGAATTTGTGGGTAGCGGATCTTTGTCTCGGACAGTACCTCACTGATGAAGTAGACTGGCCTCTGGACGGGCAATGCATGCCCCTCTTCTCGTCTCTCAACCACGATCGCGGCGCTAACCACCTGAGTGGTAGCGGCGACGTAGATCAAGAGGGCTTCTCCAGCGGCGGGAGGCACCAAGATGGGCACGTTCGTGAGGAGCGCCTTCAGGTTCCCGAGGGCTTCCTTGGCCTTAGGCGGTACAAAGGCAGGCCTCTTTCGCCGAGGCGTGAGATGAAACAGCTCAGAGCCGCAAGGCATCCCGTGACCCTCTGTACGCCTTTCAAGTCCTTGATGGGCCCCATATTGGTGATGGCCGCGATTTTCTCCGGGTTGGCCTCGATGCCCCGCTCGGAGATGATGAACCCCAAGAGCATGCCTCGGGGGACCCCGAAGACACAATTCTCAGGATTGAGTTTTATGCCTTTCGCCTTGAGACATCGGAATGTCACTTCAAGGTCGGAAAGGAGGTCGGAGGCTTTCCTCGTCTTGACTATGATGTCATCGACGTAGGCCTCGACCGTTCGACCAATGTGTTCGCCGAACACGTGGTTCATGCACCTTTGGTATGTCGCACCCGCATTCCTCAAACCGAACGACATGGTAACATAGCAGTACATGCCGAAGGGTGTGATGAAAGAAGTCACGAGCTGGTCGGACTCTTTCATCCTGATTTGGTGATACCCTGAGTAGGCATCGAGGAAAGACAGGGTTTCGCACCCAGCAGTGGAATCCACGATTTGATCGATGCGAGGCAGAGGGTAGGGAACTTTTGGACATGCTTTGTTTAGACCAGTGTAGTCTACACACATCCGCCATTTCCCTCCTTTCTTTCTCACAAGCACGGGGTTGGCAAGCCATTCGGGATGGAATACCTCTTTGATGAACCCCGCCGCCATTAGCTTGTGAATCTCCTCGCCTATGGCTCTGCGCTTTTCTTCATCGAATCGGCGCAGAGGCTGCTTCACGGGTCGGGCTCCAGCTCGGATATCCAGCGAGTGCTCACGACATCCCTCGGTATGCCAGGCATGTCCGAGGGACTCCACGCGAAAATGTCGGCGTTTGCGCGGAGAAAGTCGACGAGCACTGCTTCCTATTTGGGGTCGATCTCGGAGCCGATCCGGGTCAGCTTGGAGGCGTCGTTGCTGGGGTCGAGGGGGACAGACTTAACCATCTCCGCTGGCTCGAAGTTGCCGGCATGGCGCTTCACATCTGGCGCCTCCTTGGAGAGGCTCTCCAGGTCGGCGATGAGGGCCTCTGATTCGGCGAGGGCCTCGACGTACTCCACGCACTCCACGTCGCATTCGTACGCGTGTCGGTACGTGGGGCCGACGGTGATGACCCCGTTGGGGCCCGACATCTTGAGCTTGAGGTAGGTATAGTTGGGGACGGCCATGAACTTGGCGTAGCATGGCCTCCCCAACACCGCGTGGTAGGTTCCTCGGAACCCGACCACCTCGAACGTGAGGGTCTCCCTTCGGAAGTTGGAGGGTGTCCCAAAGCAGACGGGTAGATCGAGTTGTCCGAGGGGCTGGACGCGTTTCCCGGGGATGATCCCGTGAAAAGGCGCAGCGCCTGCCCGGACCGAGGACAGACCGATCCGCAGGAGCTCGAGGGTCTCGGCGTAGATGATGTTGAGGCTGCTGCCTCCGTCCATGAGGACCTTGGTGAGCCTGATGTTGCCGATGACGGGGTCGACCACGAGCGGGTATTTGCCCGGGCTCGGCACGCGGTCGGGATGGTCGTCCTGGTCGAAGGTGATGGGCTTGTCGGACCAGTCTAGGTAGACTGGTGCCGCCACCTTTACCGAGCAGACCTCTCAACGCTCTTGCTTGCGGTGCTGAGCCGAGGCGTTCGCCACTTGCCCACTGTAGATCATGGACGCGCTGAGTGGACGCCTCAGGGACATCTTCCAGCTGGCGGCCCTGGGGCTGCTTGTCCTTCCGGAAGATGGCCTCAACCGCCTCCTAGCCAGAGGTGAACTTGGTGGCGATGTCCATCAGCTCACTCGCCCTGGTGGGGGTTTTGCGACCCAGCTTGCTCACTACGTCGCGGCAGGTGGTGCCAGCGAGGAACGCGCCGATGACATCCGAGTCGGTGACGTTGGGCAACTCGGTGCGCTACTTCGAGAATCGCCGGATGTAGTCCCGGAGAGACTCTCCCGGCTGCTGGCGGCAGCTTCGGAGATCCCAGGAGTTTCCAGGGCGCACGTACGTGCCCTGGAAGTTGCCGGCGAAGGCTTGAACCAGGTCGTCCCAGTCGGAGATCTGCCACGGAGGTAGGTGCTCCAGCCAGGCTCGAGCGGTGTCGGAGAGGAACAGGGGGAGGTTGCGGATGATGAGGTTGTCATCGTCCGTTCCACCCAGGTGGCAGGCCAGCCGGTAGTCCACGAGCCACAGTTCCGGTCTCATCTCCCCCGAGTACTTTGTGATAGTAGTCGGGGTTCGGAACCGGGTCGGGAACGGCGCCCGTCGTATGGCCCGACTGAAAGCCTGCGAACCGGGTGGTTCGGGCGAGGGACTCCGATCCTCCCCGCTGTCGTAGCGTCCCCCACGCCTCGGGTGGTAGCCTCAGCGCACCTTTTCGTCGTGGTGGGCTTGACGGACGCGGTGGTGGTGCTCGTTGCCGAGGCGACCGGGGGCCGCAGGCGCTGTGTTGCGCGTGCGCCCGGTGTGGACCGAGGCTTCCCGCATGAATCGGGAAGTCGCGACGCGATGCTCCGAGGGGTACCCCTGCCTTCGGGAGGCAGAACTTTCGGCCCGTCGGACCGCGGCATCCTCCAGGAGATTCTTAAGCTCTCCCTGGATACGCCGCCCCTCGGTGGTTGATGGCTCCGGCATCGCGCGGAGAAGTATTGCCGCTGTAGCCAGGTTCTGGCCGACCCCGCTGGAAGCCGGTGGCGGCCTTGCCCTGACGTCATCGGCGATGCGGTGCTGGATGCCCTGGGGTAGATGACGCGCTTCTCCGGCCGGAGGTTGGCCCGCCCATTCCTGCCTGACGTCCCGGCG
The DNA here is from genome assembly GCA_029449295.1 of Zea luxurians. Classification (NCBI taxonomy): domain Eukaryota; kingdom Viridiplantae; phylum Streptophyta; class Magnoliopsida; order Poales; family Poaceae; genus Zea; species Zea luxurians. The sequence goes on along the minus strand of JAOPSE010000015.1, from coordinate 95,542,894 downwards.
GAACGGCTCAAGTGTTCCTGCTCCCTCGTCGAGCCTGGCCTGCATCTCGTGGATTTGCTCGAGCTGTGGGTCATGACCCCCCGTCGGGACGGGGACCACAGCTAGCTCCCGAAGGATGTCAACCCGAGGCGCAGGCCTAGGGGGATCACCGTTCTCCGGTATACCAAGATGGTTGCCTTCGCCGGGACCCCCTAGATCGACATGGAAACATTCACGACTTGGGCCGTAGTCCTCGTCGCCGAGGCTGCGGCTACCGTCGGAACAGTCGGAAAGGCAGTAGTCGCATGCGGTCATGAAGTCCCGCATGGCACTGGGGTTGCCAAGTCTGGAGAAATCCCAACAAAAGTCGGGCTCGTCATCTTCCTCGGAACCCGAGGGCCCGTAGGTCGAGACGGCTGTCAGCCGGTCCCAGGGTGACCGCATACGATACCCCGGAGGGTTTGGACTTGCCTCTGTGAGAGCGTCCACCGAAGCGAAGTCGCTCGGTGGGTCGAGGCTGAATCCAAAAGGCACAAGATGGGAGTCAGTCGGTACCTTTTGGTCAACGGGCGGTGACGAAGTCGCGTCAGGGGCAGACTGCACCGTCGTCTCGGGTACGAGGGTGACGCCCAGCAAGTCCCTCGCGAGCGTGCTGGCGTCGTTCGTTTGCTTGGAGTTGGCGTGTTGCGGGGAGACGACGCTCGTCTTCGTCTCAGACGCGAAGTCGATTCCCGACGTGTCCCCCGTTGGGGCGCCGGCGCCGTCGACTCGCTCGACAGCCGACGAGGTGCCGCCTCCTGCCTGGCCTTGGTTGCCTCGCCTCCTCCTCCATCGATGGGGGGGCGACGGGACAAACCTGAATGTTGTTCTTCCGCCACGTGGGGAAGACGTCGTCGATTCCGCCGCTGGTAGGCGGGTTGTCGGCCGCCATTGTCGCTGTCACGCGGCGGGGGAAGGAGTATCATGTCGCAGCTGCCGTCGAGGGACATGAACTCAAGACTCCCAAAATGGAGCACCGTCCCGGGATGGAAAGGTTGCTGGAGACTACCCATCTGGAGCTTGACGGGAAGCTGTTCGTCAACACGCAGCAGACCCCTACCTGGCGCGCCAACTGTCGGCGTTTCGAACTCGGGGCGTCCCTAGACCGATGAGTAAATTGCCGCCGCGTGCCCCAGCCCAGATGGGTCGGCGCGAGACGGAGCGCGAAGGCGGGAAATGGAGCCAGAGGGAGACAGGCGTAAAAGGGAAAACCCGCGGCCTTCGTGTTTGTCCCGCGCCCAGGTCGGGTGCGCTTGCAGTAGGGGGTTACAAGCGTCCACGCGGGAGGGAGCGAGAGGCTTACGCGAGCGCCGTCCCGTCCTTCCCCGCGCGGCCAACCCTCTGTAAGAGGGCCCTGGACCTTCCTTTTATAGGCGTAAGGAGAGGATCCAGGTGTACAATGGGAGGTGTAGCAGTGTGCTAACGTGTCTAGCGGAGAAGAGCTAGTGCCCTAAGTACATGCCGTCGTGGCAGCCGGAGAGGTTTTGGCACCCGGTTCGTGTGGTGTCGTGGCCGTCGGAGGAGCGCTGGAGCCTGGCGGAAGGATAGCTGTCGGGGCTGTCGAGTCCTTGCTGACATCTCCTTGCTTCCGTAAGGGGGCTGAGAGCCGCCGTCGTCATGGAGCATGCGGGGCGTCATCATTATCTGTTTACATGGGCGAGCCAGATGGGACGCCGGTCTTGTTCCCCTTAGCCTGAGTTGGCTTGGGGTAGGGTAATGATGGTGCCTCCTGTGACGTGGTCGGTCCGAGGCCTGGGTTGGGCGAGGTGGAGGCTCCTCCGAGGTCGAGGTCGAGTCTGTCTTCTGAGGCCGAGGTCGAGGCCGAGCCCCTGGGTCGGGCGAGGCGGAGACCGTCGGCTGAGGCCAGGGCCGAGTCCGAGCCCGAGCCCTGGATCGGGCGAGGCGGAGTTCGTCGTCTTCCGGGGCTGAGCCCGAGTCCGAGCCCTGGGTCGGGCGAGGCGGAGTTCGTCGTCTTCCGGGGCCGAGCCGGAGTCCGAGCCCTGGGTCGGGCGAGGCGGAGTTCGTCGTCTTCCGGGGCCGAGCCCGAGTCCGAGCCCTGGGTCGGGCGAGGCGGAGTTCGTCGTCTTCCGGGGCTGAGCCTGAGTCCGAGCCCTGGGTCGGGCGAGGCGGAGTTCGTCGTCTTCCGGGGCTGAGCCCGAGTCCGAGCCCTGGGTCGGGCGAGGTGGAGCTTTCTATGGCACCTGAGGCCGGACTTGGCTGCTGTCAGCCTCACTCTGCCGAGTGGCACAGTAGTCGGAGCGGCGCGGGCGGTGCTGTCTTCTTGTCAGGCTGGTCAGTGAAGCGGCGAAGTGACGGCGGTCACTTCGGCTTAGTCGACTTAAAGGCGCGCGTCAGGATAAGGTGTCAGGCCACCTTTGCATTAAATGCTCCTATGATACGGTCGGTCGGCGTGGCGACTTGGCCAAGGTTGCTTCTTGGCGAAGACTGGGCCTCGGGCGAACCGAAGGTGTGTCCGTTGCTGGAGGGGGTCCTCGGGCGAGACGTAAATCCTCCGGGGTTGGCTGCCCTTGCCCGAGGCTGGGCTCGGGCGAGGCGAGATCGTGTCCCTTGAGTGGACCGAGCCTTGACTTAATCGCACCCATCAGGCCTTTGCAGCTTTGTGCTGATGGGGGTTACCAGCTGAGATTAGGAGTCTTGGGGGTACCCCTAATTATGGTCCCCGACAGGAGGATTGAGGTTTCCTCTGCATGGAATGATTGCGGATGTTTTGGAGAAATTCGAAATTTATCTTCATCAGCTGACTCCTAACGCTATCGTTAGGCTCAACATCTTTATCTAGGCTCTCCGAAGCCAAGGAGTGGAACCGCTTGCCGAAGCTTTCTGCCGGGTGCACGAGCTTCACTATCAGACGAAGGCTAGGGAAGATGGGCTACTCGAGAACTTCGGCTGTTACAACTTTGCTTACCACAAAGATATGAAGACTCCGGTGGTTAGCTATCACACCAAATGGCCAACCGGTTGGAAAGCTGAGTGGTTTTATGTTAAGGTTGATAAGAAAAAGGAGAAGCTAGTTCAGAGCCCACTGGACCTAACCTTCGGGTTAACTAGGCCCTAGTGCTGCATGACGTCGGGGTCATCATGCCCAGATACTGTGGGCGAATTTAGAGTTGTGTCTGAGCATATCAGTACTAGGGATTTGGTTCAGGAATACTTAGCCAATAGAGTATTCCCAACGTTAAAGGAATGGGATATGCCGAAGCTCAAAGGAGAAAAGAAAAAGAATGAACTTGTTCGACTGTCCTATCAGTTCAAGTTTAAGAAACATTTCAAAGAGCCCAGTCAAGAGTGGTTAGAGATGATTGAAGCCATGTGCAATGAAATCTTGGGCAATTATACGAAGAAAGAAGATCAATTGATGACGGCAGCCTTCGGCACCTGACCGAAACGAAGGCTGAACCGAGTAATGGACGCTCTGAAATTTGAATACCCAGACTATGAACGGTTAAGCAAAGGTGCCAAAGGGCCAAAACAAAAAGAGCTGTCAATGTTATGGAAAGATGAGAGCACCTAGAGGGGGGGTGAATAGGTGATCCTGTGAAACTTAAACTTATAGCCACAAAAACTTGTTAAGTGTTAGCACAATAATCGCCAAGTGGCTAGAGAGGAGTCTCAACAAAACACAATGCCACAAGAGATCAAACACAGAGATGACACAGTGGTTTATCCCGTGGTTCGGCCAAGACCAACGCTTGCCTACTCCACGTTGTGGCGTCCCAACGGACGAGGGTTGCAATCAACCCCTCTCAAGCGGTCCAAAGACCAACTTGAATACCACGGTGTTTTGTTTTGCCTTTCAATATCCCGTTTGCGAGGAATCTCCACAACTTGGAGCCTCTCGCCCTTACACTTGAGATTCACAAGAAATTCAGAGTAAGGGAGGAAAGCAACACACACAAATCCACAGCAAAATGCGCACACACACGGTCAAGAATCGAGCTCAAGGGACTATCTCAAAGTTCTCACTAGAACGGAGCTCGAATCACTGAGAATGACAAACGAATGCGCAAAAACTGAGTGTGGATGATCAAGAATGCTCTAAGGTTGCTTGGTTATATCCTCCATGCGCCTAGGGGTCCCTTTTATAGCCCCAAGGCAGCTAGGAGCCGTTGAGAGCAAATCTGGAAGGCCAATCTTGCCTTCTGTCGTCGGGTGCACCGGACAGTCCGGTGCACACCGGACACTGTCCGGTGCCCGATTTCCTTCCTAAAATGGTGCTGCCGACCCTTGCAGATCTGGGAGCCATTGGCGCACCGGACAGTCCGGTGCCCCCTTCCGACCGTTGGCCCGGCCACGTGTCGCGCGCAGATTCCGCGGCCGACCGTTGGCCCGGCCGACCGTTGGCTCACCGGACAGTCCGGTGCACACCGGACAGTCCGGTGAATTTTAGCCGTACACCGTCGGCGAATTCCCGAGAGCGGCTACTTCACGCCGAGCCAGCCTGGCGCACCGGACACTGTCCGGTGCACCACCGGACAGTCCGGTGCTCCAGACTGAGCAGAGTCTTGGCTGCTCGAGCCATCTCTTCTCCAACTTGATTTTTTTCTGTTTCCAGCACTTAGACACAATACATTAGTCCAGAAAACAATGTACTAAGTCTGAGAAACATACCTTTATCCTTGATTTGTACCTTGTCCACCATTTTACAATTAGGCACCTGTGTTGGGCACTAAATCACCAAAATACTTAGAAATGGCCCAAGGGCACATTTCCCTTTCAATCTCCCCCTTTTTGGTGATTTATGCCAACACAACATAAAGCAAGTAGAACAAGTACAAAAACACTTCAAATAAGAACTCAAATTATTTTGATTCAATTTTGACATATATGGATCACTCTATGCCACCACTTGGTTTGTTTTTGCAAATCAAACTCAAATCTCTATCTCTAAGTCAAACACACATGTTGAAACATAAAGAGAGTCATTCCAAAAGAGATTGATCAAAGATTTCAAAAACTCCCCCTTTTTCCCATAATCAATACTTCTCCCCACAAGAAGCCAACTTTTGATAAGAGAGACAACAAAAGAGTTTTGACAAACCAAACCAAAAGCTCTATTCTACTATTTTCAAAATCTCTCAAGTGGTAGCTGATCCATTTATCGCTTTGGCCTTTATTTTCTCCCCCTTTGGCATCAAACACCAAAACGGGATTAACCTTGGCTCTATAACCCCATTGCCGCACCAAAATCTTCAATTAAGAGCAAATGGCAATAAGAGTTCATGAGATGAACTTGGAATAAGTTACCCTCTCATCGGAGTGCAGTGGAAGTCTTTCATGGTCCAAGTCCACCTTTTCCCTTTCAATTCTCCTTTGAGACTAGAACAAGCAAACTCAAGCATATGGTTAGTCTCAAAGGGTCAAGTTGTAACACATCTCCCCCTAAGACTGTGCATCATTTTGCCACGGACTTGTGAGGTCCAGGGAGTGTTTGTACAACTTGAGCACCACAATAAGCAACAAAATGCAGAATAAACATGATCAAGGGCATAAACACATATATGCTACAATTCAATCCAAGTTCCGCGAATCTAAGATATTTAGCTCACTACGCAGCCTGCAAAAGGTCTTCTCATCTAGAGGCTTGGTAAAGATATCGGCTAGCTGGTTCTCGGTGCTAACATGAAACACTTCGATATCTCCCTTTTGCTGGTGGTCTCTCAAAAAGTGATGCCGGATGTCAATGTGCTTTGTGCGGCTGTGCTCAACAGGATTTTCCGCTATTCGGATAGCACTCTCATTGTCACATAGGAGTGGGACTTTGCTCAGATTGTAGCCAAAGTCCCTGAGGGTTTGCCTCATCCAAAGTAGTTGCGCACAACACTGTCCTGCGACAACGTACTCGGCCTCAGCGGTGGATAGGGCAACGGAGGTTTGTTTCTTAGAGTTCCATGACACCAGGGACCTTCCTAAGAATTGGCACGTCCCCGATGTACTCTTCCTATCGACCTTACATCCAGCATAGTCGGAATCTGAGTACCCAATCAAGTCAAAGTTAGACCCCTTTGGATACCAGATCCCGAAGCAAGGTGTAGCGACTAAATATCGAAGAATTCGCTTCACAGCCACTAAGTGACACTCCTTCGGATCGGATTGAAATCTAGCACACATGCATACGCTAAGCATAATATCCGGTCTACTAGCACATAAATAAAGCAAGGAACCTATCATGGACCGGTATGCTTTTTGATCAACGGACTTACCTCCTTTGTTGAGATCGGTGTGTCCGTCGGTTCCCATCGGAGTCTTTGCGGGCTTGGCGTCCTTCATCCCAAACCGCTTTAGCAGATCTTGCGTGTACTTCGTTTGGGAGATGAAGGTGCCGTCCTTGAGTTGCTTCACTTGGAACCCAAGGAAGTAGTTCAACTCGCCCATCATCGACATCTCGAATTTCTGCGTCATTACCCTGCTAAACTCTTCACAAGACTTTTGGTTAGTCGAACCAAATATTATGTCATCGACATAAATTTGGCACACAAACAAATCACCATCACATGTCTTTGTAAAAAGAGTTGGATCGGCTTTCCCAACCTTGAAAGCATTAGCAATTAAAAAGTCTCTAAGGCATTCATACCATGCTCTTGGGGCTTGCTTAAGTCCATAGAGCGCCTTAGAGAGCTTACACACGTGGTCGGGGTACCGTTCATCCTCGAAGCCAGGGGGTTGCTCCACGTACACCTCCTCCTTGATCGGCCCGTTGAGGAAAGCGCTCTTCACATCCATTTGGTACAACCTGAAAGAATGGTGAGCGGCATATGCTAGCAAGATACGAATTGATTCTAGCCTAGCCACAGGAGCAAAAGTCTCCTCAAAGTCCAAACCTGCGACTTGGGCATAACCTTTTGCCACAAGTCGAGCCTTGTTCCTCGTCACCATCCCGTGCTCATCCTGTTTGTTGCGGAACACCCACTTGGTTCCCACAACATTTTGCTTGGGACGAGGCACCAGTGTCCAAACTTCATTGCGCTTGAAGTTGTTGAGTTCCTCCTGCATGGCCAATACCCAATCCGGATCTAGCAAGGCCTCCTCTACCCTGAAAGGCTCAATAGAAGAGACAAAGGAGTAATGCTCACAAAAATTAACTAATCGAGATCGAGTAGTTACTCCCTTGCTAATGTCACCCAAAATTTGGTCGACGGGATGATCCCTTTGAATCACCGCTCGAACTTGGGTTGGAGGTGTCGGTTGCGCTTCTTCCTCCATCACGTGATCATCTTGTGCTCCCCCTTGATCACACGCCTCCTTTTGATGAACCTGTTCATCGTCTTGAGTTGGGGGATGCACCGTTGTTGAGGGAGAAGGTTGATCTCGTTCATCTTGTTCCTGTGGCCGCACTTCTCCAATCGCCATGGTTCGTATAGCGGCCGTCGGAACATCTTCTTCATCTACATCATCACAATCAACAACTTGCTCTCTTGGAGAGCCATTAGTCTCATCAAATACAACGTCGCTAGAGACTTCAACTAAACCCGATGATTTGTTGAAGACCCTATACGCCTTTGTATTTGAATCATAACCTAATAAAAACCCTTCTACAGCTTTGGGAGCAAATTTAGAATTTCTACCCTTCTTCACTAGAATGTAGCACCTGCTCCCAAATACACGAAAGTAAGATACATTGGGTTTGTTACCGGTTAGTAGCTCATACGACGTCTTCTTGAGGAGGCGGTGAAGGTAGACCCTGTTGATGGCGTGGCAAGCCATGTTCACGGCTTCCGACCAAAAGCACTCGGGGGTCTTGAATTCTCCAAGCATAGTCCTTGCCATATCTATGAGCGTCCTGTTCTTCCTCTCTACCACACCATTTTGCTGAGGTGTGTAGGGAGCGGAGAACTCGTGCTTGATCCCTTCCTCCTCAAGAAACTCCTCCACTTGAAGGTTCTTGAATTCGGACCCGTTGTCGCTCCTTATCTTCTTCACTTTGAGCTCAAACTCATTTTGAGCTCTCCTTAGGAAGCGCTTGAGGGTCCCTTGGGTTTCAGACTTATCCTGCAAAAAGAACACCCAAGTGAAGCGGGAAAAGTCATCAACAATAACTAGACCATACTTACTTCCTCCTATGCTTAGATAGGCGACGGGTCCGAAGAGGTCCATATGCAGCAGCTCCAGAGGTCTTGACGTGGTCATTACATTCTTGCTGTGATGTGCTCCTCCCACTTGTTTACCTGCTTGACAAGCTGCACAAGGTCTATCTTTTTCGAAATAAACATTGGTTAGACCTATCACGTGTTCTCCCTTTAGAAGCTTGTGGAGGTTCTTCATCCCCACATGTGCTAAGCGGCGATGCCACAGCCAGCCCATGCAAGTCTTAGCCATTAAGCATGCATCTAGACCGGCCTCTTCTTTTGCAAAATCAACTAAGTAAAGCTTGCCGTCTAGTACACCCTTAAAGGCTAGTGAACCATCACTTCTTCTAATGACAGACACATCTACATTTGTAAAAAGACAATTATATCCCATATTGCATAGTTGACTAACAGATAGCAAATTGTAACCAAGAGACTCAACTAAAAACACATTGGAGATTGAGTGTTCATTAGAAATTGCAATTTTACCTAACCCTTTTACCTTGCCTTGATTCCCATCACCGAATATAATTGAATCTTGGGAATCCTTATTTTTGACGTAGGAGGTGAACATCTTCTTCTCCCCCGTCATATGGTTTGTGCATCCGCTGTCGATAATCCAGCTTGAACCTTCGGATGCATAAACCTGCAAGGCAAATTTAGGCTTGGGTTTTAGGTACCCAACTCATGTTGGGTCCTATAAGGTTAGTGCAAATATCCTTAGGGACCCAAATGCAAGTTTTGTCTCCCTTGCATTTTGCCCCTAACTTCCTAGCAACTATTTTCCTATCCTTTCTACAAATAGCAAAGGAAGCATTCAAAGCATGATATATTGTAGAAGGTTCATTAACTTTCCTAGGGACATTAACAACATTTCTCCTAGGCATATTATGAACAACATTTCTATCATGCACATAGGAGGAACTAGAAGCAAACATGTCATGAGAATCAAAAACATTATAAGCATTATACCTCCTATAAGCATTTCTAGTTTGTCTCCTATCATGGTACAAAAAGGCATGGTTCTTTTTAGCACTACTAGCCATAGGAGCCTTCCCTTTCTCCTTGGCGGAGATAGGAGCCTTATGGCTTGTCAAGTCCTTGGCTTCCCTCTTGTAGCCAAGTCCATCCTTAATTGAGGGGTGTCTACCGATAGTGTAGGCATCCCTAGCAAATTTCAGCTTATCAAATTCATTCTTGCTAGTCTTAAGTTGGGCACTAAGACTAGCCACTTCATCATTTAGTTTTGAAATTGAAACTAAGTGTTCACAACAAGCATTAATATCAACATCCTTACACTTAGTGCAAATTTCAACATGTTCAACACAAGAGTTAGATTTACTTGCTACTTCTAGCTTAGCATTTAAATCATTGATTTCACCTTTTAAAGAAGAAATGGTTTCGTTACAAGTAGAAAGTTCACAAGAAAGCATTCCATTTCTTTTAACTTCTAGAGCAAGTGAATTTTGTGCACTAACAAATTTATCATGCTCTTCATATAAAAGATCTTCTTGTTTCTCTAAGATTCTATCTTTTTCATTCAAGGCATCAATCAATTCATTAATCTTAGCTATCTTAGTTCTATCCGATCCCTTGAATAAACTGGAGTAATCTATTTCATCCTCACTAGACTCATTATCACTAGAAGAATCATAAGTATTAGCATTATGATTGATTACCTTCTTCTCCCTTGCCATGAGGCAAGTGTGATGCTCGTTTGGGAAGAGGACCGATTTGTTGAAGGCAGTGGCGGCGAGTCCTTCGTCGTCGGAGTCGGACGAAGAGCAATCCGAATCCCACTCCTTTCCAAGGTGTGCTTCGCCTTTGGCCTTCTTGTAAACCTTCTTGTTCTCTCTCTTCCCATTTTTCCCTTGCTCCTGGTCACTATCATTTTCGGGACAGTTAGCAATAAAATGACCAACCTTACCACATTTGAAGCATGAGCGCTTCCCCTTTGTCTTGGTCTTCCTTGGTTGCCCCTTGCGACCATTTAGCGTCGTCTTGAATCTCTTGATGATGAGAGCCATCTCTTCATCATTGAGCCCGGCCGCCTCAACTTGCGCCATCTTGCTGGGTAGCGGCTCCTTGCTCCTTGTTGCCTTGAGAGCGATGGGTTGAGGCTCGTGGATTGGACCGTTCAACGCGTCGTCGACGTATCTTGCCTCCTTGATCATCATCCGCCCGCTTACGAATTTTCCGAGTACCTCCTCGGGCGTCATCATCGTGTACCTGGGATTCTCATGAATATTGTTCACGAGATGAGGATCAAGAACGGTAAAGGACCTTAGCATTAGGCGGACGACGTCGTGGTCCGTCCATCGCGTGCTTCCGTAGTTCCTTATTTTGTTGATGAGGGTCTTGAGCCGGTTGTACGTTTGGGTTGGCTCCTGTCCCCTTATCATGGCGAATCGTCCAAGCTCGCCTGTAACACCCACTTTGTAGTTGCTAGGAATAATACCAGTAGAGGAACAATTCCTCTTTATGTGAGTTTGATCTTTATGCATCATCTTATGTGAACATCATGCCCAAAAACAATTAATAAAAACATAAACTACCAAATTATGCATCATGCTCGATTTTATTCTGTGTGCATTTTGTGACAACATATAATAATGTGAAAAATGTTAAATATCCAAATGGGAAATTAAATCCTAAAAGAAATTCTAAAATTTGGAAAGAAAGAAAGAAAAATACTATGCAATACAAAAATAGAACTTATAAATAGATAAATTTATTCCACAATGATTTATCCAAATCATATACTCAGAAAATTTGAGTATAAGTTCACCACAAACTTGAAATTAAAATTGAGATTTAAAAAGAAGGAAAGAAAATAGAAAAAAAAAGGAAGAGGAAAACCTTTGTATTGGGCCCTAGGCACCCAATCTGGCCCATCTAAGCTTTTCTCCCTGCGCAGCCTGCCCACTGCGTCACCAACCAACCGGCCCCACACGTCATCCAATGCACCTTGGCCGATCCCCTATACACACAGGTCACTGTGGCGTGGGCCTATCTCGTCAGTCCCTCAGTCCGCCGTGCCGCCACCCAACTTCTTCTGGCTTGTGGACCCGCCTGACCGCATCACCTATGGGTGCTCTGTGTCACGGTCGCGTGGGCCCAACCCGTCGGACCTATCTTCTCTACTGAACCCACGACGCAACGGATCGCCGCAGCGAACTTGTCCGAGTTAAGCGCATAGCTCGCACATCTCCGGACCATTCTCCACTGCGCCCAGGGTCCGAGTCCTCGACAATATTAAATGGGGGAGGGCACCACGGCCACCCCATCCACTTGATGCCCGTTGGCCACCTCGGGCAAAGCCAGGCGCCCCACCAAGCATCCAAGAGAGAGAGGGCCGCATCCATGAATTTACTGCTCGTCGTCGCTAATGCCATGGAGAGTTCTCAGGAATCATTACCGGTTCACGAGGAATTCGTCTGTGGCTTCTCCTGGCGCGGTTGGTGGGCATGGCGAGCGGAATTTCTCACCAGCTGCTTGACTTGCCGCGGAGCCGCGCAGCTCTGGGGCCAGCCTTGCCATGATCTCCATCTCCGGTAATAATAGCCTCAAGCCACTCACTTTGACTTCAATTTGGATGGAGCGCTTTGAATTTTAGATTGGGGCCGGAATCTCTCATCGGAATTGGTGTCTCCGTCGCGGTGTCGCTGCACGTCGTGGGCAGGGGGGATTAGGGTCGATTCCCAGGGTGGATGGCGGTATGCATGGGCTTGATGTCTTCTCCGCACCCTGTTGCGCGTATCGGGGTCAATGTTGTGCGCTTGGGTTGAGGAATCGCCTCGCCGGCGATGACGCTCACCGTCACTATCGCGTGGGTGTCGTCCTCTGTTGGGTGTTGTTGGCCGGGGGGGGGGGGAGAAGAAGGTGTTTGGACCGTGGATCGACTCATGGGTGGCTCAGATTAGGGCGCGCTCACCTTTTTTTTCACTCAGCCAAAGTCTGCCATTGGATCGGTATCGTGCGGCTTTGATTACATCTAGGAAATACCCTTTCGTGCAGCTGGCCGCGACCGTTTGATCGGGATCGGGCCGCCCATATCGCATACCCGTTCGGATTATAGAAAATCTAATCACAGCCGTAGATTGATGATCGGACGACTCTGATCCTAGCATACCCCTTCGTCCGCACCATCTTGTGAAAGAGCCCTTGGGTTTTTGCGGAATAAACCCGCAGTCCTCCACGAGTAGAGCCTGAGTCTTGGGAGCATTTGCACATTAAACCCTGCAGTTCTCTGTATTGTGCGCCCAGTCCAAGGAGATAAGAAATCAGATAAATGGATTCAGAAAATAATTTTTAATGCAAAAACAAAGGCTAGAATTTGTTTAATTCATATAAAATTCATATGATGTCCAAATTAGTTAATTCCAGTTTCTATAATTCTATAATATTATTGTTTATCATCCAATACCACTGTTTTCCCATGAAAGTCATATTAAAATTTATATCCTATTTAATCTTATGCAAAATACATAAAACCTTAGGAAATTTATAACTTCCCCGTTTTAACTCCGATTGGATCCGTTCAAGTTGCGTTAGTCTCGTAGCAACGTGTAGATCATTATTATGCAGTATATTCTTATGTTTGGTGTGATGTTAATTTTGTCTATACCATGTTTGTTTGTATTACTACGACTAGCACGAGGACGCGTGTCATCTGAAAAGCAAGTTGGTACCTGGAATCTCAAGTGCCAGGCAAGTTGTGCCCTTGATTCACTTTTGTTACCCAATAATGTTCCTTATAATCATTTACCATGCATAGGTTTAATTTTGATGGGACCCAATAGGTCACCCTAGTCTGTTTATCCATTTTACCTTGTTTACCCTGAATCATATGGGTAGTTATGCTATTGCTTTATATGGTTTTGGGTTAATATTTTATCCATGTTCCAGTTATTATGTTATTTTATTTATGTTCATGGCAAGATCATTATATTATTGTTAATTGGAACATGGAGCTTAACTTGAGAAACACGTGCCACCACAAGGGTTTAATGGGACGCCCTTGGCTGACTAATTAGGAAAGCTAGTGGAAGACTACCTTACCCGAAAGGGGCAAGGGCAGTAGGGGAGTTGCATGCAAGGAGGTTCTCGGGTTGATTTTGCTGCGATGGCGGTCAGACGGGGGATTCTTGCAAGTGCTCTTCCCATAAACTGTAGCGGGTTTTCGGAAGCTAGTGGAACTTTGTAAAGGCCTCGTAGTGGATCCCTAGCCATTCACCTTGGTAGTGTCTAAGGGCCTAGCTAACCCTGGCGACATGGGAAACACGACTTGTGGGTAAAGGGTACAACCTCTGCAGAGTGTAAAACTGGTATACTAGCCGAGCTCACGGTCATGAGCGGCTCAGGACTCTCCGATGATTAAATTATGGAACCTAAACTCAATTTGTCATTTGCATTTGCATGGGATTTGTTATTAATTTTGTTCTATTATTATTTTATTATGGTTTGGTATTCACTTACACTTAGTAACTGCTAATAAAATTTTGACCAACTTATAAAAGCAATGCTCAGCTTTAACCTCTATTGTTGTTCAGCCTTACACTTCATGAACTCCCACCTTTGGTGAGTTCGTGTCACATTATTCCCCACAACTTGTTGAGCTATGATCATGTGTGAGCTCACCCTTGCTGTCTCACACCCCCCCCACAGGAGAAGAACAGGTGGTTTCAAGTGGAGTCAAGTATCGAGGAGTATGATCTGATCTAGGTGGCGCTTCTCAGTCGGCATTGGCGCCAACGATCCTTAGTTCGTTTTATATTTATTCTTTTATTTTGTAAGTCTTCCGCTATGTAATAAATACTCTGATGTTAATGACATTTATCTCTATACACTCTGTTATTATATATGTTGTCTTCTTGGCGCATGTATGAGATGCACCTGGCTTTGTCCCTTAAAGCCGGGTGTGACATCGCCCTCCACCAACTCCATTTTGGTGAGCATGGTGATGTCATTCCCCTCGTGAGAGATCTTGAGGGTGTCCCATATTTGCTTGGCATTGTCCAAGCCGCTCACCTTGTTGTACTCTTCCCTGCACAAAGAAGCTAGAAGGACAGTAGTAGCTTGTGCATTCTTATGAATTTGTTCATTAATGAACATGGGACTATCCGAACTATCAAAGTGCATTCCACTCTCTACAATCTCCCATATACTAGGATGGAGAGAGAATAGGTGACTACGCATTTTGTGACTCCAAAATCCGTAGTCCTCTCCATCAAAGTGTGGGGCTTGCCGAGTGGAATGGAGAGCAAATGTGAATTTGAACTTTGTGGAATACGAGAGTAGTCAAAGGAAAAGTTCGAATTAACCGGTTTCCTTCTCTCGTAGTCGTTGTGGTCGTCGTCCTTTTGGGAAGAAGTAGACTCATCGCTGTCGTCGTAGTAGACGATCTCCTTGATGCGCCTTGTCTTCTTCTTCTTCCCTTCCTTTCGTCTATGACCCGAGCCGGAGTCGGTAGGCTTGTCATCTTTGGGCTCGTTGACGAAGGACTCCTTCTCCTTGTCGTTGATCACGATTCCCTTCCCTTTAGGATCCATCTCTTCGGGCGGTTAGTCCCTTTGTGAAGAGAACGGCTCCGATACCAATTGAGAGCACCTAGAGGGGGGGTGAATAGGTGATCCTGTGAAACTTAAACTTATAGCCACAAAAACTTGTTAAGTGTTAGCACAATAATCGCCAAGTGGCTAGAGAGGAGTCTCAACAAAACACAATGCCACAAGAGATCAAACACAGAGATGACACAGTGGTTTATCCCGTGGTTCGGCCAAGACCAACGCTTGCCTACTCCACGTTGTGGCGTCCCAACGGACGAGGGTTGCAATCAACCCCTCTCAAGCGGTCCAAAGACCAACTTGAATACCATGGTGTTTTGTTTTGCCTTTCAATATCCCGTTTGCGAGGAATCTCCACAACTTGGAGCCTCTCGCCCTTACACTTGAGATTCACAAGAAATTCAGAGTAAGGGAGGAAAGCAACACACACAAATCCACAGCAAAATGCGCACACACACGGTCAAGAATCGAGCTCAAGGGACTATCTCAAAGTTCTCACTAGAACGGAGCTCGAATCACTGAGAATGACAAACGAATGCGCAAAGACTGAGTGTGGATGATCAAGAATGCTCTAAGGTTGCTTGGTTATATCCTCCATGCGCCTAGGGGTCCCTTTTATAGCCCCAAGGCAGCTAGGAGCCGTTGAGAGCAAATCTGGAAGGCCAATCTTGCCTTCTGTCGTCGGGTGCACCGGACAGTCCGGTGCACACCGGACACTGTCCGGTGCCCGATTTCCTTCCTAAAATGGTGCTGCCGACCGTTGCAGATCTGGGAGCCGTTGGCGCACCGGACAAGTCCGGTGCACACCGGACAGTCCGGTGCCCCCTTCCGACCGTTGGCCCGGCCACGTGTCGCGCGCAGATTCCGCGGCCGACCGTTGGCCCGGCCGACCGTTGGCTCACCGGACAGTCCGGTGCACACCGGACAGTCCGGTGAATTTTAGCCGTACACCGTCGGCGAATTCCCGAGAGCGGCTACTTCACGCCGAGCCAGCCTGGCGCACCGGACACTGTCCGGTGCACCACCGGACAGTCCGGTGCTCCAGACTGAGCAGAGTCTTGGCTGCTCGAGCCATCTCTTCTCCAACTTGATTTTTTTCTGTTTCCAGCACTTAGACACAATACATTAGTTCAGAAAACAATGTACTAAGTCTGAGAAACATACCTTTATCCTTGATTTGTACCTTGTCCACCATTTTACAATTAGGCACCTGTGTTGGGCACTAAATCACCAAAATACTTAGAAATGGCCCAAGGGCACATTTCCCTTTCAAAAGACAAGCTGCCAGAATGATAAAAGAAGATGAAAATTTAGCAAAAAAGAAAAAATCCAGCCCTGAGCCGAAGGTGGCTGTTTCGAAGAAAAGAAAAGCTACAGCTCCGAAGCCAAAAGCTGTTCCTCAACACCTTCTGCCACTGACGCAGAAGAAATTTTAAAGGTAATGATCGAATCTCTACCTAATAAGCTAAGTCCGCTGGGACCAGAACTGATGAAGCTTTTACAGAAGAAGAAGGAGTCTTCGGTTGCCGGAAGCTCGCTAAACCAAAAAAGCGAAGGATTATTACTATCATTGAGGCTATTGAAGAAACACCACCGTCAGCCTCAGCGCCGAAAACAGTAGCAGCCGAAGCTGCTCCTGCCGAAGCTTCTACTTTCGAAGCTGCAGCAGCCGAAGCCACAAATTTGGAAAACACACTTTCTGACATTGACGAAATGATTTTGAATATGGCTGAGAAAGAAACTGCTGCAGTTGCTGAGGAAACCCCGGCTGCAGTGCCTGAAAAAAGGGAGAAGATGCCTGGAAAAGAGAAGGAGCTTGCCGAAGATGCTTCGGAAGAAAGAAATTTCAACTTTCAAAACATAATTGGGCAAGAAAGAGTTGTCTAAGGCTGAAAAAGAAGAGCTGAGGGACTATGCTATATCTTGCGGGTACTAGCCAGGGGCGCTGCTCTTCGGTGGTATAGACGAAGAGAGCTTAGGTTGCCTTCGAGACCGGACTGGGGCGAAAGTTGTCAGCACTTTATCGAAAAGTGTTGGTTTCCCGAAGCTCGAAGCCGATCTCAGCAGATACCGACGGCAGCATATCGCCGGTAGCTTGTTTTATTCTAACTTTAAGGTAAAATTCTTCCCTTAACTTTTTATTATTTTGATATGAAGATGTTTTCTGATGAAGGTTATTTTGTCAGAGCCTACTACTAAGCAAAACCTTGAGGATGCAACAAGACCTCGAGGACAAGAAAAACAAAGTTATAATTGAGGGCTTAGAGAACAAGATTAAAGATCATGAAGCTGCCCTAGAAAAGAAAGACTTCATGCTTCAAACAATGGAAGGTTCACTGGCAGAAGCTCAAGCCAAGATCGCCAGATTGAACAGTGAACTTTCCATGAAGTCAAAAAGCTTTGAGCAAGAGAAGAAAGATTTTGAAACAAAACTCGAAGCTGAAGTTGAAAAAAGTTCAAATCTGCAGAAATCACTAAAAGATCTTCAAGAAAGATGTTTAGGCTTCGGCACCCAGTGCATTCAACGGCTGAAGCAGGTCTTCAACTCAGTTGGAGCCAGTTCTAAAAAGTTTAAACCTTCAGTTGAAGACATGCCGGGCACATTTGATCATATTGAAGGTGAAGTTTATGCTCTCGACGAAGTTATAGCTGGACATGGTGACTTTTGTGCTTTGCTAGCTTCTCGAGGCACAATTGTTGCTTTCATGAAGGCTGGTTGTACACATGGAAACATTGTAAACAGACCAAACTTCAGCCTGTCACCAGCAGACTTGGATGACATCCCCGGCCTGGCCCGAAGCATCGGAAACAGATTCGTTACTCAAATCTGGGCAAAGGACGGGCGAAACTTGGCTGGTGACGAAGCTCGAAGCCACCTCAAATCGGTAATAAACTTGTGCCTGCTGCTTTACCTTCTCCTTGAAATTTGCACTTTCCTTATACCGCTTTGTTATGTACAGGATGACGAAGCCGAAGATCAGTAAGCCGAAGTTTAATGAGTAATGATGAAGTGATGAATCTGGTGCAAAAGAGCCCTAGAGAAATTTTTGGATTATCCTTGTAAAAAAATTGTAATTTAGAAATCAAACAATGCTTTGTAAATTTGTCAATACCTTGTAATATATTTTACCTTTCCATCCATGTATGAACTGCTTTGATGTGGACGAAACTTGTTCCTTTTGAGCCGAAGGCGAAAAACACCTTCCCTTCCTTTTCGTACACAACGAAGCATAAATCTGCTTTTTCATATTTGCCGAAGCCTTGTCATTGGAGCTGAAGCAATTGTCTGTACTCTATGATATGATGATGATCCTACGGATGTCGAAATGAATGTATATGTATGCAATGTATGATGTAATGTAACGTGCAAATGAATGCCCAAACACACACATACGAAGCCACATCCATAACCTTCATTCCCTTAGGAATGACTGAAGTCTCTTTGCCGCTTATTTTTCGGCTTCATCGCTTATTTTTCGGTTTAAGTTCTGCATGGCCTTAGGAACGTTTTTGAACTTCTTCGCCTTGTATTTCGGAGGTATTTTTCGCGTTGACTTTTCGCGCTTCGCCTTATATTTCGGCGATATTTTTTGCGTTGACTTTTCACGCTTCGCCTTATATTTCGGCGGTATTTGGCTCTGCATTCCCTTAGGAACGACTTTTGAGCAGAAAACTTACGCTGTGCTCCCTTAGGAGCGGCTTTTTGTAGCTTCGTCGTGCTCTGCATCCCCTTAGGGACGACTTTCGAGCTTCTCCTATTGTCTTTTTTTCTCTCTGCACTCGATGGTGCATGCTCAGATTTTACATTTTACATACTTTTGGGGGATTTTGCTCTCGTAGAGCTGAATAAGAGAAGGAAAATTACATGCTATGGCCCCATTAAAAACCTTTCTCCCCCTTTAGAAAGAAAAATGGTGCCATAGGAAAAAATAAAAAAGTTTACATCAAGTTACACATAGTATCGTCGAAGCTCATCCGCATTCCAAGATCTAGGAATGTCGTTGCCGTCCATATCCTTTAATCTGTAAGAACTGGGCTTGTCGAAGATACTACCAGAAAGGGTCCTTCCCACTTCTGCTGAAGCTTGCCTACTGTGTCAGGGTTGGCTACTCTCCGAAGCACCAGATGTCCTGGCTTAATGTTTTTCAACCAAACTTTTCTATCACGCCATTTTATTGTTTTGGCTTGATATTTGTTGATATTTTCCACAGCTTGAAGTCTGGTCCCTTCTATAGTATCTTTTGCCACAGAATAATTAGCTTCGTCTTCTACCGAAGCTACTGTTCTTATTGACCCCGCTTTAGCCTCTTTGGGGGTTATAGCTTCGTCACTGAACAATAACTTGAATGGTGTAAAACCTGTTGACCTTGATATAGTTGTATTGTGGCTCCACACCACTTTAACCAACTCATCTGGCCACTTTCCTCTGGACTGATTGAAGATTAACTTCATTATTCCCGTCATTATAATACCATTTTCCCTTTCAACTAGTCTGTTTGATTCCGGGTGCCTGACTGATGCAAAATGAATTTGCATGCCGATCTGATCACATAAATCTTTGAAAGTTTCAGCATCAAACTGTGTTCCATTGTCCACAGTTATAGCCTTCGGCACACCGAAGCGACAAACTATATTCTGTCAGAAAATTTTTTGGACTATAGCCGAAGTTATTGTAGCCAAAGACTTCGCTTCGATCCACTTAGAAAAATATTCTACCACCACCACGACATATCTCAAGTTACCCTGCGCTGGTGGAAGTAGACCTAGCAGATCCAGGCCCCATCTTTGCAACGACCAGGTTGGTTGTATTAGCTGAGTCAATGACGAGGGTTGCTTCTGATCTCTTGCACATTTTTGGCAATTTTCGCACTTTTGAACCAAATCTGTTGCATCCGAAGCTGGCTTCGACCAATAGAATCCTTGTCGGAAAACCTTTCCTAGAAGAGGTCTGGACCCAATGTGGGATCCACACAATCCTGCATGTATCTCCTTCATCAGTTCTATACCTTTGGTTCTGAATAAGCATTTGAGAAGTGGGGAACAAACTCCATGTTTATATAATTCCCCTTCTATTATGACATATGGTCTTGTTCTTGCTTCCATTCTTTTGTTATAAACCTCATCATCCGAGAGATAGTTACCCTGGAGGAAAGATATAATCTCAGTCCTCCAATCTTCACTATGGAGAGGAGATATTGTGAGCACTGCTCTTTCGAGGAGTTCAACCGAAGGTGCTCTTATTGTCTCAAAAAATACTTCCGAAGGTAGAGGAAGCCCCTGTGCCGATGACTTGGCTAGCAGCTCAGCATGCTATGCGGGGCAGTGTGGGGCGTGCAGGGGCGGGCCGCGAGGGGCGGGCGGGGCGGCGTGGGGCGGCCGGGCTGGCTCGATGGCGGCGCGGGCTCGCGGCGGCGTTGCTGTGCGGGCGCGCGTGCTAAGCGGGCGGCACGGTGAGAGCGGGCGGGCGGGGCGGCGAGGGCAGCGCGAGATTGAAACGCGCGATTGAAACGAGCGAGAAGGCCGAGGTGGACGATTTAGGGCCTCTATTTTCGTCGGCCTCACTGAGGACGACAAAAATAGTGGTCGGCCAATGATGTATTTTCGTCGGTATGGCCCCGGCCCACGAAAATACACCTCAATTTTTTCGGCCTAGTGACCGACGAAAATAACTTCCGTATTTTCGTGGGCCTGCCGACGAAAATATTGGTCGGCCCACGAAAATACGCCCCATTTTCGCCGACCTCGTGACCGACGAAAATAACTTCCGTATTTTCGTGGGCCGGCCGACGAAAATATCCCGGCCCACGAAAGTTTAGGCGTTTCCTGTAGTGGCTCATTTTCCCCTCTTGGAATATTCTTAACGGAAAATCCTTCGAAAGAAGCTTCAAGCCTTCGAACTGTGTCCAGATATTTCTCAAGCTTCGGATCTCTTGCCTTGCAACTCTTGTCAACATGACCAAAAATAACTTGAGAGTCTGTTTTAAGGAGTGCCCTTCTTATTCCCATTGCCTTTAACTTTCAAAGCCCCAAAAGTAAAGCTTCGTATTCAACAATATTATTTGTACAGATGAAGTCAAGCCTTGCTGCATAGCATGTTCTGACTTTGGAAGGTGCAACTAGGACAGCAGCCGCACCTGCACCGAAGGTTCCCCAGGAACCATCGCAGAACACTGTCCAAGCTTCGGCATATTTATTTGCTTCTTCTTCCTGAGCCCCCGGCGTCCAATCAGCAATGAAGTCTGCTAACGCCTAGGACTGAATTGAGGATCTATGCACATAGTCAATACTGAATTCGTTAAGCTCCGCAGCCCACTTTTCAATCCTTCTAGTAGCTTCTCTGTTCCTCATGATATCCTTCAGAGGTTGTGATGAAGGAACAATTATGTGGTATGCTTGAAAATAATGCCGAAGCTTATTGGAGGCCATTAACACAGCATACAACACCTTCTCCAATTCTGTATAGTTTTTCTTTGATAAACTTAGAATTTCAGAGACAAAGTATACTGGGGCTTTCTTTTTAATTTGTCCTTCAAGCTTCTCCTATACAAGCGCCGCACTCACTGCAGAGTGCGAGCTGCCACATACAATAGTAATGGAGCCCCTAGCGCAGGTGGAGTTAATGTTGTTAGATCAATCAAGTATTGCTTCAGCTCTTCGAAGGCTTTCTGTTGAGCTAGGCCCCATTGAAAAACTTCGGCTGACTTTAGTATTTCAAAGAATGGCAAGTTTCTTTCTGCTGATCTAGATATGAATCTATTCAATGATGCCAGTCTTCCTGTCAGCCGTTGGGCCCCCTTCTTTGTGCTTGGTGGCTCCATCCGAAGGATAGCTTCGATCTTGCTTGGGTTAGCTTCAATCCCCTTCGTTGAAACTAAACAGCCAAGGAACTTACCCTTCTTCACTCCAAAGACACATTTTTCTGGATTTAATTTCAGGCCAGCTTGCCTGAAATTAGCAAATGTTTCTTGCAGATCAGTAATGTGATTTTCTTGCTTCGTGCTTTTTACTATGATATCATCAACGTATGTTAGCACATTTCTGCCTATCTGGGAATGAAGGACCTTGGCTGTCATTCTGCTGAAGCTTCCTCCAACATTCTTGAGCCCCTTAGGCATCCGAAGATAGCAATAGGTGCCACTGGGAGTTATGAAGCTAGTCTTCGGCTCATCCTCCTTCTTCATCCATATTTGATGATATCCTGAGTAGCAATCTAGCAGACTCATAAGCTCTAAAAAAGCTGCTGCATCTACAAGAGAGTCTATTCTTGGTAATGGAAATTCGTCCTTTGGACAGGCCTTGTTAAGATCTATGAAGTCAATACACATTCTCCATTTGCCATTGGCCTTCTTCACCATAACAGTATTGGCTAGCCACTCTGGATATTTTACCTCTCTGATGACACCAGCACTGAGAAGTCTTTTTTACTTCATTCCGAGCACCTTCGGCTTTATCATCAGACATTTTCCGAAGCCTTTGCTTTCTTGGCCTGAAGGATGGGTCCACATTGAGTGAATGTTCAATCACATCTCTGTTGACACCGTAGAGATCATTGGCTGACCAAGCAAAGACATCTTTGTTGTTGAATAAAAATCTTATCAAATTTTTCTCTTGGTCTTCAGATAGCTGAGACCCTAGCAGTACTTTTTGCTCTACTATGTCTTCACATAGGAGCATAGGCTTCGGCTGATCCACCGAAGCAGCCTTCTCTCTTTTGTATTTGTACTATTCACATGCTTCGACTCCATCTATGTTATGAATTTCTTTTGAATCTGTCCAATTTCCTTCGGCTTTCCTAGCGGCTTCCTGACTCCCATGAACAGCAATGGGCCCTTGTTCTGAAGGTATCTTCATGCATAGATATGCTGGATGAAGTATTGCTTTGAAAGCATTAAGTGTCCCACGACCAATGATTGCATTGTAGGGGTATTCCATATCAACAATGTCAAACACAACCTGTTCAGTCCTTGTATTATGGATGAAGCCGAAGGTCACTGGCATCGTGATTTTGCCGAGTGCTGCAATCTACCTTCCTCCGAAGCCACAAAGAGGGTGTGTAGCATCATGAATCTTGTCTTCTGGCTCTTGCATCTGTCTGAAGGCCTTAGCAAATATGATATCCGCTGCACTGCCTGTATCAACCAGAACATTGTGGACCAGAAATCTCTTGATGACACAAGATATGACCATAGCATCATTGTGAGGGTAATCTTTGAGCTGAAGGTCCTCCTGGGAGAAGGTGATTGGGATGTGGGACCATTTTGACTTGATGAAGGGTCCCTGCACCCCAACATGCTGCACCCTTCTCTGTGCTTCCTTCTTCTGCTTCTTGTTAGCCGACTGTGAACTTGAGCCGCCTATTATTGGGAGCACCAGCTTCGTAGCCAAAGGTGCTACAACTTGATTGTTGAATGAAGCCATCAGCTCAAAAGTGGAAGTGAGTTCACCGGAGGTGGGCGCCAATGTTGGGGACTTGTTCTCAAATGCTATGAATTAAGAACAAGGCAACACAAAGAATAGGTTAAAGGTTAACGTTCTTCGTCCTTTGAAGCATTATTTCCCTTAGGATATAACGATCTTCGGACGAAGGTTATGAAGGACATACCTTCATAAGTATGACATGTATAAACAGAGGATGAAGCTTATGAAACATAGGAAAACAACATAAACAATTATATGACATCATAATATAAATATCTATTATTAAATAATCATGAGTACATGAGAGCAATATCAAATTACATTTGTACCTTGAGCTTGACAGAAGGCAAAGGTAAAAGTAAGTTGCGAAAGCGTGAACAGTACAGGGGTACTGTTCACCTATTTATAGGCACAGGGTGCAGCCTGTGTGAATTTACATTCATGTCCTCTACAAATGATTACAATCATAACACAGGTTATCATGGGCCGATTGGTCATTTCATCTTTAAGTCGGTGCATCTGGAAGTACGCTACGAAGCTCCCTGATTGGTAGCTTCTGCATTGTTCCTGTTCTAGTTTCCGAAGGTGTTTCTTCTGACAGGACCTTCGGCGACGAAGCAGACCCCCAACAGCCGTCAAAGGATAGGTCCTCCCAATTCCTGCATTACACAAAAACATTAACAATACACATAATAGTTATATGAGATAAGTTAATATATTAAACTCACCGATCTCCATGAGGCATGATTAAGATCCTATCAGCCTCTCGCTCTATCGCGTGACGAGGCTTTACTGAGTGGCTTTTTCTTGAGCGACGTGTGCGTGTCCCTGAAGAGCCTCCTGAGCCATCATCCATCGGGTTGTCAGCCGGTTCGGCCTATTGTCCCCACTGGTCCCACGCCTGTTACTGCTCTCTCTGGTGGTCCCACTGGTCCCATGGCTGGTGATGCTGCGCGGCCTAGTCCCATGTCGCGTGCTCCACCTCCTCATTGTGCTGCTCAGCCTCATTGTGCTGCTCCTCATTGTGCTGCTCATCCTGGTACATACAACTCAAGATTTATTTATAAACATGTAAACAAATTTATTTGTACAAGATATCTTAGGTGTCTCTTTCATACAAGTAAATATGTAAACAAATTTATTTGTACAAGATATGTTACCTCATCTCCATGTACAACGCTCAACAGCTCTCGACGTCTGCTGCTGCTCGAAGAACTACCCTGAAATAGGCCCAGGCCCTTGAACAACCCCTTCACTGACTTCTTTGACTTTGGCGGCATCCTGCATCAAAAATAAGAAATTATTCATTAGTGCATAAAAAATGACATAATCCTTAAAAATTAGAAACAAATGAAAGAACAAAATAACTTCTAAAGGATCTATTTGTTCTCTTCTATGTAGAGGTCGCCATGTAACTTTTCTCCTAACAGGTTGTCTTCTCCGTCTCACGGGAAAAGTTAAGTCGGTAACGTCTGCAACTAGTGAATCTAATGCCGGTGCAGGATCAATATGAAAACTAGTTGGCAACTCTTCTTCTTGAAACACCTCATCAATCTGCTCAAGGTGACCAAATTGATATTCATCCTCACCAGGAGTGTATAGGCGTTCGCGGAGATTTACATTGTACACAACCCTCCATGTAGACAACTTTTTACATGGATATGTCGAGAAATAAACTTGGTCTGCATGATGGGCAAGGATATACGTGTCGTGTCCTTGAAGCAATTTTTCAGGTTGGATATGTGTCATCCCAAATTCGGTCCTATAATACTTCGGGTCATATCATTTACACTCAAAGAAAACTAGCGCTAAAGGCTTATTTCCAGCAAATGTAATCTCGATTATATTTTGATTTTCCCGTAATAGCAGGCTTCGTGTCCTTCCATGTCAGTTGCCCTAGTAACAGCTCCACTATTTTGAGTGGCAGCCATAGGATGACTTGATTCGAAAATGCTTGAACGAAAGTGATATCCATTAGCGTCGTAACATCCATAGCTTTTGGCAGTTACGCTTCCAATAGATAACTGACGTAAGTCATCATTCAAATTCATTTCCTCCCCAAACTGTCAATTATGCCACAAAGCATTAGCAAATTCTATAATATTAGTTAACTAAAATTAGGTCTCGGAGCCACATAATTGAGACTTACACGGTCCCGAAGCCACATAATGAAATTAGGTCGCCCATGCATACCATCGCGTCGCAATTTGTCTATGTCTCTCGCTGTTGGCCTACCGAGACACCTCATGTTTTGTTCATCAAACTCGCTGTCAAATATTATTGTATGACATGAGATATTTGATAACATAAACTAATTCACATATGAACAATTTAAGAAAATAAGTCTTACACAAAGTATTTCTCCACCTCAGGCATATTCGTGAACATGTACAGTAAAGCAAACTTCCGTTCTTCCATAGTGAGGTGATATGACTTGGGTGGACCAACGACTTTGTCGTTTCTCTGAAAAATCGAAAGATCACAACACGGAGGCATCTCTCGTTCATCATCATGGTACCTCTTCTTTTGAGCAAATACATTATGTTCTTCTGCAAAGTAACAACTTGTGAAGTGTGCTACCTCCTTCAGTTTAAATTGTTCCGCAATACATCCTTCAACTCTTTCCTTATTGCCCACCATTGCACTAAGCTTCTTTAATGCTCTTTCTATATGAAACATCCACCTGTACTGAACAGGACCACCGACCTTAGCCTCATATGGAAGATGTATAAAGAGATGCTGCATAGGATTGAAGAAACCCGGTGGAAATATTTTTTCCAATTTGCACAAAAGCACCGGTGCCTCTTTCTCCAGTTGTTCCATCACATCTCTTCTGTTTTCTTTAGCACACAACTGTCTGTAGAAATAGCTAACTTCAGCTAACGTTTTCCACACAGCATCGGAAATGTACCCATGAAACATTACAGGCATGAGCCTTTCCATAATTATGTGGAAGTCATGGTTCTTCAGTCCATTCATCTTCATTGTCTTCAAGTTCAAAGATCTTCTAAAACCAGCAGCATAACCATTGGGGAATTTAATATCCTTCATCTACTTCATCACTTCTTTCCGTTGCTTAGGTTTCAGACAATAGTCAGCTTTTGGTTTGCCTCCGTTTTCTCTAAGCACTTGGGTTGGACGATCACATATCACTGCTAAGTCCATGCGTGCCTTGTCATTGTCTTTTGTTTTATCAGGGAAATCCATGCATGTATTTATGAGGGCTTGGCAAAAGTTACTCTCTTGATGCATGACGTCGATGTTGTGCATCAAAATCAATGACTTAGCATAAGGAAGCTCCCACAAGCCACACATGTGAGTCCAGTTATGCTCCTCACCAAAACCTTGATACCTTTTCCCACTATCGTCTAGGACAAGTTTCCTATGCTCTTCTGTAATTTTTATCCCACTACGTCACTTGGGCGGTCCCTTCGTGACGATAGTGCCCTTCCTAAACTCCTTTCTCTGCCTTCTGAAGAGGTGATTGAAGGGTAGAAAACATCTATAACAATCAAAGTAACATATCTTGCCACCAGCACTAAGACGAAAACAATCTGTATCTTTAGCACAATAAGGACACGTCAATCTACCATGCACGCTCCATTCAGAGAAAATACCATACGCCATAAAATCATGAACCGAGAACAAATACGCAACACGGAGATTAAATTTCTGCTTCTTGAAGCAGTCATAGGCTTCCACTCCTTGCCATAGCTTCTTTAACTCTTCAATCAGTGGTTGAAGCATCACGTTGAGGCGTACGCCAGGATGCTCAGGCCCAGGTATAACAAGACATAGGAACATAAACTCATATTTCATGCAAAGAGCAGGTGGAAGGTTGTACGGTATGGCAATGACAGGCCAACATGAATACGACGCAGCGGTCATATTGAAAGGTCTTCTGACGCTTTGAGGAGGCCGCAGAACTTCTGAACCTCCAGTGTAGGTGAATCATGATAATTTGGGGCCAGTTCAGGCTGCAGATCCTCAAGCATCTGGTCCAGCCTATCAACATCTTCACCGTCATCAACTTGTACTTCTGTTGCTCGTTCAACATCTTCACCGTGGAGATACCGGACCTTATAGTCTGGCACGAAACCATGTGAGAACAGGTGTAGTGTGACTTGCCTCTTGGTGTGGCTCGTCATATTT
This sequence comes from Zea luxurians, assembly GCA_029449295.1. Classification (NCBI taxonomy): domain Eukaryota; kingdom Viridiplantae; phylum Streptophyta; class Magnoliopsida; order Poales; family Poaceae; genus Zea; species Zea luxurians. The sequence continues at coordinate 95,515,656 of JAOPSE010000015.1, read as the reverse complement.
CTACATTTATTGCATGGACACCTAATATTATCTATTTGTGACAAAGCAGTTGCATGGTCCAGAAACATTTGCGTCTTGGCAAACCATTCACTTGTGTGACACCCACCCTTCTTGAAACCTTCATACATCCAATCACGTCTATCACCCATTATTGCGGTTGTGTGTACGAGTAAAGAGTGTGTGTGAGACAATCATGTTTCTACACGTCACACATACATCTATAGGTAAGTAGTAAAACTATATATATATACATAAATAACATCAAATTTATCAGTATCGAAACCCCTTCATACATCCTAATATTATAAGTTAAATCAAATCAATAAATAACATCAAATTCAACAATTCAATAGCATAAGTTAAATATACTATAATAATAGAATTAATACTTACCTAACATCAAGCCACACATGTGATATTAAACTAACTCTAATCACATGTGATATTAAACTAACTCTAATCACATGAAAGTTAACTCCTGTCGTCCATAAAAACCGACGAATATAAACATCTACACACATATTTAACAATCACACTCGCATTTACATCTACACATATTTACACGCATGTATATACCTCAACGACGTGGGCGGCGACGCTCGGGGAGGCGGTCGGGGGCGGCAACGGCGCTCCAGGAGGTGTTCGAGGGCAGCAACGGCGGTGTTTGCTGGTGGGGGCGGTGGCCGTCGTGAGGGACGGTGGGGGCCGGCGGTGGCGGTGGGGGGGGGGGGGCGGCCGGTGGCGGTCGGGCTCCTGGCGGAGGTTTGAAATGCAAGAGCAGAGAAATGAGCCCGCGCGGGCTCTCCGCTGCGCTCTTAAAACAGTATTCCCCGTCGGCCAGAGCAAAGGCCGATGGGAATAAGCTAATCCACGCGGCCTGTGTCAGGACCGACGGGAGTTAACTTATTCCTGTCGGCCTGTGTCAGGGCCGACAGGAGTTAACTGTTGGGGACTTGTTCTCAAATGCTATGAATCAAGAACAAGGCAACACAGAATGTTAAATGTTAATGCCCTTCGTCCTTCGAAGCATTATCTCCCTTAGGATATAATGATCTTCAGACGAAGGTCATGGAAGACATACCTTCTTCATCGTGGTATATATTAATAAAAGAAGAAGTATATGAAATATATGAAACAACATGAACGATCAAATAACATTATCAATTCATCCTCATTATATTAACATGGAAAAATAAAGACAATATTGAATTACATATGTACCTTTGACTTGACAGAAGGAAAAAAAGTACAAGCGTGACGCACGAGTGAATATCAGTCAGCGTGAACAGTACGGGGGTACTGTTTATCTATTTATAGGCACAGGACACAGCCTGTGAGAAATTACATTCATGCCCTTTACATTTATTATTGGCTTATAGAAAAATCTATGAGGACTGGATAGCCTTTTCCTTTTTAAGTCGATTTCTTTTTCTGCGATTGAGCCGAAGCTCCCTTGAGCGTAGCTTCGGAGCAACGGCAACCTTCATCATGACCATGCTCCTCCCATCGTGTATGCTTTTATCCTGAGTCCGAAGGTACTTGTCCATAAGCCATACTTGGAAGATGTTGTTAAATTACGTTTTTAGGACCTTCGGAGGACGAAGGCCCCCAATAGTAGCCCCTCATAGTATTAATTTGTTTAAGATAACGAATTCAGACTGTGACATGGACGAAGGCCTTAAGCCGAAGGTCCGAAAAAACACCTTCCTTTTGCTAGAATAGCAACAGTCAATGACAGACGGGACCCTCCAACTCGGGATGCGCCGAGCGTATAAATAAGAACTCACCCTGACCACATTTGGTACACTATTTGTGCCACTTGCTTTGTTTGCTCAATTTTATAGCTCTTGCTCACCAACGCTTGCTTAGTTTCTCAAGCTTTCTAAGCTTCGGTTTGAAGGACACATTTTCGCCATTTCCGAAGAAAAGATGTCTCAAGACAAGAAAGTCGCTGCTGAGACGAAGCTAACCGAAGAGGAGAAGCTCTTTGAGCAAAAGAAGGCTGTGAATCCTTATATAGCTGGGTTTTTAGAATCGATGGCAAAATCAAATACAGAGAAGATTACAAAAGAGATATTGGAGGGCCTGTCTGAAGATACTGGTGACAGTGATAGTTATGATGCTGAAAGTGGGGGTGAAGATTCTGAGGACCGGCCCTGGAGGCCAAGTCATTCGATTTTCGGAAAATCAACCATCAAACAAAATCACCTTGAGAGCATGAGAGGAAGATACTTTCGAGATATGTATATTGTGAGAGCTGGTGGAGACAACACCGTCCCTGCCCTTGAGGAAGACGAGGTTGTGATTTATCGAAGCTTCTTCAAAGCTGGGCTTCGGTTTCCATTGAGCAGGTTTGTGGTCGAAGTGTTGAAAATTTATCAGATCTTCCTTCATCAGATAACCCCCGAAGCTATTATTAGAATGGGAATTTTTGTCTGGGCTGTGAGAAGCCAGGGAGTGGAGCCAAGCGCGAAATGTTTCTGCAGTATGCATGAACTTGCATATGAGACGAAGGCCATGGGCAAGGAACAATATCACAATAACTTTGGCTGTTATGGATTTACTGCCCGCCCCAACGCAAGCTATCCGGTGCCAACATACAGAAAAAGGTGGCCTAGAGCATGGGTGGAGGAATGGTTTTACGTGAAGAATGACTTGAAGGCAAGGGAAGATATTAAAGAAGTTATTATGCGGCACATTTGGTCCCGCTTCGGCCTTCGAAGGCCAAAGGTTGAGATTGACGAAGCTGCCGAAGCATGCCAAAAGGCTTTCGATACTGTTTGCTTTTTTATTGGTACAAGAGATTTAATTCAGGAGCATATAGCCTTCAGAGTATGGCCACTTGTAGAGAGCTGGGAAATGCCTAAGGAGACTGTCACCAAGTCTAGCGAAGGTGAGCTAGTTCGACTGAAATACACCTTCAGATACGGAGATAAATTTGATGAACCGAATGATGACTGGCTGAAATGTATCGAAGCTACAAGTGATGACTGCTTGGGTCGTATTCCAAAGCAGAAGATAATGCCTTATCCACATCCTTCGGGAGCCGGGGAAAAAAGAGATTAAACAGAGTTTTTGATGCCATTGGTTTTGTTTACCCCGACTACTGCTACCCGCTGCGGGGACGGGGAAAGAAGAGGAAAGTTGCTGCTTCGGCCACTCCAGATGAGCCTGCGCCGAAGAGCAAAAAGTTGAAAGTCCTTACCCACCGGCCACGTTATATTGAGTCAGCCGTGGTACCTGAGTTTGGCGGGGAGACTTCTTCAGCTGCTGAACCAAAGGAGCCCATTCCTCCTACACAGAAGGCTGAAGAACCGCCTACCATGCCGAAGGCGCCCTCAGCCGAGCAAGCTGAGTCAAAGACTGGTAAAGATAAGGCCGAAGAGCCAAAAACTGAAGGAACAAAAATGTTAGAAATTTTAAGCCCTTCGGCGGAAGTAACAGTGCCGAAGGCACAAAAAAGTCTTGTGGCAACTCCGAAAAGAAGGATGGAAAATGTACTAGACGTGCTAGAAACAGTAAAGGCTTTAAGCTCTACTCCTTCAAGGAAGATTGCTGAGGCTTCAAAAATGCAAACCGAAGCTGAAACAAAGCCGACCAAAATTGAAGCTGCAGCAAGCCAAGCTAGTGCCGAAGCTAGGCCTTCAGAGCTTGCCCAGAAAAAACCTTCAGAAATTGAAGAGAAAGCAACAGTAGAAAAAACCTCAGAGCAAACTTCGCCTGAAAAGGTTGCTACTCCTGCTCCCGAAGCTTTGGAAGAGAGCATTGATTATATCATCCGCCATGCTTCAAGAAAGATGCTTTCTTCGAAAGAAAAACGAGAAGCTCACCATTATGCCCAAAAACTGAAATACCCGAAGGGGGCACTGGTGTTTAATGGCAGCGGAGAAGAAGATTTTTTTATACTGTCTCCTGGATAACAAAGAGATATCCGTCAGCCGGGAGATAGGAAGAAGCTTCGGATTCCCGAAGTTAGAAGATGGCCTCTCAGTATTGTCGAAGGATGAATTAGCAACAGTTTAGCATATAATAGCATAAAGGTATGAAAATCAATTTTTGTATTTGAAAATGGATTATTTATTTATGCTTAATACTATACTCCTCTTGCAGGGCTTGATCCTTAGCAATGCCCTCAGGGCACAGAAAAATATCGAAGATGAAGGGTGTACAATAGCTCTGAACAACCTTCGGTCAGAGGTAATTGAACTAAGGAACGAAGGCCTTGAAAAGGATAAAATATTAATTTCATTGGTAAACAAAATAAAAGAAGACGAAACCAGTTCCAAAGCTCAAGCAGAGGCCCAGAAGAGTGAAATTGAAGATCTTCGGAGACAATTAGCTGAGGCCAAAGTAAAATGCGCTGTTGCTGAAGCTGATCGAGATGCCAGCGAATACTAGAAAAATTATTTTGAAAAGACAGTTGCAGAGCTTCGCGCATCGAAGGAAAAGTGTTTTGAAAAATCTGTGGGGTGCGTGAAAAAGATGAAGACTAGATTCGCCAACGTGGGCACCTACTCAAATGAAGACAACTTTATACTAGGCGACCCTGAGGGCGTTATCGAGTGGATCAGTGGTGAAGCCGAAGCTTTTGAAGAAATCTTAAGTGATCGTGGGGACGTCTGCGCCTTTTCTGGCGTGAGAGGAGTTGCAGCCATCCTAGAGAAGGCGGGTTGCGAACATGTTAAAACCTTGGCCCAGGCTGAAAAGCTGCCTTCTCTGTTGACGACATGAAGGACCCCTCGGCCGAAGCAAATTTGTTGGGCGGCAAATTTTTCACTGATATTTAGGACAATGGCGGCCAAGAAATGGCTCATGAAATAATGAAGAAGAGCGAAAAAGATATTCACGATTCTCGAGAAGCAGTAAAGAAAGCTGAGAAAGCCACAGAACTTGAGAGACGAATAGGTATTGTTTAATGGCTTGTAGCTTCGTTGTTTGTTTTTGAGGCTTCGAACTGATTGATTTTTTCTGTCGCAGCTGAGCTACCTCCTCCACCAGAGCCGTTCGACCCCCTAGCTGACCCGGAAACAAAGAAAGCGATAGAAATCATTAATATGGCCGAAGCTATTGTCGACGAAGTTGTTACCAAACTGCTTAACGAAGCTGCAGAAAAAGTTCTGAAGGAAGAAGAGTAGCTATTGTAAAAACATTTCTAGGATATTAATGTAACATTTGCTGAACTATGTGTGTAATATTTGGTGTTTATAAATTTGAATGCAATATATGAATTGTTTGTAATTCAGTTCTTTGTGATGCATGAAACTTTATGTACGTACCATTTTTGAGCCTTCGGTGAAAAAACACCTTTCCTTCTTTTCATGCTTCGTAAAGAAGAGTTTTATGCCTCGTAAGAATCATCCACACTTTGTAAAAACATCAATGCTTCATAAACAATAGATCCCTTCTTCCACATTAGAACCGATGAAGCTGTAATTCTCAGCTTAATTTGTGCATTGGCATCTTTTCATTTTTTATAAAGCATTCTCCAAAGATCGGCTTCATTTCCAATTGATGTCGTTGATGTGATATGATGTATGATGTGATGTTATGCGATATGATGTGAAGAATGATGCTAATGTCGAAGACATATACCCACACTGAAACACAATCTCTGTGTCCCCTTAGGAACCATCAAAATCACTTTGCTGTTTATTTTTCGGCTTCACCGCTTATTTTTCGGTGTAAGTTCTGCATCCCCTTAGGAACGTCTTTTGAAATTCTTCGTCTTCTATTTCAGCGGTATTCACGTTGACTTTTTGCGCTTCGCCTTATATTTCGTCGGTATTTGGCTCTGCATTCCCTTTGGAACGACTTTTGAGCAGAAAACTTACACTGTGCTCCCTTGGGAATGACTTTTTGTAGCTTCGACAAACTTACGCTGCGCTCCTTAGGAACGACTTTTTGTAGCTTCGGGAAAACTTGCAATGCGATTTTTAGCTCTGCATTCCCTTAGGAACGACTTTTGAGCTTTAGCAGTTTTTGAGCTTCGTGAGTCTGTGGGAAAGATATATTTCACTATGACAAGAACGAAGCTATTACAAGAAATTAAAAATGACAAAAAGACTAGATTTAAATTGATTGTTCCTTATTAAAAAGAAAATGACAATGAATGTAAAAATGCTTCAGAGGTAGGATATATCTCAATAGATGTGTTTTGATTCTAGCACAGTACTATTGACTGTGCGAGCTTCGGATTCCTTCCTGAGATCTCGCTGCTGATGAGTCTGATGGCTCCCTTCTGGCTGTTGACCTCGTGAATAGGCAGGTTGTAGTGGCGGCGAAGGTGGAAGCTGTGGCCAAGAAGCCTGTGGCTGACTAGCCGAAGCAACAGAAGTTGCAGGATGATTACCCACATATTCTGGTATGTACGGTGAGTGACATGAAGCAGTGTACATGACCTGCTTCGGTTGACTTTGCCGGGCTTCGGCTTCTGCAATCTACTTCTGCTTTTGGATGGTGATTTGGCACATTCTTGTAGTATGGCCCTTGTCTTCACCACAAAATAGGCAGTAGATCTTCCTGGGCTGGTCCCCATATCTTCCTCCGAAGCCCCTGGCGCCTCTGCCTCTTGGAGCTGGCGGCCGAAAAGAGCTTTGTTGCTGCCCCGAAGATTGTGAAGTATACTGTGGCCTCTGCAGCTGATTTCCTCTATCATCACTCTGAGTGGAGCTGTGAATTGACCTGACATGCCTCGGGTGGATTCTTCCTCCGAAGCCCCTGGTCATCTCAGAGAACCTGTAAGCTTCCTCCCTTTTTTGGAGAAAGTCATTGTCAGCCCTGATGTACTCATCCATTTTTTGAAGCAGCTTCTCCAAAGTCTGTGGAGGCTTTCTAGCAAAGTATTAGGCAGTAGGCCCTGGACGAAGCCCCTTAATCATGGCCTCAATGACAATTTTATTGGGCACTGTAGGCGCTTGTGCTCTCAAACGCAAGAACCTTCGGACATACGCTTGGGGATACTCCTCATGGTCTTGCGCGCATTGAAATAAGGCCTAAGCTGTGACTGGCTTCGTCTAAAAGCCTTGGAAACTTGTCACTAGCATATCCTTGAGTTTCTGCCACGAAGTAATAGTCCCTGGCCGAAGAGAAGAATATCATGTTTGAGCCACATTCCGAACTGCCATGTCGAAGGACTTGGCCATGACCGCTGCATTGCCTCCATATGAAGATATAGTTGCTTCATAACTCATCAAAAACTGCTTCGGATCTAAATGCCCATCGTACATAGGGAGCTGAGGTGGCTTGTATGATGGGGGCCATGGGATAGCCTGCAGTTCTGCTGCCACGGGAGAAGCATCATCAAAAGTAAAGGCATCATGATTAAAATCATCATACCATCCATCCTCGTTGAACAAGCCTTCTTGATGAAGCTCCCTGTGTTGGGGCCTTCGATGTTGTTCGTCTTGAGCAAGATGGCATACTTCTTCAGTGGCTTCGTCAATCTGCCTTTGAAGATCAGCCAGTCGGGCCATCTTCTCCTTCTTCCTTTGTACTTGCTGATGGATTATCTCCATGTTTCTGATTTCTTGATCCAACTCTTCTTCCTGGAGTGTTGGACTAGTGGCCTTCCTCTTCTGGCTTCGGGCCTCTCGGAGAGAAAGGGTCTCCTGATTTAGGTCCAGTGGCTGTAGTGCGGCAGCCCCTGGCACTGAAGTTTTCTTCGGCGGCATGACGAAGGTCAGTGTTTGCTGAAGGTGGTCGAAAAAGGGTTCACCAGAGGTGGGTGCCAATGTTGGGGACTTGTTCTCAAATGCTATGAATTAAGAACAAGGCAACACAGAATGTTAAATGTTAATGCCCTTCGTCCTTCGAAGCATTATCTCCCTTAGGATATAATGATCTTCAGACGAAGGTCATGGAAGACATACCTTCTTCATCATGGTATATATTAATAAAAGAAGAAGTATATGAAATATATGAAACAACATGAACGATCAAATAACATTATCAATTCATCCTCATTATATTAACATGGAAAAATAAAGACAATATTGAATTACATATGTACCTTCGACTTGACAGAAGGCAAAAAGTACAAGCGTGACGCACGAGTGAATATCAGTCAGCGTGAACAGTACGGGTGTACTGTTCATCTATTTATAGGCACAGGACGCAGCCTGTAATAAATTACATTCATGCCCTTTACATTTATTATTGGCTTATAGAAAAATCTATGAGGACTGGATAGCCTTTTCCCCTTTAAGTCGGTTCCTTTTTCTGCGATTGAGCCGAAGCTCCCTTGAGCGTAGCTTCGGAGCAGCGACAACCTTCGTCATGACCATGCTCCTCCCGTCGTGTATGCTTTTATCCTGAGTCTGAAGGTACCTGCCCATAAGCCATACTTGGAAGACGTTGTTAAATTACGTGCCCGTCGGCTGGTAGGTAGACGACGAGAGTTAACTAATTCCCGTCGGCCTTTTCTCTGGCCGACGGGAGTCTTCAGGATTCCTGTAGTGCTGGACCGTTCCTTGGCGAGATACAATACATTTCGTGGATAGGTTAGGATAATCACGCACGGGATAAGGATTCCAGTCTGAACTAATTTGATTGCTGACGGTTTGGGCTACTCTCTCGTATCGTTCGAGCCAAACGGCCGGACCATTCGGACGTTTAGGTGCCAAATCTGGTGCTCAACAAACACATTATGAATTTTTCATCATTTTTTGTATGATTTTGTATTTTAGTACTTATTTTTTAATCCAATGTCATAGTGTGTAAAGATACTAATTAAAACTAAAGATGTTTTTAATATAAATTGTGATGTTCATTATCACCTCACAAATTTTAAAATTTAAAACTTGACCCGTACATGGAGAAATAAAAAAAAATCTTGTTGATGGAACAAACTAAGGTAGTGTTTGGTTCTATAGTATATAGTGGGATGGAGCCACTCCGTTCTTAATTTGTTGTTATTATTTGGGTTGGCCTAGGACAACTCTAAAAAATATTATACTCAAATACTGAACAATCGGTCTCCTCAAACTATTCTGGACGGACCTACTCTATGGTACAGTACACAGCTGCTCTATCCCAACTTTCTTAGGAACCTGTTGACGCCTTTTTGGAGCGCCAAACACTCAACAAGAACCGTGGCGGTGCCTTCTGCACAGGGGCGGACGGTCCGTGCGCAGGGGCCGGACGGTCCGCGGCCTGGTGCGAGACGCGGTGGTGCTCTCTGCGCAAGGGCGGACTGTCCGCGGCCTGGGGCCGGACGGTCCGCGGCCTAGTGCGCGGCTAGGGCTCCTGCCTGACGGCCGGACGGTCCGCACCCTGAGGCCGGACGGTCCGCGCGTACGCAGGGACGGCGGAAGATCGCCGACGGCGCCTGGATCTCGCTCCCGGGAGGGACCCCGTCGGGGAGTAGAGATCCTAGGTGGTGTCTAGGCTCGGGTAGACCGACCTAGACTCCTCTAATCGACGTAGAGTCGAGGAGAGGCGGAGAATTTGGGGATTGGAAGACTAAACTAGGGCTAAACTAGAACTACTCCTAAGATAAAATGCGAAATAGAAGTTGTATTGATTCGATTGTTCATTACAAATCGGCCGTATACCTCTCTATTTATAGAGGAGGGGGGCTGGACCCTTTACAAACTAATTTCCGAGCTTATCCCATGATTTTAGCTAACAACCGTAGCACAAAACTCGGAACCCTAATCTGTTCTGCGCACGCGCGGACCGTCCGGCCCACAGGCGCGGACCGTCCGGACCGCGGACCGTCCGGCCTCAGGGCCGGACAGTCCGCCGGCCCATTTTTGGTTCGAACATATGCCCCCCTACCTTTTGGTGGAGCTGGGCGAACCAAAAGCAACTAACTCGATGTGATCACATCGGTTTTCTTAGGCATCTTGCCACATACTAGGATGGTACTGTTTGAGGAAACGCCCATTCAAAGCCTTAGGTAAATCCTTGCCTTGTAATGTTTGTAGTAAATAAGCGTTACCAGACATCACCTGCTTCACTTTATAAGGACCCTCCCAGCTTGGCGACCATTTCCCGAACTTTCGGTCTTTATTCCTTAGAGGTAGAATGGTCTTCCACACCAAGTCTCCTACTTGGAATGATTTTGCTTTGACCTTCTTGTTGTAGGCCCTGGCTACCATGATCTTGTCCTTTTCTATTGCTCCCAAAGCTATCATCCTCTTGTCGGTCACCTCATCAATATTATCCATCATTGAATTATAATAATCAGTAGCAGTTAGGTCATTTTGTCTGGCAAACCTGACAGCATTCAAACTTATTTCCACAGGTAACACTGCTTCCTGCCCATAGACAAGCTCAAAAGGAGATACTTTAGTAGCACTATGTTTAGATATTCTATGAGCCCATAAAGCTTCAGACAAAATCTTATGCCAATGTTTAGGATTATCAGATACCTTCTTCTTTATCAAATTAATCAACGTCCTATTACTAGACTCGGCCTGTCCATTGGCCTGAGCATAATATGGAGACGAATTAAGCAGCTTAATTCTGTATAATTCAGCAAATTCACGTACCTCCTTTGACATAAAAGAAGTACCTTGATCTGTAGTCAAGGTCTGGGGAATGCCGAATCTATGAATAATATGCTCAGTTATGAACTCAATTACCTCCTTGTGCGTCATGTTCTTTAGAGCAACGGCTTCAGTCCATTTGGTGAAATAGTCAGTGGCAACTAACACAAACTGATGCCCTTTTGATGATGAAGGATGAATTTCTCCAATAAAGTCTAATCCCCATCCTCTGAATGGCCAAGGCTTGATGATAGGATGTAATTCGGCTGCAGGGACCAACTGTAGGTCGCCGAATTTTTGACACACTTGGCACCCCTTGTAGTACTTGAAACAATCAGCTGCCATACTAGGCCAATAAAAACCAGACCTTCGCAACAACCACTTCATCTTTGGAGCTGATTGATGGGTACCACAAATTCCTTCATGTACTTCGGCCATAGCTAATATAGCATCATCTGGGCCCAAGCACTTAAGCAGGACATCATTAACCGTTCGGCGGTAAAGTTCATCACTCATCAAAACATACTTGAAAGCTATTCGCCGAATGTTCTTATCTGTCCTGATATTGGGATTTTGCAAATAATTAAGTATAGGTGTCCTCCAGTCACTTGCATCGGCTTCATTGTCAGCCGAATCGATTAAGAGAACCTTTCTGGTAACCTCGGACGGTCCGGCGTCATCACGCGGACGGTCCGCGACCTGGGAATTTGGCTTTGCACTGGTTATCAGATTTTCAGTTTTGTGAAATTTCCCTCTCTTTATCCGATAACCCGATGCATCTTGTGCCAAGTCGTTAGCTCTATGATTCTCAACTCTAGAGATATGCCGAATACTGAATTCGTCAAAAGAATGGATTATGCTCCAACATTTCTCAAGATAACTATTTAGAGTACCATCAAGACATTGATATTCTTCTAACACTTGTTGGACAACCAGCTGAGAATCACCAAATACCTTCACATGTTTTACTCCCATACCATTTAAAAGCTCTAAACCGAATAGGAGGGCTTCATATTCAGCTTGATTATTAGTGCAATACGTTTTCAATCGGCTAGAGAAGTCAAAGGAGACATTACTTGGTGAAACAAGCATAATGCCAATTCCTTGCCCTTCATTACAAACCGATCCATCAAAATATAAAGTCCAAGGAGTAATAGTGAGGTATGATATGTCTAGTTCATGAATACCATTAACCCGATGTTCTACAATAAAGTCCGCTACGACTTGGCCTTTCATAGATTTCAATGGTTCATAAGCCAAGTCATATTCTATGAGTGCATAAGCCCACTTACCAATTCTACCACTCATAATTGGGTTATGCAACATGTACTTGATTACATCGGCTTGACCAGAAACAGTGCAATGACTAGACAGTAAATAACATCTACATTTTGTGCATGCATAAAACAAGCATAAGCATAACTTTTCAATAAAAGTGTACCTTGTTTCAGCATCCACCAACCTTTGGCTTAGATATGTCACCACATGCTCCTTCCCCTCAGTTTCTTGTGTCAGAACAGCCCCAATAACCTTGTCTTCAGCTGCAATGTATAATCTGAATGGTGTCCCTACTTGTGGTGCTTTTAACACGGGAGCCGGAGACAAGTATTTTTTAATGAGATCAAATGCTTCCTGCTGCTCTGCCCCCAAGTGAATTCAGCATCATTCTTAAGCCGAAGGATAGGGGTGAAGGCATCAATCTTCCTGGCTAGGTTAGAAATAAACCTTCGTAAATAATTCACCTTGCCGAGAAACCTCTGCACTTCGACCTTACAAGTCGGAGGCCCCACATTCCGAATAGACTTGATTCGGTCAGGGTCTATTTCTATACCATGTTCATGGATGACAAATCCTAAAAACTTACCAGCCGACACTCCAAAAGCACATTTACGTGGGTTCATTTTTAAACCATACCGACGCATTTTATCAAAGGCTTTGCGCAAATCAGCTATATGAGAACTAAACTTAGCCGATTTGACTACAATATCATCAATGTAGACTTCCACATTGTTTCCTAACAACTCATGGAAGATCAGATTCATAGCCCTCTGATAAGTAGCACCAGCATTTTTAAGACCGAATGTCATGACAACCCATTCAAATAAACCAATGAAGCCTGGACATATAAAGGCCGTTTTAGACGCATCTTCTTCGGCCATGAAAATCTGATTTAAAATATATATCCGGCATTACCATCAAGGAAGCTAATAATTCTATTTCCTGATGCATTATTGATTAATGTGTCGGCTATGGGCATGGGATATTCATCTTTAGGAGTTGCTTTATTTAAATTACGAAAATCAATGCATACTCTAAGTTTACCTGACTCCCTCTTCTCCACCGGCACAATATTGGAGACCCACTCTGCGTATCTGCAAGGTCTAATAAAATTAGCTTCTAGCAGCCGGTGGATTTCGTCCTTGATTCGTGGGAGAAGATCTGGACGAAATGTTCTAGCTTTCTGCTTGAAAGGTCTGAAACCAGACTTAATGGGCAGCCGATGTTCGACAATCTCTCGGCTTAGTCCAGGCATTTCAGTGTAATTCCAAGCAAAACAATCTGAATATTCCTTCAATAGACTGATCATCTCATTTCTAGAATCGGTCTCCAGGGTCTTGTTTACAAAAGTCGGCCATGGAGTTTTACCATTTCCTATGTCAATCTCCTCCAAAGGATCAGCCGATGTAAACCCCTGTCCTAGTTTATCAAGATCTCTGAATTCCTCTATCATGTCCCCCACAGAGGAATCAGATGATCTTTGTGTGATGGCGGACTTTCCGGTCTCGGGGACCGGATCATCCGTAATACTATCTTTTCGCTGTGGTAGATGTTCGGTCCTAAAGTCCGAACTGTTCTGTGAAAGACCAGACCATCTGGCTTTGAGGGCCGAATTGTCCGTGATCAAAGACTCATGAACTTTGTGTGTATTCATCATTTAAACTCTATTTAGGATTTAGCCGATTCTCCATCGGCTCTAGCATTACAGGAATGAAACCTTTCTTATCTATACTTATGAACTGATAATCAGAAAAATCTACCCCTGTGAGACATGTAGCAGTCTCATAAGTCCAGAGTACAGGGGCATCGGCCACAGCAATGCAGGCCGATACATCAGCATGTACTTGTTCTACTTCATCGCCTACCCATTGTATTAGCATTTGATGTAATGTAGAAGGTATACATTGATTGGCATGAATCCAATCTCTGCCTAGAATTAAACTGTAATTCCCTTCTACATCAGCGACGAAGAATGCAGCAGCAAGGGTCTTAGTCCCGATGGTTAATTCAACGGACGTGACTCCCCTGGCTTTAATCGAACTATCCCCAACACCGCTGAGGGTCATGTTGGTTTTGACAAGTTCGTCATCTTGTTTACCTAATTTTCTGTATAATGAATAAGGCATTAGATTTACAGCCGCCCCTCCATCCACCAACATCTTAGCAATCGGTATTCCATCAATGTGACCGCGCACGAAGAGCGGCTTTAAATGATTTACCGATTCCTTTGGTTTAGTAAAGGCGGCTTCTTTAGGTCCAAAATCAAACTGGGCAGCAACAGGTTCATTGTCGCCAATGATAGTGCAATCGGAAGAAAATGTAATAATATTTACATCCATACCTGGGCGTTCTGGAGAAGCCTCGTAGTCGACCAGGTCTTCTCCTAGCAGGTCGTCCTCTTCCATTGATGTTGTCGTGTTGTTGGAGGCTTCCTGATGAACGACGGACGGTCCGCACGCGGGGGCCGAACGGTCCGCACCTGGTGCAGGTTGTCCAGAGCCTTCCTGGTGAACGGCGGACGGTCCGCACGCGGGGGCCGGACGGTCCGCGCCTGGTGCAGGTTGACTTTCTATTTCTGTGGCCGTTTGTTTTTTCTCAACGGCCTTCGGTCTCCATTTCTTTTGTGGTGGCGGGTATAGTGGATGTGTGTCATTAAATGTCTTTTCCGCCTCCTTCTCCTGGCTCTCCTTTGCTCTTAGGCGCTGTAATTTTCTCTTTTGGGATCGTGTCAATCCCGCTGGGCACCATCGAGGCATGGAGTATTTTGGATCGGCTGTTTTGATGGTAGCCGTATCCTTTTCGGTTGTGTTGGCCGATTCGCCGAAAATCATCGGCCCTTTATTGTCTCCTTGTATGACAACATCCGCAGTGCCTATTTTGATGATGTCCTTTTTTGTTCTTTGAGTTGCTACAGGCATATGCCCCCCTGCCGGATTGGTCGGCCTAGGAAGCCGAGTAGTCCGGCAACCTTGTTGGGCCTGTGCCTGGTGACCGGATTCAGCAGTGCTCAATCGGTCTTGCACTGGCGGTGCCAACCTATCAAAAACGGATGTTTGGGGTGCCCCCCAGGCGGGGTACTGTGGCATCCCAAATGGATATGGTGGCATGCCCCACATTTGATTTGGGACATATGGTGGAGGTAAGTATGTGTATGGATATGGCATAGATGGATAAGGAGGTGGAGGGGTCCATGTCGGCATGTTAGGTCTCAATTGTACAATAGGACCTTTCATTTCTTCCGATTGGTGATGTGGTCCAATCGGCCTGACCTGACGTTGCTCATGAATGGGTGAGCGGGGTCGCTTCGGTGGCCGGTCACTGGGGCCAGCCTTCTTTTTCACATATTTAGACAACAATTGATCGAAAGTCGGGCCAGGCTTGATCAGCCGACCAGCTGCTTTAAATGTATTTGTTTTCCACGTACCTATCTCTGGTCGTCGTGGTTTGAAGGTACGTGGTCGCTGCGAGTCCTGAGCATGGCCGGACCGTCCGCCGGAGCTCTCCGGACTGTCCGGTGGGGTCCCGGACCGTCCGCTCCTACGTGCCGGACCGTCCGGGATACGCAGCACGGGTTCCTGTATCTGTCTCCCTGTCTGCGCTTGCCCCCCAGTACTGGAGGTTGTGATGGTCACCTTTAGGGTCTCCCCTCCATCGGGAGTCTTCTCGGCTACCACTTTCCTGCAAGAAACTTTATGATCCTCATCGGTCTTTTTAGAATTGCCGATGATTGCCTCTTTGCCTTTGCCTTTATCGGCCGTGTTTGGCCGAACCAGGACTTTCTTGCCCTCAAAGTCGATCACGTTCATTGGAAAGGGCTCTGTATCCACCTGCATTTCCTGAAATTTCAATCGTCCCTCATTAATGGCCGATTGAATCTGTCGTCGGAATACATTACAATCATTAGTGGCATGAGAAAATGAGTTATGCCACTTGCAGTATGCACGACGTTTTAGCTCGTCGGCGGATGGAACAGTGTGATTTATTTTAATATTGCCATTTTTGAGTAGTTCGTCAAATATTTTATCACATTTACCAACATTAAATGTAAACTTAACCTCCTCTTGCCGTTTCTTTTGAACCGGCTGCAAGGAGGAACAAGCCGAAGATTTGGCCTGTTTTGGCCAAACCATTTCAGCAGCATACACTTCTGCTGATTCGTCATCTGAGCTACTTTGGTCGTATTCTACTATATGTACGTTGTGACGCATTGTTTTAGCAGTTTCTTTGCTCCGGCTTTCGCAAGCCAAAGCCCTCTGGTGTAACTGTGCTAGTGTAAAAAATTGGATGCCTTCTAATCTCTCTTTTAAATAATATCGTAGACCGTTAAAGGCTAACCCTACTAGCTGTTTTTCTGCTAAATGAATTTGAAAGCATCGGTTTCTTGTATCGCGGAATCTCCGGATGTAATCATTAACCGATTCGTCTTTTGTCTGTCGCAATGACACTAAATCTACCAAATCCAATTCATAATCACCAGAGAAAAAATGATCATGAAATTTTTGTTCTAGATTCCCCATGATGAAATGGAATTAGGAGGTAAAGTGGCATACCATGCAAACGCGGTTCCTGTTAGCGATAATGAAAATAAACGCACGCGAAATGCCTCTGTGTCTGCCAATTCTCCCAATTGTGCTAAGAACTGGCCTATATGTTCGCGCGTGTTTTTCCCTTGATCACCCGAAAATTTCGCGAATTCGGGTATTCTAGTTCCCTGTGGGTACGGGTGGTAATCAAATCGGCTGTCATAAGGTTTCCGATATGATTGCCCCCAGGGACCATGCTTACTCTGAGCTTATCTCGGAACGCCCCAGCTATTTCTTCCCTTACTATATCAATGGCAGCCGGTGCAAGACCACCGGCTCTCTGGTCAAACATAGGTGGAGTTGGTTGCATAGTAGTATGTTGTCGTTCCCCCATCGGTTTGAGCTACGTGGTGCATTCCCATTTGCCTTATATGGCTCACAGGTTTGATCGTTTCTTTTCGGCCTTTTAGGTGGGGCCGGAAAGCTTTCCTGGGCTCTGGATCCTGAATTAATGGGCTGGTGCATTGCATAATGTGATGGGAAGTGTTGCTGGGACGGGCGAGGATTCAGGTAATAATCCTCCTCAAAAGACTCATGCGCGGACTGTCCGGATATGTACCCGGACCGTCCGTGGTCATATGCGAACCGTCCGTCATTGTATGCGGACCGTCCGACTGGGTAATTTGGGTTCTGTGTCATATGTGGTGGCTCGGGCGCATATCTAGGTAACTCATTAAAAATAGGCCAAACTGCTGTTGGCCCGGACGTTCCGCGCTCACGTGCGGACGGTCCGGGCATGTGCAGATCGGCTGGTTTGCTGCCGATTTGCGGTTGCTTAGGGTATGTGTCCATCGGCATCCCATAAAGGGGTTGTGACTGGTCGTGACAACCTGTAGCCGATGTGTTACGCGCGTTATCTCCTAACTCAACCTCGTGCGAAGGAAATTTTGCGGTACTAGATTTATCGAATGCACGTACTAGTCTCTTAAGATCGCTTTGCATACCCCCTATGATGTTCTGCATTTGTTCACGCTGATCTTCTACATAATTTCTAAGAGATTGCAGATCGTTGGTATTACTTACATTGGGGATATCTGGCGTGGGTTGGAGCGAAGCCGGATCCGTCGCCCGATGTCGGACGACCTTGTTGTTCCTGTCCACTTTGAAGTTGGCCAAGAACTTTGCTTTCGCCTCCTGGATCATCCGCTCCTTATGCTCCTCAAACTGGAGCTGCTCGTCAGCCGGCAAGGTTTCCCAAGTCGGCTCTATGATGTTGCTTAGAGAAATATCGGAGCTATCCTTTGAACCGGCCATTGAGGGCCGATCTGATGAGCTTAGATGTGTTTTTCCCCAGCGGAGTCGCCAAAAAGTATGTTGACGCCTTTTTGGAGCGCCAAACACTCAACAAGAACCGTGGCGGTGCCTTCTGTACAGGGGCGGACGGTCCGCGCGCAGGGGTCGGACGGTCCGCGGCCTGGTGCGAGACGCGGTGGTGCTCTCTGCGCAAGGGCGGACTGTCCGCGGCCTGGGGCCGGACGGTGCGCGGCCTGGTGCGCGGCTAGGGCTCCTGCCTGACGGCCGGACGGTCCGCGCCCTGGGGCCGGACGGTCCGCGCGTACGCAGGGACGGCGGAAGATCGCCGACGGCGCCTGGATCTCGCTCCCGGGAGGGACCCCGTCGGGGAGTAGAGATCCTGGGTGGTGTCTAGGCTCGGGTAGACCGACCTAGACTCCTCTAATCGACGTAGAGTCGAGGAGAGGCGGAGAATTTGGGGATTGGAAGACTAAACTAGGGCTAAACTAGAACTACTCCTAAGATAAAATGCGAAATAGAAGTTGTATTGATTCGATTGTTCATTACAAATCGGCCGTATACCTCTCTATTTATAGAGGAGGGGGGCTGGACCCTTTACAAACTAATTTCCGAGCTTATCCCATGATTTTAGCTAACAACCGTAGCACAAAACTCGAAACCCTAATCTGTTCTGCGCACGCACGGACCGTCCGGACCGCGGACCGTCCGGCCTCAGGGCCGGACAGTCCGTCGGCCCATTTTTGGTTCGAACAGAACCAAACAGGCAAACACTATATAATATTAGTTGGACGGAGCAAAACTAACCAAACATCCTTGTCTAAATTTGAGGGAAGTGTAATTTGGACACTTTCCAACATTAAATGCTGTCATGTATACCACATCTCTCTTTCAGGCGTTGGTGTAGTAGTACTATAAAAGCTGATGTATACACGTCGGTATTTATCATCTACTACCTTTCCACTATGCTTTGTGGCGTAAAGTTTAGGCCATCCATCGTCTAGCTACTCTATAACTAATGTCTAATAATTATTATCTACTCCCGTATCAGCTGGTAGCACGTGCATGATGTCCATCTTTAACAATCTATTAAGAACTTGTACTGCCCTGAAGGAAATGGTATAGGGGTAATAATGAACATGGAGAACCAACCGCAAGGCCGCCGGGCGCCGGCCGGTGGCTAACGCGACAGTGATGGATGCCGCTGTTGACTTGACGACCACCGGGCCGGGTGGTCTCTTGAGGCGAGAGCTGATGTCCACTAGTGAACCACCTGCTGCACTGAAATTGAGCATCGCGTCGCGCCTGACCGCCAGAGCGTGCTCGCTACGCTAGGACGACGACGAGGAAATGGCGCAAGGGGCCGCCGGCGTAGTAGACACGAGGAGGCATGGCGGCAAGCCGCACGCGGTGGTGGTGGCGTACCCGCTGCAGGGCCACGTCATCCCCGTGGTGCACCTGGCGCTGCGGCTCGCGGCGAGGGGCTTCGCCGTCACCTTCGTTAGCACGGAGGCCGTGCACGACCAGACGGCGCGCGCGCTGGGCGTGGACCCGGACGGGTACGACCCCTTCGCGGCCGCGCGCGCTCGGGCGCAGGAGGAGGGGCCGCCGCCGCCGCTGGGCGACGTGTCGTACGCGCTGGTGAGCGACGGCCTCCCCGTGGGCTTCGATCGGTCGCTCAACCACGACGACTTCATGGGCGCGCTGTTCCACGCGCTGCCCGCGCACGTCGAGCAGCTGCTCCGCCGCGTCGTCGTCGAACCCAGAGCCACGTTCCTGGTCGCCGACACCTTCTTCGTGTGGCCCGCAACTCTGGCCAGGCGCCTCGGCATCGCGTACGTGTCCTTCTGGACCGAGCCGGCGCTCATCTTCAACCTCTACTACCACATCGACTTGCTCACCCAGAACGGACACTTTAGATGCAACGGTAACCCCACACACACACACAAACAGCGTCGTGCATATGCCATCTTGGTCGATCGTGGCAAAACAGGCCATGTTTGTTTCGCTGATGTCCGTCCCAATTCCATGCACCATCGATGTGCAGAGCCTCGCAAGGACACGATCACCTACATCCCGGGCGTGGCGGCCATCGAGCCGAGCGAGCTCATGTCGTACCTGCAGGAGACGGACACCACCTCCATCGTCCACCGCATCATCTTCAAGGCGTTCGACGAGGCCCGCGGCGCCGACTACGTGCTCTGCAACACCGTGGAGGAGCTGGAGCCGTCGACCATCGCGGCGCTGCGCGCCTACAGGCCCTTCTACGCCGTGGGGCCCATCCTCCCGGCGGGCTTCGCGCGCAGCGCCGTGGCCACGTCCATGTGGGCGGAGTCCGACTGCTCCCGGTGGCTGGACGCGCAGCCGGTCGGGTCCGTGCTCTACATCTCCTTCGGCAGCTACGCGCACGTGACCAAGCAGGAGCTGCGCGAGATCGCGGGCGGCGTGCTGGCCAGCGGCGCCCGGTTCCTGTGGGTGATGCGCCCGGACATCGTGAGCTCCGACGACCCGGACCCGCTGCCCGAGGGGTTCGCCGAGGCCGCGGCGGGGCGCGGCCTGGTGGTCCAGTGGTGCTGCCAGGTGGAGGTGCTCTCCCACGCCGCCGTCGGCGCCTTCCTCACGCACTGCGGCTGGAACTCCGTCCTCGAGAGCGTGTGGGCGGGCGTGCCCATGCTGTGCTTTCCGCTGCTCACGGACCAGCTCACCAACCGGCGCCTCGTCGCGCGGGAGTGGCGTGCTGGCGTGTCCGTCGGAGACCGTGGCGCGGTGCGCGCCGACGAGGTGAGGGCGCGGATTGAAGCGGTCATGGGCGGCGAAGACGGCCTCAAGCTCAGGGAGCAGGTGAAGAAGCTCAGGGGCACACTCGAGGCTGCCGTGGCGTCCGGTGGTTCGTCGCGGCGCAACTTCGACGAGTTCGTCGAGGAGCTCAAGCGCCGGTGCGGAGGCCGCTGATTCGAAAGCTCGAGGACGGCAGCTGAGGTGGCCCCAGAATACGTGTGCGATGTACGCCTTGTATCGTGTGCAGTGCGTCACATAAAAAACTGTCTTCAATCTTTGATCGAAGCGTGTATGCCGCGTACGGTGGGCATTATTGTTGTGCAGGCTTGATGTGATGTCTACCTTTGGCCCCTTTGGCTGAAGTGTATATGTTGTATACTTGTATCTGCTCCAAGGTTAACAGTTTCAACAAGATTAGAAATCCAGTAATAGACCTAAAACGATATTCCAAGCCAAATTCGACAAAATAGGAAAAAATTTGAAAATTTTGATAGAATTCGGGGAAAACCACCGAAATTTGGTTAAAAAGCACCGAAATCCAACCGAAAAACATTTTTCCGTTTTTTGAAATTTTTAATAGTAAACCGAGTTTTTCGAAATATGTATCGAAACCTATTTCCGTAGGGGTCTGAAAACGAAAAAAAACACTGAAATTCGATGAATTTCGTTTGAAATTTCTAACCCTGATCTGCTCTATGGCGGGCTGCCAGAAATTTTTCTCGGCAATCAATGCTATTACTGAAGGCCAATAGTTTCTTGCTTAGTTGCTCTCGCAGAAGATCCATCCGAAGGCGAATCAATACCTATATCGTACGTCTAGTTGTGCCTACTAGGCCCACCCATCACATAAAATTGCAGACATGACCAAGACTTGACATGGCTAGGGATATTTCTAGGGATAGACCGACTCGACACGACATGTGGACCGGGTCTAGGTCTTGATTCAAGCACACATGCTCGCATATCACACCACATTTAATTAAGGCCCGTCCAAGCCCACTAAAATCTAGCCTAATACAAATACCAACCTATCGAACCCTAATCCTCACATAACGCCCTCGGGCCTCGACTCCTCAGTCCCTGCCTCGACCGCTACACGCCCATGGCTCGCCTCCATCCCCCAAGCCAGTCCTCTAAGGCTCTCCTCCTTGGTTCTGGTGAACCTTGCCTCTCGCTCATCCACCGTCGCCCGACTCCATCCCCTTAACTCTGGCCTCGACTCCTGTAATCCTCCTCTCCTCGTTCCCGCTCTATCGCCACCACTCCCTTCCATGAGCCGCCACCCGCCCGCCCCATCCCCCTGCTTCTGGTTCAATGGCTTCAAGCCTTGATTCCTATATTGTATCTTTTGAAATATTTTAATTATCGTCATCTCCAGACTTTGATACCAAAGTGTTATGATTCCATACCTGTAGACCTTGATACCAAATTGTTATGATTCCATACCACCATGATGACCTCTTCTGTCCACTTCCCCTTCGGAAGTCCGACCAAGGACTTTGTGATTCCCAAGAGGATTATGACATTCGCTCTTTCAACCAATCCATTGGATTCTAGGTGTCTAACCGAAGCAAAGTGCATGATGGTTCCCACTTGATTGCAGAACCTTCTAAATGCTTTGGGGTCGAACTGAGTGCCATTGTCAATAATAAGGGACTTCAGGACTCCAATGCGGCAAATGATATTTTACTAAAGAATTTTTGGATTGTTATTGAAGTTATCGTAGCTAAAACTTTTGCCTCAATCCACTCGGAGAAGTACTCAACATCTACTACAACATACTTCAAGTTTCCTTGTGTTGCTGGCATTGGACCAATTATATCCATTCCCCATCTTTGTAGAGGCCATGTTGGCTGGATTAGCCGAGTTAACGATGAAGGTTGCTCCTGGTCTCTTGCACATCTTTGGTAGTTGTCACATTTTTGTACAAGTTCTATTGTGTCCGAAGCTGCCTTCGGCAAATAGAAACCTTGACGAAATAATTTCCTCAACAGAGCTCTAGGGTCGATGTGTGATCCACAGATACAAAGTGGATTTCTTTTATCATCTCTTGACCTTCGTCTCTAGAGATACACTTGAGTAGAGATGAGCAAACACCCCCTTGTACAGCTTCCCTTCGATCATCTTGTATGGTCTTGTTTCGTCATCAGTTGGATGATTCCTTTGAAGAAAAGTTATGATTTTTGTTCTCCAATCCTCACTGTGTGGGGAGACTATTAAGATGGCCCTTTCCATTAATTTCACCGAAGGTGCCTTTAATATTTCGAAGAATACTTCGTGAGGCAGAGGGAGCCCCTTAGCACCCAAAATCCTATTTTTGGTTTATAAATAGTTTCTCCAAAGGATTTGAGTTAAAATGTACTTTAACAAATAGATTCCTTTCTTTATAAAGTATATTTCCCTAAAGAAAAGAAATAGGAGTATTAAAATTTTGATAGTTCAAAAGATAGAGTTAAAACTTTGAACTAGAATTTGGATTGAAAGAGAAAACACAGAAAGATTTTAAATTGTTTAGTTAGTGAAACTATTCATTATAGATTATGTGACTAGGAACCTTCTCTTAGTAGGAAATAAATCAGAAATCCTTGTACAAACAAAATTATTTAGGAATATTCATTAGAATATTTAAGATGATATATGGGAAATGGTTTTGTTAAGAATAATATCTTTGATGTATATATGTATTTAATGGATAAAACAAGATAATAAATAATTAAATAAATAAAATTTAGCTATGCATTATGTTGGGCTTTTGGATGTGCATTTAGCGTATTTTTAAATTTAAACGCAATTTTTGAATTCAAATTTGAAAACTAAAATTAGGAAAAAGAAATAGAAAATAGAAAAGAAAAAAGAATCAAACCTACGTTGTTTGGCCCAGCTTCACCAGCGAGCCCAACAAATCCACCTGAACGCCAACCCAATTCTTATTGCATGGCGCCGATAAGTTGGGCCCACAGGGCAGCCCCACATCCTCGCCCGGGTTCACTCGCCAGGAAGCCTGCGCGCTTGGGCGCTCTGATCGCTAGGTAGGGCGTGCCAGTTGGCAACCGTCCACACCCCTCGTCGTCACTCGCCAACATGCGGGCCCACCGCCCAGTCAACGATATGAATCACGTGCTGCCGTTACCGCCGCTGCTCAGTCACCCATGGGCGAGGGGGTATGTGGGAGCCGTTGATTTGATTTCCAACGATCACGATTAGATCGCGAAGATACCGTTTTGATCTAGGGCAATCTGGTTCCTTGGTTTAGGATCCAACAGTAAAATGCGCCTTCGTGTGGGATGGCAGTGGTCATTTTCATATGAGTCCCTAGAAAAGAAAGTAAATTACCCACGGTCTTTGGCTATAGGAAGATCCTCATAGTTAAATCCTAAAATTTATAATTCTAACCCTACTCTTTCCGGAAATAGAAACCACCGTCCTTTTCTGGTTTAGGTGAATAAAATAACTCTGGAAGTTGGGGAAAATATATAATAATCATTTTAGGTATAAACATAATGCCTAAACAACATAGAAGCTAGAAAATTTATAACTAATTCATTTTAACTTCTATTTTAGTGGTTCTTGAACCTTTGATTTCGTAGAGACACGTAGAATATTCTTACAAACTTTGTTCTCATGTTTTGGTGTAATGTTAACATATCCATTATTTGTTTATTTGTAAGTATTGCTATGAGTAGAAATGAGGCCATGGAGAACCTAAAGCCCAACTTTTGGGGAAGCATCTAGAAAACAAGGTTATCACAAGTAAAAGGCAAGTTGTGTCCTTGATCCAATTCTTTGACCTAATAATGTTCTTGATTTGGATAATCATTGTGGCATGCTTAGGTTAAAATTGATGGGACGTAATAGGTTACCTAGTATGGTTTATCCTACACATTGCAACATGGAGCGACCACCCGAGAAAACAGTGCTACCACAATGGTAGAATGGGACACCCTTGGCCAATTTATTAGGAAAGCTAGTAAGATGTTACCTTACCTAAAAGGGACAAGTGGGGAGTGAATCGTTGTGGAGCATAGTGCTGGATATTATTACTGCGATGGGGTCACAAACTATGAAAAAGGCCTATGCTCCCTTTTGCCTGAAACCGTAGCAAGTCTTCTCGAACTAGTGGAACTTTGTAAAGGCTTCACAGTTGATCCCTAACCATTCACATTGGAAGTGTCTAAGGGTCTAGCTAACCCTAGCTACACGGAAAACATGTCTTATGGGTAAAGACGTGCAACCTCCACAGAGTGTAAAACCGATATATCAGTCATGCTCATGGTCATGAGCGGCTCGGACCCTCACATGAATAATTTATGGAATTAAACTTAACCTGCTATTTGCATTGCATTGTGGGATTTATTCATCACTGTGAGCAATTATTTAATTGGGTTGGTGTACACTTATACTTAGTAATTGCTAATAAAATTTTGACCAACTTATTTAAAAGTGATGCTTAGCCTTAACCATTTTACCTGGTAAGTTTTACACTACACATGAGCTACCATCGTAAATGAACTCATGCACATTATTCTCCACATTTGCTGAACGATGAACGTATGTAAGTTCATCATTGCTTTAATCACACCGGTTAAAATCTTTACTATTCTATAAGGGTCTAGTGTGGGCGTCCACACAACCCTTCACCATGCCCCCGCCTCAGCCTCTGTCAACCACGCGACGACTCCGGCGTGAAAGTCGGGCCCGACGCCAGCCTTCCATCATCGCACCCAGGGCCGGGCCAGATGCATGTGCCACAAGTGCGACCGCGCAGGGCCCAAAATTCTGAGGGGCCTAAAAAATTTCTTAGCTCAGTAATAAGCCTAAATAATATGCATCAATGAGCAGACTAACATTACACCATCTAAGCTGAACTCAGTTAGCAGCTAGTCTATTGCTCTTCAAACACATCTATTAATACGTATGTTTATTTATATACTCTATTACAATATAATTTCGTAAAAAACAGATAGATTTAAAAGAGTTATCTAGTAAACCTTTTGTAATTCAGAATACATAAATTCTATTATAATGTAATTTCAATTATATTTTTTCTATAAAATAGGACTTTTTAAAGTTTAGTACAGTGTCTTTAAATTTGTCGGCCCGCCCCTGATCGCGCCACTCCGGGCCACCCTTCCATCATCGCTCGACCGCGGTTTCATCGCGCTCCTTCCTTCGATGGTGCTCCTTTCCATCCTCGATTCCTCCTGCCCCAGCACCGGCCAGCCTCATTCGGTCATTCCTCCTTGCTACGCCCCTCCCTCGTATTCAACTACCTCTTCCTCGGCACTGTTGACGCCTTTTCGGAGCGCCAAACACTCAACAAGAACCGTGGCGGTGCCCTCTGCACAGGGGCGGACGGTCCGCGCGCAGGGGCCGGACGGTCCGCGGCCTGGTGCGAGGCGCGGTGGTGCTCTCTGCGCAGGGGCGGACTGTCCGCGACCTGGGGCCGGACGGTCCGCGGCCTGGTGCGCGGCTAGGGCTCCTGCCTGACGACCGGACGGTCCGCGCCCTGGGGCCGGACGGTCCGCGCGTACGCAGGGACGGCGGAAGATCGCCGACGGCGCCTGGATCTCGCTCCCGGGAGGGACCCCGTCGGGGAGTAGAGATCCTAGGTGGTGTCTAGGCTCGGGCTGGCCGACCTAGACTCCTCTAATCGACGTAGAGCCGAAGAGAGACGAAGAATTTGGGGATTGGATAACTAAACCTAAACTAGACTAGAACTACTCCTAAGATAAAATGCGAAATAGAAGTTGTATTGATTCGATTGATGATTACAAATCGGCCGTATACCTCTCTATTTATAGAGGAGGGGGACTGGACCCTTTACAAACTAATTTCCGAGCTTATCCCATGATTTTAGCTAACAACCGTAGCACAAAACTCGGAACCCTAATCTGTTCTGCGCACGCGCGGACCGTCCGGACCGCGGACCGTCCGGCCTCAGGGCCGGACAGTCCGCCGGCTCATTTTTGGTTCGAACATATGCCCCCCTGCCTTTTGGTGGAGCTGGGCGAACCAAAAGCAACTAACTCGATGTGATCACATCGGTTTTCTTAGGCATCTTGCCACATACTAGGATGGTACTGTTTGAGGAAACGCCCATTCAGAGCCTTAGGTAAATCCTTGCCTTGTAATGTTTGTAGTAAATAAGCGTTACCAGACATCACCTGCTTCACTTTATAAGGACCCTCCCAGCTTGGCGACCATTTCCCGAACTTTCGATCTTTATTCCTTAGAGGTAGAATGGTCTTCCACACCAAGTCTCCTACTTGGAATGATTTTGCTTTGACCTTCTTGTTGTAGGCCCTGGCCACCATGATCTTGTCCTTTTCTATTGCTCCCAAAGCTATCATCCTCTTGTCGGTCACCTCATCAATATTATAATAATCAGTAGCAGTTAGGTCATTTTGTCTGGCAAACCTGACAGCATTCAAACTTATTTCCACAGGTAACACTGCTTCCTGCCCATAGACAAGCTCAAAAGGAGATACTTTAGTAGCACCATGTTTAGATATTCTATGAGCCCATAAAGCTTCAGACAAAATCTTATGCCAATGTTTAGGATTATCAGATACCTTCTTCTTTATCAAATTAATCAACGTCCTATTACTAGACTCGGCCTGTCCATTGGCCTGAGCATAATATGGAGACGAATTAAGCAGCTTAATTCTGTATAATTCAGCAAATTCACGTACCTCCTTTGACATAAAAGAAGTACCTTGATCTGTAGTCAAGGTCTGGGGAATGCCGAATCTATGAATAATATGCTCAGTTATGAACTCAATTACCTCCTTGTGCGTCATGTTCTTTAGAGCAACGGCTTCAGTCCATTTGGTGAAATAGTCAGTGGCAACTAACACAAACCGATGCCCTTTTGATGATGAAGGATGAATTTCTCCAATAAAGTCTAACCCCCATCCTCTGAATGGCCAAGGCTTGATGATAGGATGTAATTCGGCTGCAGGGACCAACTGTAGGTCGCCGAATTTTTGACACACTTGGCACCCCTTGTAGTACTTGAAACAATCAGCTGTCATACTGGGCCAATAAAAACCAGACCTTCGCAACAACCACTTCATCTTTGGAGCTGATTGATGGGTACCACAAATTCCTTCATGTACTTCGGCCATAGCTAATATAGCATCATCTGGGCCCAAGCACTTAAGCAAGACATCATTAACCGTTCGGCGGTAAAGTTCATCACTCATCAAAACATACTTGAAAGTTGTTCGCCGAATGTTCTTATCTGTCCTGATATTGGGATTTTGCAAATAATTAAGTATAGGTGTCCTCCAATCACTTGCATCGGATTCATTGTCAGCCGAATCGATTAAGAGAACATTTCTGATAACCTCGGACGGTCCGGCGTCATCACGCGGACGGTCCGCGACCTGGGAATTTGGCTCTGCACTGGTTATCAGATTTTCAGTTTTGTGAAATTTCCCTTTCTTTATCCGATAACCTGATGCATCTTGTGCCAAATCGTTAGCTCTATGATTCTCAACTCTAGAGATATGCCGAATACTGAATTCGTCAAAAGAATGGATTATGCTCCAACATTTCTCAAGATAACTGTTTAGAGTACCATCAAGACATTGATATTCTTCTAACACTTGTTGGACAACCAGCTGAGAATCACCAAATACCTTCACATGTTTTACTCCCATACTACTTAAAAGTTCTAAACCGAATAGGAGGGCCTCATATTCAGCTTGATTATTAGTGCAATAAGTTTCCAATCGGCTAGAGAAGTCAAAGGAGACATTACTTGGTGAAACAAGCACAATGCCAATTCCTTGCCCTTCATTGCAAACCGATCCATCAAAATATAAAGTCCAAGGAGTAATAGTGAGGTATGACATGTCTAGTTCATAAATATCATTAACCCGATGTTCCACAATAAAATCCGCTACGACTTGGCCTTTCATAGATTTCAATGGTTCATAGGCCAAGTCATATTCTATGAGTGCATAAGCCCACTTACCAATTCTACCACTCATAATTGGGTTATGCAACATGTATTTGATTACATCGGCTTGACCAGAAACAGTGCAATGACTAGACAGTAAATAACATCTACATTTGGTGCATGCATAAAACAAGCATAAGCATAACTTTTCAATAAAAGTGTACCTTGTTTCAGCATCCACCAACCTTCGGCTTAGATATGTCACCACATGCTCCCTCCTCTCAGTTTCTTGTGTCAGAACAGCCCCAATAACCTTATCTTCAGCTGCAATGTATAATCTGAATGGTGCTCCTACTCGTGGTGCTTTTAACACGGGAGCCGAAGACAAGTATTTTTTAATGAGATCAAATGCTTCCTGCTGCTCTGCCCCCCAAGTGAATTCAGCATCATTCTTAAGCCGAAGGATAGGGGTGAAGGCATCAATCTTCCCGGCTAGGTTAGAAATAAACCTTCGTAAATAATTCACCTTGCCGAGAAACCTCTGCACTTCGACCTTACAAGTCGGAGGCCCCACATTCCGAATAGACTTGATTCGGTCAGGGTCTATTTCTATACCATGTTCATGGATGACAAATCCTAAAAACTTACCAGCCGACACTCCAAAAGCACATTTACGTGGGTTCATTTTTAAACCATACCGACGCATTTTATCAAAGGCTTTGCGCAAATCGGCTATATGAGAACTAAACTTAGCCGATTTGACTACAATATCATCAATATAGACTTCCACAGTGTTTCCTAACAACTCATGGAAAATCAGATTCATAGCCCTCTGATAAGTAGCACCAGCATTTTTAAGACCGAATGTCATGACAACCCATTCAAATAAACCAATGAAGCCGGGACATATAAAGGCCGTTTTAGATGCATCTTCTTCGGCCATGAAAATCTGATTATATCCGGCATTACCATCAAGAAAGCTAATAATTCTATTTCCTGATGCATTATTGATTAATGTGTCGGCTATGGGCATGGGATATTCATCTTTAGGAGTTGCTTTATTTAAATTACGAAAATCAATGCATA
Source organism: Zea luxurians (assembly GCA_029449295.1). Classification (NCBI taxonomy): domain Eukaryota; kingdom Viridiplantae; phylum Streptophyta; class Magnoliopsida; order Poales; family Poaceae; genus Zea; species Zea luxurians. The sequence goes on along the minus strand of JAOPSE010000015.1, from coordinate 95,486,284 downwards.
CTCTAAGTTTACCTGACTCCTTCTTCTCCACCGGCACAATATTGGAGACCCACTCTGCGTATCTGCAAGGTCTAATAAAATTAGCTTCTAGTAGCCGGTGGATTTCGTCCTTGATTCGTGGGAGAAGATCTGGACGAAATGTTCTAGCTTTCTGCTTGAAAGGTCTGAAACCAGACTTAATAGGCAGCCGATGTTCGACAATCTCTCGGCTTAGTCCAGGCATTTCAGTGTAATTCCAAGCAAAACAATCTGAATATTCCTTCAATAGACCGATCATCTCATCTCTAGGATCGGCCTCCAGGGTCTTGTTTACAAAAGTTGGCCTTGGAGTTTTACCATCTCCTATGTCAATCTCCTCCAATGGATCGACCGATGTAAACCCCTGTCCTAGTTTATCAAGATCTCTGAATTCCTCTATCATGTCCCCCACAGAGGAATCAGATGATCTTTGTGTGATGGCGGACTTTCCGGTCTCGGGGACCGGATCATCCGTAATACTATCTTTTCGCTGTGGTAGATGTTCGGTCTTAAAGTCTGAACTGTTCTGTGATAGACCAGACCATCCAGCTTTGAGGGCCGAATTGTCCGTGATCAAAGACTCATGAACTTTGTGTGTATTCATCGTTTAAACTCTATTTAGGATTCAGCCGATTCTCCATCGGCTCTAGCATTACAGGAATGAAACCTTTCTTATCTATACTTATGAACTGATAATCAGAAAAATCTACCCCTGTGAGACATGTAGCAGTCTCATAAGTCCAGAGTACAGGGGCATCGGCCACAGCGATGCAGGCCGATACATCAGCATGTACTTGTTCTACCTCATCGCCTACCCATTGTATTAGCATTTGATGTAATGTAGAAGGTACACATTGATTGGCATGAATCCAATCTCTGCCTAGAATTAAACTGTAATTCCCTTCTACATCAGCGACGAAGAATGCAGCAGCAAGGGTCTTAGTCCCGATGGTTAATTCAACGGACGTGACTCCCCTGGCTTTAATCGAACTATCCCCAACACCGCTGAGGGTCATGTTGGTTTTGACAAGTTCGTCATCTTGTTTACCTAATTTTCTGTATAATGAATAAGGCATTAGATTTACAGCCGCCCCTCCATCTACCAACATCTTAGCAATCGGTATTCCATCAATGTGACCGCGCACGAAGAGCGGCTTTAAATGATTTACCGATTCCTTTGGTTTAGTAAAGGCGGCTTCTTTAGGACCAAAATCAAACTGGGCAGCAACAGGTTCATTGTCGCCAATGATAGTGCAATCGGAAGAAAATGTAATAATATTTACATCCATACCTGGGCGTTCTGGAGAAGCCTCGTAGTCGACCAGGTCTTCTCCTAGCAGGTCATCCTCTTCCATGGATGTTGTTGTGTTGTTGGAGGCTTCCTGATGAACGGCGGACGGTCCGCACGCGGGGGTGAAAGGGAAATGTGCCCTTGGGCCATTTCTAAGTATTTTGGTGATTGAGTGCCAACACAAAGTGCTTAAATGTGAATTTATGTCCATGGATGAACAAAGTGCAAATCATGAAGTAAAGGTATGTTTCTAAGCCTTAGTACATTGGTTTTGTGTACTAATATACTTGTCTAAGTGTTAGAAACAGAAAGAAGAAGAAAAGAAGAAAGGTGCAAAAGACTTGGCTGTGTACAGCCAAGTCTCAGCTCGGTCTGGCACACCGGACTGTCCGGTGTGCACCGGACAGTGTCCGGTGCGCCAGGCTGACTCAGCGCGAAGTGGCTGCTCTCGGGAATTCGCCGACGGCATACGGCTAAAATTCACCGGACCGTCCGGTGTGCACCGGACTGTCCGGTGAGCCAACGGTCTGCCGGGCCAACGGTCGGCCGCGCAATCTGCGCGGGACACGTGGCCGAGCCAACGGCTAGAAGACAGCACCGGACTGTCCGGTGTGCACCGGACATGTCCGGTGCGGCAACGGCTCCCAGATCTGCAACGGTCTGCAACGGTCGGCAGCGCCATCTTTGGAAGGAAATCGGGCACCGGACAGTGTCCGGTGTGCACCGGACTGTCCGGTGCCCCCGACGACAGAAGGCAAGGATAGCCTTCCAGATTTGCTCTCAACGGCTCCTAGCTGCCTTGGGGCTATAAAAGGGACCCCTAGGCGCATGGAGGAATCATCCAAGCAACCTTAGAGCATTCTTGATCATCCACACTCATTCTTTGCGCATTCGTTTGTGATTCTAAGTGATTCGAGCTCCGTTCTAGTGAGAACTTTGAGATAGTCATTCGAGCTCGATTCTTGGCCGTGTGTGTGCGCATTTCGCTGTGGATTTGTGTGTGTTGCTTCCCTCCCTTACTCTGTGCTTCTTTGTGATCATATACTTGTAAGGGCAAGAGACTCCAATTTGTGGAGATTCCTTGCAAACGGGATAAAGGAAAGAAAGCAAAACACCGTGGTATTCAAGTGGGTCTTTGGACCGCTTGAGAGGGGTTGATTGCAACCCTCGTCCGTTGGGACGCCACAACGTGGAGTAGGCAAGCGTTGGTCTTGGCCGAACCACGGGATAAACCACTGTGTCATCTCTGTGTTTGATCTCTTGTGGTATTGTGTTTTGTTGAGACTCATCTCTAGCCACTTGGAAATTATTTGTGCTAACACTTAACCAAGTTTTGTGGCTATAAGTTTAAGTTTTCACAGGATCACCTATTCACCCCCCCCTCTAGGTGCACTCAATTGGTATCAGAGCCGTTCTCTTCAAGAGGGGACTAATCGCCCGAAGAGATGGATCCTAAGGGAAAGGGGATGGTGGTCAACAACAACGAGAAGGAGTCTATCTTCAACGAGCCGAGGGATGACAAGCCTACCGACTCGGGCTCGGGCCACAAGCGCAGGGATGGAAAGAAGAAGAAGACAAGGCGCATCAAGGAGATCATCTACTACGACGATAGTGATGAGTCTACTTCTTCCCAAAAGGACGACGACAACGACTACAAAAAGACGGTCAATTCGAACTTTTCATTTGATTATTCTCGTATTCAACATAGTTCGAATTCACATTTGCTTTCCATTCCTCTTGGCAAACCTCCACACTTCGATGGGGAGGACTACGGATTTTGGAGTCACAAAATGCGTAGTCACTTATTCTCTCTCCATCCAAGCATATGGGAGATTGTGGAGAATGGAATGAAATTTGATAGCTCGGATAGCCCTATGCTTATAAATGAACAAATTCATAGAAATGCACAAGCTACTACTGTTCTCTTAGCATCCTTGTGCAGGGAAGAGTACAATAAGGTGAGCGGCTTGGACAATGCCAAGCAGATATGGGACACCCTCAAGATCTCTCACGAGGGGAACGACATCACCATGCTCACCAAGATGGAGTTGGTGGAGGGCGAGCTTGGACGATTCGCCATGATAAGGGGAGAGGAGCCAACTCAAACGTACAACCGGCTCAAGACCCTTATCAACAAAATAAGGAGCTACGGAAGCACGCGATGGACGGACCACGACGTCGTCCGCCTAATGCTCAGGTCCTTTACCGTTCTTGATCCTCATCTCGTGAACAATATTCGTGAGAATCCCAGGTACACGATGATGACGCCCGAGGAAGTACTTGGAAAATTTGTAAGCGGGCGGATGATGATCAAGGAGGCAAGATACATCGACGAAGCGTTGAACGGTCCAATCCACGAGCCTCAACCCATTGCTCTCAAGGCAACAAGGAGCAAGGAGTCGCTACCTAGCAAGGTGGCGCAAGTTGAGGCGGCCGGGCTCAATGATGAAGAGATGGCTCTCATCATCAAGAGATTCAAGACGGCGCTAAATGGTCGCAAGGGGCAGCCAAGCAAGACCAAGACAAAGGGGAAGCGCTCATGCTTCAAATGTGGTAAGGTTGGTCATTTTATTGCTAACTGTCCCGAAAATAATAGTGACCAGGAGCAAGGGAAAAATGGGAAGAGATAGAACAAGAAAGTTTACAAGAAGGCCAAAGGCGAAGCACACCTTAGAAAGGAGTGGGACTCGGATTGCTCTTCGTCCGACTCCGACGACGAAGGACTCGCTGCCACTGCCTTCAACAAATCGGCTCTCTTCCCCCACGAGCATCACACTTGCCTCATGGCAAGGGAGAAGAAGGTAATCACCCATAATGCCAATACTTATGATTCTTCTAGTGATGATGAATCTAGTGAGGATGAAATAGACTATTCTAGTTTATTCAAGGGACTGGATAGAACTAAGATAGCTAAGATTAATGAATTGATTGATACCTTGAATGAAAAGGATAGAATCTTAGAGAAACAAGAGGATCTTTTATATGAGGAGCATGATAAATTTGTTAGTGCACAAAAATCTCTTGCTCTTGAAATTAAAAGGAATGAAATGCTCTCTAGTGAATTATCTTCTTGTCATGAAACCATTGCTACTTTAAGAAGTGTTAATGATGATTTAAGTGCTAAACTTGAAGTAGCTAGTAAATCTAATTCTTGTGTAGAAATTGTTGAAACTTGTAATAGGTGTAAAGATTTTGACTTTGATGCTTGTAGTGAACACTTAGTTTCAATTTCAAAACTAAATGATGAAGTGGCTAGTCTTAATGCTCAACTTAAGACTAGCAAGAATAATTTTGATAAGCTAAAATTTGCAAGGGATGCCTACACAATTGGTAGACACCCCTCAATTAAGGATGGACTTGGCTACAAGAGGGAAGCCAAGAACTTGACAAGCCATAAGGCTCCCATCTCCGCCAAGGAGAAAGGGAAGGCCCCTATGGCTAGTAATGTGCAAAAGAACCATGCCTTTATGTATCATAATAGGAGACATGTTAGAAATGCTTATAATGCTTTTGATTCACATGTTTATGATTCTCATGCCATGTTTGCTTCTAGTTCTTCCTATATGCATGGTAGAAATATGTCTAGGAGAAATGCTATTCATCATGTGCCTAGAAAGAATGTTATTCATGCTCCTAGGAAAGTAGTGAATGAACCTTCTACAATTTATCATGCTTTAAATGCTTTCTTTGCTATTTGTAGAAAGGATAGGAAAATAGTTGCTAGGAAGTTAGGGGCAAAACGCAAGGGAGACAAAACTTGCATTTGGGTCCCTAAGGATATTTGCACTAACCTTGTAGGACCCAACATGAGTTGGGTACCTAAAACCCAAGCCTAAATTTGCCTTGCAGGTTTATGCATCCGGGGGTTCAAGCTGGATTATCGACAGCGGATGCACAAACCATATGACGGGGGAGAAGAAGATGTTCACCTCCTACGTCAAAAATAAGGATTCCCAAGATTCAATTATATTCGGTGATGGGAATCAAGGCAAGGTAAAAGGGTTAGGTAAAATTGCAATTTCTAATGAGCACTCAATCTCCAATGTGTTTTTAGTTGAGTCTCTTGGTTACAATTTGCTATCTGTTAGTCAACTATGCAATATGGGATACAATTGTCTTTTCACAAATGTAGATGTGTCTGTCATTAGAAGAAGTGATGGTTCACTAGCCTTTAAGGGTGTACTAGACGGCAAGCTTTACTTAGTTGATTTTGCAAAAGAAGAGGCCGGTCTAGATGCATGCTTAATGGCTAAGACTTGCATGGGCTGGCTGTGGCATCGCCGCTTAGCACATGTGGGGATGAAGAACCTCCACAAGCTTCTAAAGGGAGAACACGTGATAGGTCTAACCAATGTTTATTTCGAAAAAGATAGACCTTGTGCAGCTTGTCAAGCAGGTAAACAAGTGGGAGGAGCACATCACAGCAAGAATGTGATGACCACATCAAGACCTCTGGAGCTGCTGCATATGGACCTCTTCGGACCCGTCGCCTATCTAAGCATAGGAGGAAGTAAGTATGGTCTAGTTATTGTTGATGACTTTTCCCGCTTCACTTGGGTGTTCTTTTTGCAGGATAAGTCTGAAACCCAAGGGACCCTCAATCGCTTCCTAAGGAGAGCTCAAAATGAGTTTGAGCTCAAGGTGAAAAAGATAAGGAGCGACAACGGGTCCGAATTCAAGAACCTTCAAGTGGAGGAGTTTTTTGAGGAGGAAGGGATCAAGCACGAGTTCTCCGCTCCCTACACACCTCAGCAAAATGGTGTGGTAGAGAGGAAGAACAGGACGCTCATAGATATGGCGAGGACTATGCTTGGTGAATTCAAGACCCCCGAGTGCTTTTGGTCGGAAGCCGTGAACACGGCTTGCCACGCCATCAACAGGGTCTACCTTCACCGCCTCCTCAAGAAGACGTCGTATGAGCTTCTAACCGGTAACAAACCCAATGTATCTTACTTTCGTGTATTTGGGAGCAGGTGCTACATTCTAGTGAAGAAGGGTAGAAATTCTAAATTTGCTCCCAAAGCTGTAGAAGGGTTTTTGTTAGGTTATGACTCGAATACAAAGGCGTATAGAGTCTTCAACAAATCATCAGGTTTGGTTGAAGTCTCTAGCGACGTTGTATTTGATGATACTAATGGCTCTCCAAGAGAGCAAGTTGTTGATTGTGATGATGTAGATGAAGAAGATGTTCCGACGGCCGCCATACGAACCATGGCGATTGGAGAAGTGAGGCCACAGGAACAAGATGAACGAGATCAACCTTCTTCCTCAACAATGATGCATCCCCCAACTCAAGACGATGAACAGGTTCATCAAAAGGAGGCGTGTGATCAAGGGGGAGCACAAGATGATCACGTGATGGAGGAAGAAGCGCAACCGGCACCTCCAACCCAAGTTCGAGCAACGATTCAAAGGGATCATCCCGTCGACCAGATATTGGGTGATATTAGCAAGGGAGTAACTACTCGCTCAAGATTAGTTAATTTTTGTGAGCATTACTCTTTTGTCTCTTCTATTGAGCCTTTCAGGGTAGAAGAGGCCTTGCTAGATCCGGACTGGGTGTTGGCCATGCAGGAGGAACTCAACAACTTCAAGCGCAACGAAGTTTGGACACTGGTGCCTCGTCCCAAGCAAAATGTTGTGGGAACCAAGTGGGTGTTCCGCAACAAACAAGACGAGCACGGAGTGGTGACGAGGAACAAGGCTCGACTTGTGGCAAAAGGTTATGCCCAAGTCGCAGGTTTGGACTTTGAGGAGACGTTTGCTCCTGTGGCTAGGCTAGAATCAATTCGTATCTTGCTAGCATATGCCACTCACCATTCTTTCAGGTTGTACCAAATGGATGTGAAGAGCGCTTTCCTCAATGGGCCAATCAAGGAGGAGGTGTACGTGGAGCAACCCCCTGGCTTCGAGGATGAACGGTACCCCGACCACGTGTGTAAGCTCTCTAAGGCGCTCTATGGACTTAAGCAAGCCCCAAGAGCATGGTATGAATGCCTTAGAGACTTTTTAATTGCTAATGCTTTCAAGGTTGGGAAAGCCGATCCAACTCTTTTCACAAAGACATGTGATGGTGATTTGTTTGTGTGCCAAATTTATGTCGATGACATAATATTTGGTTCAACTAACCAAAAGTCTTGTGAAGAGTTTAGCAGGGTAATGACGCAGAAATTCGAGATGTCAATGATGGGCGAGTTGAACTACTTCCTTGGGTTCCAAGTAAAGCAACTCAAGGACGGTACCTTCATCTCCCAAACAAAGTACACACAAGATTTGCTAAAGAGGTTTGGGATGAAGGACGCCAAGCCCGCAAAGACACCAATGGGGACCGACGGACACACCGACCTCAACAAAGGAGGTAAGTCCGTTGATCAAAAAGCATACCGGTCAATGATAGGGTCTTTACTTTATTTATGTGCTAGTAGACCGGATATTATGCTTAGCGTATGCATGTGTGCTAGATTTCAATCCGATCCTAAGGAGTGTCACTTAGTGGCTGTGAAGCGAATTCTTAGATATTTGGTTGCTACGCCTTGTCTCGGGCTCTGGTATCCAAAGGGGTCTACCTTTGACTTGGTTGGATACTCAGACTCCGACTATGCTGGATGTAAGGTCGATAGGAAGAGTACATCGGGGACGTGCCAATTCTTAGGAAGGTCCCTGGTGTCATGGAACTCTAAGAAACAAACCTCCGTTGCCCTATCCACCGCTGAGGCCGAGTACGTTGCCGCAGGACAGTGTTGCGCGCAACTACTTTGGATGAGGCAAACCCTCAGGGACTTTGGCTACAATCTGAGCAAAGTCCCACTCCTATGTGATAATGAGAGTGCTATCCGAATAGCGGAAAATCCTGTTGAGCACAGCCGCACAAAGCACATTGACATCCGGCATCACTTTTTGAGAGACCACCAGCAAAAGGGGGATATCGAAGTATTTCATGTTAGCACCGAGAACCAGCTAGCCGATATCTTTACCAAGCCTCTAGATGAGAAGACCTTTTGCAGGCTGCGTAGTGAGCTCAATATCTTAGATTCGCGGAACTTGGATTGAAAAATAGCATACATGTGTTTATGCCCTTGATCATGTTCATTCTGCATCTTGTTGCTTATTGTGGTGCTCAAGTTGTACAAACACTCCCTGGACCTCACAAGTCCGTTGCAAAGTGATGCACAGTTTTAGGGGGAGGTGTGTTATAACTTGACCCTTTGAGACTAACCATATGTTTGAGTTTGCTTGTTTTAGTCTCAAAGGAGAATTGAAAGGGAAAAGGTGGACTTGGACCATGAAAGACTTCCACTGCACTCCGATGAGAGGGTAACCTATTCCAAGTTCATCTAATGAACTCTTATTGCCATTTGCTCTTAATTGAAGATTTTGGTGAGGCAATGGGGTTAAAGGGGCCAAGATTGATCCCGTTTTGGTGCTTGATGCCAAAGGGGGAGAAAATAAAGGCCAAAGCGATAAATGGATCAGCTACCACTTGAGAGATTTCGAAAATAGTAGAATAGAGCTTTTGGTTTGTCAAAACTCTTTTGTTGTTTCTCTTATCAAAAGTTGGCTTCTTGCGGGGAGAAGTAGTGATTATGGGAAAAAGGGGGAGTTTTTGAAATCTTTGATCAATCTCTTTTGGAATGACGCTCTTTATGCTTCAACATGTGTGTTTGACTTAGAGATAAAGATTTGAGTTTGATTTGCAAAAACAAACCAAGTGGTGGCAAAGGATGATCCATATATGACAAAATTGAATCAAAATAAATTTGAGTTTTATTTGAAGTGAGTTTGCACTTGTTCTAGTTGCTTTATGTTGTGTTGGCATAAATCACCAAAAAGGGGGAGATTGAAAGGGAAATGTGCCCTTGGGCCATTTCTAAGTATTTTGGTGATTGAGTGCCAACACAAAGTGCTTAAATGTGAATTTATGTCCATGGATGAACAAAGTGCAAATCATGAAGTAAAGGTATGTTTCTAAGCCTTAGTACATTGGTTTTGTGTACTAATATACTTGTCTAAGTGTTAGAAACAGAAAGAAGAAGAAAAGAAGAAAGGTGCAAAAGATTTGGCTGTGTACAGCCAAGTCTCAGCTCGGTCTGGCACACCGGACTGTCCGGTGCGCCAGGCTGACTCGGCGCGAAGTGGCTGCTCTCGGGAATTCGCCGACGGCGTACGGCTAAAATTCACCGGACTGTCCGGTGTGCACCGGACTGTCCGGTGAGCCAACGGTCTGCCGGGCCAACGGTCGGCCGCGCAATCTGCGCGGGACACGTGGCCGAGCCAACGGCTAGAAGATGGCACCGGACTGTCCGGTGTGCACCGGACATGTCCGGTGCGGCAACGGCTCCCAGATCTGCAACGGTCTGCAACGGTCGGCAGCGCCATCTTTGGAAGGAAATCGGGCACCGGACAGTGTCCGGTGTGCACCGGACTGTCCGGTGCCCCCGACGACAGAAGGCAAGGATAGCCTTCCAGATTTGCTCTCAACGGCTCCTAGCTGCCTTGGGGCTATAAAAGGGACCCCTAGGCGCATGGAGGAATCATCCAAGCAACCTTAGAGCATTCTTGATCATCCACACTCATTCTTTGCGCATTCGTTTGTGATTCTAAGTGATTCGAGCTCCGTTCTAGTGAGAACTTTGAGATAGTCATTCGAGCTCGATTCTTGGCCGTGTGTGTGCGCATTTCGCTGTGGATTTGTGTGTGTTGCTTCCCTCCCTTACTCTGTGCTTCTTTGTGATCATATACTTGTAAGGGCAAGAGACTCCAATTTGTGGAGATTCCTTGCAAACGGGATAAAGGAAAGAAAGCAAAACACCGTGGTATTCAAGTGGGTCTTTGGACCGCTTGAGAGGGGTTGATTGCAACCCTCGTCCGTTGGGACGCCACAACGTGGAGTAGGCAAGCGTTGGTCTTGGCCGAACCACGGGATAAACCACTGTGTCATCTCTGTGTTTGATCTCTTGTGGTATTGTGTTTTGTTGAGACTCATCTCTAGCCACTTGGAAATTATTTGTGCTAACACTTAACCAAGTTTTGTGGCTATAAGTTTAAGTTTTCACAGGATCACCTATTCACCCCCCTCTAGGTGCACTCAGGGGGCCGGACGGTCCGCGCCTGGTGCAGGTTGTTCAGAGCCTTCCTGGTGAACGGCGGACGGTCCGCACGTGGGGGCCGGACGGTCCGCGCCTGGTGCAGGCTGACTTTCTATTCCTGTGGCCGTTTGTTTTTCCTCAACGGCCTTCGGTCTCCATTTCTTTTGTGGTGGCGGGTATAGTGGATGTGTGTCATTAAATGTCTTTTCCGCCTCCTTCTCCTGGCTCTCTTTTGCTCTTAGGCGTTGTAATTTTCTCTTTTGGGATCGTGTCAATCCCGCTGGGCACCATCGAGGCATGGAGTATTTTGGATCGGCTGTTTTGATGGTAGCCGTATCTTTTTCGGTTATGTTGGCCGATTCGCCGAAAATCATCGGCCCTTTATTGTCTCCCTGTATGACAACATCCGCAGTGCCTATTTTGATGATGTCCTTTTTTGTTCTTTGAGTTGCTACAGGCATATGCCCCCCTGCCAGATTGGTCGGCCTAGGAGGCCGAGTAGTACGGCAACCTTGTTGGGCCTGTGCCTGGTGACCGGATTCAGCAGTGCTCAATCGGTCTTGCACCGGCGGTGCCAACCTATCAAAAACGGATGTTTGGGGTGCCCCCCAGGCGGGGTACTGTGGCATCCCAAATGGATATGGTGGCATGCCCCACATTTGATTTGGGACATATGGTGGAGGTAAGTATGTGTATGGATATGACATAGATGGATAAGGAGGTGGAGGGGTCCATGTCGGCATGTTGGGTCTCAATTGTACAATAGGACCTTTCATTTCTTCCGATTGGTGAGGTGGTCCAATCGGCCTGACCTGACGTTGCTCATGAATGGGTGAGCGGGGTCGCTTCGGTGGCCGGTCACTAGTGCCGGCCTTCTTTTTCACATATTTAGACAACAATTGATCGAAAGTCGGGCTAGGCTTGATCAGCCGACCAGCTGCTTTAAATGTATTTGTTTTCCACGTACCTATCTCTGGTCGTCGTGGTTTGAAGGTACGTGGTCGCTGCGAGTCCTGAGCATGGCCGGACCATCCGCCAGAGCTCTCCGGACCGTCCGGTGGGGTCCCGGACCGTCCGCGCCTACGTGCCGGACCGTCCGGGATACGCAGCACGGGTTCCTGTATCTGTCTCCCTGTCTGCGCTTGCCCCCCAGTACTGGAGGTTGTGATGGTCACCTTTAGGGTCTCCCCTCCATCGGGAGTCTTCTCGGCTACCACTTTCCTGCAAGAAACTTTATGATCCTCATCGGCTTTTTAGAATTACCGATGATTGCCTCTTTGCCTTTGCCTTTATAGGCCGTGTTTGGCCGAACCAGGACTTTCTTGCCCTCGAAGTCGATCACGTTCATTGGAAATGGCTCTGTATCCACCTGCATTTCCTGAAATTTCAATCGTCCCTCATTAATGGCCGATTGAATCTGTCGTCGGAATACATTACAATCATTAGTGGCATGAGAAAATGAGTTATGCCACTTGCAGTATGCACGACGTTTTAGCTCGTCGGCGGATGGAACAGTGTGATTTATTTTAATATTGCCATTTTTGAGTAGTTCGTCAAATATTTTATCACATTTACCAACATTAAACGTAAACTTAACCTCCTCTTGCCGTTTCTTTTGAACCGGCTGCAAGGAGGAACAAGCCGAAGATTTGGCCTGTTTCGGCCAAACCATTTCAGCAGCATACACTTCTGTTGATTCGTCATCTGAGCTACTTTGGTCGTATTCTACTATATGTACGTTGTGACGCATTGTCTTAGCAGTTTCTTTGCTCCGGCTTTCGCAAGCCAAAGCCCTCTGGTGTAACTGTGCTAGTGTAAAAAATTGGATGCCTTCTAATCTCTCTTTTAAGTAATATCGTAGACCGTTAAAGGCTAATCCTACTAGCTGTTTCTCTGCTAAATGAATTTGAAAGCATCGGTTTCTTGTATCTCGGAATCTCCGGATGTAATCATTAACCGATTCATCTTTTGTCTGTCGCAACGACGCTAAATCTACCAAATCCAATTCATAGTCACCGGAGAAAAAATGATCATGAAATTTTTGTTCTAAATCCCCCCATGATGAAATGGAATTAGGAGGTAAAGTGGCGTACCATGCAAACGCAGTTCTTGTTAAAGATAATGAAAACAAACGTACGCGAAATGCCTCTGTGTCGGCCAACTCTCCTAATTGTGCTAAAAATTGGCCTATGTGTTCACGTGTGTTCTTTCCTTGATCACCCGAAAATTTTGTGAATTCGGGTATCCTGGTTCCCTGTGGGTATGGGTGGTGATCAAATCGACTGTCATAAGGTTTCCGATATGATTGCCCCCTAGGGACCATGCTTACTCCGAGCTTATCTCGGAACGCCCCGGCTATTTCTTCCCTTACTATATCAATGGCAGCCGGTGCGAGACCACCGGCTCTCTGGTCAAACATAGGTGGGGTTGGCTGGATATTAGCATGTTGTCTTTCCCCCCATTGGTTTGAGTTACGTGGTGCATTTCCATTTGCTCTATATGGCTCATATGTTTGATCGTTTCTTTCCGGCCTTCCAGGTAGGGCCGGAAAGCTTTCCTGGGCTTTGGATCCTGAATTAGTGGGCTGGTGCATTGCATAGTGTGATGGGAAATGTTGCTGGGACGGGCGAGGATTCATGTAATAATTCTCCTCAAAAGACTCATGCGCGGACTGTCCGGATACATACCCATACCGTCCGTGGTCATATGCGGACCGTCCGTCATTGTATGCGGACCGTCAGGCTGGGTAGTTTGGGTTCTATGTCATATGTGGTGGCTCGGGCGCATATCTAGGTAACTCATTAAAAATAGGCCCGACTGCTGTTGGCCCGGACGGTCCGCGCTCACGTGCGGACGGTCCGGGCATGTGCAGATCGGCTGGTTTGCTGCCGATTTGCGATTGCTTAGGGTATGTGTCCATCGGCATCCCATAAAGGGGTTGTGACTGGTCGTGACAACCTGTAGCCGATGTGTTACGCGCGTTATCTCCTAACTCAACCTCGTGCGAAGGAAAATTTGCAGTACTAGATTTATCGAATGCACGTACTAGTCTCTTAAGATCGCTTTGCATACCCCCTATGATGTTCTGCATTTGTTCACGCTGATCTTCTACATAATTTCTAAGAGATTGCAGATCGTTGGTATTACTTACATTGGGGATATCTGGCGTGGGTTGGAGCGAAGCCGGATCCGTCGCCCGATGTCGGACGACCTTGTTGTTCCTGTCCACTTTGAAGTTGGCCAAGAACTTTGCTTTCGCCTCCTGGATCATCCGCTCCTTGTGCTCCTCAAACTGGAGCTGCTCGTCAGCCGGCAAGGTTTCCCAAGTCGGCTCTATGATGTTGCTTAGAGAAATATTAGAGCTATCCTTTGAACCGGCCATTGAGGGCCGATCTGATGAGCTTAGATGTGTTATCCCCAGCGGAGTCGCCAAAAAGTATGTTGACGCCTTTTCGGAGCGCCAAACACTCAACAAGAACCGTGGCGGTGCCCTCTGCACAGGGGCGGACGGTCCGCGCGCAGGGGCCGGACGGTCCGCGGCCTGGTGCGAGGCGCGGTGGTGCTCTCTGCGCAGGGGCGGACTGTCCGCGGCCTGGGGCCGGACGGTCCGCGGCCTGGTGCGCGGCTAGGGCTCCTGCCTGACGACCGGACGGTCCGCGCCCTGGGGCCGGACGGTCCGCGCGTACGCAGGGACGGCGGAAGATCGCCGACGGCGCCTGGATCTCGCTCCCGGGAGGGACCCCGTCGGGGAGTAGAGATCCTAGGTGGTGTCTAGGCTCGGGCTGGCCGACCTAGACTCCTCTAATCGACGTAGAGCCGAAGAGAGACGAAGAATTTGGGGATTGGATAACTAAACCTAAACTAGACTAGAACTACTCCTAAGATAAAATGCGAAATAGAAGTTGTATTGATTCGATTGATGATTACAAATCGGCCGTATACCTCTCTATTTATAGAGGAGGGGGGCTGGACCCTTTATAAACTAATTTCCGAGCTTATCCCATGATTTTAGCTAACAACCGTAGCACAAAACTCGGAACCCTAATCTGTTCTGCGCACGCGCGGACCGTCCGGCCCACAGGCGCGGACCGTCCGGACCGCGGACCGTCCGGCCTCAGGGCCGGACAGTCCGCCGGCTCATTTTTGGTTCGAACAGGCACCAAACGTAGACGCCTCCTCTGCGATGCCCTCAGACCGCCCATCCTCGCCCAATGGCTCCATGCCGCATATGCCCGCAACAGCTTCCTCGCATCCCATCGCAGATCTTGCGCCCCCACCATCCCAAGCCCACCCCCTCCTCGGATCTAAGGCCCCGTTTGGTTACCCCAAACTAAAGTTTAGCCCCTGTCCAATCGAATGTTTGAACCTCCGTTTCGGGTATTAAATGTAGTCGGATTATAAAACAAATTTGTCAGCCGAAGATTAAAAGACGAGACGAATCTAGTCCAGTTGGTTGGGTCTATATTTCATACTCCTATTTGAAAGTCAAACGCTTGATGTGACCCGGGCTAAACTTTAGCAGGGGCAACCAAACACCCCCTAAGTATCTAACCCCTCCTCCTGTCTTCACGACCAGAGCTGATATCCGCGGTCATGGCGGGCGCCGTGGGTGGGTTCGTCACACAGAGGCCTTCGAGGCCCTGCTCAAGGAGTGTGCTGCCAACCACGGCAAGTTCGTCGCGCTGCAGCAATCCATTCAGTCATATCTCGGTGCGTGCGACCCCTTTCTACCCTCTCCTCCCTCGCATTGGGATCTCGTGGTGGCTGATGATGGAGTTGTGATGGTCTCTGTGTGGTCAGTGTCGTTCCAGATAGCTTCAAGGGGGCTACGACAGAAGGCGCGGTCATCACAGAGGCGCTTGGGTCAGCTGGGCGCGTGCTCGGCGGGCTGCAGGCCGAGCTGGTGCCTAGTGCTGCAGCCACTCGCCTCGCCGTCGAGACCAAGCACGTCAAGCTCATCGAGCCAGCGCTCAACTGCCTCCATGTAATTACTAATCATCATCATCATCCTATTCCTGCTCTTGCTTTTGCATTACATGCGTGAGGCCCATGAAGCTTCAGATTGATGTCGAGCACCATGATAGGTATAATAAACGTGTGCCACCAAATGGGTTATTTGCTCCAACACCATGGATGCTTTGGACGTTAGCAGGCTACAAACACATTTCCTTGTCTAGGGTATATACTTGCGTCGACCAGTCCTCATTTAGTATGTGCAGAGCCAAGTCCCTAAATTGGTTGTTTGGGTTGAGATGTCTAGATAGTTCCAGGTTTATGCCATTTTATGTATTTACAATTTTGAGAATATTGTGGTGTAACAGACTGTTGTTATATGAAGATGATAGAACTCAGGTATCAGGATGGTAAAATCAGTGTGTTACATCTTTTTTATTATAAAAATGGAATGTGTGTGATGGCAACTCAGATATATTAGCGGACTGAACCAAGAATCAGTCTGCTAATATATCTGTACCATCTTTTTTTCTTTTATAAAACACAATATTAGATGACACATCTTCAACAATCCATTCTGATTGAGTTGTTCAATTTTTGTTACCAGAAACTTATTGTTTATGACCATTTAGAAGGCGATCCTTGTTTAGAAGGTGGTAAAAATTCCCCAATATTTATAGACATCCTGAACATGGTATGTGGTTGCTTCGATAACACCTCCTCTGACAGGGGCTATCAGATACTTTTATACATTTGTGCCCTTGAAGAAAATAGATTGTTTTATGCATGCTTGTATGCGCGTTGCATATATTAGACATGCCAAGCCTCCTCACGGATGCTTCCTCATGGGCCATGAAGAACATCTTCAAGCAGGAGCCTTTGGAAGCTCACGTCATTGCAAGCAGCTACTGTTAATGTGCTCTTGTCATGCTAATTTCATGTCCTCATATGGATGATGATATCTTTATTGCATAAGGTGATACAAGCTTTGTTGTGTCGGTTTGTTGTTTTTCTTTTGGTCATTTATATTACTATATATGCTGAATTTATTGCACTCACACATTGGCAACAACAAAATAATGTATTCTTGTTCCCTTTTTGTTTTGTTTTTTGAAAAAAGGAGAATAATATATGTTTTAGCTGCATCTACATCGCCAGTCTGCACCGCATCTAATGATTTGTTCAATAACTGGCAGGGACTGAGTTAGCTAACAATAGGCCATTTCATTCCATCCCATTTTTGGTGCACGTAGTGTATCATGTTTCGTTTACCATCTCTATTGATATCTTTAATAAGCCTATCTTACTTTGCTTGAAGATGTACTATATAGACTGTGAACTTAGTATTGATGATTTTATTTATGCTGATGATTACAAAATAATTATTTTTTATTCTAATGAAGATCAGTTCAATAACCCACATGGAATTGGCCAGTTGGAACATTAAAAGTTTGGTTTGCCATTAGATCTGACACCTACTCATTCATATACTGATGCAAATAACTCTGAGCAAAATACTGGAGATGTCTTTGTTCACATGTTAGACTTGCTTACAACAATATGGCCATCACCCTCTCAGTATTTGGAGCCAAAATGTGCACTTTGGGACTGTGGTAGGCCAGTTGGAGGGACAGAGGACTCTAGAGATTACTGCAAGTCTACAACCCTTACCATGCTGGTTTGGCTTTGAATGATGATGGTCTTCTTGGGACATGACCCGTGATGTGTCCAAGAGGTATTGATTTGAAAGGCGGCCCATTGTTTGTTGCTCTCATTGCGAAAGTCCAAGGAAAGAATGTCGGAATTCCTGTGTGTGGAGGCGCTGCTACTTCTAAATCACCATAGAATGCACATGGTAAGTATTGTTATATTAGCTCTAGCATGTCTGGTTAATGTTGATAGTATCATTTTTTTTGCTAACTTCTGTTTTTTTGCTATCGTTCTAGAACTTCTCAATCTTTCTCTTCTGGAGGGTGAATCTCTTAGAGAATGGCTGTTCTTTGACACTTCAAGAACATTTGAGAGTGACAACCGAAAGCAAAGGCCATTGTTAGATTACAACGGTCATGGGTGGCACGAATCACGGAAGTACATAATGAAAGATCTTGCAGGTCTAAAGAGGTCCTAATATATGGGCCCACAACCATCAAGCAGCCATGAGTGGCATCTTTTCGGGTATGAGATCAATGCTTGTGATGCTCTCGTCTTGTACCGTCTTGAGTACAAGTACTCTAGCTCCAAAAGGAGCACAAAGTCAAAACTGTTCAGTAGTCTACTGAATGAAATCCAGCAGCAAATGGGCAGGTTGACTGTAGATAGTCCTATGGAGAACAAACTAACTGCTAGGAGCAAGCCAAAGGCTAACCAGAAGGATACCGATGCAAATATTCATCCTCATGTTAACACCCCCAATGAAGTTAAAGCTCCAAATGCTCATCAAGCAACACCGGAGGTGAACCAAATAACACTTCTAAATGGGAACATTGTTTATGGACCTCATCTCCCACATTCCGAAGACGTCATCTATGGACCTCATCTTCCACATTGATACTCAGCCGAAGGAAGCAGCTTCTTTTGGAACACAAGTGACAGGACTTGAAGATGCAGTATCATGTCGCTGCTCATACATTGTATGTCATTTGTCAAGCGAAAACTCTTAACATCAACAACCTGCGGTGTGGCATGTTGTATTAGCAAATTTGCAGTTGCGCTCGATATGCTCATTCAGCTGTTGTTTACACTAACCAGTATCTTCTAATCTTTGGTGGCTCTTCTCACTCTACCTGCTTCAATGATCTTTACCTATTTGACTTGCAAACTGTAAGTGATGAATGTTATTTCTGAGTTATGTTACACAAGCTCATTTATTTTCTTATATACTTTGGAACTATGAACAAGTTTACAAAAGCAAGCATATGTGGCAATCCATCTTTTAATCTTGTTCTTTGATTGCTTATGTGTGCCTTCAAATCATTTTATCTGTTGTTTGGAGCTTTGTTCCCTGTGTAGTGTGTCGTATTAGTAATTTTGCAGTTGCGCTCTTGTTTATTGGGAGTTTTTGTCAGTTCAATTTATGATTGGCTCGATTGTCTTTTGTGCAGCGTATGTCACGCATGAACACCCTCAACAGGTAACTGCATTTTTTCTTGAAATACTATGTGCAAATTTTCATTTATTTTTATGATATTTTAAAGAAAATATTCATGGATGTGTTTCATCATGTTTGTTTATGTTTAATGCAGGAGTTTGATTTGCCTTCATAACGAAGAGTTTGACTTGCCTTCATCCAGCACGCGAACAAGCATCCAAGTGCGCTGACCAACAACTCATCAGCCAACCACCTCCCGCACCATCGTCTTCTCCGTCTCCGTCCATTGAAGCCATGACGAGTATTTGATTTATATCATTGTGCTCCAAAGGTTCCTAAGTCGATTGTGTCATATATTACTGGGGAGCTACTGATATGAATCTGTCTCACACTTTTCTCAAAGATGTTGAATGAAAGTTGCTAATAAAAATTGTCATATTTTTCTCAAATATCATTTCAAATTAAAGTGCTCTTATTCTGTGTTTTAGCAACTTATTTCTGTATATTGTGGAATGTCTGAAGCTTATGTTCACTGCTTCACCTACTGCAGTTGAATAATGTTGTCAGCCAGTGGTTCATGTCACTTTTTATCTGCATTTTTACAAGCATCCTAGAAATGAGATGGAGTGGTGTTGGAATTGATGACTGGTGGAGGAATGAGCAGTTTAGGTGATTGGAGGTGTGTCCTCGCACCTTTTTGCTGTGTTCCAGGGACTTCTTAGGGTCATAGTTGGTGTTGATACGAGCCTCACTGTGACGTCAAAGGGTGGATATGATGAGTACTCAGAGTTGTATTATATTCAAATGGACTACTTTATTGATACCTCCTACCACCTTGCTTCTATTGAACTTCATTGGTGTGGTCACTGACATTTTCAATGCAATCACTCACGGATACGAGTCACAGGGCCCCTCTTTGGGAAGCTCTTCTTTGCATATTCGGTGATTGCCATCTGTATATCTTCATCAAAGGTTTGGTTGAAAGGCAAAACAAGTTTGGGTGTAATGTGCATCATATTCGCATTGCATTATAATTTGATTTGTATCAGTTTAGTTATGTATCAGCCGTTGTCAAATAATTTGTGAGATATTGAGGTCAATAATATGTTGTGGTCGTTTTTATGTAATAGGTATATGCATGTGCGTTAAATCCAAATCAAGATAAAATACATTGATATAAAAAAAAATATTGTTATTCTATACTTTTATTAGCATCACTAAATTTACATACCTTACAAGATATAGTAAGGTGCTCGTACGTTGTTAGGATTTGGATTTCTTTGTGACTAACACAGGCAATGTCTACTGGTTTCTACAATTTTTTTCTTGTCAGTGAGTATGTTGGTAGCTTCCTTTTTTTTTTTGCTTCCTATGTATGACATCTTTACCGTTCTAAATTCCTAGGGATGGGTAAATATAATTGGGAAACTTTCTATGTGTTCATATCCTTAACTAATTGTGCCAATTCTATCAATCATGTGAATTCTAAAATAGGCATATCTGATAACTTCGATTCCTTTTAAACAATTTAGGGGGTGTTTGGTTGCCCCTGCTAAAGTTTAGCCCGGGTCACATCAAGCGTTTGACTTTCAAATAGGAGTATGAAATATAGACCCAACCAACTGGACTAGATTCGTCTCGTCTTTTAATCTTCGGCTGACAAATTTGTTTTATAATCCGACTACATTTAATACCCGAAACGGAGGTTCAAACATTCGATTGGACAGGGGCTAAACTTTAGTTTGGGGTAACCAAACGGGGCCTTAGTTTACTAAACAACTATGTGTATATGAACAGAGAATAGTCGTAGCAACGCACATGCACCTTACTACATCTTTAAAGTATGTAAACATCCATTTTTAGTGATGCTAACAAAAGTATAGAATAACAATTAGTGTTTTTACACATCAATGTATTTTATTATATTAATTTCGTAGCAACGCACGGACATATACCTAGTGTATATATATATATATATATATATATATATATATATATATATATATATATATATATATAGCTTACTAGATCCATCTCATCTTAAAAGATTCAATCATAACTTAATAGACCTAGCTTATCCTAATCTACTTATCCCAACCTAGAAGGATAACCATAATCTATAATCTAACCTAATTAGACCTAGCCTAATCGTCTCATATTTCTTGCACCTATCAAATGGGTAGAGAAAATTAACCCATATTATTTAAATAGATTAAACTTTACACCTAGAAACTCTTTTCCCACTAGTTAGCTTAATCCTAAATTAGTGTCTTAGACCAACTCGACCATGAACAACAACCTAACCTACATAGTGGGTTGTATAACCTATCTAGCCCAACCTAGAAAAAACAACTAAACCTGATTCTATCTATTCTCATTTAGCTTAAGGCACCTGTTAAGCCATTTGCTCTACCTACTAAGCTATTTGGTTTACCTACATATCTGTCCTAACTACATGTCCCTAACTCGGACTAACTCGGATGACAACACCAAGACCCGAGAAGAGAAGATAAATCTCGTCAAGCAAGGAGTCAAACATATCCCCAAATGAGTCAAGATCCACCATCCGCAATGAAGTCTTTTCTTACCCTAACCTTTCTTACCCCAATCTATCCTTGCTCTAACCATATCTTATCTTAGACCAAAAAGACACCCATGCTTTTTAAAAGCACCTATTAATTAGTACTTAAAAAGGAAAAAACCTTCGATTTTGAACTAATTAAGAAAATAAAAAGTAAACAGCAAACCGAATTTGTTACATCACTTTTCTTACTAATCTCGAGGACGAGATTATTTTAAGGGTAGAACTTGTAGCACTCAAAATTATATTTTGGATTTATAAATAGTTTCTCCAAAGGAATTGAGTTAAAATGTACTTGAATAAATAGATTCCTTTCTTTAAAAAGTATGTTTCCCTAAACAAAAGAAATAGATGTATTAAAATTTTGATAGTTCAAAAGATAGAGTTAAAACTTTGAACTAGAATTTGGATTAAAAGAGAGAACATATAAAGATTCTTAATTGTTTAATCAGTGAAACTATTCATTATAGATTATGTGACTAGGAACTTTCTCTTAGTAGGAAATAAACTAAAAATCCTTGTACAAATAAAATTATTTAGGAATATTCATTAGAATATTTAAGATGTTATGTGGGAAATTGTTTTCTTAAGAATAGTATCTTCGATGTATATAAATTCCATATTGAAAAAATGTATTTAATGGATAAAACAAGATAATAAATAATTAAATAAATAAAAATTAGCTATGCATCATGTTGGGGTTTTAGATGTGCATCTAGTATGATTTTAAATTTAAACGCGGTTTTTGAATTCAAATTTGAAAACTAAAAGTAGGAAAACAAATAGAAAATAAAAAAGAATCAAACCTGCTCTTTTCAGCCTAGCTTCACCAGCTAGCCCAATATACTGAAAGGGAAATAGACCTAATCATTTTCTATAATCAATTTTGGTGATTGACGACCAACGCAAACCATGTGGACTAACTAGTTTGTCTAGATATCATTTATCTCAGGTGCGTAAGGTTCAACACAAACCAAGAAAGAAATTTATTTAGGGACACAATCAAATTTGGAGCAAAGGACATGAGAGTGTGCTGTCTTTGGCGCACCGAACAGTGTCTGGTGCACCAGGCCAGGCAGCCAACGAGCAGGCCACTCTCGGGAATTTCATGGGCACCCCCACTATAATTCACCGGACTATCCGATGTGCACCGGACTATCCGGTGAGCCAGTGGAGCAACGGCTTCCTGCGCGTCAACAGTCGACTTCAAATATGAATAGTGATGAACAGTGTAGCGCAGAAGTCAGAGCAGCGAAGTTAGAGATCACCAGGCATGTCTGGTGTGCCACCGGACTGTCCGGTGCCGCTTGAAGATAGAAGACGCCAACGGTCAACTGCTCCAAACCCTAACAGATAGCTGATGTGGTGTGCACCGGACAATGAACAGTGCAGTGTCCGGTGCACCACTGGACTGTCCGATGCACCCATCGACAACAAAAACAACCAACGACTAGGAAGTGGTTGGGGGCTATAAATATCCCCCAACCACCTCATTCAAAGCCATCCAAGTATTCCTAACTTCCCATTCAATACAAGAGTAAAGCCAACCACTCAAAGACACATTCAAAACATTCAATCCACTCCAAGTTTCCAAAATCAACTCTAGTGCTTAGAAACTTGAGAAAGGATCATTTGTATTCATTTACGCTCTTGTTGCTTGGATTGCCTTCTCTCCTTCCCATTCTTATTATTAAGTGCTTTGTAAAGCTAGCAAGAGACATATAAGTGTGTGGTGGTCCTTGCGGGGTCATAGTGACCCGTGTGATTAAGGAGAAGGCTCATCCGGTCTAAGTGACCATTTGAGAGAGGGAAAGGGTTGAAATAGACCCGGCCTTTGTGGCCTCCTCAACGGGGATTAGGTTCTTTGGAACCGAACCTCGGTAAAACAAATCACCGTATCCACTTTTGTTGATTTCCATTTTGATTTGTTTGCCCTCTTTCCTCTCTCTAAAGTTTCCTTACCAATATTGGTTTGAGTTTGCTCCCAAACATCATCTGTGTCATTTGAGCAACTCGTGGCAAGAAAAACAATCTTCCACCTTGGATTTAATTCTAACGCGAACCCCGACCTTAGTGTGTGTTTAATTTTATAAATTTCAGGTTTCGCCTATTCACCCCCTCCCCTCTAGGTGACTTTCAATTGGTATCAGAGCTAGTGCTTCATTAAGAGTCTAACAAACTCGAAGTGATGTCTGGAGATCACGCTAAGAGGGAGATCATGACGACAAGCCCACGGGCTCGGGGAAGACTCTCAAAAGGGAGTCTGGCAACAAGTACATGGAGGAATCCTCTTCCTCCATCAAGTCACACAGGAGGGGTGACAAGAAGAAAAAGAAGATGAAGAAGGTGGTCTACTACGAGACCGACTCTTCAACACCCTCCACATCCGGCACCGAGTCGTCCACTACTTCTAAGTGCCATGAGCGCAAGAAGTATAGTAAGATGCCCCTACGCTATCCCCGTATTTCCAAGCGCACTCCTCTACTTTCCGTTCCTTTAGGCAAACCACCATATTTTGATGGTGAAGATTATTGTATGTGGAGTGATAAAATGAGGCATCTTCTAACCTCACTCCACGAAAGCATATGGGACATTGTTGAATTTGGAGCGCAGGCACCACAAGTGGGGAACGAGGACTATGACTCGGATGAGGCCGCCCAAATTAGGCACTTCAACTCCCAAGCAACTTCTATACTCCTGGTCTCTTTGTGTCAAGAGGAGTATAATAAGGTGCAAGGGTTGAAGAACGCCAAAGAAATTTGGGACATCCTCAAAACCGCGCACGAAGGGGACGAGGTGACCAAGATCACCAAGCGTGAAATGATCGAGGGAGAACTCGGTCGATTCGTCCTCAACAAAGGGGAAGAGCCGCAAGCCATGTACAACCGGCTCAAGACAATGGTCAACCAAGTGCGTAACCTCGGGAGCACAAAATGGGATGACCATGAAATGGTCAAGGTTATTCTAAGATCCCTTGTTTTTCGTAACCCTACTTAAGTTCAATTTATTTGTGGGGGTCCTAGATATAAATAGATGTCTCCCGAGGAGGTGATTGGCAAGTTTGTGAGCTTTGAACTTATGATCGAAGACTCCAAACACATTGTCAACTTGGAGCAAGGCACCACCTCTACACCTGAGGTGCAACCCGTTGCATTCAAAGCAACGAAAGAAAAGGAGGAGTCTACACCAAGTAGGCTTCCAATCAACGCCTCCAAGCTTGACAACAAGGAGATGGCTCTTATCATTAAGAGCTTTCGTCAAATCCTCAAGCAAAGGAGGGGGAAAGACTATAAACCCCGCTCCAAGAGGGTGTGCTACCGATGTGGTAATGTCACACCCGAATTTAAGGGACAAAGCCGGGTGCATCTCATATATGCGCCAAATAAGACAACACATATAATAACAGAGTGTATAGAGATAAATGTCACAATATCATCAGAGTACTTATTACATAGTAGAAGTCTTACAAAATAAAAGATAAATATAAAGCGAACTAAAGTCCATCCTTGGTGCCATAAAGTCGACTGGGAGACACCACCTAGATCAAGTCGAACTCCTCGTTGCATGGCTCCTCTTGAACCACCTGTTCTTCTCCTATGGGGGGTGTGAGACAACAAGGGTGAGCTCACATATATTCATCGCTCAACAAGTTGTGGGGAATAATGTGCATGAACTCACCAAAGGTGGAAGTTCATGTAAAGTGTACGCTGATCAATAATAAGGGTTAAAGCTGAGCATTGCTTTTAATTAAGTTGGTCAAATTTTTATTAGCAATTACTAGGTGTAAGTAAATACCAAACCATAATAAGAATAGAACAAAATTAATAAATAATCCCGTGCAATGCAAATGACAAATTGAATTTAGTTCCATAATTTAATCATGCGAGAGTCCTAAGATACTCATGACTGCGAGCTCGGCTAGTATACTAGTTCTACACTCTGCAGAGGTTGTACCATTTACCCACAAGTCATGTTACCCGTCTGCCAAGGGGTCATGAGTCCCATACACCTCTACCAAGGAAACGAGGCAGGGTAACACTACGAGGCCTTTACCTAGTTCCACTAGCTTCCAAAAACCTGTTGTAGTTTATGGGAAGAGCAATGCAGGAATCCCTCGTCTGACCGCCATCGCCGCAAAATCAACCCGAGAACCTCCCTACACGTCTACTCCCTACTACCCTTGCCCTTTCGGGTAAGGTAGTCTTCCACTAGCTTTCCTAGTTAGTCAGCCAAGGGCGTCCCATTCGACCCTTGTGGTGGCACGTGTTTCTCAAGTTAAGCTCCATGTTCCAATTAAAAATAATGATCTTGACATGAACATAAATAAAACAACAGAATAATTCGAACATGGATATAATGAAATATTAACCCAAAACCATATAAAGCAATAGCAAAACTACCCAAATGATTTAGGGTAAACAAGGTAAAAGACAATCAGACTAGGGTGACCTATTGGATCCCATCAAAATTAAACCTATGCATTGATAAGTGATAATAAAGAACATTATTGGGTAGAAAGTAGTCAAGGGCACAATTTGCCTAGGACTTCAGATTCCAGGTACCAGGATGATCTTCAGGTGACTCGTGACCTCACTGCTAGTCGTAGCAATACAAACAAACATGGTATAGACAAAATTAACATCACACCAAACATAAGAACAAACTAAATAATAATGATCTACTCGAAGCTACGAGATCTTGGGATCGAGAACTACTAAGATCGGAGTCATGGTTAATGAGTTATGATTTATGGGAGATTTATGTGATTTATCTATTATAAATTGATCACTGTACATCATATGAGAGAATACCTTATAAATAATTAACTCAACTTTAATCTAGGTCATTACTTGCTTATAATTCATCTTTTAGGCCAAAGTTAACCATAAGATCAGGGTACTATATTACTATTAGAATAAGCTAATCCAGAAAACATAGATTAATCAAATTAGTTACCTAATTATAAAGTATGGGATATAATGTAATCAATGTTGCTACTGTGTAGTAAATATTTATATGAGGCTAACGCAACTTGAATGGATCAATTTATATGAGGCTAACGCTACTGTGTAGTAAATTTATATGAATTTTTGAAGGTTTTATGTATTTGATACAAGATTAATTAAGAGATAAATTTTAATATGGTTTTCATGTCAAAACTGAGACCCTATGTGATGAACAATATTATTACAAAATTGCAGGAACTGGAATGGATCAATTTGGACTAAGTATGAATTTTATATGAATTAAACAAGTTCTAGGAATTGTTTTTACACTAAAAATTCATTTCCATATTTATTTATCCAATTTAAATGGTCACTGGACCGAGCACTAAATCTATAGAAACACGAGGGTGAAATCATATGTATTCCCCAGACTCAGAATTAACTCGGGTGGACTGCGGGTTGAATACCTCTAAAGCGGAGGGCTCTTTTGCAAAACACACGGGCCGAAGGGGTATTGGGTGACTAAAGCCGTTGGATCTAGGTTCAACGCTTAGGATTAGATCCAATCCCCCCTGAACCAGGATGCAATGATAGCCGCTGGATCATATATCTACGGCTCGGATCCTAAATAACCAAGATCAAATCGTATTCATCGGATCGCAGATCTACAGTCAGGGTTCTCTTAAACGAAGGGGTAAGCTACCTTCTAATCCTGACCACCCACCATCAGATCAACGACTAGTGGCCTTTCTTCTTTCCCCCAAACCCACATGACGGTGGCGCATGGTCTCCCCACGGCGGAGCATCACCGGCGGACACGCAATCCGACAATCCCAGTCATCAAGCGACAAATTAGTGAACAATTTTCGTACCAAAGGCTGAGGCGAGTTAGACCGACGGTTGCTTACTGTTGGGGACTTGTTCTCAAATGCTATGAATTAAGAACAAGGCAACATAAAAGGGTTAATAGTTAGAACCCTTCGTCCTTCGAAGCATTATATCTCTTAGGATATAAAGATCTTCAGACGAAGGGTGTGAAGGACATACCTTCAACATTTTAACACATATTAATAAAGGAAGAAGCATATAAAACATGAGAAATAACATAAATAATCATATGGCATCATTAATATCCTCAAATCATATTATTATGAACAGACGTGAACAATATCGAATTACATTTATACCTTCGGCTCGACAGAAGGCTAAGATCCAAGTGTGACGTGCGAGCAAATACAATCAACATGAACAGTACAGGGGTAATGTTCATCTATTTATAGGCACAGGGCAAAGCCTGTGAGATTTTACATTCATGTCCTTTACAAAAGATTACAACTATGACACAGGCTCTCATGGACTAATCGGTCATTTTATCTTTAAGTCGGTGCGATCCTTCGTCTTTAGACATGTTACTGTGCCGAAGCTTCATGGATGGTGGCTTCGGCGCTGCTTTTCAGAGGATCTGCCGAAGGTATCTCCTCTTTCAGGATCTTTGGCGACGAAGCATACCCCCAACAGTAGCCCCTTCACGGTGTTAGATCGTTTTTCGTAACGAGCTTGATCCGTGAAAAAGTATCCTAGGCTTCAGAAAGCCGAAGATCCGAAAAACACCTTCCCTGAGCTCGTTGCCGAGAAACGAAAAAAATATTCCAAGTGCGAAATGGTCCCACCATGCGTTGAGCATACGCGTCCTAGCGATTCACCTTCTCAAGTTCTGCGGCCCACCACCATTCAGTGAGTGCGGGCGACTGTTCATCCGGTGCGGAAGACTTGGCGATTCACCTCCCCGCCTGCGGCACTATATAAACAGACGGGTAGGTGTGAAGTTATCACAGCATTCATTGCTATTGCACTGTTTTGCTGCCAAAAATTTAACCATAGCTGAAGCTTGTTTATTGCACTCAACCGAAGCACCGCTTTTGCTTTTGTTTCGTCTCAAGAGGGAGCTTCAGCAAAATCAAAAAAGGTTAACGATTTCATCAAAAATTGTAAGAAATTCACCATCAAATGGCAAGAATGCGTTCCACCGCTAGGGTTACACATGACTGAGAAGAAGCCGAAGCTGCTGAAACTACTTCGATTTCCGAAGTAATGAGACAGTCAGGGCTGGTAGTGGCGGAGGACATTTCTGACGAAGGTGCACCTGCTGCCGAAGCTGAGCAAGTTGATGTTTAAGAAGGTGAATGTGACGGAACCTCCCAAGTCATTAGGCCCACCTACAGTTGTCCTTGTCCAACGGACCTCAGACAACCCTGCAGGTGTTCCTGAATCACTTGACAAGTTCGGTATCTGCTTTACCTTTCCCAAGAGCATTTCACCCGTCACCCAGACATTACAAGCATCGGAGATACAAAAATGCAGAAGCGGTTACATAAACTTACCTTTATTAAAAGTAAGGCAAAGTTAAATATTTACAGACCAGAATATAACATACGAGTGCAGAGTATTATTATTACAAGCCAAGGGAGGCAAAAATCCCTCCTGATAAGTTTTAAATAAAAGTTTTTATGGAGGATCCTTTCCTCTCGCAACTTCACTCCTGGTGCTCTTCCTTTGGTACCACCTTAGAACAGAAACAACAAAAGTTTGTCGCTTCTTCACCTAAAAACAATAGGGAATAAAACCTTGAGTATGGAATTACTCAGCAAGTCTTACCCGACTAAAGAAAAGACTCTCAAGGGTATGTTGGCTTGAGGAAGTCATGGTAAGGCTTAACAGTAATCAAAGACTCTATTTGCAGAAATGCTTACTAAAAGTGGATCGTTAAACATCCAGTTTTATTTGTCCGGTTAAGTAAGCTTACCTGTATCTAGAGTTCTTGCTACCCTAGTTCAATCACTTGGCCTGCACTAGCCAATTTCTTAACACCCTTAATATTTACTGGATTTCTACGTATAAGTCAGTGATCAAGTCTTCATAACCGCGAAGGTACGGCGATCCGAATCGATTATACTCAGCTGAGGATCTCCAATCACACGACATATGTAGCACTTAACCCTTGCATATGTCAACCCGCTACCGGGGTTCTTAAGACCAGATCAGGTTCACGCCAACCGAGAGCACAGATACACCACCGTCCAGCCTCTTGCCACGGAGGGTACACGCTACTCTCGCCATCTCTCCACTCCCATTGCATGGTATCTTATTCTGGCCTTAGTCTGCCTGAGGCAAAGCTTACCCATGACGAGGCATGTGACCAGTTAAAGGGTCCTCGGTCAGCAGGCCTACATCGACACGGTCCTTAATCGACTCAGACGGAGACACTACACTGAGACTCTCTTCTCGTGCAAGTCACCTGCCCGGTCTCATCTTAATCATTTCAATCCCAAAGTTTGGTACCTGACAGAGGTACATCTTTTCCGATGTTGAACCCATCATAGCCATGATGGATCCACCATCAAGTTTTCTTCTCAAAAACATCCCTCCCACTTTACAACATCATCTTTTGTAAAAACAAAACATTTTGTTTGCTAAAGCAAGACTAAGCATAGGAAAAACCTTTGTAAAACAGGGATTGAAAGGAAGGTAATCAAATTCAAGGAAGGAAATGCAGAAATTGTTTTAGCAATCAACTCCTATCACTTAATGCATCAAGCAAGTGAGAAAGAGTTTAAAAGAATCAAGGAGGTGGCAAATGCACCGGGGCTTGCCTTCGTTTACAGGTGAATCAGGCTCGGATCCGCAGATGTCAAAATAGAAACAGCTGCCTGCCTGATGTTCCGCAGGTGGTGGTGGCGAAGTCTTCTCTTCTTCTACTTCAACTTCTTCCTTGTTTTCTAAATATAACCATATATATAAGAATGAATGCCCATGTAATGCTCATGAGGATGCTAAGATAGTAAAAGTTTATTTTCTAAAGTCTTGAATATAATTTTTCTTCACGGTTCTCGGAGAAACTAGGGTTTCCGGAGTTAGTAAAGGAATTCAAAGGGCAGGGGGTAGGGTTTTAGGTTCTAGCTATCAAACAAGGTCCAAATCATACCAAATTCTACCCAAAGCCTCTAAATAATGTTTAGAGTTCATATAAAAAGTTTGGGGATTTTCAGAATTATCATTGATTTTCTAAAAATCCAAAAACAAGGTTTTAGGCTATTTTAAATGCTCCAAAATTCCCTATTTGATCTAAAAATTATGAATCTATTTTTATTAAATTCTATGGAAAATTAGGAATATAGCAAAATTAGTTTGACATTTTTACCATTTTTCTACAATTTTCTACAGATTTCCAAAGTTTCACAAAAAAGAAAAGAGAAAAACGTGAACAGTACTGGGCCGGAAGCAGCCCAAACCAGCCCACGCCCGAAGGAAACTGCCCGCGCGCGCGCCCGCGCGGCAGACTTGCAGAAAGGCCCTTGGCTTATTGAATAACTGGAAGCGGGGTCACGACACTATTTGACTGAGTCGCTGACAGATGCAGAAAAGCCCCTGGATTTCTATTCCTTTACCGTGCCAGGACCACGACGGTGAGCGGCGCGGCAGAGCTCCGGTGAGCTCGTGTACCGGCCGATTCACGCAAGGACCGGCGCCCTTCTTTGGCCTAAACCAAATTCGGGACCTAGTGAACGTTTCCCCTAAATCAATTTCATGAATGGCTACCCAAATGTCTCTGGCCACGGTGACAGTGCGAATACTCCAAAGAACAATGCGTTCCCGGTGATTGGTGGCGGTCTAGTTCAATCGGGTGGGTCGACGAGCATCATGGGTTCATGAGAGCACTCAAACAAGAGAGCAGAGAGGATGAGCTGACCTGTATCGCACTGGCCACGACGAGGTGCGTTTTACGGTGGCGTAAACCGTGATTGGGGGAAACGAGCAATTCTTGGTCCCTGGTGGATAATCCGGGGCAAGGTTTGGTGAAATAGATGCATGATTACCCTACGGAGCTGCGGGTGCACTCAATTTATAGAGCGCAACAGCGGTGACGCTCAATTTGGCAGAGAAGTGCTGGCGGTCGGAGGGGGAAAGGGGCACTGGTGTTCAGAACAGGTGGCTTTCACCGTGGCAGTCCTTCGGTGATCACCGGACATGCACTCCATGATTCACCACGATGCGGGCTAGCGCTTAAGCACGTGGCGCGCACCGGTGATAGATCGACGGCGGCGAAGGTTATCCGATCGACCGATGAGCATGGGAGGTATGGCAAGCTTAGCCGCCACGAGACCCAATTCCATCCGAGCGCTAAGATTTTTACCTGCCCGTGCTTATCTACTGACCACGGTGCACGAATCGCGACGAGCAATCAACCATCACGGCGATGGATCACCGGCGACGAGGAGGGGGGGAGGGTGAACCGCGATCTATTTCAGTTTGGCGTGCACTGTACCATGGAATGCTTCGTTAGTGCGCCTGACAACCAGGTTTTAGGGTCAATTTTCTCTAAATTTTCTATAGCAACTCACCTAAAGCTCTGCAGCAAAGTTGTAGACCAATGATTCAGCTACAATCTTGCCATAACAACTATAGCCAAATTCCCACTCGATCATGCTTGATTTCCTGTCCAAAGATGACTCAGTACCACTGATAGTCTGAATTTCAGACATCAAATAGCCTGACAGCCCAATTTTGGGTTTAATTATCTCCCAATTCTTCATAACAACAATGCTTAACCTCTTAAACAAAGTTGTTCACCTTTAATAGATCTACATAGTTGATGTGGTGACCTAGGGCAAATTCTCAATAATTTGGAAGCTATAGAGCTCCAAAGTTGAGCCAATATCACTGAATTTCACACTTAAGTTTAGAACTCAAATAGGGTCCTTTTGCAAATAAGTCCAAAATTCAGGGTTTAGCTTGCAAATCTTCATGATTGTGAACCATATGACTTAGGACACCTTATTATCATGGTT
This sequence comes from Zea luxurians, assembly GCA_029449295.1. Classification (NCBI taxonomy): domain Eukaryota; kingdom Viridiplantae; phylum Streptophyta; class Magnoliopsida; order Poales; family Poaceae; genus Zea; species Zea luxurians. Next base: position 95,454,475 of record JAOPSE010000015.1, on the reverse strand, counting down.
TTTTTCACTTTAGTCCAAAAGTGCACTGATTTTTCACTTAGCCCCCTAGGGTTTAGGTTTAGGGTTTCCCAGGGTCCTTTTTAGGGTTTTTGGTATTTCAGGGGTGTGAATGTAATTTAGGTCCATTCTTAGTAACATTTCATGACTATTTCACTTAAGATTTAGGGTTTTATCTATTTGGATTTTGTTTTACCCTTCTGAACCCCATTTAGGGTTAAGTACCCAACTCCAGGGTTTTATTTGCAAAATGCCATATCAATACAACTTGTTTGAAACTTTTACCTAGTGAATGCATTCTAGGTGTGTCAATCACATGAAATGCTGATGCTTATGATGTTATGCTCAAGTTTTAGTGACAGTAACACCAGGGGTGTTACATCCTTCCCCCCATAAAAGAATCTCGTCCCGAGATTAAAAGTCCTAGGGCAAGTAGTGGAAAAGGAAATGCTTCACATTTTTATTTCCTGATTTTTGGTACAAGGCAGTGGTGGTTTGGGGCGCACTCCTTTATTACAACAATTTTATACAATTTACAAGCTATAGGAAGCTAAAAAGCCTAGGAAATTCTTTTCTAAAAAGTCTTGAGTTTCCCATGTAGCCTCATCTTTGGAATGTTGGTTCCACTGTATCTTGTAAAACTTGAGAGTTTTTCTCCGGGTAATCTTGTCCTTTTGATCTAAGACTCGAATAAGGTGTTCTGAATATGTCAAGTCTGGCTCTAGGACAACATCTGTTACTTCGATAGTTCGATCTAGAACCCGAAGACACTTCTTCAACAGAGACACGTGGAACACATTATGTACAGCAGACAAGGTTTCGGGTAGCTGAAGTCGGTATGCCACTGGCCCGCATTGTTCAAGGACAAGGAAAGGACCAATGTATCGAGGTGCAAGCTTTCCTTTTACCCAAAACGTGTTACACCCTTCATTCGGGAGACCTTCAGATAGACATAATCTCCCACCAGAAAATACAAGGGCATTCGTCGTTTGTCTGCATAACTTTTCTGATGAGTTTGAGCTTTCTTCAAATTATGAATTATCCTTTGAACTTTTTCTTCGGTTTCTTTTACCATATCTGTCCTGAAGAAACTCCTTTCACCTGGTTCAGACCAGTTTAACGGAGTACGACATCGTCGTCCATACAAAGCTTCGAAAGATGCCATCTTAATGCTTTCTTGATAGCTATTATTGTATGAGAATTCCGCTAATGGTAAACAATCATCCCATTTCTGTGGGAATTCCAAAATACATGCTCGCAACATATCTTCAAGTATTTAGTTTACTCTCTCAGTCTGCCCACTTGTTTGAGGATGATAGGCCGAACTGTGGAGCAACTTAGTACCCAAGGATTTGTGAAGTGCTTCCCAAAACTTGGCTACAAATTGAGGTCCACGATCCGACACTATAGTCTTTGGAACTCCGTGCAGACTAAGAATACGAGCAATGTACAATTGGGCATAGAAAGTAACCGAGTGATCTGTTTTGACTGGCAGAAAATGAGCAATTTTGTGAGCCGATCAACAGTAACCCAGATAGAATCATAGCCTTTTGCTGTTCTGGGCAATCCCACAATAAAGTCCATACTAATATCTTCCCATTTCCATGTTGGTATTGGTAGAGATTGTAATGGACCGGTAGTTTTCATGTGTATGGCCTTGACACGTTTACAAGTGTCACATCTAGCCACATAGCGTGCGATTTCAATCTTCATCTTCGTCCACCAATAATGCTGTTTCAGATCTTGATACATCTTAGTGCTTCCAGGATGAATAGAATAATGACTAAGATGTGCTTCATTTAAGATTTGCTGGCGGACCTCTTCATTTTTAGGCACCACTATACGGTTGTTAAACCATACAACACCTTGATCATCTCTTCGGAAGCAGTTGGCTTTTCTAGCCTCTATCTTTTCATGGATATGTTTCATACCCTCATCATTATTTTGTGCGTCAATTATCCTTTGCAAGATGACTGACTCCAGTTTCAAGTGATTTGAAGTTCCATGCTGAATCATTCCTAGGTTCAGATTCTCCATCTCCTGGCATAATGTAATGTCAGAAGTCCTCATTGTTAGACAATGGCAGGAGGCCTTGCGACTAAGTGCATCTGCCACTACATTAGCTTTGCCTGGGTGATAATGAATCTCCAGTTCATAATCTTTAATAAGCTCGAGCCATCTCCTTTGTCTCATATTGAGCTCGGACTGGGTAAAGATATACTTCAAACTTTTGTGGTCTGTATAGATATGTCAGACATTTCCCAGTAGATAATGACGCCAAATTTTTAGGGCATGAACCACTGCAGCTAACTCCAGATCATGAGTTGGATAATGCTCCTCATGCCGGCGCAACTGCCTTGAAGCATAAGCTATTACTCGGCCTTCTTGCATTAATACACAGCCGAGACCACTGCCTGATGCGTCACAATACACATCAAAAGGCTTTTCAATATCTGGTTGAGCCAATACCGGAGCAGTGGTTAATAATACCTTCAATTTTTCAAAGGCTTCCTTACACTTCGAAGACCAATTAAATTTAGTATCATTCTTCAATAAACTTGTGATTGGTTTCACAAGCTTGGAAAAATCTAGTATAAATCGGCGGTAATAGCTAGCCAGTCTAAGGAAACTTCGGACTTGATGTACAGTGGTTGGGGGTTTCCACTCCAAAATATCCTTGACTTTGCTGGGATCTACCGCAATCCCCTTGGCAGATAACACATGTCCCAGAAATTGGATTTCTTCCAGCCAGAACGCGCATTTACTGAACTTGGCATATAACTGATGTTCTCTCAAGCGAGTTAATACAATCCGCAAGTGCTAAGCATGCTCCTCTTCATTCTTGGAATATATCAAGATATCATCGATGAATACCACCACAAACTTGTCTAACTCAGGCATAAATACTAAGTTCATCAAATAAGTGAAGTGGGCAGGAGCATTCGTTAGTCCAAAAGACATTACCAAGTATTCAAATAATCCATACCACATAGTGAATGTGGTCTTTGGTATATCCTCGGGTCTGATACGGATCTGATGATAGCCCGATCTGAGGTCAATCTTAGAGAAAACCCTTGCTCCAATCAGTTGATCAAATAGAATGTCAATCCATGGAAGAGGGTACTTATTTTTGATGGTAACCTCATTAAGGGGTCTATAATACACACACATTCGAAGTGTTTGGTCCTTCTTCTTGACGAAGATGGCTGGACAACCCCATGGTGATGAGCTTGGCCGGATGAATCCCTTCTCAAGTAGATCTTGCAATTGGGTCTTGAGTTCTGCCAGCTCATTTGGAGGCATTCGGTACGATCTTCTAGAAATGGGAGCCGTACCGGGCTTCAACTCAATTACAAACTCTACATCTCTTTCGGGTGGCAATCCAGGCAAATCTTCTGGAAAGACATATGAGAACTCACATACTACCGGAATATCTTTGATCTCTGGTATAATGGCTTCATTAATTCTGCTAATTGGTTTAGCTAGAATAGCTATGGGAATAGACAAGAGAATTTCTTCTGAGCCATAACTCAACCTGATAGTTCTCAGATCAGTGTTGATGATTGCTTTATGCTGGGCCAACCAATTCATGCCTAAGATTACATCTATGTCTTGGCCTTTCAGAACAATCATCTTAGTAGGAAAGTCCCGTCCAGCCAATGTTACGGGCACTTGGTAAGCCACTTCTTTGGTAAATATTTGTCCCCCAGGCGAATGTATTTTAAACCCTTCCCTTGATTCAGTATATGGAATGCATTATTTCTCCACAAACTTTTTGCTTATGAAAGTATGTGAAGCACCAGAATCAAAGAGAATAAGTGCAGGGTGGTTGGCTACGAGGAACGTACCCATCATCACCGGTTCGCCTTCCGGTGTTGTGGCCACTTGAGTGTAATAAACCTGTCCAGTTTTCCTTGTATTCCTGCCCATGGTATTGGTTGCCGCATTTCCCTTGGAGCTCCCAGAACTTTGTTGATTATTTGCTTGATTCTGCCTCGGGTATGGACAGTCCTTAATGAAATGCCCAGACTTTCCATAGTTGAAGCAGCCGATTGATGAGCTTGGAAGAGCAGGGAAACGAGTGCCAGGGGCACCCGGCTGAATTGTAGCGGTGGGGGCAGGGGTAGGACGGATAAACACTGGTTGCTTGAATGGGAAGGAGGGTGGGCACGATGAAGAACGATTCGGATTGAAAGGTCGGATAACCAACCTTTGCCTTTTCTTAGGGCCCTGATTGGGCCTATTGCCTCCATTCCCCTTGGATTTTCCGGATCCTGCATATTTAGCTTCAACTGCCAGCGCTGTGCTGACAGCCCTTCCGTAAGTAAGGTCGATGCAGGTGGCCATCTTTCTTTGCATACGATCATTCAAGCCTCTCATGAAACAATTCTTCTTCTTTATGTCTGTGTTGACTTGATCGATTGCGTATTGGGATAAGTTATTGAATTTATTGAGATACTGGGTAACAGTATCCCCGCCTTGCTTAAGCTTCATGAACTCCTTCTGCTTCATATGGAGGACTCCTGGTATATAATGCTCTCTGAATACCAACTTAAACTCATCCCAAGTGATCTGATGACCGGCCGGCTGAACGGCCACAAAGTTTCCCCACCACATACTGGCAGGGCCTCGTAGTTGTTGTGCTGCAAATAGGGGCTTTTGGGTTTCTGAACACCGAAGAAGCCCGAATTTTTGTTCAATGACGCGGATCCATTCATCCGCCTCTAAAGGATCTTCTGCTTTAACGAACAACGGACGGCACGTCTCGGAGAAGTCCAGATAAGATGTTTCACGGGGGCCTTGCGGATATGCCCGCCCGCCTTGTTGTTGGAGTTGTTGACCTGCCATCTCCCGCAGGAAGCGGGTATTGTCTGTTGTAGCATTTACCAAGGCAGCGATGGCCTCAGCAAGTGTCGGAGGTACTGGAGGTGGATTCGGGGTCGCTTCCCTCCCACAAGAGGTACTAGCCCCATCCTGAGCGCGAGTCCTGGAAGGCATTTGAGGCAAAGAACATTTGGAGCAATATGATATGCCATACAAACCATCCATTTCATATTACTTAAAAAGGTAATGTTACAGACTCGTACTTACAATAGGATTACACCACCTATTATACAATAGTACTACTTCTATACTATACTATTCCTGCTTTTTGTCACTCTGGGTAGCCTCGCTGTCAGGCGTAGGAGACCATTCGTCGACCAGTTTCATAGAGGGACGGGGCCTAAAAAGGTCTAGCTCACCGCCAAGTGCTTCTCCCGCTACTCTAGAAGGTCTGGCTTCCATCCTGACAGGATCCACAGGGACGTTCGGGTGCAGTTGCGAGTACTGACATGAACTTCTTCATTTAGTGTGTTGCAATAAACCTGCAAGCTATCCACGGTTGAGCTAAGCTCTTCCACTCGGGCTCGAGCTCTAGCTTCCTTTGCCCAAGCTAGTGAACGAGAGTTCACAGCCTAGTCGAGTGCTAGATCCCGATCCGCTAGCTGGTCTTGCAGTTGGCGGATGTCTCTTCTTAATTCATTGATTCTTTCGCCATCCGCAACCCATATTTCGTTCCTGTGTCGGAGTTCTGTTCGAAGCTGATCCACTTGGGCTTCCAGATCTCCAATCGGATCGTTGCTCCCACTATTGCTATCTTCATGCCGTGGGGCAAGTTGATGATGGGGTACACTGATTGGCCCAGTTGACTTGCGTGCAGTCTTTCTCGTGCGCGATGACATTTTTCTAAGGGGGAAATCTTATTAGCATAGTTTTTAGCATGATGCATGTGTAACTACAGAATCAACCTTAGTTGATTCAACCTTCTATACGTTGCACTCTTCCTATCTGGTCTTTGCAATAAACTCTTCAGAGATGCTTAGGTAAGAAGGGAAGAAATTTTCTAGAAAAGTCTTTAGAAAATTCTTTTTGAAGATGCCTCATAATATCTACAGAGATGGGCTTCGCTCCGATACCAGCTGTGACAGAACCTCCCAAGTCATTAGGCCCACCTACAGTTGTCCTTGTCCAACGGACCTCAGACAACCCTGCAGGTGTTCCTGAATCACTTGACAAATTCGGTATCTGCTTTACCTTTCCCAAGAGCGTTTCACCCGTCACGCAGACATTACAAGCATCGGAGATACGAAAATGCGGAAGCGGTTACATAAACTTACCTTTATTAAAAGTAAGGCAAAGTTAAATATTTACAGACCAGAATATAACATACGAGTGCAGAGTATTATTATTACAAGCCAAGAGAGGCAAAAATCCCTTCCGATAAGTTTTAAACAAAAGTTTTTATGGAGGATCCTTTCCTCCCGCAACTTCACTCCTGGTGCTCTTCCTTTGGTACCACCTTAGAATAGAAACAACAAAAGTTTGTCGCTTCTTCACCTAAAAACAATAGGGAATAAAACCCTGAGTATGGAATTACTCAGCAAGTCTTACCCGACTAAAGAAAAGACTCTCAAGGGTATGTTGGCTTGAGGAAGTCATGGTAAGGCTTAACAATAATCAAAGACTCTGTTTGCAGAAATGCTTACTAAAAGTGGATCGTTAAAAATCCAGTTTTATTTGTCCGGTTAAATAAGCTTACCTGTATCTAGAGTTCTTGCTACCCTAGTTCAATCACTTGACCTGCACTAGCCAATTTCTTAACACCCTTAATCTTTACTGGAGTTCTACGTATAAGTCAGTGACCAAGTCTTCATAACTGCGAAGGTACGGCGATCCGAATCGATTATACTCAGCTGAGGATCTCCAATCACATGACATATGTAGCACTTAACCCTTGCATATGTCAACCCGCCACCGGGGTTCTTAAGACCAGATCAGGTTCACACCAACCGAGAGCATAGATACACCATCGTCCAGCCTCTTGCCACGGAGGGTACACGCTACTCTCGCCATCTCTCCACTCCCATTACGTGGTATCTTATTCTGGCCTTAGTCTACCCGAGGCAAAGCTTACCCATGACGAGGCATGTGACCAGTTAAAGGGTCCTCGGTCATCGACACGGTCCTTAATCGACTCAGATGGAGACACTACACTGAGACTCTTCTCGTGCAAGTCACCCGCTTGGTCTCATCTTAATCATTTCAATCCCAAAGTTTGGTACCTGACAGAGGTACATCTTTTCCGATGTTGAACCCATCATGGCCATGATGGATCCACCATCAAGTTTTCTTTTCAAAAAACATCCCTCCCACTTTGCAACATCATCTTTTGTAAAAACAAAACATTTTGTTTGCTAAAGCAAGACTAAGCATAGGAAAAGCCTTTGTAAAACAGGGATTCAAAGGAAGGTAATCAAATTCAAGGAAGGAAATGCAGGAATTATTTTAGCAATCAACTCCTATCACTTAATGCATCAAGCAAGTGAGAAAGAGTTTAAAAGAATCAAGGAGGTGGCAAATGCACCGGGGCTTGCCTTCGTTTACAGGTTAATCAGGCTCGGATCCGCAGATGTCAAAATAGAAACAGCTGCCTGCCTGATGTTCCGCAGGTGGTGGTGGCGAAGTCTTCTCTTCTTCTACTTCAAGTTCTTCCTCGTTTTCTAAATATAACCATATATATAAGAATGAATGCCCATGTAATGCTCATGAGGATGCAAAGATAGTAAAAGTTTATTTTCTAAAGTCTTTAATATAATTTTCCTTCACGGTTCTCCGAGAAACTAGGGTTTCCGGAGTTAGTAAAGGAATTCAAAGGGCAGGGGGTAGGGTTTTGGGTTCTAGGTATCAAACAATGTCCAAATCATACCAAATTCTACCCAAAACCTCTAATAATGTTTAGAGTTCATATAAAAAGTTTGGGGATTTTTGGAATTATTATTGATTTTCTAAAAATCCAAAAACAAGGTTTTAGGCTATTTTAAATGCTCCAAAATTCCCTATTTGATCTAAAAATTATGAAACTATTTTTATTAAATTCTATGGAAAATTAGGAATCTAGCAAAATTGGTTTGACATTTTTACCATTTTTCTACAATTTTCTATAGATTTCCAAATTTTCACAGAAAAAGAAAAGAGAAAAACGTGAACAGTACTGGGCCGGAAGCAGCCCAAACCAGCCCACGCCCGAAGGAAACTGCCCGCGCGGCAGACTTGTAGAAAGGCCCTTGGCTTATTGAATAACTGGAAGTGGGGTCACAGCACTATTTGACTGAGTCGCTGACAGATGCAGAAAAGCGCCTGGATTTCTATTCCTTTACCGTGCCAGGACCACGACGGTGAGCGGTGCGGCAGAGCTCCGGCGAGCTCGCGTACCGGCCGATTCACGCAAGGACCGGCGCCCTTCTTTGGCCTAAACCAAATTCGGGAACTAGTGAACGTTTCCCCTAAATCAATTTCATGAATGGCTACCCAAATGTCTCTAGCCACGGTGACAGTGCGAATACTCCAAAGAACAATGTGTTCCAGGTGATTGGTGGCGGTCTAGTTCAATCGGGTGGGTCGACGAGCATCACGGGTTCATGAGAGCACTCAAACGAGAGAGCAGAGAGGATGAACTGACCTGTATCGCGCTGGCCACGGCGAGGTGCATTTTACGGTGGTGGAAACCGTGATTGGGGGAACGAGCAATTCTCGGTCCCTGGTGGATAATCCGGGGCAAGGTTTGGTGCAATAGATGCGTGATTACCCTACGGAGCTGCGAGTGCACTCAATTTATAGAGCGCAACAGCGGTGGCGCTCAATTTGGCAGAGAAGTGCTGGCGGCCAGAGGGGGAAAGGGGCACTGGTGTTCAGAAAGGGTGGCTTTCACTGTGGCAGTCCTCTGGCGATCACCGGACATGCACTCCATGATTCACCACGATGCGGGCTAGCGCTTAAGCACGTGGCGTGCACCGGTGACAGATCAACGGTGGCGAAGGTTATCCGATCGACCGATGAGCATGGGAGGTATGGCAAGCTTAGCCGCCATGAGACCCAATTCCATCCGAGCGCTAAGATTTTTACCTGCCCGTGCTTATCTACTGACCACGGTGCACGAATCGCGACGAGCAATCAACCATCATGGCGACGGATCACCGGTGACGAGGAGGGGGGTGAACCGCGATCTGTTTCAGTTTGGGGTGCACTGTACCATGGAATGCTTCGTTAGTGCGCCTGACAGCCAGGTTTTAGGGTCAATTTTCTCTAAATTTTCTATAGCAACTCACCTAAAGCTCTGCAACAAAGTTGTAGACCAATGATTCAGCTACAATCTTGCCATAACAACTATAGCCAAATTCCTACTCGATCATGCTTGATTTCCTGTCCAAAGATGACTCAGTACCACTGATAGTCTGAATTTCAGACATCAAATAGCCTGACAACCCAATTTTGGGTTTAATTATCTCCCAATTCTTCATAACAACAATGCTTAACCTCTTAAACAAAGTTGTTCACCTTTAATAGATCTACATAGTTGATGTGGTGACCTAGGGCAAATTCTCAATAATTTGGAAGCTATAGAGCTCCAAAGTTGAGCCAATATCACTGAATTTCAGACTTAAGTTTAGAACTCAAATAGGGTCTTTTTGCAAATAAGTCCAAAATTCATGGTTTAGCTTGCAAATCTTCATGATTGTGAACCATATGACTTAGGACACCTTATTATCATGGTTTTTGCACTTTAGTCCAAAAGTGCACTAATTTTGCACTTAGCCCCTAGGGTTTAGGTTTAGGGTTTCCTAGGGTCCTTTTTAGGGTTTTTGGTATTTCAGGGGTGTGAATGTAATTTAGGTCCATTCTTAGTAACATTTCATGACTATTTCACTTAAGCTTTAGGGTTTTCTCTATTTGGATTTTGTTTTACCCTTCTGAACCCCATTTTGGGTTAATTACCCAACTCTAGGGTTTTATTTGCAAAATGCCATATCAATACAACTTGTTTGAAACTTTTACCTAGTGAATGTATTCTAGGTGTGTCTGTCACATGAAATGCTGATGCTTGTGATGTTATGCTCAAGTTTTAGTGACAGTAACACCAGGGGTGTTACAGTGAAAGTGAGGAAGAATATAGTGCCCTGCCATCTAAACCCAGCCACTTGGAGTTTGGAAAGTCTACTGTTACCGAGGATGATATGCCAAAATTGTTAAAGCTAGGCTATTTTAGTGAAGCCAAGAAGAAGCTGATTCGTTTTAGTGGAGAGGAGATCACCCCGAAGCCTGAAAAGGATGAGGTGGTAGTTTTTAAAAGCTTCTTTAAAGCAGGATTGAAATTTCCTTTGCATGAAATGATTGTGGATGTTTTGGAGAACTTCGGGATTTATCTTCATCAGCTGACTCCTAACGCCATCGTTAGGCTTAGCGTCTATATTTAGGCTCTCCAAAGCCAGGGGGCGGAACCACTTGCCGAAGGCTTCTGCCGGGTACATGAGCTTCACTATCGGACAAATGCTAGAGAAGATGGGCTGCATGAAAACTTCGGGTGCTACAATTTTGCTTATCGCAAAGATGCAAAGTCTCCGGTTATTAGCTACCGTACCAAATGGCCAACTGGCTGGAAAGCTGAGTGGTTTTATGTTAAGGTTGATGAGAAAAAGGAGAAGCTGGTTCAGAGCCCATTGGACTTAATCTTCGGAGAAACTAGGCCCCAGTGTGACATGACACCGGGGGGACCATGCCAAATTGCTTTGGGCGAATTTCGAGTTGTTTCGGAGCATATTGGTACTAGGGATTTGGTACAAGAATTCTTTGCTTATAGAGTATTCCCAACTTTGAAAGAATGTGACATGCCGAATCTCAAAGGGGAAAAGAAAAAGAAGGAACTTGTTCGGCTGCCCTATCATTTCAAGTTCAAGAAACACTTCAAAGAACCCTGCCAAGAGTGGTTGGAGACAATTGAGGTTATGTGCAACGAGATTTTGGGCAATTACACGAGAAAAGAAGACAGTTGATGACTGCAGCCTTCAGCACCCGACCGAAGCGAAGATTAAATCGGGTAATGGATGCTCTAAATTTTGAATATCCAGACCACGAGCGATTGAGCAAGGGCGCCGAAGGGCAAAAAAAGAAAAAGAGTTGTGAGTATTGTGGCAGGTAGGCCGCTAGAATGGTAGAAGAAGATGAAGAAAAACTAAAGTGGAGAAAACTGAGCCCTGAGCCGAAGGCAATCGCCCCGAAGAAGAGGAAAGCTACGGCCCCGAAGCAAAAAGCAGCTGATAAGGAAGAAGAGACTGCCTCAACACCTTCTGCTACCGACGTAGAAGAAATTCTAAAGGTAATGACTGAATCCTTGGCCATGAAGCTAAGTCCACTAGGGCCGCATCTGACGAAGCTTTTACAGAAGAAGGAGGAGCCTTCAGCAATGAAGAAGTTTGCTGGGCCGAAAAAACGAAGAATTATTACTGTGACGGATGCCATTGAAGAAACACCACCACCAGCTTCGGCGCCAAAAACACCAGCTGTTGAGAGCGCTGCAGCTACCGAAGTTGCGCCTGCTGAAGCTGCAACTGCCGAAGGTGCAAACTTAGAAACTACACTTTTTGATATTGATAAAATACTTCTTGGACATAGCCGCAGAAGAGGCTGCCACGGCCACCGAGGAAACCATGGCCACAGTGCCTGGGAAAGAGAGGGAAATGGCCGAAGATACTTCATAAGGAGAAAGTTTCAACTTTTAAAGCTTAATTGGTCAAGAATTAACAAAGGCCGAGAAAGAAAAATTGAAAGACTACGCCATCTCCTGCGGGTATCAGCCAGGAGCACTATTCTTCCGCGGTATTGACGACGAAAGACTGGGTTGCCTCCGAGACCGAACCGGAGCAAAAGTTATCGGTACTCTGTCGAAGAGTATTGGCTTCCCGAAGCTTGAGACCGATATTAGCCGCTACCGACGTCCGCATATCGTTGGTAGTTTATTCTATTCTAACTTAAAGGTAAAAACTTTTCTTTGAGTTTGCATTGTTTTCAACATCAAAGGCCTTTTCTAACGAAGGTTGCTTCTATACAGAGTATGTTATTAAGCAAAGCTTTGAGGATGCAACATGATCTTGAGGATAAAAAACACGAAGTTATAATTGAAAGGTTAGAGAACAAAATAAAAGATCAAACAGCTGCTCTTGAAAAGAAAGATTTTGAACTTCAGACAATGGAAGGTTTACTGGCAGAAGCTGAAGCCAAAATTGCAAAGTTGGATAAAGAGCTTCTCCCAAAATCAGAGAGTTTTGAACAAGAAAAATAGAAATTTGATACAAAGTTTGTGGCTGAGGCCGAAAAAAGTTCAAATTTGCAAAAATCATTGAAAGAGCTTCAAGATAAATGTATGGAGTTCAGCAACCGATGCGTGCAGCGGCTAAGGCAGATCTTAACTCAGTTGGAGCCAGCTCTAAAGAATTTAATCCTTCGATTGAAGACCTGCCGGGAACCTTCAAACACATTGAGGGCGAAGTTGATGCTCTTGATGAAGTTATAGCAGGTCACGGTGATTTCTGTGCCCTGCTAGCTTCTCGGGGCACAACTGTTGCCTTCATGAAGTCTGGTTGCACGCATGAAAAAATTGTTAATAGACCAAACTTTAGCTTATCACCAGCAAATCTGATTGATATCCCCAGTCTAGCTCGAAGCATAGGAAACAGATTTATAAAGCAAATATGGACGAAGGGTGGGCGGAGCCTAGCTGGTGACGAAGCCCGGAGTCATCTCAAGCCGGTAAATCATACCTTGTGCTTACCTTTTCCTTGAAACTTGAATTTTCCTTATGATGCTTTGATATGTATAGGATGACAAAGCTGAAGAACGTAGAGCCGAAGCCTAGTTGGTAATCCAAAGCTCAGCAAATGAAGACGAAACTAGAGTACCTAGCTGTGGAAAATTTCTAAGGAAACTTTTGTATTAACCCTTGTAAAGATTATTGTAACTTAAGAATTAGATTGTACTCTGTAAATTTGTCCATACCTTGTAATATATTTTTACCTTTCCATCAATGTATGAAATGCTTTGATGTGGTCAAAACCTGTATTTTTGAGCTGAAGGCGAAAAACACCTTCCCTTCTTTTCGTACACAACAAAGCACGAATCTGCTTCTTAAAGCTGTATGCTTAGTCCCAAAGCAGTTGTCTGTATCTGTATGATATGATGATGATCTTATGTATGTCTAAATGAATGTTTATGAATGCAATGTATGATGTAATGTTTCGTGCAAATGAATGCCCAAACACACACATCTGAAGCTTCATCCATAACCTTCATTCCCTTAGGAATAACTGAAATCTCTTTGCTGTTTATTTTTCGGCTGCACCACTTACTTTTTGGTGTAAGTTCTGCATCCCCTTAGGAATGTCTTTTGAATTTCTTCGCCTTCTATTTCGGCGGTATTCGTGTTGACTTTTCGCGCTTCGCCTTATATTTCGGCGGTATTCGCATTGACTTTTCATGCTTCGCCTTATATTTCGGCGGTATTTGGCTCTGCATTCCCTTAGGAACGACTTTTGAGTAGAAAACTTACGCTGCGCTCCCTTAGAAACGGCTTTTTGTAGCTTCGTCATGCTCTGCATCCCCTTAGGGACGACTTTCGAGCTTCTCTCTATTTTTTCTTTTTCTCTGCACTCGAAGGTGCATGCCCAGATTTTACATTTACATATTCGGGGGATTTTGCTCTCATGGAGCTAAATAAGAAAAGAAAGATTACAAATTATGGCCCCATTAAAAACCTTTCTCCCCTTTGGAAAGGAAAAGGGTACCATAGGAAAAATGAAAAAGATTACATCAAGTTACACGTAGTATCACCGAAGTTCGCCCGCATTCCAAGATCTAGGAATGTCGTTGTCGTCCATATCCTTCAATCTATAAGAACCGGGTCTTGATGAAGATACCACAAGAAAGGGTCCTTCCCATTTCAGCTGTAACTTGCCTACTATGTCTGGATTGGCCACTCTCCAAAGCACCAGATGACCTGGCTTAATGTTTTTTAGCCGAACCTTTCTGTCACGCCATTTTATTGTTTCGGCTTGGTATTTATTGATATTCTCCATAGCCTGAAGCCTAGTCCCTTCTATAGCATCTTTTGCCACAGAATAATCAACTTCGTCCTCTGTCGAAGCTACTGTTCTGATTGACCCTGCCTTAGCTTCTTCCGGAGTTATTGCTTCGTCACCAAACAATAACTTGAATGGTGTAAAACCTGTTGACCTTGATATTGTTGTGTTGTGGCTCCACACAACTTTAATCAACTCATCTGGCCATTTTCCTCCGGGTTGATTGAAGATTAACTTCATTATTCCCATCATTATGATACCATTTGCCCTTTCGACAAGTCTGTTTGACTCTAGATGTCTGACCGATGCAAAATGGATCTTGGTGCCAATCCGATCACAGAATTCCCTGAAAGCTTCGGCATCAAATTGTGTTCCATTGTCTACTGTGATAGCCCTCACCACCCCGAAACAATAGACAATATTTTGACAGAAAAACTTCTGGACTGTGACCGAAGTTATTGTGGCCAACGGCTTTGCCTCAATCCACTTAGAAAAATATTCTACCACCACCACAACATATTTTAAATTGCCTTGTGCTGGTGGGAGCGGGCCTAGCAAATCAAGACCCCATCTTTGCAATGGCTAAGTGGGTTGTATTAATTGGGTAAGAGATGAAGGTTGCCTCTGGTCTCTGGCACATTTTTGATAGCCTTCACACTTTTGGACTAGCTCTACTGCATCCGAAGCTGCCTTCGGCCAGTAAAATCCTTGTCGAAAAACTTTTCCCAGCAAAGGCCTAGACCCAATGTGAGATCCACACAATCCTGCATGTATCTCCTTCATCAGCTCTATACCTTTAGCTCTAGATAAACACTTAAGAAGTGGAGAGCAGACTCCATGCTTGTATAACTCCCCTCCTATTATTACATATGGTCTTATTCTTGCCTCCATTTTCTTATTATAAGCTTCGTCGTCTGAAAGGCAATTACCTTGGAGGAAAGATATGATCTCAGTCCTCCAATCTTCACTATGAACAGGAGATATAGTGAGAACTGCTCTTTCAAGGAGTTCCACCGAAGGTGCTCTTATTGTTTCAAAAAACACTTCTGAAGGTAGAGGCAGCCCCTGTGCAGACTTGGCTAACAGATCAGCGTGCTCGTTTTCTCCTTGCGGAATATTCTTAACAGAAAACCCTTCAAATGAAGCCTCAAGCCTTCGAACTGTATCCAGGTATTTCTCAAGCTTCGGATCTCTTGCTTTGCAACTCTTGTCGACATGTCCAGAAATAACTTGAGAGTCGATTTTAAGGACCGCCCTTCTTATCCCCATTGCCCTTAACTTCCGAAGCCCAAAAGCAAAGCTTCGTATTCAGCAATATTATTTGTGCAGTTAAAGTCAAGCTTTACTGCATAGCATGTTATGACTTTGGAAGGTGCAACTAAAACAGCAGCCGCACCTGCCCCGAAGGTTCCCCAAGAACCGTCGCAGAACACCGTCCAAGCTTCGGCATCTTTATTTGCTTCTTCTTCTTGAGCCCCTGGCGTCCAGTCAGCGATGAAGTCTGCTAGCGCCTGGGACTGAATCGAGGATCGATGCACATAATCAATGCTGAATTCGTTGAGTTCTGCAACCCACTTTCCAATCCTTCCAGTGGCTTCTCTGTTCCTCATGATGTCCTTCAGAGGCTGTGACGAAGGAACAATTATATGGAATGCTTGAAAGTAATGCCGAAGCTTCCTGGAGGCCATTAAGACAGCATACAACACCTTCTCCAATTCTGTATAATTTTTCTTTGATAAGCTTAGAACTTCAGAGAAAAGTATACTGGGGCTTGCTTTTTGATTTTTCCATCGAATTTTTCTTGCACAAGCGCCGCACTTACTGCAGAGTGCGAAGCTGCCACATACAATAGTAACGGAGCCCCTGGAGCAGGTGGAGTTAATGTTGTGATATCAATCAAGTATTGCTTCAGCTCTTCAAAGGCTTTCTGTTGAGCTGGGCCCCACTGAAAGACTTCGGCTGACTTTAGTATTTCAAAGAATGGCAAGTTTCTTTCTGTTGACCTAGATATAAATCTATTCAATGAAGCCAATCTTCCTGCCAATCGTTGAGCCCCCTTCTTTGTGCTTGGTGGTTCCATTCGAAGAATAGCTTCGATCTTGCTTGGGTTAGCTTCATTCCCCTTCGTTGAAACCAGACAACCAAGGAACTTGCCTTTCTTCACTCCAAAGACACACTTTTCAGGATTTAATTTCAGGCCAGCTTGTCTGAAATTAGCAAATGTTTCTTGCAAATCAGTGATATGATTTTCTTGCTTTGTGCTTTTTACTATGATATCATCGACATATGTTAGCACATTTCTGCCTATTTAATAATGAAGGACTTTGGTTGTCATCCTACTGAAACTGCCTCAGCATTTTTGAGCCCCTCAGGCATCCGAAGATAGCAATAGGTTCCACTGGGAGTTATGAAGCTGGTCTTCGGCTCATCCTCCTTCTTCATCCATATTTGATGATATCCTGAGTAGCAATCCAGAAGACTCATAAGTTCTGACGAAGCTGCTGCATCCACAAGAGAGTCTATCCTTGGTAATGGGAATTCGTCCTTCGGACAGGCCTTGTTGAGATCCGTGAAATCAATACACATTCTCCATTTTCCATTGGCCTTCTTCACCATAACAGTATTGGCTAGCCACTCTGGATATTTTACTTCTTTGATGACACCAGCACTGAGAAGTCTTTTTACTTCATTCCGAGCTCCTTCGGCTTTATCATCAGACATCTTCCAAAGCCTTTGCTTTCTGGACCTAAAGGATGGATCGACATTGAGTGAATGTTCAATGACATCTCTGTTGACACCACAGAGATCGTTAGCTGACCATGCAAAAACATCTTTGTTGTTGAATAAAAACCATATCAGAGTTTTCTCCTGCTCTTCAGATAATTGGGACCCCAGCAATACCTTCTGCTCAGCTATGTCCTTACACAGAAGCATGGGCTTTGGCTGATCAGCCGAAGCAGCCTTCTCTCTTCTGTATTTGTACTGCTCACAAGCTTCAGCTCCATCTATATTGTGGATGGCTTTTGAGTCTGTCCAATTTCCCTCAGCCTTTCTAGCAGCTTCCTGACTTCCATGAATAGCAATAGGCCCTTGCTCCGAAGGTATCTTCATGCATAGATATGCTGGATGAAGAATTGCTTCAAAAGCATTAAGTGTCCCTCGACCAATGATTGCATTGTAGGGATATTCCATGTCAACAATATCAAACACAACCTGCTCAGTCCTTGTATTGTGGACAAATCTGAAGGTCACTGGTATTGTGATCTTCCCAAGTGCTACAATCTGCCTTCCTCCAAAGCCACAAAGAGGGTGTGTAGCATCATGAATCTTGTCCTCTGGCTCTTGCATCTATCTGAAGGCCTTAGCAAATATGATGTCAGCTGCACTGCCTGTATCAACCAAAACATTGTGGACCAAAAATCCCTTGATGACACAAGATATGACCATAGCATCATTATGAGGATAATCCTTGAGCTGAAGGTCCTCCTAGGAGAAGGTGATTGGGATATGGGACCATTTTGTCTTGATGAAGGATCCCTACACCCCAACATGATGTACTCTTCTCTGAGCCTCCTTCTTCTGCTTCTTGTTAGCTGGCTCTAAGCATGAACCGCCTGTTATCGGGAGCACTAGCTTTGTAGCCGAAGCAGCTTCAGCTTGCTTGTTGGACGAAGCCATCGGCTCAATCAGTGGAAGTGAGTTCACCGGAGGTGGGCGCCAATGTTGGGGACTTATTCTCAAATGCTATGAATTAAGAACAAGGCAACATAAAAGGGTTAATAGTTAGAACCCTTCATCCTTCGAAGCATTATATCTCTTAGGATATAAAGATCTTCAGACGAAGGGTGTGAAGGACATACCTTCGACATTTTAATACATATTAATGAAGGAAGAAGCATATAAAACACGAGAAATAACATAAATAATCATATGGCATCATTAATATCCTCAAATCATATTATTATGAACAGACGTGAACAATATCGAATTACATTTATACCTTCGACTCAACAGAAGGCTAAGATCCAAGTGTGACGTGCGAGCAAATACAATCAACATGAACAGTACGGGGGTACTGTTCATCTATTTATAGGCACAGGGCACAGCCTGTGAGATTTTACATTCATGTCCTTTACAAAAGATTACAACTATGACACAGGATCTCATGGACTAATCGATCATTTTATCTTTAAGTCGGTGCAATCCTTCGTCTTGAGACATGTTACTGTGCCGAAGCTTCATGGATGGTGGCTTCTGCGCTGCTTTTGAGAGGATCTGCCGAAGGTATCTCCTCTTTCAGGATCTTCGGCGATGAAGCATACCCCCAACACTTACCAATGATAGGAACCACGACGACACTGCACATCCTGCGCGGTGGATGAGTGGGTGAGGTGAGCTCGGGTGAGAAATTCCGGTGGCTCCGAGCATAACCCGCCCAAGGCGATGCTTCGCACACCCTCCGTGCCGCCGTGCGAAGTTCCTGGTGCGGCGTTTGAGGGCATAGAGGTAGGGTAGCGCTGATTTGTTGGTGGCGGCTGAAGTCCTCCTATGTACTGGGCAAACCCGCCGACGACCCGAGCATAGGGGCGAGGGAGGCTTGATCCGAGGTGAGGACGTCGCGGGGAAGGTCAGTTTTATAGCTGGGCGGTGGACGCAGCTCGAAATCCCGGCGTTGGCTACGGATCTAACGAGCCTGCACGGAAGCTCCGTCATTCAGTTGAGGGAGAAGCCCCTCGTAGCGGTGCCCCTAGAGTCTGACCAAGGGGTCCCACACGTCATTGACTTGGGCGCGGGAGAAACGCTAGCGCACGCGGGCGCGACGTGGGACACTGATGACCCAGGCCCACACGTCATCGACCCGAGCCGCGCGAGACATCCAAGTGGCTGACACATGGGTCCCACGAGTCAGAGATTCATCCCACCGTGCGTGAGATACGGGCACACGCGCGGAGAGCTGGCCGGCTGCGTGGGGGTCCACATGTAAGTCACCAGGCATGCACAGTTGGAGAGATGGGTAGCGTGGGAGTAAGGGGGATGGGCCGGATGGTGGAGCTTTTGGCCCAAGTGAACAGGTGTTCTTTTGTTTTTCTTATTTATTTCCAAATTCCAATTTTCAGGATTCAAACTATGTTGAAATTCTTATTTTAAAGTTCAGGTTTCAAAGATCAAACAAATTATGATATGAATAATAATCCTACAGTTTGCAATAATACTATTAATTTATTATTATTATTTATTCTTCTCCCTATTGTTTAATTATGGAGGAAAGGAAGGACTTTATGAAAATTCCCTTTCACATTTTCTGTTTTATATTTACATTTATAATTTAAGGTCAATTTAAGTTATTATTTCTTTATTCAAATAAGATGCAACACAAAAATAACATCATCATGAGAGGCACATTTCTTTATCCACTCATTTGTTAGTTGAATAATTTAATACCATTAATTGAGTATGCACAAAGAAATTAGATAATTCCCAAAACATTGTTATACACGTATTTATTTATTTTATCATTTTTATACAAATTTTAGGGCTTTACAGGTAAGTCCGGTCATTTTATAGCTAAATGTCCATATTC
Organism: Zea luxurians; assembly: GCA_029449295.1. Taxonomy (NCBI): domain Eukaryota; kingdom Viridiplantae; phylum Streptophyta; class Magnoliopsida; order Poales; family Poaceae; genus Zea; species Zea luxurians. Next base: position 95,434,951 of record JAOPSE010000015.1, on the reverse strand, counting down.
TAGTGAAAGTGACAGGGACAAAGACAAGAAGGGGAAGAAGAAGATGGAGAAGAAGTACTACAAGAAGAAGGGCAACGAGGCGCACATGGGGCGGGAATGGGACTCCGACAAGAGCTCCACCGACTCCTCCTCCGATGAGGACGCAGCCAACATCGTCGTCAACAAGGGACTTCTCTTCCCCAACGTCGGCCACAAGTGTCTCATGGCTAAGGACGGTAATAAGAAGAAGGTATACTCTAGAGCCACCCATAAATATACTACATCCGACGATGAGGGTAGCTCTAGTGATAATGAAGATGATCTTATTTCTCTCTTTGCCAACCTTAGCATGGATCAAAAGAAAAAATTGAATGAATTAATAGAAATTATTAACGAGAAGGATGATCTCTTAGAATGCCAAGAGGACTTGCTCGTTAAGGAAAACAAAAAATTTGTTAAATTGAAAAATGCTTATGCTCTAGAAGTAGAAAATATGAAAATCTGTCTAAGGAGCTTAGCATGTGCAATAATTCAATTTCTAGTCTTAGAATTGAGAATGATAATTTAATTGCTAAGATTGATGAATTGAATGTTTGCAAACCCTCTACATCTTCTGTTGAGCATGTTACTATTTGTACTAGATGTAGAGATATTAATGTTATGGCTATTGATGATCACATTGCTATGATTAAAGAACAAAATGATCACATAGCTAAATGAAATGTTAAAATTGCCGAGCATGAGCTAGAAAATAAAAAGTTTAAATTTGCTAGAAGCATGCTCTATAATGGAAGACGCCCTAGCATTAAGGATGGTATTGGTTTCTGAAAGTTCCCTTTGACCCGGGAACAGGATCTGGATGTCGCCTAGAGGGGGGGGGGGGTGAATAGGCGAATAAAAACTTATCACTTTAAAACTTAAATCCTTACTCTACTCGAAGACTAGAATGCAGTGGAGTGAAGAACCCTTCGAGTAGGTTGCAGCGGAATAGAAGATCCTGTCTCAAAATGTCCTGCACTTCAAATAAAGCTTATACCAGAGATAAGTATTGAAGTGCAGATATAAAAGCGAATAAGACAGAGAGTCAGAATACAATAAGGAACAGAGCACACAGATGCAAGGATTTATCCCGAGGTTCGGCCAAGCCTGAAATGCTTGCCTAGTCCTCGTTGGAGTTAGCCACACCTGGGCTTGGAGTCTATTTCAACTCCTTCCTCCGTTTGCTCAGATCTGTCAGTATGACAGATAGAGCCTTTCACTATTGAGTTGGGTTACAACAAAACCGTGGCTGCTTACAAACTTCTTGGCAGCACCCCGACAGAGTAACTCTACGCTCAAGACCTTGCTCTAGCTCTTAGCAGCACTTCTCCTCTCTCTAAAGGCTTATAGCTGTGCCTTCTACACAAACTATAGAGTTACACATAAGAGGGAGAGTGAGAATTGATTCGAGTGATGTCTACACTTGTTGGCTGCACTTCTACCTTGCTTGAGGCGCCTAGGGGTCCCTTTTATAGGCCCAAGGGGCCTAGGAGCCGTTGGAATCCCATTTGGAAGGCAATACTTTCTTTCTGTCGGGTGGCGCACCGGACAGTCCGGTGCACCACCGGACACTGTCCGGTGCTCGATTTCCTTCCATAGATGGAGCAGTCGACCGTTGCAGTCCTGGAGCCGTTGGCACACCGGACACTGTCCGGTGCACACCGGACAGTCCGGTGCCCCATCTGACCGTTGGCTCGGCCACGCGTCACGCGCGGATTGCACGGCCGACCGTTGGCCCAGCCGACCGTTGGCTCACCGGACAGTCCGGTGCACCACCGGACAGTCCGGTGAATTATAGCCATACGCCGTCGGCTTCTCCCGAGAGTGGCCTGTTCACCAGAGTTCAGCCTGGCGCACCGGACACTGTCCGGTGCACCACCGGACAGTCCGGTGTGCCAAGCCGAGGTGAGTCTTGGCTGAACACAGCCAAGCCTTTTGCACTTCTATCCTTTTCTTCTTCCTTCTGTTTCTAACACTTAGACAAGTATATTAGTACACAAAACCAATGTACTAAGTCTAGAAACATACCTTCTCTTTGATTTTTACATCTATAGCATTTGACATGCTTGAGCTTTGATGTTGGACTCATAAATCCTCAAGTCAGCTTGACCTGATCTAGATTGACATTTCTTAGCTCCAACATCCTGCAAAGGTCACATAGAACATCTCTAAACATAGGAACAACCCAAACTAACAGTCAGAGTGCACTTAGCTCTTTTGGGCTGCTTCCAGTTCTTTCTTTGACATTTGTCCTTGTTCTAGTGACATTGATCTTCTTCTTAGAGCTTGGTCTTGAGCCTTATGACTTACACCACATACCTATAGATATTTCTTCATTGGTTGTAAGTCACGTCCTTATGTAGTGATCCTTGATGTGCTGTAGCTGTTCTCAACTCGATCACCCTTGACTTTGCAAGCCTTCTTCTTCACCCTTGGCTTTGGGTTCCTCAGCCTCCTTGACCTTCTCCCATGCACTTGGTACCTCGAAGCTCTTCTTGCCTTCGTCCTTGGCTTGATCAGTTGTCTCCGAGCTACGCACCCGAGTCTCACTTTATGCAATGTCCATCTTACTTGTGATGTCCATTATGTATCCATAATCCAGTTCTTGGACCATCACATTTGTTCACTTGTGTTGAACCCTGTAGGCTTTACCTTAAGCACCTGTTCAACGCTTAGTACACTTGTTAGGCCTTTAATTGAGTTGTCATCCAAACACCAAAACCCACAATAGAGCTTTCAATCTCCCCCTTTTTGGTGATTGATGACAACACAATTAAAGCTTACATAAGAGTGAAATTTAAAGCACAAATTGAGTTCTAAGATTGTAGAATGCTCCCCCTAAATATGTGCTTGCATTAAAAACTTAGCTTTGGCCTTAAATGCCAAAATGCACATACTTAGGCTAAATCGAAACATTGCTACACCTTAGCACCTGTGGGATGCATTGTGTCAAGGATCAAACCATGATGCATATAACACACAAATGCACAGAATCAGAGTTAAACATCATTCAATTTAGTGGATATTTCACAGGAATATCAACCTACCACTATTCACCATTAAGATACCAAATTAAACTAAGATACTAATTTAAAGCAATCTTAAAGCACCATTAACCATATGCACCATTATCCACATGACTATCTGTCGGGGACCATAATTAGGGGTACCCTCAAGGCTCCTAATTCTCAGCTGGTAACCCCCATCAGCACAAAGCTGCAAAGGCCTGATGGGTGCGATTAAGTCAGGGATCAGTCCATTCAAGGGACTCGATCACGCCTCACCCGAGCCTAGCCTCAGACAAGGGCAGCCGACCCCGGAGGATTTCCGTCTCGCCCGGGGCCCCCCTTCAGCGGCGAACATGTTTCCGGCTCGCCCGAGGCCCTGCCTTCGCCAAGAAGCAACCCTAACCAAATCGCCGCACCGACCGACCAAATCACAGGAGCATTTAATGCAAAGGTGGCCTGACACCTTTATCCTGACGCACGCCCCCCAGCCAGCAGAGCCGAAGTGACCGCCGTCACTTCGCCGCTCCACTGACCGGCCTGACAAAAGGACAGCGCCGCCTGCGCCACTCCGACTGCGGTGCCACTTGATAGAGTGAGACTGACAGGCGGTCAGGCCCGGCCAAAGACACCATAGGAAGCTCCGCTCCGCCCGACCCAGGGCTCGAACTCGGGCTAAGTCCCGGAAGATGGCGAACTCCGCCCGACCCAGGGCTCGGACTCGGGCTAAGTCCCGGAAGACGGCGAACTCCGCCCGACCCAGGGCTCGGACTCGGGCTAAGTCCCGGAAGACGGCGAACTCCGCCCGACCCAGGGCTCGGACTCGGGCTAAGTCCCGGAAGACGACGATCTCCACCTCGCCCGACCCAGGGCTCGGACTTGGGCTCGGCCCCAGAAGAGGACGAACTCCGCTTCGCCCGACCCCAGGGCTCGGACTCCGCCTCGATACCAGCCGGCGATCTCCGCCTCACCCGAACCTGGGGCTCGGACCCGACCTCGGCCACGGAAGACAGACTCGACCTCGGCTTCGGAGGAGCTTCCACATCGCCCAACCTAGGGCGTAGACCAGCCACGTCAACAGGAGGCGCCATCATCACCCTACCCCGAGCTGACTCGGGCCGCAGGGAACAAGACCGGCCTCCCATCTGGCTCGCCCCGCCAGATAGGTAATGATGGCGCCCTGCATACTCTGTGACGACGGCGGCTCTCAGCCCCCTTACGGAAGCAAGAGGACGTCAGCAAGGATTCAACCGCTCCGACAGCTGTCCCTCCGCCAAGCTCCATCGCTCCTCCGACGGCCACGACATCACACCAGCTGGGTGCCAAAATCTCTCCGGCTGCCACAACGGCATGTACTTTGGGCGCTAGCTCTCCTCCGCTAGACACGTAGCACTCTGCTACACCCCCCATTGTACACCTGGATCCTCTCCTTACGCCTATAAAAGGAAGGACCAGGGCCCTCTTAGAGAAGGTTGGCCGCGCGGGGACGAGGACGAGACACGCGCTCGCTTGGAGCCGCTCGCTCCCTCTCCCGCGTGGACGCTTGTAATCCCCCTACTGCAAGCGCACCCGACCTGGGCGCGAGACGAACATGAAGGCCGCGGGATTCCCACCTCTCTCACGCCGGTCTCCGGCCGCCTCGCTCTCCCCCCTTCGCGCTCGCCCTCGCGCTCGACCCATCTGGGCTGGGGCACGCGGCAACATTCACTCGTCGGCTCAGGGACCCCCCCAGTCTCGGAACGCTGACAGTTGGCGCGCCAGGTAGGGGCCTGCTGCGTGTTGACGAACAGCTTCCCGTCAAGCTCCAGATGGGCAGTCTCCAGCAACCTCTCCAACCCGGGACGGTGCTCCGTTTCGGGAGTCTTGAGTTCATGTCCCTTGATGGCAGCTACGACATGATACTCCTTCCACCGCCGTGCGACAACAACAGTGGCGGCCGACAACCCGCCCGCCGGCGGTGGAATCGGCGACGTCTTCCCCGCATGGTTGGAGAACAATCTGAGAGCTCACCCCGTCCTCTCCCCCGCCGACGGAGGAGGAGGCGGGGCAACGAAGGCCAAGCAGGAGACAGTGCCTCGTCGGCTGTCGAGCGAGTCGACGGCCCCAGCACCCCAACGGGGGGCACACCGAGCGTCGACCTCGCGTTTGAGACGAAGGCGAGCGCCGTCCCCCCGCGACGCGTCAATCCCGAGCAAGCGGACGACGCCAGCACGCTCGCGAAAAGCTTGCTGGACGTCACCCTCGTACCTGAGACGACGGTGCAGTCAGTCCCCGACGTGACCTTATCGCCGCCCGTCGACCAAAAGGTACCGATCGATTCCCATCCCGCGTCTTTCGGATTCAGCCTCAACCCGTCTAGCGACTTCGCTTTGGCGGGCGCTCTCGTAGAGGCAAGTCCAAACCCTCTGGGGTTTCGTATGCGGTCACCTTGGGACCGGCTGACGGACGTCTCGACCTACGGGCCCTCTGGGTCCGAGGAAGACGACGAGCCCAGCATCTGTTGGGATTTCTCCGGACTTGGCAACCCCAGTGCCATGCGGGACTTCATGACCGCATGCGACTACTGCCTTTCCGACTGTTCCGACGGTAGCCGTAGCCTCGGCGACGAGGACCACGGCCCAAGTCGCGAATGCTTCCACGTCGATCTAGGGGGTCCCCCCGAAGGCAACCATCTCGGCATGCCGGAGGACGGTGACCTCCCTAGGCTGGTGCCTCGCGTTGACATCCCACGAGAGCTAGCTGTGGTCCCCGTTCAGGCGGGGGGTCATGACCCACAGCTCGAGCAAATCCGCGGGGTGCAGGCCAGGCTCGACGAGGGAGCAGGAGCGCTTGAGCCGATCCGTCGGGACGTCGGGCAGGCATGGGCGGGCCAACCTCCGGCCGGAGAAATACGTCATCTACCCCAGGGCTTCCAGCACCGCATCACCGACGACGTCAGGGTCAGGCCACCACCCGCATCCAGTGGGGTCGGCCAGAACCTGGCGGCAGCAGCAATGCTTCTTCCCGCGATGCTGGAGCCATCAACCACAGAGGGGCGGCGAATCCAGGGAGAGCTCAAGAATCTCCTGGAAGGCACCGCGGTCCGACGGGCCGAGAGCTCCGCCTCCCGAAGGCAGGGGTACCCCTCGGAACCTCATGCCGCGACTTCCCGATTTATGCGGGAAGCCTCAGTCTACACCGGGCGCATGCGCAACACCACGCCTGCGGCCCCGGGTCGCCTCTGCAACGAGCACCATCACCGCGACCGTCGGTCCCACCTCGATGAGAGGGTGCACCGAGGCTACCACCCTAGGCGTGGGGGACGCTACGACAGCGGGGAGGATCGGAGTCCCTCGCTCGAACCACCCGGTCCACAGGCCTTCAGCCGGGCCATCCGGCGGGCGCCGTTCCTGACCCGGTTCCGACCCCCGGCTACTATCACAAAGTACTCGAGGGAGACGAGACCAGAACTGTGGCTCGTGGACTACCGTCTGGCCTGCCAACTGGGTGGAACGGACGATGACAACCTCATCATCCGCAACCTCCCCCTGTTCCTCTCCGACTCCGCTCGCGCTTGGTTGGAGCACCTGCCTCCGGGGCAGATCTCCAACTGGGACGACCTAGTCCAAGCTTTCGCCGGCAATTTCCAGGGCATGTATGTGCGCCCCGGGAATTCCTGGGACCTCCGAAGCTGCCGACAACAGCCGGGAGAGTCTCTCTGAGACTACATCCGGCGATTCTCGAAGCAGCGCACCGTGCTGCCCAACATCACCGACTCGGATGTCATCGGCGCGTTCCTCGCTGGCACCACCTGCCGCGACCTGGTGAGCAAGCTGGGTCACAAGACCCCCACCAGGGCGAGCGAGCTGATGGACATCGCCACCAAGTTCGCCTCCGGCCAGGAGGTGGTCGAGGCTATCTTCCGAAAGGACAAGCAGCCCCAGGGCCGCCCATCGGAAGATACTCCCGAGGCGTCAACTCAGCACGGTGCCAAGAAGAAGGGCAAGAAGAAGTCGCAAGCGAAACGCGACGCCGCCGACGCGGACCTTGTCGCCGCCGCCGAGTACAAGAACCCTCGGAAGCCCCCCGGAGGTGCCAACCTCTTTGACAAGATGCTCAAGGAGCCGTGCCCCTATCACCAGGGGCCCATCAGGCACACCCTTGAGGAGTGCGTCATGCTTCGGCGCCACTTCCACAGGGCCGGGCCACCCGCGGAGGGTGGCAAGGCCCGCGACGACGACAAGAAGGAAGATCACCAGGCAGGAGAGTTTCCCGAGGCTCGCGACTGCTTCATGATCTATGGTGGGCAAGTGGCGAACGCCTCGGCTCGGCACCGCAAGCAAGAGCGCCGGGAGGTCTGCTCGGTCAAGGTGGCGGCGCCAGTTTATCTGGACTGGTCCGACAAGCCCATCACCTTCGACCGAGACGATCACCCTGACCATGTGCCGAGCCCGGGGAAATACCCGCTCGTCGTCGACCCCGTCATCGGCAACGTCAGGCTCACCAAGGTCCTCATGGACGGAGGCAGCAGCCTCAACATCATCTACGCCGAGACCCTCGGGCTTCTGCGTATCAATCTGTCCTCTGTCCGAGCAGGCGTTGCGCCCTTCCATGGGATCATTCCCGGGAAGCGCGTCCAACCCCTCGGGCAGCTCGACCTTCCCGTCTGCTTCGGAATACCCTCCAACTTCCGAAGGGAGACCCTGACGTTCGAGGTGGTCGGGTTCTGAGGAACCTACCACGCGGTACTGGGGAGGCCATGCTATGCGAAGTTCATGGCCGTCCCCAACTACACCTACCTGAAGCTCAAAATGCCGGGCCCCAACGGGGTCATCACCGTCGGCCCCACGTACAAACACGCGTTCGAATGCGACGTGGAGTGCGTGGAGTACGCCGAGGCCCTCGCCGAGTCCGAGGCCCTCATCGCCGACCTGGAGAGCCTCTCTAAGGAGGTGCCAGACGTGAAGCGTCACACCGGCAACTTTGAGCCAGCGGAGACGGTTAAGTCCGTCCCCCTCGACCCCAGCGGCAACACCTCCAAGCAGATCCGGATCGGCTTCGGGCTCGATCCCAAATAGGAAGCAGTGCTTGTCGACTTTCTCCGCGCGAACGCCGACGTCTTCGTGTGGAGTCCCTCAGACATGCCTGGCATACCGAGGGATGTCGCCGAGCACTCGCTGGACATCCGAGCCGGAGCCCGACCCGTCAAGCAGCCGCTGCGCCGATTCGACGAGGAGAAGCGCAGAGCCATAGGCGAGGAGATCCACAAGCTAATGGCGGCAGGGTTCATCAAAGAGGTATTCCATCCCGAATGGCTTGCCAACCCCGTGCTTGTGAGAAAGAAAGGGGGGAAATGGCGGATGTGTGTAGACTACACTGGTCTCAACAAAGCATGTCCGAAGGTTCCCTACCCTCTGCCTCGCATCAACCAAATCGTGGATTCCACTGCTGGGTGTGAAACCCTGTCTTTCCTCGATGCCTACTCAGGGTATCATCAAATCAGGATGAAAGAGTCCGACCAGCTCGCGACTTCTTTCATCACACCCTTCGGCATGTACTGCTATGTCACCATGTCGTTCGGCTTGAGGAATGCGGGCGCAACGTACCAGCGGTGCATGAACCATGTGTTCGGCGAACACATTGGCCGCACGGTCGAGGCCTACGTCGATGACATCGTAGTCAAGACGAGGAAAGCCTCCGACCTCCTTTCTGACCTTGAAGCGACATTCCGATGTCTCAAGACGAAAGGCGTCAAGCTCAATCCCGAAAAGTGTGTCTTCGGAGTACCCCGAGGCATGCTCTTGGGGTTCATCGTCTCCGAGCGGGGCATCGAAGCCAACCCGGAGAAGATCGCAGCTATCACCAGCATGGGGCCCATCAAGGACTTGAAAGGCGTACAGAGGGTCATGGGATGCCTCGCGGCTCTCAGCCGCTTCATCTCACGCCTCGGCGAAAGAGGTCTACCTCTGTACCGCCTCTTAAGGAAGGCCGAGTGCTTCACTTGGACCCCTGAGGCCGAGGAAGCCCTCGGGAACCTGAAGGCGCTCCTCACAAAGGCGCCTATCTTGGTGCCCCTAGCTGCCGGAGAAGCCCTCCTGGTCTACGTCGCCGCGACCACTCAGGTGGTTAGCGCCGCGATTGTGGTCGAGAGGCAAGAAGAGGGGCATGCGTTGCCCGTTCAGAGGCCAGTCTACTTCGTCATCGAGGTACTGTCCGAAACCAAGATCCGCTACCCACAAGTTCAGAAGCTGCTATACGCGGTGATCCTGACGCGGTGGAAGCTGCGACACTACTTCGAGTCTCATCCGGTAACTGTGGTGTGATCCTTCCCCCTGGGGGAGATCATCCAGTGCCGAGAGGCCTCGGGTAGGATTGCAAAATGGGCGGTGGAAATCATGGGCGAGACAATCTCGTTCGCCCCTCGGAAGGCCATCAAGTCCCAGGCCTTGGCGGACTTCGTAGCTGAATGGGTCGACACTCAGTTACCGACGGCTCCGATCCAACCGGAGCTCTGGACCATGTTCTTCGACGGGTCGCTGATGAAGACAGGAGCCGGCGCAGGCCTACTCTTCATCTCGCCCCTCAGGAAGCACCTACGCTACGTGCTACGCCTCCATTTCCCGGCATCCAACAATGTGGCTGAGTACGAAGCTCTAGTCAACGGGTTGCGGATCGCCATCGAGCTAGGGGTCCGACGCCTTGACGCTCGCGGTGACTCGCAGCTCATCATCGACCAAGTCATGAAGAACTCCCACTGCCACGACCCGAAGATGGAGGCCTACTGTGATGAGGTTTGGCGCCTGGAAGACAAGTTCTACGGGCTTGAGCTCAACCACGTCGCTCGGCGCTACAACGAGACTGCGGACGAGCTGGCTAAAATAGCCTCGGGGCGAACGACGGTTCCCCCGGACGTCTTCTCCCGGGATCTGCATAAACCCTCCGTCAAGATCAACGACACGCCCGAGCCCGAGGCACCCTCGGATCAGCCCGAGGCACCCTCGGCCCAGCCCGAGGCAATCTCGGATCATCCCGAGGCACCCTCGGCTCGGTCCGAGGCATCCTCGGTTCGGCCCGAGGTACCCTCGGCCCCCGAGGGCGAGACGCTGCACGTCGGGAGGGAGCAAAGCGGGGTCACGCCTGATCAGAACTGGCAGACCCCGTACCTGCAATATCTTCACCAAGGAGAGCTACCCTCCGACCGAGCCGAGGCTTGGCGGGTGGCGCGGCGCGCGAAGTCGTTCGTCTTGCTGGGTGATGAGAAGGAGCTCTACCACCGCAGCCCCTCAGGCATCCTCCAGCGATGTATCTCCATCGCCGAAGGTCAGGAACTCCTGCGAGAGATACACTCGGGGGCTTGCGGCCATCACGCAGCGCCTCGAGCCCTTGTCGGGAATGCTTTCCGGCAAGGCTTCTACTGGCCGACGACGGTGGCCGACGCCACTACAATTGTCCGCACCTGCGAAGGGTGCCAGTTCTACGCAAGACAGACCCACCTGCCCGCTCAGGCTCTACAGACGATACCCATCACCTGGCCTTTTGCTGTGTGGGGTCTGGACCTCGTCGGCCCCTTGCAGAAGGCACCCGGGGGCTACACGCACCTGCTGGTCGCCATCGACAAATTCTCCAAGTGGATCGAGGTCCGACCCCTGAACAGCATCAGGTCCGAGCAGGCGGTGGCGTTCTTCACCAACATCATCCATCGCTTCGGGGTCCCAAACTCCATCATCACCGACAACGGCACCCAGTTCACCGGCAGAAAGTTCCTGGACTTCTGCGAGGATCATCACATCCGGGTGGACTGGGCCGCCGTGGCTCACCCCATGTCAAATGGGCAAGTAGAGCATGCCAACGGCATGATTCTACAAGGGCTCAAGCCTCGGATCTACAATGACCTCAACAAGTTCGGCAAGCGATGGATGAAAGAACTCCCCTCGGTGGTCTGGAGTCTGAGGACAACGCCAAGCCGAGCCACGGGCTTCACGCCGTTCTTCCTAGTCTACGGGGCCGAGGCTGTCTTGCCCACAGACCTGGAATACGGCTCCCCGAGGGCGAGGGCCTACTCCGACCAAAGCAACCAAGCTAGCCGAGAAGACTCGCTGGACCAGCTGGAGGAGGCTCGGGACAAGGCCTTACTGCACTCGGCGCGATACCAGTAGTCCCTGCGACGCTACCACGCCCGAGGGGTCCGGTCCCGAGACCTCCAGGTGGGCGACCTGGTGCTTCGGCTGCGACAAGACGCCCGAGGGCGGCACAAGCTCACGCCCCCCTGGGAGGGGCCGTTCGTCATTGCCAAAGTTCTGAAGCCCGGAACGTACAAGCTGGCCAACAGTCAAGGCGAGGTCTACGGCAACGCTTGGAACATCCAACAGCTACGTCGCTTCTACCCTTAAGATGTTTTCAAGTTGTTCATATATCTCACGCCCAGCAAAAGTTTAGTCGTCAAGGAAGGGTCGGCCTCGCCTTGGCAAAGCCCGACCCTCCCTCGGGGGCTAAAAGGGGGGGAACCCCCTCTGCGTCGAAATTTTCCTCGAAAAAAGATCTTTTCGCCAGAAGGTCTTTCAGGCAATTTTACTACTTTCGGGCTGTTTGACTACTTCGAAAGTGGACCCCGAAAACGACGGAGTGTAGTCGAGGCTGACCGAGCCGAGGGACTCCTACGCCTCCGGGATACGGATACCTCACTCGTCACCTTTACACGGGGCGACTCACGCTTGGTGAAGCGGTTTAGACAACCAACAGGCGAGTCTTAGTGCTCGAAAATGGGGAAAAAACACGGCTCCGCGCCGAAAACACATACATGTTCAGGCCCCGACAGCCACAATGAACAAAAAAAAAACACTGGCATCCAAGGTGCCATTACAAACGGAACTCCGGTTCCACCTCCGCAGGTACGAACAACCCCACTCAATGCGGGGGGGCCTGCGGAGCAACAGAAGACCGACGGACGGCTCACCGTCGCCCGCTCCAGCAGCAGCGGCGATGGCCTCAGGGCGAACGCTGCTGCAACCTTGCCCTCGCCCACGCCGACGCTCGAGGGGCGAGGACAAGTACAAAGAGCCGGAGGCCCGAAGCGCGGATGGTGGCGGTGATCCCGTCGGCGACGGGGACTCCTCGAGCCGCCTCCGCCTCGGCACCGGCGACAGGGGCCGTCAGCCCGCCGGCAGATCCCCACTCAGATCCTCCCGGACGGGCAGGGCACCGACCTCCCCACGGAGGCACCACACCGGTGCAAAGGCAGGACCGCCCCAGAACACGAACGCCGCCTTAGCAGCGCGCGACATCTTGGGCGGTCCTCCCGTGCACACGGCGCGGCAGTCGCCTTCCGGCAGGAGGTGGCACCAGGGGCCAACCCGACGAGCCCGACGCGCTGGGGCTGACGACGCCTGCCATCGACCGGCCCCGCGTTGTCGAAGTCCGACCCGCCCGCAGGGCCAGCGAGCGCCCTCTCCCTCGAACGCCGCAGGAGAGGGTGACCCACGAACCCGCGCGGGAGGTAGAGCTCCGGCTCAGCCCGGCCTCCACCCCAGCAAGGATGATGAACGTCCTTGAGGCTGAGGGTGGGACCAAGATCGCAGCCCGGCTTGCTTCTCCCCACCCAGGGGCTGGTGGTCACCGTCTGGGGTGGCCGCCGGCGGAGGGGTGCAGCCGGGCTGCGTGATGAAAATCCTTGAAGCCGAACGATGGCTGAAAGGTACCAACTCCCACGGGGTTGTGTTCCTCCAACGACGAGGCGGAAAGACAGCGGATCTCCCCCATCCGGGGGCTTGGAAGGTGGAAAGGCACGATGCATAAGGGAGCGCGAAGACATGGTCGCCTTCCAAGGGGGTCACCCTCCTTTTAAAGGCGGTTCCCCCTGCTTGCGTCCCCAGCCGTCACGGGCTGAGTCTTCTCCAACACACTCCAAGGTCCTCCCCTACGGTGCGGGGGCTGGTTCCCACACGTCATGCGAGCCGAATCAGAGTAGAAGAAGCCAAACCGCCACGTGCGGTTCGTACAACCGCCCAGCGGTTACAAGCGACCCTCCACTTTTGCCCAGACCAGCGGGCGAAAGGGCGGGCAGCCGTGCAGGCGGCATGCAACCGCGCCAAGTGGGCGCACTTCTCCACTCCCAACACGCCCGGCATGGAGGCCCAGGCCCACGCGTCATGCAACCGGTGCACCGGTTGCTACGTGTGAGTAACTGCACCGCCACCTGCGCCACCACCGCGCCTCCTCGACTGCGGAACCAATACCGCGACTCGAGGCCACCCAGCGCACGACCCAGCGGCTCTAGCCTGGCGCGACGGTCAATACGACCGAAGACGGGCCGGCAGTAATGGCGGTGGCAGGCAGGCAGGTGCAGCGGTCACGTCGTCAGCCAAGCTCACGTCCCGTCCGGGGGCAGCGAGAGAACCCTCTCTCACGGCGTGAAGGCAAAGCGCCCGTGACCCGTTCCTCGAACGGCTCACGCACGCGCAACGGCTACCCTGCGAACTACTCGCCCTGTCGCATCAACTCCGCGGCGGGACACGCGGCGCCTCTGGCAGGAGAAGCGAGCGACGCTTCGCCTTCGCCGTAATGATCGCGTCAAAAAAGGTACGCCGCATCGTTCGATTTCGTACCCTTTTCCGTTTTTCCTCTTTCTCTCTCTTGCAACAGGGACCGGGAAAGGGGGATACCCTAAAAAGGATCCTTCCCCGAGAAGGAACCAGGCTCCGAGCCCCCCTACTGATCAGAGGTTCGAAGGCTGGACCCCCGGAAGGGTTCGACAGCCGCCTCAGATCGCGTGGGCCCTACACCCACTACTGGTCAGAGGTTCGAAGACCGGCCCCTCGAAAGGGTTCCACGGTCGCCTCAGGCTACTCGGGCTCCGTGCCCATTACTGATCAGGGGTTCGAAGGCTGGCCCCCGAAGGGTTCACAGCCGCCTCAGACGCCAAGCGAGGGATGACCATGGGTACGTTCGATACATAACCAAGGCTCGGGCTGCGCTCCTGAGGTACCCTAGGACATTTCCGAGACCAGCGGGAACGATCTTGTAACAGAGTCCCATCAGAGGGAGGCATCGAGCCCTCGGACCCCATCACCAGGGGACCGGGTCTGGCAAATCACCCGCATGTACTTTTGGGCGTGCCTCTGGGCCCCTAGCCGACCCCTAACGAACGGGGCACGGACGTCCACTAGGATTACCCGCTGTAACACCCGGATTTTAGGGGTCCAAAACCCGGGCGTAAACATAATCACCAGGTGTGCTGGGACCAAGTCTCACACATATGATGAATCATGGCACAGGATCGAATGTCACATCTTTATATATAACAGGAATTCTATACAAAATAAATAATTACATTATATGGAGACAACGGTCCAGCAACCCCAAAGTTGACTGGGAGACGACGACCTAGACCTCTCACGAACACATCGCAGCATCCTCCATGCCTCATCCGGTGGTACCTGTTCTTGACCTGTGGTGTGTGTGAGACAGCAAGAGTGAGCTCACATACGTTCATCGCTCAACAAGTTGTGGGGAATAATGTGTATGAACTCGCCAAAGGTGGGAGCTCATGTGAAGTGTAAGGCTTACCAAAGGAGATGGTTAGAGCTGAGCATTGCTTTTATAGTTGGTCAAAATTTTATTAGCAGTTACTAAGTATAAGTAAATACCAACCCAATTAAACAGTAGAACAAAAGTAACAACTTCACCTGCGATGCAATGCATATGACAAATTGAATTTAGTTCCATAATTTAATCATGTGAGTGTCCGAGCTGCTCATGACCGTGAGCACGGCTAGTATACCCGTTTTACACTCTGCAGAGGTTGCGCATCTTTACCCACAAGTCGTGTTACCCATCTGCCAAGAGACGGCCAATCCCATACACCTCTACCGAGGAGGCGAGGCAGGGTAACACTACGAGGCCTTTACAAAGTTCCACTAGCTTCAGAAAACCCGCTACAGTTTATAGGAAGTTCCAATGCAGGAATCCCTTGCAGGACCGCCATCGCAGCAAAATCCTCCCGAGGGCCTCCCTACACTGACCACTCCCCTACTGCCCTTGCCCCTTTCGGGTAAGGTAGTCTTCCACTAGCTTTCCTAATTAATCAGCCAAGGGCGTCCCATTCCACCCTTGTGGTAGCACTGTTTTCCCGGGTGGTTCTCCATGTTCCAATTAACATAATGATCTTATCATGAACAATAAATAACAACTGATAATAAAAGTATAATCATGAATAAAGTGTATCTTCATACCCAAAACCACATAAAGCACTAGCAAGTACTACCCAAAAAGGTTCAGTGGTAAACAAGGTATAAAGATAATCAAACTAGGGTAACCTATTGGGTCCCATCAAAATTAACCTATGCAGATCATTATGATTAATTAGATCATGAGTGGGTAAAAAGAAGTGATCAAGGGCACAACTTGCCTGGGACTTGAGATTCCAGGTACCAGGATGATCTTCAGGTGACTCGTGTCCTCACGCTAGTCGTAGCAATACAAACAAACATTGTATAGGCAAAATTAACATTACACCAAACATAAGTACAAACTGAATAATAATAATCTACGCGTTGCTACGAGGTCGTAGGAACAAGAATCACTAAATTCGGAGTTATAGTTATTTAGTTATGAATTTCCGAAATTATTTAGTGCTTAGAATAGATTAATCCAAGTGAACAATTTTAATTCAAGTTTCATAGTTAAACAGTGTTACTAGTTGATAGACAATATTAATACAAGATTATTGCAACTGGAATGACTCAATTTGGAGTTAAAATGAATTAAATATGAATTAACTAAGTTCTAGGAATTATTTTTGTATTAAAAATACATTTACTAATTCATTTATACGTTTTAAACGTGCTCTGGACTGGGCGCCAATTTCTGGAAAGTCCAGGGGCCTAAATCACAATTTTCCTAAGACTCAGCTTTCTCCGCACAGGATGGCGGGTTGATTACTGTGAAGATCAGGGGCTCTTTTACAAAATAGGCTCGACGAAGGTGTACGGGCCGATCTCAGCCGTCCGATCAAAAATCGAAGGCCAGGATTAGATCTGTATTAATCCGAACGGGTATGCAACTCGGACCGTCCGATCTAGCGCCAACGCTCTAGATCACATCATAACACATAACCGACCACGACCACCGGATCACGGATCTACGGCCAGATGCACCCCCACACCAAAACGGTACGCGGGTTTTGATCTTGCCCGTCCGCGCAAAGATCAACGGCCATCGATCACATCCGGACGAAGCGGTAACATGATTAATCTTAGCTGTTGGTTAGGAGATTAACGGCGGACGCGTCGTCTTCTTCCTTACAACCCCAAGCTACCGCTCTTTCTCTCTCGTCGTCTGCCGCGCAATACTCCCTCTGCCGGCGAACCCAGAACTGGCCCTACAGATGATAGCCTCCTCCCCCAGAACGTGCTATGCGCAGGTAAACAAAGCGAAATAGATCATGGGTCTCTTACCACGATGTGCACAGAGGGGACGACGATCCCCGACGATAGGCGGTCCGGCGTTGGAGCCTCAACCCCGGCGGGTGATTGCCGAGGGTTCGGTTGAACCAACACGCCTGAGGAGGCCACAAACAGCCCTGACGAGCGCCCGCGATCACCCCCACCCTTGGTTTCTCTCTCCACACGCGGCACGCACGCGCGATCAAATCTAGCAGACGCCGAGGCACCACGATTCACAGCGGATACTGGAGCACGCGGTTATATAGGGGTGAGGGTAGGAGGCCGAGGCGGTGAGGTGGTTGCAACTGCCCCCGATTGCCGCGGAGGTGGTTCAATGGCTACGGCTTCCGTTGACCGAAGATCTCCACGTGCAGACCCGATCAGTCGACGAGCACCACTGGTAAGCGTGCGTACCCATGTGGGCTTAGTCCCAACGGCGAACTCACAGCGTCCGCAGCGGAGCGAGAAGCGGAGCTAGTTGCCGCGAATCCGGCGCAGCAGAATGGCCCCAGGATCCGACAGCACAATCGCCCATGCGGAGAGAAGATAGGGAGGGGATGAATATGACCGACGGGTCCCACACCTAAGCGTCACAGGTTTGCAGTGTGGGCGGCATTGAGTCTGCCAGTAGGGCCCACGACACAGCGGCAGTAAAGGGCGCACGGGGCTGAGGGAAAGTGAGCCGCGCGGGTGAGTTGGGCTGAGGAGTAAGTGGGCCGAGAGAGGAGATAAGTGGAGATGGGCCGAAATGTGCTTGCGCGAGCCCAGAACGGTTTTTCTCCTTTTCTTTTTCTTTTCTTGTTATTTTGTTTTTATTTGATATCAAATTTCAAAATTGAGTTTGAATCTGCAGTTGAGATTTTAAATTTAGGTTAAATGCACAAACAAAAACACCAGTATAAACTTTGCCAATTTATTTATCTATTAATCTTATTAAGATATGCTTTCAAATATAAGATTCATACACACATAGAATGGGTATTTTAAGAAATGTAATCTCTAATATAAAATTCTTTAGAGAAAAATTATAAATATTCATTTCAACCAAGGAGTGACAAATTCATATAGAGATTCTTTTATTAGGAACGTGTTTGTTTTAGGTGATGTTGTTTTAAATGTAACAAAATTTTATTGGAAGGCATTCTAATATCAAAATCTTTGGAGAATTTTTTACTAAACTTTTCAAAGTAAGATTTTGGGTGTTACAAATCCTACCCCCCTTAAAAATAATCTCGTCCTCGAGATTAGTAATAAAAGGGATGTATGCTCATATTGTTCTCGGAACATATGCACAAACAAAGAAATCTCGGCATGATGCATAATCCTTTAACAAAACATAGGTTTAATAGATCTTACTATTATCACTAAAATAATAAAATACTAACTAATAGCTAAACTAATATTTAGGTCTTACAAATAGTAATATATATATATATGTATCTATATCTATGTTTTATCTCTCTATTCTTGTTGCTCGTTGACTTCTTCACCGACTACTTCATCTCCAACTGGCTCTTCTTCTTGAATTTCAAGTTCACCGGGTTCAGCTTCTACTTCTGCATGATGGGCATATCCCCGGTTGATAGATAGGGGCTGACTCTTTCCTGCCGAGGCTTGTCCTTGCTTCATCGGAGCCGGTGTAGTGTAGGCAGCTCTGTTGGGACAGTAGTTGGCGTAGTGTCCCGGTTGTCCACACTTGAAGCATGTCCTGATGGCGGTTGTGTTAGGAGCAACGGGTCCTACTGGAGTGCTTGCTTTTGGAGGAGCAGTTGGTGTCTGTTGAGTTTGTTGTCCGGAACTGCCACTAGCTGGTGTACTTGGAGTGGTAGTATAGCGAGGACGGGAACTACTCCCAGCTTGCCCTTGGTTGACAGCTTTTCTTTTCTCTCCAAATATACTCCTCTTGTTTTCTACAGCAATAGCTTTGTCAAGTAGCCTTTGGAAGGATGGGAATGTGTGTGATACCAGCTGATATTGCAAGGGTCCAATCAAACCATCCAGAAAGAGCTCCTGCTTTTGCTCATCATCCTCAACATCTCTAGGAGCATATCGAGACAACTGGATGAATTTGTCCCTATATTCACTCACGGACATACTTCCTTGTTTGAGGGAGAGAAACTCCTTTCTCTTAATCTTCATGAGTCCAGCAGGAATATGGTAATTTCTGAATTGTGTGGAGAATTCTTCCCAGATAATTGTATCGGCAGCAGCATGAGCAGCGCAGTACG
Organism: Zea luxurians; assembly: GCA_029449295.1. Classification (NCBI taxonomy): domain Eukaryota; kingdom Viridiplantae; phylum Streptophyta; class Magnoliopsida; order Poales; family Poaceae; genus Zea; species Zea luxurians. Next base: position 95,416,282 of record JAOPSE010000015.1, on the reverse strand, counting down.
CATCCCACCAATCCGCAGCGGGACCAGCAAGACGACCTGATGCATAGAGTACTTTCTCTCGGTCCGAGCACTGAGCTATGTTGAGCATCTTCTCTATGGACTTTAACCAGTCATCTGCTTGCAGCGGATCTGCGGAGTTGGAGAAGGTTGGTGGTTTGTGGCTCATGAATTCCCGGTGCTTGTCCCGGGGTGGAACTGGTGGTGGAGGTGGAGGCAATGGCACTTGTTGTTGTTGCTGCTGTTGTTGAAGTTGTTGTTGCAGCTGCTGTTGTTGTACTCTTCTCTCCTGGCGTATTTCCTCCCGCTCTTGGCGCATTTCCCGACGTGCATCCTCTCTTTCCTGGTGCATTTCTTGGCGTTCTTGCTGCATTTGGGTGCGCATATCTGCCATAGTGTCAGCCATTTGCTGCATCATTCTCATTTGAGCTGCGACTAGTGGATCAACTCCGCCTGATGGAGGATTAGGAGGATTCATCTCTGCTGACTGTGGTTGGGGTTGTCGATATATCCACCGAGTGTGTCGATTAGGAGGTAAATCAATTCCACCACCCCGCCTGGTATTGACCATCTAAGTTAGAAGCATATGGTAAGATAGCTTTGCAAGGGAATCATTTAGTAGGCAGAATGGATAAGCTAATAGTTGGTTATGTACTAAAACTTTCTTTGGCAGGGCTGGGCCAGATATTCTATGTCAAGACTAGGGTAATTAGTTGTACGAGGTGAATGTCCAAAGGTAATATAGAATATGTCAAGATGAGATAGATACGGAATACTACATATATTTTCTAAGGGGATAATCTAGTTTGTCTAGTTATCTTACAAATGCTATCCTTTATGCCTAGATGTATATGCAGATGTAATTGTGGACATTACTCCACAACCCATCACACTCAAACAAAGATCCAAATCAGACAGATATCATAAGAACAAACATTCAAATACATAGACACTTATAAAAATAGTTTTGTTTTTGTTCCTAGGATTAGGTCTCTTATTCCTAAAGTCACTTTAGGCACAGGATTTCAAAGTGTGAAATCCAAGTTAGTCTTTAGAAGGAAAAAGGTAAGAGTAATCAGAGTAAAGCGGAAATAGATGAGAAAAGATTAAGGAAAGTTTTAGAAAAGAATCAGAGTAAGGTAAGTAGGTAATGGTCGTGTCCATTTCTATCTAGGTTTCGTCCTACAGTCAACATTCCTCTGACACCACTTCTGTAACACCCGGATTTTAGGGGTCCAAAACCCGGGCGTAAACATAATCACCAGGTGTGCTGGGACCAAGTCTCACACATATGATGAATCATGGCACAGGATCGAATGTCACATCTTTATATATAACAGGAATTCTATACAAAATAAATAATTACATTATATGGAGACAACGGTCCAGCAACCCCAAAGTTGACTGGGAGACGACGACCTAGACCTCTCACGAACACATCGCAGCATCCTCCATGCCTCATCCGGTGGTACCTGTTCTTGACCTGTGGTGTGTGTGAGACAGCAAGAGTGAGCTCACATACGTTCATCGCTCAACAAGTTGTGGGGAATAATGTGTATGAACTCGCCAAAGGTGGGAGCTCATGTGAAGTGTAAGGCTTACCAAAGGAGATGGTTAGAGCTGAGCATTGCTTTTATAGTTGGTCAAAATTTTATTAGCAGTTACTAAGTATAAGTAAATACCAACCCAATTAAACAGTAGAACAAAAGTAACAACTTCACCTGCGATGCAATGCATATGACAAATTGAATTTAGTTCCATAATTTAATCATGTGAGTGTCCGAGCTGCTCATGACCGTGAGCACGGCTAGTATACCAGTTTTACACTCTGCAGAGGTTGCGCATCTTTACCCACAAGTCGTGTTACCCATCTGCCAAGAGACGGCCAATCCCATACACCTCTACCGAGGAGGCGAGGCAGGGTAACACTACGAGGCCTTTACAAAGTTCCACTAGCTTCAGAAAACCCGCTACAGTTTATAGGAAGTTCCAATGCAGGAATCCCTTGCAGGACCGCCATCGCAGCAAAATCCTCCCGAGGGCCTCCCTACACTGACCACTCCCCTACTGCCCTTGCCCCTTTCGGGTAAGGTAGTCTTCCACTAGCTTTCCTAATTAATCAGCCAAGGGCGTCCCATTCCACCCTTGTGGTAGCACTGTTTTCCCGGGTGGTTCTCCATGTTCCAATTAACATAATGATCTTATCATGAACAATAAATAACAACTGATAATAAAAGTATAATCATGAATAAAGTGTATCTTCATACCCAAAACCACATAAAGCACTAGCAAGTACTACCCAAAAAGGTTCAGTGGTAAACAAGGTATAAAGATAATCAAACTAGGGTAACCTATTGGGTCCCATCAAAATTAACCTATGCAGATCATTATGATTAATTAGAACATGAGTGGGTAAAAAGAAGTGATCAAGGGCACAACTTGCCTGGGACTTGAGATTCCAGGTACCAGGATGATCTTCAGGTGACTCGTGTCCTCACGCTAGTCGTAGCAATACAAACAAACATTGTATAGGCAAAATTAACATTACACCAAACATAAGTACAAACTGAATAATAATAATCTACGCGTTGCTACGAGGTCGTAGGAACAAGAATCACTAAATTCGGAGTTATAGTTATTTAGTTATGAATTTCCGAAATTATTTAGTGCTTAGAATAGATTAATCCAAGTGAACAATTTTAATTCAAGTTTCATAGTTAAACAGTGTTACTAGTTGATAGACAATATTAATACAAGATTATTGCAACTGGAATGACTCAATTTGGAGTTAAAATGAATTAAATATGAATTAACTAAGTTCTAGGAATTATTTTTGTATTAAAAATACATTTACTAATTCATTTATACGTTTTAAACGTGCTCTGGACTGGGCGCCAATTTCTGGAAAGTCCAGGGGCCTAAATCACAATTTTCCTAAGACTCAGCTTTCTCCGCACAGGATGGCGGGTTGATTACTGTGAAGATCAGGGGCTCTTTTACAAAATAGGCTCGACGAAGGGGTACGGGCCGATCTCAGCCATCCGATCAAATATCGAAGGCCAGGATTAGATCTGTATTAATCCGAACGGGTATGCAACTCGGACCGTCCGATCTAGCGCCAACGCTCTAGATCACATCATAACACATAACTGACCACGACCACCGGATCACGGATCTACGGCCAGATGCACCCCCACACCAAAACGGTACGCGGGTTTTGATCTTGCCCGTCCGCGCAAAGATCAACGGCCATCGATCACATCCGGACGAAGCGGTAACAGGATTAATCTTAGCTGTTGGTTAGGAGATTAACGGCGGACGCGTCGTCTTCTTCCTTACAACCCCAAGCTACCGCTCTTTCTCTCTCGTCGTCTGCCGCGCAATACTCCCTCTGCCGGCGAACCCAGAACTGGCCCTACAGATGATAGCCTCCTCCCCCAGAACGTGCTATGCGCAGGTAAACAAAGTGAAATAGATCATGGGTCTCTTACCACGATGTGCACAGAGGGGACGACGATCCCCGACGATAGGCGGTCCGGCGTTGGAGCCTCAACCCCGGCGGGTGATTGCCGAGGGTTCGGTTGAACCAACACGCCCGAGGAGGCCACAAACAGCCCTGACGAGCGCCCGCGATCACCCCCACCCTTGGTTTCTCTCTCCACACGCGGCACGCACGCGCGATCAAATCTAGCAGACGCCGAGGCACCACGATTCACAGCGGATACTGGAGCACGCGGTTATATAGGGGTGAGGGTAGGAGGCCGAGGCGGTGAGGTGGTTGCAACTGCCCCCGATTGCCGCGGAGGTGGTTCAATGGCTACGGCTTCCGTTGACCGAAGATCTCCACGTGCAGACCCGATCAGTCGACGAGCACCACTGGTAAGCGTGCGTACCCATGTGGGCTTAGTCCCAACGGCGAACTCACAGCGTCCGCAGCGGAGCGAGAAGCGGAGCTAGTTGCCGCGAATCCGGCGCAGCAGAATGGCCCCAGGATCCGACAGCACAATCGCCCATGCGGAGAGAAGATAGGGAGGGGATGAATATGACCGACGGGTCCCACACCTAAGCGTCACAGGTTTGCAGTGTGGGCGGCATTGAGTCTGCCAGTAGGGCCCACGACACAGCGGCAGTAAAGGGCGCACGGGGCTGAGGGAAAGTGAGCCGCGCGGGTGAGTTGGGCTGAGGAGTAAGTGGGCCGAGAGAGGAGATAAGTGGAGATGGGCCGAAATGTGCTTGCGCGAGCCCAGAACGGTTTTTCTCCTTTTCTTTTTCTTTTCTTGTTATTTTGTTTTTATTTGATATCAAATTTCAAAATTGAGTTTGAATCTGCAGTTGAGATTTTAAATTTAGGTTAAATGCACAAACAAAAACACCAGTATAAACTTTGCCAATTTATTTATCTATTAATCTTATTAAGATATGCTTTCAAATATAAGATTCATACACACATAGAATGGGTATTTTAAGAAATGTAATCTCTAATATAAAATTCTTTAGAGAAAAATTATAAATATTCATTTCAACCAAGGAGTGACAAATTCATATAGAGATTCTTTTATTAGGAACGTGTTTGTTTTAGGTGATGTTGTTTTAAATGTAACAAAATTTTATTGGAAGGCATTCTAATATCAAAATCTTTGGAGAATTTTTTACTAAACTTTTCAAAGTAAGATTTTGGGTGTTACACCCGCTTGCAGCTCATCGGAGACACCATGTTTGGTGCCCATCGAGGGCAACATGGCGCTTTCCCCCCTCCTCCTTGCGGAAAGGCAACGTAGGGGCGTATGTAAAAAAGCCGAGTCTACCCCTGACCGCCCTCTCGCTCTGTGCAGAGGCTCGGGGGCTGCTCTCGCAAACCCGACTCCGGCCGAACCGTTGACAGCGTCAACATACCAGCCCGAGAACTTGGGACCCGACCGTACACCTGGGCTACGGCCATCTTGCATGAGGGAACGACCGGACCAGCCGAAGCACTACGTGAGGCAGTAAGACCTCGAAGGAGTGAAACCACTCCTCAGAGGCCTCGGGGGCTACACCCGGTGGGTGCGCTCGCGCGCACCCACCGGAACAAAAGCGCAACCGAGAAAGGCTGGTCCCCTTGCAAAAAAGTGCGACGAAAGCCTCCAAGCGAGTGCAAACACTCCCTTCGAGGCTCGGGGGCTACTGTCGGGGACCATAATTAGGGGTACCCTCAAGGCTCCTTATTCTCAGCTGGTAACCCCCATCAGCACAAAGCTGCAAAGGCCTGATGGGTGCGATTAAGTCAGGGATCAGTCCATTCAAGGGACTCGATCACGCCTCACCCGAGCCTAGCCTCGGACAAGGGCAGCCGATCCCGGAGGATTTCCATCTCGCCCGGGGCCCCCCTTCAGCGGCGAACATGTTTCCGGCTCGCCCGAGGCCCTGCCTTCGCCAAGAAGCAACCCTAACCAAATCGCCGCACCGACCGACCAAATCACAGGAGCATTTAATGCAAAGGTGGCCTGACACCTTTATCCTGACGCACGCCCCCCAGCTGGCAGAGCCGAAGTGACCGCCGTCACTTCGCCGCTCCACTGATCGGCCTGACAGAAGGACAGCGCCGCCTGCGCCACTCTGACTGCGGTGCCACTTGATAGAGTGAGACTGACAGGTGGTCAGCCCCGGCCAAAGACACCATAGGAAGCTCCGCTCCGCCCGACCCAGGGCTCGGACTCGGGCTAAGTCCCGGAAGACACCGAACTCCGCCCGACCCAGGGCTCGGACTCGGGCTAAGTCCCGGAAGACGACGAACTCTGCCCGACCCAGGGCTCGGACTCGGGCTAAGTCCCGGAAGACGGCGAACTCCGCCCGACCCAGGGCTCGGACTCAGGCTAAGTCCCGGAAGACAGCGAACTCCGCCCGACCCAGGGCTCGGACTCGGGCTAAGTCCCGGAAGACGGCGAACTCCGCCCGACCCAGGGCTCGGACTCGGGCTAAGTCCCGGAAGACGGCGAACTCCGCCCGACCCAGGGCTCGGACTCGGGCTAAGTCCCGAAAGACGATGATCTCCGCCTCGCCCGACCCAGGGCTCAGACTTGGGCTCGGCCCCAGAAGACGACGAACTCCGCTTCGCCCGACCCCAGGGCTCGGACTCCGCCCCGGTACCAGCCGGCGATCTCCGCCTCGCCTGAACCTGGGGCTCGGTCCCGACCTCGGCCACGGAAGACAGACTCGACCTCGGCTTTGGAGGAGCTTCCACATCGCCCAACCTAGGGCGTAGACCAGCCACGTCAACAGGAGGCGCCATCATCACCCTACCCCGAGCTGACTCGGGCCGCAGGGAACAAGACCGGCGTCCCATCTGGCTCGCCCCGCCAGATAGGTAATGATGGCGCCCTACATACTATGTGACGACGGCGGCTCTCAGCCCCCTTACGAAAGCAAGAGGACGTCAGCAAGGATTCAACCGCTCCGACAGCTGTCCCTCCGCCAGGCTCCATCGCTCCTTCGACGGCCACGACATCACACCAGCTGGGTGCCAAAATCTCTCCGGCTGCCACAACGGCATGTACTTAGGGCGCTAGCTCTCCTCCGCTAGACACGTAGCACTCTGCTACACCCCCCATTGTACACCTGGATCCTCTCCTTACGCCTATAAAAGGAAGGACCAGGGTCCTCTTAGAGAAGGTTGGCCGCGCGGGGACGAGGACGAGACACGCGCTCGCTTGGAGCCGCTCGCTCCCTCTCCCGCGTGGACGCTTGTAATCCCCCAACTGCAAGCGCACCCGACCTGGGCGCGGGACGAACACGAAGGCCGCGGGATTCCCACCTCTCTCACGCCGGTCTCTGGCCGCCTCGCTCTCCCCCCTTCGCGCTCGACCCATCTGGGCTGGGGCACGCGGCGACATTCACTCGTCGGCTCAGGGACCCCCTGGTCTCGGAACGCCGACACTATCTATTTCAGAATGAACACAATAGATGCCAATTAATTCATAGCAGTGGAAGCACTAATCCATATGATGCAACACAACACATATAATACTGCAAGAAGCATATGAATAACACACTAGCAAAGCTTGAACTAACACATCACCCCTTAGGATAAGCTTTCCTCTCAGGTTGAGATAAGCTTTAATACACAAATTCTCCCCCTTTGACATCAAACACCAAAAACCATACTCAATCAAGAACATAGGATGATGTCAAGGGACAGCTGGGAGTTAGGGAGGAAAAACAACTATCAAAACTCCCCCTTACTTATTGAACATATGTAGTACCAACATTTAAGTGAGATACATTTATGCAAAAAGATTAACACTTCCTTTTGTACCTTTACCATGTTGTAGTGCACTTCCCATCTTGAAAGTATTTAATCTTTTGAGAGCTTCTCCACACTTGTGCCTGATTCTTTATCCTAACCTTTTCTTGTTGCTAAGACACCAAACTTAGAACAAGTTATAGTATTGGGCACAAGATGAAACTTCTATTCTAATGATTATCAAAAGATGTCAATTTAAGCAAACTATCACGGCTACTAATTGAAAGATACCAATTTCAAGATCATAGCTCCATGATACTTAAGGATAAGCATCTAGTATCACCAAATTTTGTAGAGCATGAGCAATCTAAAAATATGCAATTACTCATGACTTAAGATACCAATTCCTTGACTTACAGAGGTACCCCAGTCCTGATTGCTCCATTTCTTGCTTATCTTCTCTTTTCCACCTTGAGACTGTACAAGATTGCTCAAGAAACAATTAGTCTCAAAAGACACAAGTTATGTGTGCTCCCCCTCAAGTTGTGCATCAAGTATTTGAATGACTTGCACTTTGCACATTCTAGCTTCCTCAGAACTAGAGGGTATCACAACATACCTTGGTCAAGGCATACTCTATCACGTTCATCCCAAAGAGATATCAATTAAATACCAAATTGAAAGCCACTTAATACCAATTGAAGGCTAAATGAAAGGTTGACTAAATACAACAATGCATGCCTCAGGAGCACCTAAGCCAATTGAATACTCACAGGAAGTCTAACATTTACACGCAACTTAGACATGCTTCATACTTAACTATCATTGCATCACATATACCAATTGAAAAACAACACGATCATGTCTTAAGCACATCATAGTTAAGAAGGTTCTTTAGGTACAACAGAAGAAACAACATTTTAAAGTAAGGAGCACCTAAGCCAAGATACTACCAATTCAGAGGCAAAACCATAGCTGTGATCACAATTAATGGAACTTCAAAATATTCAATGAAATTGCATAGTTCCATTCTCCATACCTTTGCCTTTTCCTGAATTGCTATGAGAGCACCAGTTGTTACTAATTTAGGGCTCCTTTTCTTCATGCACCTTATAGCTCAAAAGAATGCATTAGAGGCATAACACATAGTGCCAAAATAGGGTCATCATATAAACTAAGCAATATGTCATATTTGCACACAGGCTAATCATTATAACCATATAGCATAACTCACAACGGGATGCAGGTTTATTCACGAACACAAAAAAGAGTTAATTGTGGTGAATATATCTAATGAAAAGCTACCCATTAAATGATTCAAAAGACATAACCTTTAAAGCACATAATCATGATTAAGCAAGCATAGTTACTAACTTGGAAATCATTAATCAATAATTGAAAAGTACCCAACACAGGCAATCAAAAAGCATAACTACTCCAAGGACAGATAGCACGACACTTAAGAAACACAGGTACCGTCCTTTGGAGAGACAGATGCGCAATCGAGGTCCTTTGCTTGATTCACCAATAATGATTAAGGACGTATTCAACTTTTCACTTGAGATGAACATGGGATTAGTGTCTCACAATAATTCAACCTTGGGTCAATGAATAAACACCAAAACAATTAAAAGCTTAAGCATAGAGTTTGAGATAACAGTCTTAAGCTCTCCCAGGGTCTCCAGTTCATCTCAAGGCACCTGCATGGTCTAGTTAACACAGTTTGGTACCCATCTCGGGATGGGTCCATAATGATCATCTAAATGTGCCTTTGGTACCCAAATTGCCTTTGTGCTAGTTCTAGGTGATCTCGTTATAGATCTAGCACAAGTGAATGATTTGGGTCTCCTAAGCGAATGAGATTGAGACAAATTCACTTGCTTAGGAATCTTACCTTTGTAACATACCTTGGATAGATGACCCTGCTCACCACACTTGTAGCAGAAGCGTCGCTCACCCTGACATGACGCTTGCTGTTTGTCATTTTTCTTGGTGAGAGTCATCTTGGAGACTGCACATGCTTGGTTCATCATTAGCGGACAAGAAGTGATCGTGTGACTCTTGTCATTGCATCCGAAGCATCTCCTTATCCCTTCACCCTTGTTGGTGTATGGACACGACACAATGAGGTGTCCTGACTTGTTGCACTTAAAGCACCTCCTTTTCCTTTTTCTCTTTTTGTTCTTGGATGACATATAGAAAAGGTCAGTGCAAACAACATGCTTAATTGAATCTTTACCTTTTTCCAAGCTCATGTTGATTTCTTCATCTTTAGGAACATTCTTCTTATGGAGCTTAACACTTGCTGCAGTTTTTCCTTTCTCAAGCTTCTTCACCACGCGCCCGTGGATATCTTGAGAAAGTCGAGCAATGCGTCTTCTCTTTAGCTGTCTTTGCTTCTTGTTCCCACATAATTTCTTTTGTGACCCTGCAACTTTTTGTTCATTCAAACATTCGCTTCCTCTTGAGCGACAGGGGTTAGCACATGACGATATATTATCCAGATGTGCACTTGTGCAAGAATGAGGTTCACATGAATTTAAGTTCGTAATTACGACCTCATGAGCAACATTAAGCATGATATGGTCATCAACTAATTTATTATGAGAATATGACAGCATATCATACTTTTCACCTAGAGCAAGTTTTTTTAAGTTTATCTTTTCAACTTGACTCCTAAGCATGAAATTTTCTGTTTTAAGTTGAGCAACATTAGATAATGCGTCATGACTATTTCTTTGCTCAATTAAAACAGATTCATACCGTTGGACCAAATCATCATGAGAGCACTTTAGCTTCTCATGTTCTTTGGTCATCTTCTCCAAGCTGTTGTTAGTTTTGATGAGGGACTCCTCTAGCCTGAGAAGTGTCTCGCCTTGTTCCTTGTTCCTTCTCAACAGTTTAACCAAGAGCGCTTTGTCCTCTTCGTTGAGATGGATGTAGAACCGGCGAATCTCCTCTTCTTCCACATCGTCGGTCTCATTTTCCCTGTCATCAATGCTAGTGGAAGCAATACAGGAAAATGTACCTTGTGGTGATGAAGATTCATCCTTGCTATTGTCCTCATATTCCTCCTCATCATGGCTTTCGTCTCCACCATCATTGTTAGCAATAAAACATTTATTACTAGTGGAGAACAAACCTGTTGACGAGGTGGATTCATCGTTTGGTGCCCATCGTTCTTGTTCTTCTCCCTTTGAAAGGTTAGCACCACAAGCAATATAGGGAGTAGGAGCAATACAATTTGCCACAAAATATTTTACTTTAATTCTATTCCATAAATCATGAGCATCAACAAATAAATCATTATCACTACTCATGATGGCAAAATAGGCATCTCTAGAAAGAGAATCAACTAAGATGTTGCACGCATGGTGATTTAGAGATAGACATCTTAGTTCATCATTAGAAGGATTTTTACTAACATTAAAGAGAAAAATACTTCTACTAAAGACCTGTCTCAAATCAGGATCAACACTCATGAAAGCATTATAAATAGAGACAGACCAAGACTTGTAATTAGAGCCATCGCCTAACAGAAGTTCTACAGTTACCTCTTGGGACGACATCGTCATCTCTGGACGGCTAAGCCCACACTGGAGAGGCCTAGCTCTGATACCAATTGAAAGTTCCCTTTGACCCAGGAACAGGATCTGGATGTCGCCTAGAGGGGGGGGGGGTGAATAGGCGAATAAAAACTTATCACTTTAAAACTTAAATCCTTACTCTACTCGAAGACTAGAATGCAGTGGAGTGAAGAACCCTTCGAGTAGGTTGCAGCGGAATAGAAGATCCTGTCTCAAATGTCCTGCACTTCAAATAAAGCTTATACCAGAGATAAGTATTGAAGTGCAGATATAAAAGCGAATAAGACAGAGAGTCAGAATACAATAAGGAACAGAGCACACAGACGCAAGGATTTATCCCGAGGTTTGGCCAAGCCTGAAATGCTTGCCTAATCCTCGTTGGAGTTAGCCACACCTGGGCTTGGAGTCTATTTCAACTCCTTCCTCCGTTTGCTCAGATCTGTCAGTATGACAGATAGAGCCTTTCACTATTGAGTTGGGTTACAACAAAACCGCGGCTGCTTACAAACTTCTTGGCAGCACCCCGGCAGAGTAACTCTACGCTCAAGACCTTGCTCTAGCTCTTAGCAGCACTTCTCCTCTCTCTAAAGGCTTATAGCTGTGCCTTCTATACAAACTATAGAGTTACACATAAGAGGGAGAGTGAGAATTGATTCGAGTGATGTCTACACTTGTTGGCTGCACTTCTACCTTGCTTGAGGCGCCTAGGGGTCCCTTTTATAGGCACAAGGGGCCTAGGAGCCGTTGGAATCCCATTTGGAAGGCAATACTTTCTTTCTGTCGGGTGGCGCACCGGACAGTCCGGTGCACCACCGGACACTGTCCGGTGCTCGATTTCCTTCCATAGATGGAGCAGTCGACCGTTGCAGTCCTGGAGCCGTTGGCGCACAGGACACTGTCCGGTGCACACCGGACAGTCCGGTGCCCCATCTGACCGTTGGCTCGGCCACGCGTCACGCGCGGATTGCGTGGCCGACCGTTGGCCCAGCCGACCGTTGGCTCACCGGACAGTCCGGTGCACCACCGGACAGTCCGATGAATTATAGCCGTACGCCGCCAGCTTCTCCCGAGAGTGGCCTGTTCACCAGAGTTCAGCCTGGCGCACCGGACACTGTCCGGTGCACCACCGGACAGTCCGGTGTGCCAAGCCGAGCTGAGTCTTGGCTGAACACAGCCAAGCCTTTTGCACTTCTATCCTTTTCTTCTTCCTTCTATTTCTAACACTTAGACAAGTATATTAGTACACAAAACCAATGTACTAAGTCTAGAAACATACCTTCTCTTTGATTTTTACATCTATAGCATTTGACATGCTTGAGCTTTGATGTTGGACTCATAAATCCTCAAGTCAGCTTGACCTGATCTAGATTGACATTTCTTAGCTCCAACATCCTGCAAAGGTCACATAGAACATCTCCAAACATAGGAACAACCCAAACTAACAGTCAGAGTGCACTTAGCTCTTTTGGGCTGCTTCCAGTTCTGTCTTTGACATTTGTCCTTGTTCTAGTGACATTGATCTCCTTCTTAGAGCTTGGTCTTGAGCCTTATGACTTACACCACATACCTATAGATATTTCTTCATTGGTTGTAAGTCACGTCCTTATGTAGTGATCCTTGATGTGCCGTAGCTGTTCTCAACTCGATCACCCTTGACTTTGCAAGCCTTCTTCTTCACCCTTGGCTTTGGGTTCCTCAGCCTCCTTAACCTTCTCCCGTGCACTTGGTACCTCGAAGCTCTTCTTGCCTCCGTCCTTGGCTTGATCAGTTGTCTCCGAGCTACGCACCCGAGTCTCACTTTATGCAATGTCCATCTTACTTGTGATGTCCATTATGTATCCATAATCCAGTTCTTGGACCATCACATTTGTTCACTTGTGTTGAACCCTGTAGGCTTTACCTTAAGCACCTGTTCAACACTTAGTACACTTGTAAGTCCTTTAATTGAGTTGTCATCCAAACACCAAAACCCACAAGAGAGCTTTCAGTTTACAACAAGGAAGCCAAAGCAACACCAAGCTTAATGCCCGTAAGAAATTGTCTAATTTTGTTAAGGGCAAGGCTCCCATGATTCAGGATAAAGAGGGCTACATTTTATATCCTGCAAACTATCCTGACCATAAAATTAGGAAAATCCATGCTAGAGGACCTCATAATGTTTCTCATCATGCTTTTATGTATAAAAATGAGGCCTCTAGTTCTAGACATACCACTCATGTCAAAATGCCTGAAAAGAAAATTCCTAATGCATCAAATGAGCATAACATTTCATTTAAGACTTTTGATGTTTCTTATGTGCTTACTAACAAATCAGGCAACGTAGTTGCCAAATATGTTGGGGGACAAACACAAGAGTCCCAAGACTTGTGTTTGGGTACCCAAGGTACTTGTTTCTAATATGAAAGGACCCAAGACCGTTTGAGTACCTAAGAACAAGGCCTAAATTTGTTTTGTAGGTTTATGCATCCGGTGGATCAAGTTGGATAATCGATAGCGGGTGCATAGACCACATGACAGGGGAGAAAAGGAAGTTCTCATACGAGAAAAATGAAGATCCCCAAAGAGCTATTACATTCGGGGATGGAAATCAAGGTTTGATCAAAGGTTTGGGTAAAATTGCTATATCCCCTGACCAATCCATTTCTAATGTTTTTCTTGTAGATTCTTTAGATTACAATTTGCTTTTTGTTTCTCAATTATACAAAATGGCTACAACTGTCTATTAATTGATATAGGTTTTACTGTCTTTATAAGAAGTGATGATTCAATAACATTTAAGAGAGTGTTAGATGGTCAGCTATATTTAGTTGATTTTAATGATAACAAAGCTGAACTAGACACTTGCTTAATTGCTAAGGCTAGTATGGGCTAGCTCTGGCATCGCCGACTTGTCCATGTTGGGATGAAGAATCTTCACAAACTTCTAAAGGGAGAACACATTTTAGGACTAACCAATGTTCATTTTGAGAAAGACAGGATTTGCAGCGCATGCCACACAGGAAAGCAGGTTTGAGTCCATCATCCACACAAGAACATCATGACTACTGACAGGCCGCTTGAGCTACTCCACATGGACCTATTCGGCCCGATCGCTTACATAAGCATTGGCGGGAGTAAGTACTGTCTAGTTATTGTGGATGATTATTCTCTCTTCACTTGGGTATTCTTCTTGTAGGAAAAATCTCATACCCAATAGACCCTGAAGAGATTCTTAAGACGGGCTCAAAATGAGTTTGGATTGAGAATCAAAAGATTAGAAGCTATAATGGAACGGAGTTCAAGAACTCAAATCGAAGGATTTCTTCAGGAAGAGGGCATCAAGCATGAGTTCTCTTCTCCCTACACACCTCAACAAAATGGTGTAGTGGAGAGGAAGAATAGAACTCTACTGGACATGGGAAGAACCATGCTTGATGAATACAAGACACCGGACCGGTTTTGGGCGGAGGCGATTAACACCGCCTGCTACTCCATCAATCGGTTATATCTTCACCGAATCCTCAAGAAAACATCGTATGAACTCCTTACTGGTAAAAAGCCCAATGTTTCTTATTTTAGAGTCTTTGGGAGCAAATGCTTTATTCTTATTAAGAGAGGTAGAAGTTCTAAATTTGCTCCTAAAGCAGTAGAAGGCTTTTTACTAGGTTATGACTCAAACACAAGGACATATAGAGTCTTCAAAAAATCCACTGGACTAGTTGAAGTTTCTTGTGACATTGTGTTTGATGAGACTAATGGCTCCCAAGTGGAGCAAGTTGATCTTGATGAACTAGACGATGAAGAGGCTCCATGCATCACGCTAAGGAACATGTCCATTGGGGTTGTGTGTCCAAAGGAATCCGAAGAGCCCACACAAACACAAGATCAACCATCATCTTCCATGCAAGCATATCCACTGACTCAAGATGAGGACAAGGCTCAAGAAGAAGAGGATGAAGATCAAGACGATGAGCCACCTCAAGAGGAGGACATTGATCAAGGGGGAGATGATGATGATGATGATGGCAAGGAAGATGAACAAGAGATTCAGGATCAAAGACCGCCACACCCAAGAGTCCACCAAGCAATTCAAAGAGATCACCCTATCAACTCCATACTCGGTGACATTCACAAGGGGGTAACCACTAGATCTCGAGTTGCACATTTTTGTGAACATTACTCTTTTGTGTCCTCTATTGAGCCATATAGGATAGAAGATGCACTAAGAGATCCAGATTAGGTGATGGCGATGCAAGAGGAGCTCAACAACTTCACAAGGAATGAGGTATGGCATTTAGTTCCACATCCTAACCAAAATGTTGTAGGTACCAAGTGGGTATTCCGCAACAAGCAAGATGAGCATGGTGTGGTGACAAGGAACAAAGCTCGACTTGTTGCAAAAGGTTATTCACAAGTCGAGGGTTTGGATTTTGATGAAACCTATGCACCCATAGCTAGGCTTGAGTCAATTCGTATATTACTTGCCTATGCTACTTACCACAGCTTTAAGCTTTATCAAATGGATGTGAAAAGTGCCTTCCTCAATGGTCCTATCAAGGAAGAGGTCTATGTTGAGCAACCTCCCGGCTTTGAAGATAGTGAGTACCCTAATCATGTTTATAAGCTCTCAAAGGCGCTTTATGGGCTCAAGCAAGCCCCAAGAGCATGGAATGAATGCCTACAAAATTTTCTTCACTAAAACAATTGCAAAAGACTTGTTTATATGCCAAATTTATGTTGATGATATTATATTTGGGTCTACTAACAAGTCCTCTTGTGATGAGTTTAGTAGGATAATGATATAGAAATTCGAGATGTCTATGATGGGGGAGCTAAAGTATTTCCTTGGATTTCAAATCAATCAACTCCAAGAGGGCACCTTCATCAGCCAAACTAAGTACATTCAATACATACTTAAGAAGTTTGGAATGAAGAATGGCAAAACCATCAAGACACCCATGGGAACCAATGGGTATCTCGACCTTAACATGGGAGGCAAATCCATAGATCAAAAGGTATACCTGTCGATGATAGGTTATGTGCATCTCGATCGGATATTATGCTTTCTGTATGCATGTGTGCAAGGTTGCAGGCAAATCCTAAGGAAGTTCACC
Organism: Zea luxurians; assembly: GCA_029449295.1. Taxonomy (NCBI): domain Eukaryota; kingdom Viridiplantae; phylum Streptophyta; class Magnoliopsida; order Poales; family Poaceae; genus Zea; species Zea luxurians. Next base: position 95,400,386 of record JAOPSE010000015.1, on the reverse strand, counting down.
TTATGGTCGTGAAAAACAATCATGAGATATTTAGTTTACACTCCTAAATTTGAGCTTTGGTACCCCAAGGGATACCGTTGATCTAATTGGGTATTCCGATGCCGATTATGCTGGATGTAAAATTGATAGGAAGAGTACATCAGGGACTTGTCATTTTCTAGGAAGATCCCCGGTGTCTTGGGCTTCAAAGAAACAAAATTTAGTAGCTCTTTCCACCGCTGAAGCCGAGTACATTGCCGAAGGTCATTATTGTGTGCAATTACTTTGGATGAGGCAAACCCTCAGAGACTATGGCTACAAGTTGAGCAAAGTCCCTCTCCTATGTGATAATGGGAGTGCAATCCGCATGGCGGTAATCCTGTTGAACACAGCCGCACTAAGCACATAGACATCCGGTATCACTTTTTGAGAGATCACCAACAAAAGGGGGATATTGAAATTGCTTATGTCAATACCCACAACCAATTAGCCGATATCTTTACCAAGCCACTAGATAAAAAGACTTTTAGCAAACTTAGGAATGAGCTAAATATACTTGATTCTCGAAACTTTGATTGAAACATTGCACACATAACTCATGTATATACCTTTGATCATGTCTCTTTCATTTGGTACAAATGCATATTTCTTATTCTTCTTGTGCCAAGGCTAAGACTAATGTGCTTTCAAGTATATCTCCATGATTAGTCTTAGATTGAAAGGGAAATGGAGTATTCGGCAAAGACTAGGCTTCCACTCTAACTCTGACGGTATCATTTACCCTTTGTCGTTACTCATATAACTCTCAATTGGTATAATCCTTCACTCATATTTATTTTACCATTTGGGAGAAAATATTAGACCCCAAAGGGGGAGAAAGTGCAAAAAGGGCTCTCAAGTTCTCTGTTTTTGGCGATTAATGCCAAAGGGGGAGAAAGTATTAAGCCCAAAGCAAAAGGACCGCACCACCATTTCAAAATTTCACTAATGTTTATTTCAATTGGTATTTGAGTTAGTCTCAAAATTGATTTTCAATTGGTATCTTTTTTGGTTTCAAAAATTTCAAAGTAGTATGACAAATTTTAATTGGTATAATATCATTTTGTATCCATTTCAAAAAGGGAAAATCATTTAAAAAACCCTCTTGAAAGCTAAGGGGACAATCACTTCAAGGGGAGCCATTTTTAGTCAAAGGAAAAGCATTTGAAACAGGGGGAGAAATTTCAAATCTTAAAAATGCTTCCAGCAATCATATTCCTATACCTTTGACTATTTGCAAAAGTTTCTGAAAAGATTTTTCCGAAAGATTTGGAAAAGACAAACAAGTGGTGCAAATGTGGTCCAAAATGTTAAATAAGAGAAAAGCAATCCATTCATTCTTAGACATATGTATAAAGTCTTTCATTGGTTTAATTCTAAGTAACCTATGCACATCTATCTCAATTGCAAACTAGTTACATTTCTACACTTCATATTTGCTTTGGTTAGTGTTGGCATCAATCACCAAAAAGGAGGGAGATTGAAAGGGAAATGGACCTAATCATTTCCTATAATCAATTTTGGTGATTGACGACCAACGCAAACCACGTGAACTAACTAGTTTGTCTAGATAACATTTATCTTAGGTGTGTAAGGTTCAACACAAACCAAGAAAGAAATTCAGTTAGGAACACAATCAAATTTAGAGCAAAGGACATGAGAGTGTGCTATCATTGGCACACCGGACAATGTCCGGTGCACTAGGCTAGGCAGCCAACGAACAGGCCACTCTCGGGAATTTCATGGGCACCCTCCGCTATATTTCACCGGACTGTCCGGTGTGCGCCGTACTGTCCGGTGAGCCAGCAGAATAACGGCTCGCTGCGCATCAACGATTGACTGCAAATATGAATAGTGCCACACGGAAGTTAGAGCAGCGAAGTCACAGGTCACCGGACATGTCCGGTGTGCCATCGGACTGTCCGGTGCCGCTTGAAGACAGAAGACGCCAACGGTCAACTGCTCCAAACCCTAACGGATAGCTGACGTGGCCCGCACCGGACAATGAACAGTGCAGTGTCCGGTGCACCCATCGACAGCAAAAACAGCCAACGGCTAGGAATTGGTTGGGGGCTATAAATACCTCCAACCACCTCATTCAAAGTCTGTCAGTGTTTTGGGTCCGACCGCGCACCCGGGGTTACCCCTCAAGGTGCTTTTAGGAGTAGGACGGTGTTACCGACTGTAGCTCGATGGTTCGTGCTGGGCGCACGAGAAATAGTGGACGATGATGTACAGGTTCGGGCCGCTTTGAGATGCGTAACACCCTACGTCCTGGCGAGAGTGCTTTATGTGATGGGTTACAAGGGAGTTCTCTAGTGCTAGAAAATGTAGAGAGCAGGGTGGATGGCTAAGTAAGGAGGAATCGATCTGAAGGGGTGCCCCCTAGGCCTTATATACTCGACCGTGGGGCGTTACATGCAGATATGATTACAACGTATGACTAAGAAATAGTGAACCAACTGAGTTTATCATCCTATAATTCAGCCGACCCTATCCTCGCTTGGTTCCGTCGTACGGGGCTCCCGCGCGGGAAGGTTGGGTCACTGTTGTGATTACTGCACGAATTCGTTGGGCCGTCTGGGCTTGCGCCAATCCAGCCTTGTGTCAATCCGCTTCACTGGTCGTTCCTCCCTAGGCCCACGAGGGGATGACCTTATGAATTATGGGGCCCTTGGGCCTTTCATGAGGTCTTTTATCCTTCTGGTGGACCCGGGGGATATCTGTCCCCCACAAGCCCCCGATCTTTGGGTTGATTTTGAGGTAAACGGCCCAAAGATCCTAGGTCCAGCTTGTAGTCCTTGACTTTAACAAGGAATGCTTTGGAAATAAGCCTGCTAGGCCACTACTTCTGAACTCTGAGTGATCTGGTAAAAACACATTTTTTTACTGTCTTCTTCTGATATTATTCCTCGAGTTTTGGTGTTCCGTCTCATGTTTATGCTTTGGAGGTCAGCATTTTGTACTGTAGAACTTCGAACTTCATTGGGTGCACCGAAGGTGCACCCAATGGGTGTAGCCTCCGAGCTTCGAGTGGATTTTCGCAGACAATCTACTCGAAGGTCTTCATTTCAAGTATTATCAGAAATCACTTTTATCTTCCACTTGTGCTTTTTCAGAGGTCAGCCTTGTCTTCATTTTGCCTTATGCTTTAGAGGTCAGCATTTTATTAACACTATGCTTTAGAGGTTAGCATACGTTCTTGTCTTTGAGGTCGAGTATGCGATCTGCCCATATATTGCTGGGTCTTGCAATTTATTTGATCTGCTACTGATTGGACGTTCGATAGATGGCCTCTGACTAGTCTTCATGTCACTTCGCGCTTTGATGCTTCTGTCGATTAGACTTGTACCTCATTGGCTATATTTGGCTTTCCTTTGATCCTTGCTGATATATTTCTTCTGTCTTTAAGTACTCATTGCATATACTGTTCGGATGTGACAGTTTTGAAAATATACTGATAATTCCTGGGCGTCCCCCCCAATGGGTGTAGGCAAGGGACGGCTTGGGATGCTGAGCGTTTAGCAAACTGCTTCTGAGTAGTAACTTGATGTGACCGTGGGTGTAATCATATCGCCCACGCAGTTGACTGGAGTCCCAATGGGTGTCATGTTACGTGAAACGGCGTCAGCCGCCGGACGTGTCTCCAGACGGTTTGAATTGCATATTGAATTTTTGTGACTGTTCAGTAGCCGTGGTAGGAGGTGAGCGGTTGCCTTCTTCTTCTATAAATAGTGTTCTTGCTTCTCCGGCATTTTCACATCTCTTATTGCTGCTTGCTGTTCGCTTTCTTCTCTTTCCTTTTTCCTCCACCATGGGCAAGAGCAAGAAAGGTGGTAGTTCTTCGCATCACTCTGGCGACAAACGCAAGCGCGAGCTGACTCCTCCCTCGGAGGACTTCGGCGACTCGGAGTACTCGGAGGAGGAGTTCTCCTTCGAGTCCGAGGGCTCTCCGGCTCCTGCCTCTCCCCCAGCGTCGTCTGATGATTCAGACGACTCCCAGGGGATCACCATGGAGGTATGGACTTACATCCGGGCCGTCGAGCGCGCCGGGCTCGAGGGCTCGGATGAGTCGAAGTACTCCTCGGACGAGGAGAACTCCTCGGACTCATCCGAGGAGGGTGGCGGCGACGGCGATGGCGGTGACAGCGACGGTGACAGAAGCGACGGTGACGGCAGCGGTGATGGCGGCGAAGGCGACGGTGACGGCGGCGGCAAGGGTGGCAGCGGCGGCAAGGGTGGCGACAGCGACGGCGGCGACGGCAGCAAGGGCAGCAGCAGTAGGGGCAGCAACAAGGATAGTGGCTAGATGCCACTGGTTTTAATTATTAGTATAGATTAGTAGTAGAAGTTGTATTAGCGGAATAATGTAGTAGTAGCTAGTAGTATAGTTAGTGAAATGTAATGTAGCAGTAGGGAAGGCATTAACTCATAATGTGTTGATTTGTAAGTTCAATAGGGCTTCCCTTATGAAGAATGATTTCGCTCCACTTCTGTGTGCATTATTTTGCCTTCTGGTCAGTTGTCGATCGTTTTTATATTTACCGCCAATGATGTTTTCTGTCTGCAACGCTTGAGTAGCAACTTGGAGTCGTCGGGTCACGCTTCAGACTGCTTTATTTGCGACGTCAGTGCTTTGGTGGTAGCGGTCGAGTTATTATTGGTGATGTTGGCGCTTTTTGAAGTAATGGCTGAGCGATAGCGGCCACGTTGGTGTTTTAGAAATAACGACCGAGTGGTTACTGGTGATGTCGGTGTTTTAGAGGTAACAGCCGAATCTCTTGGAGCCACGTCACCGCTTTAGGAATAACAACCGAGTGACTGATGGTGACGTTGGTGTTTTAGAGGTAACAGCCGAGTGATCGATGGCAACATCGGCGTTTTTAGAGGTAACAGCCGAGTGATAACGGGCCACGCTGGCCGCTTTGGAAACAGCGGCCGGGTGAAATCTGGTAACGTCAGCGTTTTTAGAAATAACCGCTGAGTTAAAATGGACCGCGTCGACCGCTTTGGAAATAACGGCCGAGTGATGATGTGGCATGCCCGCGTTTTAGAAATAACGGTCGGGTGATGACATGGCATGCCAACGTTTTAGGAAGTGGCGCCTGGTCCGGGAAAACCCCATATGTACTGCACTGTCGCATGCCTTCGCATTCTGTGCCCTAGTTTTTGCTTTTCCGCATCCAGCCTTCTCTGTTTTCCTACAATACTGCTTCCGCTCCGCTCGTCAGCAAGGTTGAGATGGCGCCCAAGCGGAAAGCTTCAAGTTCGTCCGTCGCAGTCATTCCCCCCATCGATCCCAACAGTCAGTTGCCCTTCACAGGTAACCATATGTCTGTTGTCTCTGAATCCGACCTTCTTCATCTCGTATCCATCGGAGTTCTTCCTCTGAAGGAGCTCTGTTCCTGGCGGATCTGCTATGGGGTCATTGTTCCAACAGAAGACACCCACGAATCCGTCATTTACGTTCCTTTTCTTATCCGCGGTCTTGCTCTTCCCATTTCTCCTTTCTTCCGCGGTCTCCTTGATTTCTATCACTTGAATCTGACCCATCTGAATCCCAATTCCATTCTGCAAGTCTCTATTTTTGTTCATTTATGTGAAGCCTTCCTTGGTGTTTTGCCTCACTTTGGCCTTTGGAAGTATTTGTACCACTATCGGCCTGGGATGGCCGGAGGGCAGCATGAGCTGGTGGGGGGCGCGAGCTTGGAGATGCGCCATGGGAGAAAGACTGACTACCTCGACATCCCACTCAAGGACAGCATCAAGGGATGGCGCCTAGAATGGTTCATCGTGGAGAATCATGGGGATTCTCTCCCCCCACGGTCAGGGAGGCAGCCAGATGTTCGCATTTCGAGCTGGACCGAATCCCCCACGGACCAGGAGGTGGCTGAGGCAGGGGCTCTGCTTGCTGAAGTTGGATTGTTCAAAGAAAGGGGTCTGACTGCGGAAGCTGTGGTCGCTGACTTTGTTTTCAAGAACATTCAGCCGCTAAAAGGCAGAGCATATCCGGCCTATCTGTATCGAGGCCTCGCTGATACAACTCGGGTAATCAACAGAAGAATTTCTGCTGTGGACTTAGTGAGTCGGCTCGAGATGATACTCAGAGGTAAGGTGTTGAACATCGGCGCTCCTGTCGCATATTTGGCCTAGAATCTGCCTCCTTCCAAGGCCTTTACCAGTTTTGTGTCAAATCCTCCTACTGGTGATAGCGGTTTGGGCCTTAGAGTGTGACCCTCTCCCGAAGAAGTTAGTGCTTTGGTTGCCTCACTTGAAGAAATTCCTGAAGACGAGAGGCAGGTTCATTTTGAGGTGCCTTTGAATCCGAGTGATGCAGAGGTAAGTGCCATGCTGGATATGTTAGCTGAAGATTTTTCTGATGCAGCCCCTGCTGAAACACTGGTGGTAGCGCCCATCCTAGAGGCTAGCAAAGCTTTGGATATTCAGGAGTCTGACAGTGTTCCCCCGAAGCGTTCTCGCCGAGCCAATTAGCCTACTTCTCCTGCTGAGGTGAAGAAAAAGAAGAAGAGACGTCTTCGTCGAGTATCTAGCTTGGATCAGGATGCTGGTCCTTCTGTTCCTGCTGCTGAGGAAGTGTCGGTGCCTGCATTTGCTGAGGCTGACCCCAATGGGTGTGACCCGACTGATGTGGAACCCAATGGGTGTGACTTAGATGATATTGGACCCAATGGGTGTACTGTCCGCGTTGTTGGAGAAGATGAGGAAGAGGAGGATGAAATCTGTAACGCCCCGAATTTTGCAGTTAAATTTTTCTTTTCTTTACTCGCCAAATTCGGGCGTTACCTTTTCTTTTTCTTTTTCCCCTCGCTAGACCTTGACTTTTTCCAAAGCTAGCGGGATTCGGTTTGGAATTCCCGTGTAAAGAAAAACCCTAAAATTGTTTTATGTTGTTTGATGCACCATGCCGAACTATGCATTCTTTGATTGTTTGAAAGCGCAAATGCATTCATCTAGGAAGATCGGATTTCGAAAATAAGGAGAAAACATTTTCTTTCTTTTTCTTTTTCTTCCTCTCTCCTCTTTTTCTCTCTCTCCCGCGCCGTGGGCCGTCCCTGGCCGGCCCAGCCGCCCCTGCGCGCCCCCTTTGGGCCCAATTGGCCCAACCGCCCCACCCCCTCCCCTTTTCCCCCCAATTCTCTCTCTCTCCCTCTCATTCTCCCTCTCCCCACCCTAGCCACTGCCGCCCTCTACCCCTGCTCGGCCGCCCCCTGCCGCCGGCCCAACCGCCGCCCTCGGCCGCCCGTCGCCGGTGAGCCCCCCCTTCCCCCTCCTCTCTCCCTCTCCCCTCTCCCCTTCTCTTCCCCCAGCCCGCCCGGCCGCGCCTGGCCCCGGCCGCGCCCTGCCCCCGGCCGCCCCCCTGCTCGACCCCCTGCCTGGCCGCTGGCCGCGCCCCCGCGCCCCAGCCGGCCGCTGGCCGCGCCCCAGCCGCCCTGGCCCCGCCCAGCCGGCCCCCGGCCGCGCCCTGGCCGCCTGGCCGCGCCTGGCCGGCCCTGGCCGCGCCCTGGCCGCCCGCCTGGCCGCGCCCCCGCCCCTGCGCAGGGCCGGTTCAACCGCCCCCCGGGCCGGTTCAACCGCCCCGGCTCAGCCGCCCCCCCCCCCCCCCCGCGCTCGGCCGCCCCTGCTCGGCCGGCCCACCGCCGGTTCAACCGCCCCCCCCCCCCCTTTTTATTTTTATTTTTTTTATTTTATTTTACTTTCTGTGATCATAGTTATTTTATTTTACGTAGGCTAATCATTGTTCATGTTATTGAAATAGGAAGCTTAATTTAGAATTTCGTTGCGCTAGTTGATTCATTTAGTTAATTGTTTATCTAGTGCAATGTTGATCGACTTAAAATGACTAGGTTTCCATTAGTGTATATAACAGAATTCTTTTGCTAAGAACCAGTTGTAACTAATCATTAGTGCATAAACTTTAACCCCCTGCGAGACCCTTCCCCGTTTCTTTCTAACCATAACAAATGCGATATCGAATGTCATACTTGATGCATATTCGCTTTACTTGTTCCCTTGTATGGTGTACTGTTCTTTTGTATTAAATATGTGGATGTATGTATGTTTGCGCTCGCATAGAGAACGATCCGGTCGAAGAGCCCGAGGAATTCGCAGGAGAAGCCCCTGAGCAGCAGTCGGTTGGTGGAGGCAAGTGTCCTTTGACCTATTTCTGTCCTATTCATTCTTTAATTCACCTCCCGCATTACACATTTATACCTAAGGATTTACTAGCTTTTGTTATTCATGTCCTTGTTACCTATTTGGGTCGGATTATTACTGCTTAGTCTGATGCTATTGCTCAACTCTAATCAATGAACATGATGTGATTATCTATGATACGCTGTTTTCCCCTTCTTATTTATGATCATACTTGTGGCATTTAAGGGGACTCGAGTGGTTTCTCGAGTGCCTCTCCGTAAGGACCTGTTCAATGGATGACCGCCCGGGAAAACAGTGCAACCATGAGGGTGGAATGGGACGCCCTTAGCTGAATAATTGGAGGAACCGGGGTGTAGTTCGCTTAGCCGTCGTGCCGTCAATGGGGCTCGGTGTATGCGGCTCGCTCTGCCAAGGTTGATTTGTCCCTTGGGGAGGAGTGCAGTACATTTAGGAAACCTAACGGGTGGCTACAGCCCCGGGGAATCTTTGTAAAGGCTTCGTAGTGAATCCCTAGCCATTCACCTTGGGAGTGAATAAGGGTCTTGCAAGCCCGGGCTAGAGAGGGAATCACGGCTTATGGGTAAAGTGCGCAACCTCTGCAGAGTGTTATGAAACTGATATATCAGCCGTGCTCGCGGTTATGAGCGGCCAAGGGAGCTCCAGAGATTAGTGATACTTGATCAGAGATATTTTGGTACAGGTGGCAATGAGATTGATGATTCTGGTTATGATTATGGTGCTGGTAAGTGGTATTCTTTCCGTTTGGGAAGGATACATTGGGCTAATAACTTGGGTTAATGTTAAAACCTGGCTTTCTACTAGTAAGTAATAACCTGACCAACTAAAAGCAACTGCTTGACTTATCCCCACATAAAGCTAGTCCACTACAGCCAAACGGGATGCTTGCTGAGTATGTTGATGTGTACTCACCCTTGCTCTACACACCAAACCCCCCCCAGGTTGTCAGCATTGCAACCACTGCTCAGGAGAAGATGAAGCTGTGGAAGGAGACTTCCAGGAGTTCCAAGACTACGACGAGTTCTAGGCGTGGGTTAGCGGCAACCCCCAGTCGGCTGCCTGTGAAGGCCGTGTTATCTACGTTTCTTTTCCGCACTTTGATTTATTGTAAGAATTATATGGACGTCTCAGACGTATGATGTAATCGACTATTATTTCCCTTTTTAATACTATTTGAGCACTGTGTGATGATGTCCATGTTATGTAACTGCTGTGTACGTGAACAACTGATCCTGGCACGTACATGGTTCGCATTCGGTTTACCTTCTAAAAACCGGGTGTGACATAAGTGGTATCAAAGCCGTGCTGACTGTAGGACCGCTAACCTAGAGTAGAATGGTCGTTCTAAGGATTATAGACCTCTGTCCCTGCCTTGACTTTGGTGTCCCTTCAAAAGTTGGTCCTACTGACCAAACCTATGTTCTACTATATATTATACCTTGTTGAAAATTATGTTTTATTCTGATCCTTCATTTATTTATGATTCATTACTTGCTGGTCATATTAATTTTGTTCTCACCCTTTTGCTTGCGATGTCTTTTGTAGATGGCTCGACTTAGACACACTGCACGAAAGTCCGTCATCCCCTTCTTACCCTCCCGCCTTGCTGAGCGTCTGCTTCGCCGTCCCGTGGCCGGACAGTCCAGCCACTTGGAGAGACTGCACCACCGCCTGCATGAGGAGCAGGAACGTCGACGACAGGAGCAGCAGGGCTCTTCCTTCTCGCTCCAGCAGGAGATAGAGTCTGTGAGGAGCTGCTCCCCTGTGCTTCCTCTGGAGGCGCCCCCTGCACCACCACTGGGCACCCCAGCTTCTGGAGTAGCTGCTGGAGGAGACCCAGACGACGGAGGTGGCGACGACATCTTGAGCCACGACATCGACCTCCCTGCTGACCATGAGCCGGAAGGATGGGTTGCTCGACCCATCACTCGCGACGCTGCTCGCGGGTGTCACTTCCACGACGCGCTCGACACCCTGCTACGTCGGGCACTTGACCGGCGTACTTGGTCCATCGAGTATCGCTGTGTGGTCTACCAGCATAGTCGCGGGGTCTACCCGGACCGCTGGGAGGCGACCTGCTTGGTGCGCCGTCCGGAGAACAGTCTCCAGGGCGCGGAGGCTTGCTCAGAGCACTATTCTATCTCTGAGCGGGACTCAGCTGAGGCAGCCATGCAGGATGCTGCACGGCGTGCGCTTTCGCACTACTGCTCGGTTCTCGGTGGGGTAGCTGACGGTCTCGACCTGAAGTATTACCCCCGCCGTCCATCTGGCAGCACAGGAGGCGTGATTGTTTCACCTGCCAGTGAGGACAATCCTAGGTTGAGCAGCACAGTCAACCTAGCCGCCGTGCTAAACACGGAGCTGGACCATGCACTAGACGAGCTGAGTAGGGCTCGTGCTGAGATCGCCCTGCTGCGGGCTGAGCGCGCGGAACGTCGTCACTTGGATGATGGTTCCCCCGCTCCCGTTGGGACTCAGCACCCGTATCGCTCACCTCGGCGTGGACTCCAGTCTTATGGCAATCCCGACTGCAAGACCAAGATAAATCTAGAACCATAGATCGTTAGAGTTGGATCTTGTAATTAATACAAAATATATACATAGAAGCTTCGGTCTTAGCGTTAGTCTCGGTCTTAGTTAGTCTTAGTTAGACAGGGTAGTTTGTTATATCCTATGCATTTATGTTTGTCATGATGAACTATGTTTGGTTTGGATCTTTGTAATGATTGTCACCAGAGTGTGGGTATCCCCTGCATTTTGGTTTACATATTATGTTAATGGAGTTAGTTATATAGTTGGGAAAACCTTTATTCTACTTTCCTCTTTATCTGAGAAGCTGTGTGGTCTGTGTTGGAGATCAGTGAAGATGCTCATCTGTTCAGTGCTGTTGGAGAATTCTATACTCTTTTCTTATGCTGCAAGATTTGCCAGATCAGTTCTGATGTGTGGTTGCGTTCTGCAGATGTCAGAGAACAGGCGCAGAGGAGGAAGGCGTGCTCAGCAGGAGCAAGCCGCTCCGCAGGATGAGGTGCCTCAGCAGCAGCACCTGCCGCCCCCGCCCCCGATGTCGATCGAGCAGATGTTTCTGATGCAGACTCAGGCAGTTCAGGCCATCGGTCAGACTCTGGCCGCCATTCAGCAGCAGCAGCAGCAGCAACAGCAGCAGGCTCCACCCCAGCCTCAGATGCCTCAGATGCCTAGAGACAAGCGTGCTGAATTCATGAGAGGTCATCCCCCAACGTTCGCTCACTCTTCTGACCCCATGGATGCTGAAGATTGGCTGCGCACTGTGGAGCTGGAGTTGCATACCGCTCAGTGTGATGACAGGGAGAAAGTCTTGTATGGTCCCCGTCTGTTGAGAGGAGCAGCCCAATCATGGTGGGAGTCTTACCTCGCCACCCATGCCAACCCCGATGCCATCACCTGGGAAGAGTTCAGAGGTAGCTTTCATCAGTACCATGTGCCCGTAGGTCTGATGACAGTGAAGAAGGAGGAGTTCTTGGCCCTTAAGCAAGGGTCATCATCTGTCAGTGAGTATCGAGACAGGTTTCTGCAGTTGTCCCGCTATGCTCCTGAAGATGTCAACACTGATGCCAAGCGACAGTACCGTTTCTTGAGAGGCTTGGTTGACCCTCTTCAGTATCAACTGATGAATCATACCTTCTCGACATTCCAGCACCTGATTGACAGAGCAATCATGACAGAAAGGAAGCGTAAGGAGATGGAGGATCGTAAGCGCAAGATCAGTGGACCCCAGCCTGGAAGCAGCAGCCGTCCTCGTTTTTCAGGCAATCAACCTCAGCAGTTCAGGCAGAACCAGCGTCCACCTCAGCAGCGTCAGCAGCATCAGCAGTTTCAAAGGCAGTATCCTCAGCATCAGTACCAGAACCGTCAGAGCAATCAATCAGGAGGTCAGTTTCAGAGGCAGAATCAGCAGACACCTCGTCTTCCTGCCCCAGCAAACCAGCAGAACAATCAGGCAGCACCAGCTCAGGTTGGAAACAGAGCATGTTTTCACTGTGGAGAGCAAGGCCATTGGGTGATGCAATGTCCGAAGAAGGCAGCCCAGCAGCAGTCAGGCCCCAATGCCCCAGCAAAGCAGAATGCGTCTCAGTCTGGAGCAGGCAACCGCCCTCAGCAGCGCTATAATCATGGAAGACTGAACCACTTGGAGGCTGAAGCAGTTCAGGAGACCCCCGGCATGACAGTAGGTATGTTCCCAGTCGACTCCCATATTGCAGAAGTGTTATTTGATACTGGAGCAACGCATTCTTTCATTACTGCATCATGGGTAGAAGCACATAATCTTCCAATTACTGCCATGTCAACCCCCATTCAAATTGACTCAGCCGGTGGTAGAATTCGAGCTGATAGCATATGTTTGAATATAAGTGTGGAAATAAGGGGGATAGCGTTTCCCGCTAACCTTATAGTAATGGGTACTCAGGGAATAGATGTCATCCTAGGGATGAATTGGCTAGATAAGTATCAGGCAGTTATCAGTTGTGATAAAAGGACAATCAAGTTGGTGTCCCCACTAGGAGAGGAAGTGGTGACCGAGTTAGTCCCGCCTGAGCCGAAGAAAGGAAGTTGTTATCAGATGGCTGTCGATAGCAGTGAAGCAGACCCAATTGAGAGTATCAAGGTTGTGTCTGAATTTCCAGACGTGTTTCCAAAGGACTTACCGGGTATGCCACCAGAGCGGAAAGTTGAGTTTGCCATAGAGCTTCTTCCTGGAACCGCCCCTATCTTCAAGAGAGCTTACAGAATATCCGGACCAGAGTTGGTTGAGCTTAAGAAGCAGATTGATGAGCTGTCAGAGAAAGGTTACATCCGGCCAAGCACCTCGCCTTGGGCCGCCCCTGTCCTGTTTGTGGAAAAGAAAGATGGCACAAAGAGGATGTGTATCGATTATCGAGCTTTGAATGAAGTCACGATCAAGAACAAGTATCCCTTGCCCAGAATAGAAGATCTGTTTGACCAGTTGAGAGGAGCCAGTGTGTTCTCCAAGATAGATCTGAGGTCAGGTTATCATCAACTCAGGATCCGACCTTCGGACATTCCGAAGACGGCATTCATTACCAAGTATGGTTTGTATGAGTTCACAGTGATGTCTTTTGGATTGACCAATGCACCAGCGTTCTTTATGAACTTGATGAACAGTGTATTTATGGATTATCTTGATAAGTTTGTGGTGGTATTCATTGATGACATTCTGGTTTATTCTCAAAGCGAAGAAGAACACGCAGATCATTTGAGGATGGTATTGCAGAGATTGCGAGAGCACCAGTTGTATGCAAAGTTGAGCAAGTGTGAGTTCTGTATCAGTGAAGTCCTGTTCTTGGGTCACATAATCAACAAAGAAGGATTGGCTGTGGATCCGAAGAAAGTGGCAGACATTCTGAACTGGAAAGCGCCAACGGATGCTCGAGGAATCAAGAGCTTCATTGGAATGGCCGGATATTATCGGCGATTCATTGAAGGGTTTTCGAAGATTGCGAAACCAATGACAGCGTTGCTAGGCAACAAGGTTGAGTTCAAGTGGACCCAGAAATGTCAAGAGGCTTTCGAAGCGCTGAAAGAGAAGTTGACAACAGCGCCTGTCCTAGTCTTGCCTGATGTGCACAAGCCCTTCTCTGTGTACTGTGATGCTTGTTACACAGGTTTGGGATGCGTGTTGATGCAAGAGGGAAGAGTTGTGGCTTACTCGTCCCGACAGCTGAAGGTTCATGAGAAGAATTACCCAATCCATGATCTAGAGTTGGCAGCAGTGGTTCACGCACTGAAGACATGGAGGCACTATCTGTATGGACAGAAATGCGATGTTTACACAGACCACAAGAGTCTGAAGTACATATTCACTCAGTCAGAATTGAATATGAGACAGCGAAGATGGTTAGAGTTGATCAAAGACTATGAGTTGGAGATCCATTACCATCCAGGCAAAGCAAACGTAGTGGCAGATGCTTTGAGCAGAAAGAGTCAAGTCAATCTGATGGTCGCTCGTCCGATGCCTTATGAGTTGGCCAAGGAGTTTGACAGGTTGAGTCTCGGATTTCTGAACAATTCACGAGGAGTCACAGTTGAATTGGAACCTACCTTGGAGCGAGAAATCAAAGAAGCGCAGAAGAATGATAAGAAGATCAGTGAGATCCGGCGACTGATTCTAGATGGCAGAGGCAAAGATTTTCGAGAAGACGCAGAAGGCGTGATATGGTTCAAAGACCGCTTGTGTGTTCCCAATGTCCAGTCCATTCGGGAGTTGATTCTTAAGGAAGCTCATGAGACAGCCTATTCGATTCACCCTGGCAGTGAGAAGATGTATCAGGATCTGAAGAAGAAATTCTGGTGGTATGGAATGAAGAGGGAAATCGCAGAGCATGTGGCTATGTGCGATAGTTGTCGAAGAATTAAGGCAGAGCACCAGAGACCTGCTGGATTGTTGCAATCGTTGCAGATCCCTCAGTGGAAATGGGATGAAATCGGTATGGATTTCATAGTCGGATTGCCTCGCACTCGAGCCGGCTACGATTCCATTTGGGTAGTAGTGGACCGCTTGACCAAGTCAGCCCACTTCATACCAGTCAAGACCACCTACAGCAGTGCAGTATTGGCAGAGTTGTATATGTCTCGGATCGTTTGTCTTCATGGTGTGCCAAAGAAGATAGTGTCAGACAGAGGAACGCAGTTCACCTCTCATTTCTGGCAGCAGTTGCATGAAGCCTTGGGCACACATCTGAATTTCAGTTCAGCTTATCATCCGCAGACAGATGGCCAGACCGAAAGAACCAATCAAATTCTTGAAGATATGTTGAGAGCCTGTGCGCTGCAAGATCAGTCCGGATGGGACAAGCGATTGCCTTATGCAGAGTTTTCCTATAACAACAGTTACCAGGCCAGTTTGAAGATGTCACCATTTCAAGCGCTTTATGGAAGGAGTTGCAGAACTCCGTTGCAATGGGATCAACCTGGAGAAAAGCAGGTGTTTGGGCCAGACATTCTGCTTGAAGCTGAAGAGAACATCAAGATGGTCCGAGAGAATCTGAAGATAGCGCAATCGAGGCAGCGAAGCTATGCAGACACAAGGAGAAGAGAGCTGAGTTTTGAAGTCGGAGACTTCGTCTATCTGAAGGTGTCACCGATCAGAGGAGTCAGAAGGTTCGGAATCAAAGGCAAGCTAGCACCCCGCTACATTGGTCCGTACCAGATCCTCTCAAAGCGTGGAGAAGTGGCCTATCAGCTCAGTCTGCCAGAGAATTTGTCAGCTGTGCATGATGTCTTTCATGTGTCTCAGTTGAAGAAGTGCTTGTGTGTGCCAGAAGAGCAGTTGCCAGTGGAAGGTCTGGAAGTCCAGGAGGACTTGACCTATGTCGAGAAGCCAGCTCAGATCCTTGAGGTTGCAGATAGAGTCACCCGAAGGAAGACCATCAGAATGTGCAAAGTCAGATGGAATCACCACTCTGAGGAAGAAGCAACCTGGGAGCGTGAAGATGATTTGGTGGCCAAGTACCCAGAGCTCTTTGCTAGCCAGCCCTGAATCTCGAGGGCGAGATTCTTTTAAGGGGGATAGGTTTGTAACGCCTCGAATTTTGCAGTTGAATTTTTTCTTTTCTTTACTCGCCAAATTCGGGCGTTACCTTTTCTTTTTTTTCCCCTCGCTAGACCTTGACTTTTTCCAAAGCTAGCGGGATTCGGTTTGGAATTCCCGTGTAAAGAAAAACCCTAAAATTGTTTTATGTTGTTTGATGCACCATGCCGAACTATGCATTCTTTGATTGTTTGAAATCGCAAATGCATTCATCTAGGAAGATCGGATTTCGAAAATAAGGAGAAAACATTTTCTTTCTTTTTCTTTTTCTTCCTCTCTCCTCTTTTTCTCTCTCTCCCGCGCCGTGGGCCGTCCCTGGCCGGCCCAGCCGCCCCTGTGCCCCCTTTGGGCCCAATTGGCCCAACCGCCCCACCCCCTCCCCTTTTCCCCCCCAATTCTCTCTCTCTCCCTCTCATTCTCCCTCTCCCCACCCTAGCCGCCGCCGCCCTCTACCCCTGCTCGGCCGCCCCCTGCCGCCGGCCCAACCGCCGCCCTCGGCCGCCCGTCGCCGGTGAGCCCCCCCTTCCCCCTCCTCTCTCCCTCTCCCCTCTCCCCTTCTCTTCCCCCAGCCCGCCCGGCCGCGCCTGGCCCCGGCCGCGCCCTGCCCCCGGCCGCCCCCCTGCTCGGCCCCCTGCCTGGCCGCTGGCCGCGCCCCCGCGCCCCAGCCGGCCGCTGGCCGCGCCCCAGCCGGCCGCTGGCCGCGCCCCAGCCGCCCTGGCCCCGCCCAGCCGGCCCCCGGCCGCGCCCTGGCCGCCTGGCCGCGCGCCCTGGCCGCCCGCCTGGCCGCGCCCCCGCCCCTGCGCAGGGCCGGTTCAACCATCCCCCGGGCCGGTTCAACCGCCCCGGCTCAGCCGCCCCCCCCCCCCCCCCCGCGCTCGGCCGCCCCTGCTCGGCCGGCCCACCGCCGGTTCAACCGCCCCCCAGGGCCGGTTCAACCGCCCCCCCCCCCCCCTTTTATTTTTATTTTTTTTATTTTATTTTACTTTCTGTGATCATAGTTATTTTATTTTAGGTAGGCTAATCATTGTTCATGTTATTGAAATAGGAAGCTTAATTT
The DNA here is from genome assembly GCA_029449295.1 of Zea luxurians. Classification (NCBI taxonomy): domain Eukaryota; kingdom Viridiplantae; phylum Streptophyta; class Magnoliopsida; order Poales; family Poaceae; genus Zea; species Zea luxurians. The sequence goes on along the minus strand of JAOPSE010000015.1, from coordinate 95,383,530 downwards.
AGAATTTCGTTGCGCTAGTTGATTCATTTAGTTAATTGTTTATCTAGTGCAATGTTGATCGACTTAAAATGACTAGGTTTCCATTAGTGTATATAACAGAATTCTTTTGCTAAGAACCAGTTGTAACTAATCATTAGTGCATAAACTTTAACCCCCTGCGAGACCCTTCCCCGTTTCTTTCTAACCATAACAAATGCGATATCGAATGTCATACTTGATGCATATTCGCTTTACTTGTTCCCTTGTATGGTGTACTGTTCTTTTGTATTAAATATGTGGATGTATGTATGTTTGCGCTCGCATAGAGAACGATCCGGTCGAAGAGCCCGAGGAATTCGCAGGAGAAGCCCCTGAGCAGCAGTCGGTTGGTGGAGGCAAGTGTCCTTTGACCTATTTCTGTCCTATTCATTCTTTAATTCACCTCCCGCATTACACATTTATACCTAAGGATTTACTAGCTTTTGTTATTCATGTCCTTGTTACCTATTTGGGTCGGATTATTACTGCTTAGTCTGATGCTATTGCTCAACTCTAATCAATGAACATGATGTGATTATCTATGATACGCTGTTTTCCCCTTCTTATTTATGATCATACTTGTGGCATTTAAGGGGACTCGAGCGGTTTCTCGAGTGCCTCTCCGTAAGGACCTGTTCAATGGATGACCGCCCGGGAAAACAGTGCAACCATGAGGGTGGAATGGGACGCCCTTAGCTGAATAATTGGAGGAACCGGGGTGTAGTTCGCTTAGCCGTCGTGCCGTCAATGGGGCTCGGTGTATGCGGCTCGCTCTGCCAAGGTTGATTTGTCCCTTGGGGAGGAGTGCGGTACATTTAGGAAACCTAACGGGTGGCTACAGCCCCGGGGAATCTTTGTAAAGGCTTCGTAGTGAATCCCTAGCCATTCACCTTGGGAGTGAATAAGGGTCTTGCAAGCCCGGGCTAGAGAGGGAATCACGGCTTATGGGTAAAGTGCGCAACCTCTGCAGAGTGTTATGAAACTGATATATCAGCCGTGCTCGCGGTTATGAGCGGCCAAGGGAGCTCCAGAGATTAGTGATACTTGATCAGAGATATTTTGGTACAGGTGGCAATGAGATTGATGATTCTGGTTATGATTATGGTGCTGGTAAGTGGTATTCTTTCCGTTTGGGAAGGATACATTGGGCTAATAACTTGGGTTAATGTTAAAACCTGGCTTTCTACTAGTAAGTAATAACCTGACCAACTAAAAGCAACTGCTTGACTTATCCCCACATAAAGCTAGTCCACTACAGCCAAACGGGATGCTTGCTGAGTATGTTGATGTGTACTCACCCTTGCTCTACACACCAAACCCCCCCAGGTTGTCAGCATTGCAACCACTGCTCAGGAGAAGATGAAGCTGTGGAAGGAGACTTCCAGGAGTTCCAAGACTATGACGAGTTCTAGGCGTGCGTTAGCGGCAACCCCCAGTCGGCTGCCTGTGAAGGCCGTGTTATCTACGTTTCTTTTCCGCACTTTGATTTATTGTAAGAATTATATGGACGTCTCAGACGTATGATGTAATCGACTATTATTTCCCTTTTTAATACTATTTGAGCACTGTGTGATGATGTCCATGTTATGTAACTGCTGTGTACGTGAACAACTGATCCTGGCACGTACATGGTTCGCATTCGGTTTACCTTCTAAAAACCGGGTGTGACAAAATCCCTCTAACTCGGAAGAACAGCCGACGCTAGATTGCCAGCGGGGAAAGTAATGGTGTTCCTTCTCCAGCCCTGTCTTCTCTCATTGGTCTGCAAGAATTGTCTCTGGCCAACTTTGATCAGACTCTTGAAGATATGGTCCCAGAAGATCTGTTGTCGGAGCCGACAGATGGTGAAATGATGGATATTTGTGCTGATGTGCCTGACGCCGGGCTGGAGTTATCTCGAGCAGCGTCCCGTGCCTCATCGACCTTAGAGCGCGGTCTTAAGGGTCAGGAGGCTGGTCTAGATTGTTCTGCTCCCATGGAAGTGGGTGAAGGTCCTTCAGCCTTAGAGGTGGCTGTTAAAGAGAGCTTGGCCCTCAAGGATGGCATTAGAGTTTACCCAGCTCCCGAGGGTGTTGCTGGGGATGACCCAGCTCGGATGGGTAGCGCGAGCTATGACCCAGCCCCCGAGGGTGTCCGAGTCAGTTCTCCTTCTCACACTACCATGGACATTCACGTAGGGTCTTCCCCTTCGCATTATGGTTGTATGGCAGCAACTCACACTTCGGGTCAAGAAGTCGCCTTAGAGGCCAGCGCTCCTGATGACAGAGTTTTGCCTTCTGCTGATGATACTGACCTGGTCCCTACTGATGCATTACGGGTTGTTCCGATTGGTGACCCTTCAACGAGTCGTCAGCTGATTTCTCACGACTTGGGGGTTCCCTCGTTCTTCTCCAACCTCCAGGTAATTTGGTTTCTTCTGGTCCGATTTTTATTCCGGGTAGACTGCTGTTATTATACTCATCTATTCTTAATGTTAGGCATTAGTGGACGAGATGGCTGGCCAGCTGAAATTGCAGGGTGCCTCTGTCCCAGAAGGAGCTTTGTTTCTGACGCATTGGAATCCGGTGCTGCTTCAGCGGCGTGTATCTGATTTGGAGATGGCAAATGCTGGTTAGTGCCCTTCATTTCTTCTTTAGCTTATTTGACTAATTGGCTTTATAGCTGGACATCCTTGCTTGATTGTTTCCTGACAGATATGGCCCGGCAATATTCTGATCTTGAAAAAAAGTATTCCCAAGGTCAGGCTGAACTGGCCCGACAATATTCGGATCTTGAAGAAAAGTATTCTCACGGTCAGGCTGAACTGGCCCGGGTTTCTGCTTCTCTGAATGATGCTAACACGCTGATCTCCACTTTCCATGCTCAGTTTGATTCTGAAAAGGTGGCCACAGAATTGAACTTTCTCTTGCCCTTATCTGTTATGTTTTTAGTGCTTGCTTGACGCCGGAGAAACTGGCCCTTGTCTGCAGGAGGAGAAGCATGCTCTTGCCACTTCTCGCGACAACCTGGACAAGTTATATCGTGACGCCAGCAACTCGTTGACCCTCTTGGAGAGGAGCCATCGTTTCACCAAGGAAGACTCGGATAACCATCGTTACAAGTTGCAAGAGTCCCTAGATGATATGATTCGCCTCAGGCAATTGGTGTCGAGCAAGGATACTGTCATCAAGGATCTGCGTGCTTCCAAGAAGTCGGTCGCCCAGGAGCTAGAGGTCGCTCAGTTGGCTGTCAAGGCCACTGAAGACGCTTCTGCTACTCTGAGGGCTCAGCGCGACAGAGCTATGGACAAAGCCATCCGCGCGGGGCGGATCCTGATGAGAAGACCCGGCGTGGTTGTTCCTGGCGACATAGTTGCGGACGTGAATGCAGCTCCTGATTCCTCGAGTCGTCCCTCTTCGTCAGTTGCCCCTGAGAAGAATATTTCCAAATAGAAAACACTGAATGCTTTGAGTATATGGTTAGTGTGCTCGGATGTTCCGTTAGAAAACACTTTTCAGTACTGAATGCTGTTATTGTTTTCCCGTTGCTAGAATTCAACGGTATCTACAATCGTAAAAGTAAATGCATTATGATGGTTTTGAAATTTTTTTCGTGGGGCATAGAGATCACCCTGGGATGAATAACTGCAAACATGCCGAATGTGCCATGTCAATTTAAGTCATTACCAACTTAAATCGATCTCTCCGTTATTAGGGGTATAGTGATCACCCCGAGTCAAGTAAGCATGAGCATGTCGCACCGCCTTAAGCCATTGCCGACTTAAACCGATTGCTCCGTTAGCAGGGTATAGTGGTCACCCTGAGTTAAGTAAGCATGAGCATGTCGCACCGCCTTAAGTCATTGCCAACTTAAGCCGATTGCTCCGTTAGCAGGGTATAGTGGTCACCCTGAGTTAAGTAAGCGTGAGCATGTCGCACCGCCTTAAGTCATTGCCGACTTAAGCCGATTGCTCCGTTAGCAGGGTATAGTGGTCACCCTGAGTTAAGTAAGCGTGAGCATGTTGCACCGCCTTAAGCCGATTGCTCCGTTAGCAGGGTTTAGTGGTCACCCCGAGTTAAGTAAGCGTGAGCATGTTGCACTGCCTTAAGTCATTGCCGACTTAAGCCGATTGCTCCGTTAGCAGGGTTTAGTGGTCACCCCGAGTTAAGTAAGAATGCAGGTTGATAGTGAACAATTTGAGTGCTCTTGAAGTCTTTTTATTGACGATATATTTCCCAGTTTACAGAATACATCACCGTCCCAATAGCTTTTGAGATATAGCTAGGGGTAAAACTTCATGAGGTGTTCTATGTTCCATGAGTTCCCAATTTCCGTACCGTCCATTTGAGTGAGACGATACGATCCCGGCCGAATGACTTCTGCTACTATGAATGGTCCTTCCCATAGCGGTGATAGTTTGTGCCGTCCCTCCCCCGTTAGAATTTGGCGGAGGACGAGATCTCCCACTGCGAAGGATCGATGCCGTATGGCCTTATCGTGATAGCGCCTTAGAGTTTGCTGATACCGTGCTGATTGAATCACTGTGTTCAGTCGCTCTTCCTCGAGTACGTCAACATCCTCCAGTCTAGTGGCTTCAGCTTCTGCTATGTTTTCAAAGATCAACCTTGGTGCCCCAAACTTGAGATCAGCAGGTAGCACTGCCTCCGAACCGTAGACCATGAAGAAAGGAGTATTTCCATGCAGAGCTCGACTAGCTTGAGTTCTCAGGCTCCAAACAACGTACGGCAGCTCTCTAATCCACTTTCCTGCGAACTTTTCATTCTTGTCGAAGACTTTCTTTTTGAGCGCCTCCAATATCATCCTGTTGGCTCTTTCTACCTGCCCGTTGGCTCTTGGGTGCGCCACCGAGGCATATTTGATCTGAATGCTCTTTTGCTCGCAGAAATCGAAGAACTCTGAGCTTGTGAAGTTGGATCTTAGGTCGGTTATGATGCTATTTGGTATTCCAAACCTGAATATTATGTCTTGTATGAATTCCACTGCCTTAGCTGAAGTTAGAGAAGCAATGAGTTTGCACTCTATCCATTTAGTGAATTTGTCGATAGCAACCAGTACATGAGTGTATCCTCCTTGAGCTTTTTTGAAAGGTCCAATCATATCCAATCCCCAGCATGCGAACGACCAAGTTACGGTATGGTTTGCAGTTGCTGTGCTGGTAGATGCTGCTGTTTTGATAAGTACTGGCAGGCTTGGTACCTCTGAACTAACTCGGCTGCATCACTTTTTGCTGTTGGCCAGTAGAAACCTGATCTGAAAACCTTCCCAACCAGGGTCCTGGAGGCTGCATGTACCCCACATTGCCCAGCATGAACCTCTTCTAGCAGTTGCTTTCTGGTGGCTGAGAGAATGCATTTCATGAAGACTCCTGATGCGCCCCTTCTGTATAGCGTTTCTCCGATGAGAGTATAATGAGCTGACTGTCTTGCAATTCGTTCTGCCGTATTTTTGTCGTCTGGTTCCTCCTCATTTTTTATGTACTTGATGATCGGCTCCCTCCAGTCATCAGAATCTGACTCTGGTTGGCTCAGAGCGTTGCATTCTTCCACCTGATCCATTGAAAATGCTCGGGTGCGATACTTCTTGGACAAAAACTCCAAGTGGGGCCTGAGTCCGACTGGATCCTAGTTTAGACAATGCATCAGCTGCCGCATTGCGGTCTCTCTCTACATGATGAAATTTAAAACCTTCAAATTTGTCCTCTAGTTTCCGGACAGCAGTGCAGTATTTTCCCATGGAGTCATTCGAGCAGTCCCATTCTTTGTTTATCTGACTTATGACCACCAGAGAATCTCCATACACCATCAGTCTCTTGATGCTTAGTGATATGGCAATGTTCAGTCCATGAATCAGAGCTTCATATTCGGCTGCATTGTTAGATGCCGGAAATAACAATTGAAGAGCATACTTGAGTTGTTCACCTCCAGGTGCAATAAAGAGGATCCCTGCACCTAGGGATGGCAGTGGGTACGGATATGGGTAAATAACCGCGGTTATTTACCCGTTGGGTACGGATATGGTGGAGTTTTATATCTACGGGTACGGGTATGGGTACTATATGGTATCCACGGGTAATAATTTTGTGGGTATGGATATCTGCTATCCATATCCGTCACCCGATGGACATATGACATGTGGACCCAAATAGTAGCCAGCACAGCAGTCCTCCGGTGGCCAGCAGTCCAACGTCCAAGTCCAAGCAGCCTGCCGCAGTGCCACCTACGGCCCAGGAGGCCAAGAGGCTACGACCAGAGGCCAAATCCAATCAAACATCCAAGCGATCAACAGCCTGCGCCTTGCCCCTGCGGTCTTGGACTCTTGGTCTTGGCCTCTCGGGCTCTCGGCGGTCAGTCACTCAGTCGGTCTCCAACTCCAAGTTTCTAACCCTAGCCAGCCGCCAAGCTTGAAGTTCCAGTCGTGCTCGTGCAGGGCTACAGCGAGCAGCAAGCCGCCGAGCATAGGGTGCCACCGAGCAGCCGAGCCGCCACCGAGCAGCCGAGCCACCGTCCGAGCCACCTTGCCGCCGCCGAGCGCCGAGTCTTTTCTTGTAAATTAAAGTCGCTTGGATAAATTAGTGTTTCAATATAGAGTTTTGGACAGATTGCTTGTAGGGATTTGAAAAGATTACTTGCGGAAATTTTAGTGGGCGGGCGGGTAACGGATACCCGGCGGGTACGGGTACGGATACAAATCCGTACCCACGAGCGTAAATGGGTATGGGTATGGTTTTATCTCGTGGGTATGGATACACGAACCATATATCCACGTTCTACCCACCTGATTGCCATCCCTACCTACACCTGCTCCCTGCAGCTTCAACGAGCCATCAAAATACATTCGCCACACTTCTGCGGTTTCCGGGTTATCCGGTACCTGCTGCTCAGTCCACTCTGATACGAAGTCAACCAGTGCTTGAGGTTTGATAGCAGTGCGAGGTCGAAATTCAATGTCATGAGATCCCAGCTCGCAGGCCCACTTGGCTATTCTGCCGATAGCTTCTTTGTTGTGAAGAATATCTCCTATCGGAAATCCAGTGACTACTATGACTTTGTGGTCGTCGAAGTAGTGACAGAGCTTGCGTGCAGTTAGAAGTACTACATATAATAGCTCCTGGACTTGAGGGTATTTCTTCTTCGAGGACCCCAGAACTTCACTGATGAAATAGACAGGATGTTGTACCGGGTATGCATGTCCTTCTTCTGCTCGCTCGACTACCAACGCGGTGCTCACCACGTGAGTCGTGCAAGAGATGTATAATAGCAAATCTTCAGCCGATTGAGTCGGCGTGGCTCGGTGCGGCGGTTTCAGCATCGGTGGTGTTGTCAAGAACTTTTTCAACGCATCTAGAGCTTCCTGTGCTTCTAAAGTCCACTGGAATTTGTCCACCTTCTTGAGTAACTTATAGAATGGTAAGCCTTTTTCTCCCAGCCTTGATATGAATCTGCTTAGGGCTGCCATACATCCGGTGAGTCTTTGAACTTTCTTCTGTGATCGTGGTGCTTCCATCCTCATGATAGCCTCGATCTTTTCGGGATTGACTTCAATTCCTCGGTGGCTGACAATAAACCCGAGCAACTTTCCTGCTGGCACTCCGAAAACGCACTTTTTAGGATTAAGCTTCCATCTATATCGTCGTAGACTGTTGAAGACCAGCTGTAAATCTTCAATGAAATTTTCTGAATCCTCTATCTTGATCACCATGTCATCCACGTAAGCTTCCACACGCTTGCCCTAGTGATCGGCTAAGAATGTCTGAATAGCCCTCTGATAAGTTGCTCCAGCATTTTTGAGGCCGAACGGCATGGAGGTATAGCAGAAGGCTCCAAACGGGATGATAAATGTTGTTTTTTCCTCGTCTTCTTTTGCCAAACTAATCTGATGATATCCAGAGTAGCAATCCAAGAAAGACAGTATAGAGCATCCGACGGTTGAGTCCACCACCTGGTCGATTCTAGGAAGTCCAAATGGATCCTTCGGACAGTGTTTGTTGAGATCCGTATCCACTTTATTCTTTTTGAGTACAAGAACAGGGTTGGCTAACCACTCAGGATGTAACACCTCTCTAATGAATCCAACCACGACCAAGCGAGCCAGCTCAGCACGGATGGCTTCTCTCTTGTCGGGCGTAAAGCGACGTAAGTTTTGTCGTATTGGCCTCGCCTGGGGGTAGACCTTCAATTTGTGCTCGGCCAGCTCTCTTGGGACTCCCGGCATATCCGCAGGTTGCCATGCGAATACGTCTCGGTTATCTTGCAGAAACTGGACGAGCGCGCCTTCCTATTTGTCATCCAGGCTGGAGCTGATGATGGCGGTTTTGTGTTCACAGCGAACCCGAGGTTGATCCTTTTGGTTTCTTCAGTCGACCGCATAGAGGTCACAGCTTGAGCTTCGTTCGCGGGTACCGCAAGGTCTTCCTCAGGCTTTGAGTTCGCCTGTGCAGAAGAAATCGTCGATGGTTTGGTGGTGAGGGCCGCCTGAATGGCCACTCGGAAACATTCTGCGGCGCCTTGGAAGTCAGCGCGCATAGTTATGATCCCTTGTGGTCCTGGCATCTTCAATATCATGTATGTATAATGTGGAATAGCCATGAACTTCGCCAATCCGGGCCTCCCGATGATGGCGTTGTATCCGCAGTCGAAGTTTGCCACCTCGAACCTCAGGAACTCGGTTCTGTAGTTTTCCGGAGTTCCGAAGGTGACCGGCATGTAGATGTGGCCCAGCGGGTACTCCCCGTCCACTAGTACCTTCTTTACCCTACTCTCTCGGATCACCGGATCGACGAGGAGCGGGTATTTGCCTGGGTTATCGAAGTTGAGCCACTGATCTGCCCGAGTGAAGGTGATCAGGTGCTCAGACCATCGGTACGGGGCAGGAGGACCGGTGGCCGCCACCAGTATCTGACGATCGTTGAGCTTTTGTTGTCTCTTGCTTTCTTGTGACCCGTGTCCGTCGAAGATGATGTTGACTTCTCTATCGACGCGCGGGAAAGCTCCTCCTCTTCCCTCCTCCTGCTGCTGGGGTTGTTGCGGTTCTCCCGGTCCTCCTCGCGGCGGGGGAGGAGGTAGAGGTTGGAAGGGTCGGCCGTGCCCGACGGAGTGCTTGAAATCCCAACAGTTCCGGAGGGTGTGGCGCATGTACTTGTGGTACGGGCACTGGGCGTCGAGGATGTCGTCCAGCGTGCGTTCGCCTCCGCGAGGTCCTCCTCGGGCGTGAGAGGCGGGCGGTCCGGCGGCGTGGACCTCTTCACGAGGCCTCTTCTCCTAGCGCTTGTCGGGTTGCTGGTTCGTGTCGCATCGCGGCGCCGCTGGCGCAGGCTTCGCTCCTTCGATGAGGTCCTGAGCTCATTCGTCGGCGGTGATGTAGAGATCGGCCTCCTGGAACAGCTGCTCGGAGGTAGTCGGCGCCTTCTGCAGTATGGTTCGGATGAAGGCCGAGTCATTGGATCCCCTGTAGAAATCCTCGATCACTGCTGCCTCCGCGACCTCGGGGATACGATTTCTCATGGTCTGGAACCTTTTGAGGTACGACCGAAGAGTTTCGTCCCCTCGGCGCTTGATGGATTTGAGGTCCCATGGCTGCGCCGGTTTGTCGGAGAGAGACTGAAAGTTGGCGGTGAAGCGCCGACTGAAGTCGCTCCAGTCGTCGATGCAGTGTCAGGGTAGGTGTCGCAGCCATTGCAGCGCGTCTTGTCCAAGGACGATAGGTAAGTATGCGGTCATTACGTCCTCAGTCGCCCTAGCGGCTCGGGCAGCGGTGGTGTAGATGGCCAGCCAGCCTCCCGGATCCTGCTTAGGTTCATATTTGTCGACGTTGGATACCTTGAAGTTAGGGGGCCATTGAATGGCCCTGAGGCGCGGAGTAAGTGCTAATACTCCACACGTGTCCTCCTGTCATCGATGATGTTGTCTGTCCCAGGGAGGGGAGCAGTTGTCATGGTGCCTCGACTGTCCCTGGGTGGTGCCACCAGTTGAAGCCGTGGCCGACTCAGTCCTGGTAGCCTGACTCCGGGCTGGGATGCCGTGATCCCGGTCGTACTCTTCTCGGCGACGGATCTCGTTCTCATGTCGTCGTTTGTGTGAGGCATTGATGGAGCTCCATGCGTCCTGCCGACTGTTGATAGCGTGTCGTAGATCGTTCGGCGGGTGAGCGAGGGGTAGAGGATGATTGGCTGCTTGAGTGAATAACCGTCGGTAGCCCTCGGTGTCAGGAGTCCAGGGGAGGCCATCAGTTATCCGAGCCAATACTCCACCAACTTCACTCGGCGTGTTCATAGCTCGGGCGAAATCGGGGTTCAGGTTGTGTCCGAAGAGTGGATTTTCCTAGCGTTGCCTTGTTTCCTGCTCGGCCTATTCTTGAGCCCGTCGACGATCGCGTCGTCGGGAATTCCTTCTTTCCCTGAAGACACGTTCTTCTGGAGTTTCTCCCATCTCCAAGACCTCGTCTCATGATACGGGTTGCGCAGGGTCCCGTTCTCCGGCCTCGTGATGTCGCTGGATATTTCGGCATCGGTTCCTTCGTCGGTGGGATTCCCGCTGAGGAGGTTCCTCTCCAGGTGCAGTCGGTTCGTCGTCGGAGATGGGGGGCGATTCTACTCTCCCGATGAAGAGGACGTTCGGGTAGAATGGAACAGTTGTCATGGTGATCTTCTTTCTGCCCTCCTTTGAGGACGGAGGCATAGAGAGACCAGATTGACGATCCTTTGCCTCATTTGCTTCCTTTTTCCTTGTAATCCGTGTCCATTCTTCCGTTGGAGAGGTGGACAGCGGAGTTCTCCAGGCTGACGGACCCTCAGCTCCTAGCTTGTTGAAGGTGATCTTTCCTCGGAGCACTGGAGGTTGCACTTTTCTCTGCTTTGCCCCGATTTTCTCGGAGATCTTTGAGGAAAACTTTCTCCCCGGTGGATCCATGATGCGATGTAGAGTTCCCTCCTCATCCGCTACAGATGAGATAGTTCCGAAGCAGAACGTGGATCCGGGGCAGAGGATGATCTTGTGCTGGAAGGTGACGGCCATTGAGCTAGCTTGGATCGATGACACACCCCCTACCTGGCGCGCCAGCTGTCGGTGTTTTGGGTCCGACCGTGCACCCGGGGTTACCCCTCAAGGTGCTTTTAGGAGTAGGACGGTGTTACCGACTGTAGCTCGATGGTTCGTGCTGGGCGCATGAGAAATAGTGGACGATGATGTACAGGTTCGAGCCTCTTTGAGATGCGTAACACCCTACGTCCTGGCGAGAGTGCTTTATGTGATGGGTTACAAGGGAGTTCTCTAGTGCTGGAAAATGTAGAGAGCAGGGTGGATGGCTAAGTAAGGAGGAATCGATCTGAAGGGGTGCCCCCTAGGCCTTATATACTCGACCGTGGAGCGTTACATGCAGATATGATTACAACGTATGCCTAAGAAATAGTGAACCAACTGAGTTTATCATCCTATAATTCAGCCGACCCTATCCTCGCTTGGTTCCATCATATGAGGCTCCCGCGTGGGAAGGTCGGGTCACTGTTGTGATTACTGCTCGAATTCGTTGGGCCGTCTGGGCTTGCACCAATCCAGCCTTGTGTCAATCCGCTTCACTGGTCGTTCCTCCCCAGGCCCACGAGGGGATGACCTTATGAATTATGGGGCCCTTGGGCCTTTCATGAGTTCTTTTATCCTTCTGGTGGACCCGGGGGATATTTGTCCCCCACAAAGTCATCCAAGTATTCTGAACTTCCCATTCAATACAAGAGCAAAGCCAACCACTCAAAGACACATTCAAAGCATTCAATCCACTCCAAGTTTCCAAAATCAACTCTAGTGCTTAGAAACTTGAGAAAGGATTATTTATGTCCATTTGTGCTCTTGTTGCTTGGATTGCCTTCTCTCCTTCCCATCCTTATTCTTAAGTGCTTTGTAAAGCTAGCAAGAGACACCTAAGTGTGTGGTGGTCCTTGCAGGGTCTTAGTGACCCGTGTGATTAAGGAGAAGGCTCATCCGGTCTAAGTGACCGTTTGAGAGAGGGAAAGGGTTGAAATAGACCTAGCCTTTGTGGCCTCCTCAATAGGGATTAGGTTCTTTGGAACCGAACCTAGGTAAAACAAATCACTGTATCCACTTGTGTTGATTCCCATTTTGATTTGTTTGCCATCTTTCCTCTCTCTAAAGTTTCCTTGCCAATATTGGTTTGAGTTTGCTCCCAAACATCATCTGCATCATTTGAGCAACTCGTGGCAAGAAAAACAATCTTCCACCTTGGATTTAATTCTAACACTAACCCCGGCCTCAATGTGTGTTTAAGTTTATAAATTTCAGGTTTGGCCTATTCACCCCCCTCTAGGCGACTTTCATATACCCACCTGAATGCTAGCCTAGTTCCTATTGCATGGCGCCGATAAGTCGGGCCCACACAACAACCCCTTATCCTTGCCTGGGTTCACTTGCCAGGAAGCCCGCACGTTCGGGTGCTCTGACCGGTAGACGGGGCCCACCATTTGACCACAGTCTGCACCCCTCGTCGTCACTCACCGACATGTGGGGCCCACTGCTCAATCAATTATACGAATCACACGCTGCTTTCTCGATTCGTTGAGCAATGGGGCTATCTTCCGTATTCAAGCGCCTATTATCAATCAGCCGCTGACATGTGGGGTCAGGGCATCATAATCATCCCTATCCATGGGATATCACTTCCACCAAACTATTGTGATGCATGGAGGTTGTTTGGCATCTGAACCTCGTCCGTTAGGGCCTTGCTGGTCGCGGGATATAAAACCAAGGCCTCGTGTCCCCTATCCTCCATCACACCAGAGCGTCGAACTATTTTGTAAGAACCTGGATCGCCATAGCCGAGCGGAGAGAAGGATAGAAAGAGAGAGAGAGTGCTACCATTGATCCTCATCAAGCCGAGGATGTTCACTGGTACATGCCACCCACATACATAGTTTTTCTGGGTGGGATAGTTGGTTGGAGGTCGGGAATCGCTCGTTGGAGCTTGGCCGCCTCCACCGGACCGCACAACGTCGTGGGCAACCTCAATCTTGTCGTCTTCATCGGTATGTCAGTCTCTCCCATATTCGCCATCCCTCCCTCTTCCTTACACACACCTCTACACATGCTCCAGTTCACTAGAAGCCAATTGCGCTTTTGCCGGCGATGGTGCCACCGCGGACGAGCTGTCGCCGCGGTGGCTTGGTCACCCGTGGACAAGGGAGTATGCAGGAGCCATTGATCTGATTGCCAACGGTCACAATTAGATCGCAAATATACCATTTCAATCTAGGGTAATCTGGTTCCTCAGTTTAGGATCCAACAGTAAAATGCTCCTTCACGTGGGGTGGTTGTGGTCAGTTTTCACGAGTCCCTAGAATTGTAAGTAAATTACCCGCGATCTTTTTGGCTATAGGAAGATCCTCATAGTTAAATCCTAAAATTTATAATTTTAACCCTGACCTTTCTGGAAATAGGAACCATCGTCCATTTCTGGTTTAGGTGAATAAAATAACTCTAGAAATTGGGGAAAATATCTAATAATCATTTTGGGTATAAAAATAATGCCAAAACAACCTTGAAGTTAGAAAATCCATAACTAATTCATTTTAACCCCAATTTTAGTGGTTCTTGAATCTACGATTTCGTAGCGACGCATAGAATATCCTAACATAGGTTGTTCTCATGTTTTGGTGTAATGTTATCATATCCATTATTTGTTTATTTGTATGTATTGCTACGAATAGAAATGAGGTCACGAAGAATCTCAAGCCCGACTTTTAGGGAAGCATATGGACAACAAGGTTATCGCAAGTAAAAGACAAGTTGTGTCCTTGATCACATTCTTTGACCTAATAATGTTCATGATTTGGATAATCATTGTGTCATGCTTAGGTTAAATTGATGAGACCTATTAGGTTACCTAGTATTGTTTATCCTACACCTTGCAAACAAATGAATTATTGGGTAGTCTTGCTATTGCTCTACATGCTTTTGGGATTAATACTATATATGAAATTATGATCATGCTATATTAGTGCCAATGGATTATTTATTGTTCAAGACAAGATCATTTTGTTAATTGGAACATGGAGAGACCACCCAAAAAAACAGTGCTACCACAAGGGTAGAATGGGACGCCCTTGGCCAATTAATTAGTAAAGCTATAAGATATTACCTTACCCAAAACGGGAAAGTAGGGAGTGAATCGCTGCAGTGCATAGTGTTGGTTGTTATTACAACAATGGGGTTACAGACCGTGGAAAAGGGCCAATGCTCCCTTTTGCCTGAAATCGTAGCAGGTTTTCTCGAGCTAGTGGAACTTCGAAAAGGCCTCATAGTGGGTCCCTAGCCATTCACCTTGGAAGCGTCTAAGGGTCTAGCTGACCCTAGCTACATAGAAAACAAGTTTTGTGGGTAAAGATGTGTAACCTCCACAGAGTGTAAAACTGGTATATTAGCCGTGCTCACGGTCATGAGCGGCTCGGACCCTCACATGAGTAATTTATGGAATTAAAATTAACATGCCATTTGCATTGCATTATGGGATTTATTCATCATTGTGAGCAATTATTTAATTGGGTTTGTATACACTTATACTTAGTAATTGCTAATAAAATTTTGACCAACTTATTTAAAAGTGATACTTAGCCTTAACCATTTTCCTTGGTAAGCTTTACACTACACATGAGCCCCACCATAAGTGAGCTCATGCACATTATTTCCCACACCAGGTGAAGAATAGGTATCGCAAGATGAGGAGCATGAAGGATGCTATGGTGATTTAGAGAGGTCTAGGTCGTCATCTCCCAGTCAACTATGGTTGTGGAGGATTTTTTTTCCGTTGTATGATGTAATTTATTTAGCTATATAGTTCAGAAGTTCTATTATATAATAAACATGTCACATTGTTTTCTGTGCCCTGAGTCATCATATGTGTGAGACTTGATCCTGGAACACATTTGAGAAGCATCTGGATTTGTCCTTAAATCTGGTTGTGACAGTCCTTGAGCCACAAACTTAGCCAGTATGTCAGAATGTTCATTATCTAGCCTTAGGATGTTATTTACAGAGAAACTTTCAAAGTAAGCTTGCATTCTTTAGACCATGCTATGATACTTCTCTAGAGTCGGGATCTTTGCTTTACTCGTTTTGTCAACATGGCCTGTAATGACCTGAAAGTCAGATTTAAGGATTGCTCGCTTTGCACCCATTGCCTTAAGCTTCCTCAAGCCTAGCAACGAAGCTTTGTATTCTGCAATGTTGTTTGTGCATTGGAACTGCAATTTGGATGCATATGATTTTTTACTTTTGATGGTGAGATTATAATAGACGCACCACCAGCCCCAAAGGACCCATATGAGCCATCACATGGAGACGAAGTACACTGGCATTTGCTTTTTGGTTCTTTCTTTTACCTTCTCTTGAACCAAAGTAGCACTTATTGTGGGCTGCGAGGCAGATACATAGAGCAACAGGGGAGCCCCTAGCGATGGTGGGTAGACGGTTGTCAGCTGGATCAGATATTGTTTTAGCTCTTCAAAAGCTTGCTATTGTGTTGGTCCCCATTGGAATACTTCTGTTGATTCCAATACCTCGAAGAAAGGCAAGCTTTGCTCTACAGACCTTGAAATAATTATGTCCAAAGAAGCAAGCCTTCCTGCTTACCTTTGAGCTCCCTTCCTTGACTTCGAGGGTTCCATCTGAAGTATAGCCTCTATCTTGTGTCAATTTTCTTTAATCCCTTTTGTTGATATAAGGCAACCAAGGAATTCACCCTTCTTCACTCTGAATACACATTTTTCAGGATTGAGCTTCAGGCCTGCCATTCAAAAGTTGGCGAAGGTCTCTTGAAGATTTGAGATATGGCTTTGCAGCTTCATGCTTCTTACAATGATGTCATCAACATAGGTTAAAACATTTTTGCCTAGCTATGTGCATAACACCTCGGTTGTCATCCTGCTGAAACTTCCACCATCACTTGAGTCCCTCAAACATCCACAGATAACAATAGGTGCCACTGGGGGTTATGAAACTAGTCATCGGCTCATTCTCTTTCCTCATCCACATCTGATGATACCCTGAATAGAAATCTAGTAAGCTCATAAGCTCCAAAGTAGTCGCTGCATTTACAAGGGAATTAATTCTTGGCAATGGAAACTCATCCTTTAGGCATGCCTTGTTGAGGTCTATGAAATCTTTACACATCCTCCACTTGCCATTTGATTTCTTGACCATGACTATGTTGGCAAGCCATTCTTGATATGCAACTTCACTTATCATGCTAGCACCGAGCAATCTTTTGACTTTGGCTTTTGCACCTTTGGCCTTGTCTTCAGACATCATACGAAGCTTTTGCTTTCTTGCTTTAATGCTTTGATCAATATTTAGTGCATGCTCTATGATACTTCTATCAATTCCACATAAGTCATTTGCTGACCAGGCAAATACATCCTTGTTATGAAACAATAACATTTTGAGGTCTAATTCTTGCTCCAAAGAAAACTACGAGTCAAAGAAAACCCTTTGGTCAGCCACATCTTCACACGGTAGAATTGGCTTCAGCTGATCCACCGAAGATGCCTTTTCTTTTATTTTCTTATGTGATGTTGGATCTTGCGCTTCGGCTTCATAAATATTGTAGACGATTTGGGCTCTTATTAGGTCCCTTTTACCCTCCATGCGGCCTCTTGTCTTCCGTTCATTGATATGACTCCTTGATTGCTTAGTATATTCATGCAGAGATAAGCAGAATGCAAAACTGCTTCCAAGATACTGAGTGTTCCTCTTCCAATAATTGCATTGTATGAGAACTCCATGTCGACTATCTCAAATACAACTTCTTCTGTTCTTGTATTGTTAACATAGCCAAAGGTGATGGACATGACCAATTTGCCAAGTGCCAACACATGTTGCCCTCTTAAGCTACAGAGAGGATAAGTTGAATCTTGGATTTTATCTTCTGACACCTACATCTGCTTCAAGGGTTTTCCGAATATGACATATGTTGCATTGTCTATGTCAACCAAGACATTGTGGACTATGAAGCCCTTTATGACACATGAGATCACCATAGCATCTCTGTGTGGGTAATATTTGAGACGAAGGTCCTCTTAGGAGAATGTAATGGGAATGAGAGAACATTTTGTTTTCATGTAGGGTCGTTGGACACCCACATGTTGTACCCTTCTTTGGGCTTCTTTTCTCTACTTTTTGTTGTTGGGTTTGAAGCTCGAGCCCCCAATGATAGGGAGCGCAAGCTTCTTTGAGTTTTATGACGAAGCTTGATGGCTTGCCATGCTCTTCGTCGTGGTCGTGGAATCACTGGAGGTGGGCGCCAATGTTAGTCACTCGTTTTTTATTTCTAAAAGATATAAAAATAAGGCAACACAAGTTATTAAATTAGAAGCTTCTCCCTTCAACTAACTCTTTTTTGAAGGTTAATTAAAGGGAGAAGATAAAGGATATGACAATAAGATAATGAAAACAATATGTAAATCAAGAAGTGCAAGACATATCACTCATCTGGATGTGCATACTCGTATTTATTTTATTCCTTGCAAGATATCAAGTGATTACAAGTGTACCTTCAGCTTCACACAAGCGAGAGCCCAAAGGTATCTTCGAAGGCTGAGCGGTTCTACGCTCGAGAACCAAAAATGTAACTTATGGATGACACTTTCCTCTATTTATAGTTGCGGGGTACAACTCTGTATGAAATTACAAACATGCCCCCAAACCCTATATATGGTCACTACAAACATTATGAGGGCAATATCGTACTTTCCCATCTACATATCTTCTAGATCAAGTCTTCCACGACCTTTATCTTCGTCTCTGCTTCGTAAGCCACATCTCACCACCCAAAGCTACCTCCTTTGGCATCAACTGGCTTAGCACTCTCGTGAACTTGAATCTTCTTAGCTTCGTCCCTATTGTTAGCTTTGTCTTGGTGATGAAGGTGAAGACTTTTACCTGAAACTTGCTTTTCATGACGAAGTTAGTAAAATGTAGACCTCTCGCGACGAAGGCTCTTCCCCAAAAAAAGTTTATAGAATTCCTTTTCTAGGCAGTTTCCATACATACCATAGGGGTAGATATGATATATCACATCCATAGGCATTGGGCTTGTGTTCTTATTATGATGTAGTTGGTAGTCGATATTGCCTATTGTACTTGGTAATACTATACGGTACATTTCGCATGTGCACACATGGCTACATGATCGAAGCACATATTGGATATTGGTCTCGAGTATCTTATAGACTAAGTCATGGAAATTACATGCTTATCAGGCATGTAATGTCACATATCACACATTTATTATGGTATACCTAAGACTTATCCAATAAGCTAGGGCTATGGATTTGTAATCAACGCTTTAGATGTGGGGTCTAAGCCTTAGGTTTGTACTACTGAAAGTCACCTAGAGGGGGTGAATAGGCGGAATCTAAAATTTACAAACTTAAGCACACACTACAAGTCGGGGTTAGCGTTAGAATTAAACTCGGATCCGAAAGAGAGGGCAAAAACAAATCAACCAAGAAATAAAGCGGATGACACGGTGATTTGTTTTACCGAGGTTCGGTTCTTGAGAACCTAGTTCCCGTTGAGGTGGTCACAAAGACCGGGTCTCTTTCAACCCTTTCCCTCTCTCAAACGGTCACCTAGACCGAGTGAGCTTTCTCCTTAATCAACCGGGTCACTTAGACCCCGCAAGGACCACTAAAAACTTAGTGTCTCTTGCTTTGATTACAAGTTACTTAGAGAACAAGAATGAGGAAGAAGAAAGCGATCCAAGAACAAGAGCTCAAAGAACACAAGCAAAACACTCTCTCTAGTCACTAGGTGTTTGGAGTGAATCTGGGACTTGGAGAGGCTTAGATTCTTTTGAATTGTGTCTAGTATGGAATGCACTAGCTCTTGTATTGAATGTGAAGTGCTGGAAACTTGGATGCTTGGAGTGGTGGTGGTTGGGGGGTATTTATAGCCCTCAACCCCCAAAACAGTCGTTGGGGATGGCTGCTATCGATGGGCGCACCGGACACTGTCCGGTGTGCCAGCCACGTCACCCAACCGTTAGGGTTCTGGAGCAGTTGACCGTTGAAGCTTTGTCTTCATGCGGCACCGGATAGGCACTGTTCACTGTCCGGTGCCCATCTGACTTCTGCTCTTTGACTCTGCGTGCACTGTTCATGCACAGTAGCTCTGTCCCGCGCTTTTGCAGTCGACCGTTGCACCGGAGAGCCGTTGCTCCACTGGTGCACCGAACAGTCCGGTGGCACACCGGACAGTCCGGTGAATTATAGCGGAGCGTGGCCTAGAAAACCCGAAGGTGGCAAGTTCGGAGTTGTACGGTCCTAGTGCACCAGACACTGTCCGGTGGCACACTGAGCAGTCCGGTGCGCCAGACCACAGCACACTTGGGTTTCTTTGCTCCTTTATTTTTGAACCCTTTCTTTAGTCTTTTTATTGGTTTGTGTTGAACCTTTATGCAGCTGAGGAATATATAATCTAGAGCAAACTAGTTGTCCAATACTTGTGTTGGGCATTCAACCACCAAAATTATTTATAGGAAGAGGTTAAACCCTATTTCCCTTTCAATCTCCCCCTTTTTGGTGATTGATGCCAACACAAACCAAAGCAAATATATAAGTGCAGAATTTGAACTAGTCTGCATAATGTAAGTGCATAGGTTACTTAGAATTAAACCAATTTACAATTTCGCTAGATATGCATGGATTGCTTTCTTTTTATTTGACATTTTGGACCACGCTTGCACCACTTGTTTTGTTTTTGCAAATTCTTTTAGAAAATCTTTTCAAAGTCTTTTTGCAAATAGTCAAAGGCATATGAGTAAGATTGCAAGAAGCATTTTCAAGATTTGAAATTTTCTCCCTCTGTTTCAAATGCTTTTCCTTTGACTAAACAAAACTCCCCCTGATTGAAATTCTCCTCTTAGTGTTCAAGAGGGTTTTACCAATTTTTGTAAATATCATTTGAACATGATCAAATACATTTAGAAACCATTTTGGAAAAATTCTTGAAAATTTTGAAATTGGTGGTGGTGCGATCCTTTTGTTTTGGGCTTAATATTTTCTCCCCCTTTGGCATTAATCGCCAAAAACGGAGACTTTTGAGAGCCCTTTTACTTTCTCCCCCATTGGTACAAGTAAATATGAGTGAAAATATTGTACCAATGTGAAGTGTGGTGGAGTAACGACGAAGGGTAAATGATATCGGTAGAGTGGAGTGGAAGCCTTGTCTTCATCGAGTACTCCATTTCCCTTTCAATCCAGGACTTAGCATTAAAAAGACACTTGGAAACACATTAGTCATAGCAAACGAAAGAGATATGATCAAAGGTATGAGCTATGTGTGCAATGTTTCAATCAAAATTCCGAGAATCAAGTATATTTAGCTTATTTCTAAGTTTGCTAAAGGCTTTCTCATATAAGGGCTTGGTGAAGATATCGGCCAATTGATCCTTGGTGTTAGGCTATCTCGATATCCCCTCTCTGTTAGTGATCCCTCAAAAAGTGATACCGAATGTCTATGTGCTTAGTGCGGCTGTGTTCAACGGGATTATCCGCCATGCAGATAGCACTCTCATTGTCACGTAGGAGAGGGAGTTTGCTCAATTTGTAGCCATAGTCCCTAAGGGTTTGCCTCATCCAAAGTAATTGCGACAACAATGACCTGCGGCAATATACTCGGCTTCGACGGTGGAAAGAGCTACTGAGTTTTGTTTCTTTGAAGCCCAAGACACCAGGGGTCTCCCTAGAAACTGACAAGTCCCTGATGTGATCTTCCTATCAATTTTACACCCTGCCCAATCGGCATCAGAATAACCTATTAAATCAATGGTGGATCCCCTGGGGTACCAAAGCCCAAACTTAGGAGTGTAAACTAAATATCTCATGATTCTCTTCATGGCCCTAAGGTGAACTTCCTTAGGATCGGCTTGGAACCTTGCACACATGCATACGGAAAGCATAATATCCGATCGAGATGCACATAAATAGAGTAAAGATCCTATCATCGACCGGTATACCTTTTGATCTATAGATTTACCTCCCGTGTCGAGGTCGAGATGCCCATTGGTTCCCATTGATGTCTTGATGGGTTTGGCATCCTTTATTCCAAACTTGTTAAGTACATCTTGAAAGTACGTCATGAAGGTGCCCTCTTGGAGTTGCTTGATTTGAAATCCTAAGAAATATCTCAACTCCCCCATCATAGACATCTCGAATTTTTGTACCATGATCCTACTAAACTCTTCACAAGTAGATTTGTTAGTAGACCCAAATAAAATATCATCAACATAAATTTGGCATACAAACAAATCATTTGCAACAGTTTTAGTAAAGAGTAGGATCGGCTTTGCCGACTTTGAAGCCATTAGTGATAAGAAAGTCTCTCAGGCATTCATACCATGCTCTTGGGGCTTGCTTAAGCCCGTAAAGCGCCTTTGAGAGCTTATAAACATAGTCAGGGTACTCACTATCTTCAAAGCTGGGAGGTTGCTCAACATAGACCTCTTCCTTGATTGGTCCATTGAGGAAGGCACTTTTCACATCCATTTGGTAAAGATTAAAGCCATGGTAAATAGCATAGGCAAGTAATATACAAATTAACTCAAGCCTAGCTACAGGTGCATAAGTTTCATCAAAATCTAAACCTTTGACTTGTGAATAACCCTTGGCCACAAGTTGGGCTTTGTTCCTTATCACCACACCATGCTCATCTTGCTTATTGCGGAATACCCATTTGGTACCTACAACATTTTGGTTAGGACGTGGAACTAAATGTCATACCTCATTCCTTGTGAAGTTGTTGAGCTCATCTTGCATTGCCAACACCCAATCCAAATCTCTTAGTGCATCCTCAATCCTGTAAGGCTCACTAGAGGAAACAAAAGAGTAATGCTCACAAAATGTGCGACTCGAGATTGAGTAGTTACCCCCTTATGAATTTCATCGAGGATGGAGTTCACGGGGTGATCTCTTTGAATCGCCTGGTGGACTCTTGGGTGTGGCGGTCTTTGACCCTGTATTTCTTGATCATCTTCCTTGTCTTTTACATCATCATCTCCCCTTGATTATTGTCCTCCTCTTGAGGTGGCTCGTCCTCTTGATCTTCAATCTCATTATCTTGAGCCTGATCCTCATCTTGAGTTGGTGGAGATGCTTGATTTGAAGATGACGGTTGATCTTGTGTTTGAGTTGGCTCTTCGAATTCTTTAGGACACACATCCCCAATGGACATGTTCCTTAGTGCAACGCACGGAGCCTCTTCATCATCTAGTTCATAAAGATCAACTTGCTCCAGTTGGGAGCCATTAGTCTCATCAAACACAATGTCACAAGAAACCTCAATTAATCCAGTGGATTTGTTGAAGACTCTATATGCCCTTGTGTTTGAGTCATATCCTAGTAAAAAGCCTTCTACAGCTTTAGGAGCAAATTTAGATTTTCTACCTCTTTTAACAAGAATAAAACATTTGCTACCAAAGACTCTAAAATATGAAACATTAGGCTTTTTACCGGTGAGGAGTTCATAAGATGTCTTCTTGAGGATTCGGTGTAGATATAACCGGTTGATAGAGTAGCAAGCAGTGTTGATTGCCTTGGCCCAAAACCAGTTCGATGTCTTGTACTCATCAAGCATGGTCCTCACCATGTCCAATAGAGTTCTATTCTTCCTCTCTAGAACACCATTTTGTTGAGGTGTGTAGGGAGAAGAGAACTCATGCTTGATGCCCTCGCCCTCAAGAAAGCCTTCTATTTGAAAGTTCTTGAACTCCGTTCCATTATCGCTTCTTATCTTTTTGATCCTTAAGCCGAACTCATTTTGAGCCCGTCTCAAGAATCCTTTTAAGGTCTCTTGGGTCTGAGATTTTTCCTGTAAAAAGAATACCCAAGTGAAGCGAGAATAATCATCCACAATAACTAGACAGTACTTACTCCCGCTGATGCTTATGTAAGCTATTGGGCCGAATAAATCCATGTGGAGTAGCTCCAGTGGCCTGTCAGTTGTCATGATGTTCTTGTGTGGATGATGAGCGCCAACTTGCTTTCCTGTTTGACATGCGCTACAAACCCTGTCTTTCTCAAAATGAACATTTGTTAGTCCCAAAATGTGCTCTCCCTTTAGAAGCTTGTGAAGATTCTTCATTCCAACATGAGTTAGTCGGCGATGCTAGAGCCAACCCATATTAGTCTTAGCAATTAAGCAAGTGTCAAGTTCAGCTCTATTAAAATCAACTAAGTATAGCTGACCCTCTAACACTCCCTTAAATGCTACTGAGTTATCACTCCTTCTAAAGGCAGTAACACCTACATCACTAAAAAACAGTTGTAGCCCATTTTACATAATTGAGAAACTGAAAGCAAGTTATAATCTAATGAATCTACAAGAAAAACATTGGAAATAGAATGGTCAGGTGATATAGCAATTTTACCAAGTCCTTTGACAAAACCTTGATTTCCATCCCCGAATGTGATAGCTCGTTGGGGATCTTCGTTTTTCTCATAGGAGGAGAACATCCTTTTCTCCCCTGTCATATGGTTTGTGCACCCGCTATCAATTATCCAACTTGAGCCCCCGAATGCATAACCTGCAAAACAATTTAGGCCTTGTTCTTAGGTACCCAAATGGTCTTGGGTCCTTTCACATTAGAAACAAGCACCTTGGGTACCCAAACACAAGTCTTGGAGCCCTTGTGTTTGCCCCCAACATATTTGGCAACTACTTTGCCTGATTTGTTAGTTAAAACATAAGATGCATCAAAAGTCTTAAATGAAATGTTAGATTCATTTGATGCAGTAGGAGTTTTCCTTTTAGGCATTTTAACATGGGTAGAATGCCTAGAACTAGATGCCTCATTCTTATACATAAAAGCATGATGAGAAATAGTGTGAGGTTTTCTAGCGTGAATTCTCCTAATCTTGTGTTCGGGATAATTTTCAGGATATAAAATATATCTCCCATTATCCTAAACCATGGAAGCCTTGCCCTTAACAAGATTAGACAATCTTTTAGGGGTATTAGTTTTGACATTGCTTCCCTGTTGGAAACCAATGCCATCCTTAATGCCAGGGCGTCTCCCACTATAGAGCATGCTTCTAGCAAATTTAAATTTTTCAATATCAATTTCATGCTCATTAACTTTAGCAGTCAATTGTGCTATATGATCATTTTGTTGTTTAATTAAGGCAAGGTGATCATGAATAGCATCAATATTAACATCTATACATCTAGTACAAATGGAAACATGATCAACAGTAGATGTAGAGGGTTTGCAAGATTTTAATTCCTCTATCTTAGCATGTAAAATAGCATTCTCATTTCTAAGGCTGGAAATAGAATCATTGCAAACACTCAAATCTTTAGCCTTGGAAATTAATTTATCATTCTCAGTTTTAAGGCTAGAAGTTGATTCATTCAATTTATCAATCTTAGCAATTAAACTAGCATTTTCATTTCTAAGACTGACAATTGAATCACTACACGCATTTTGTTGGGGACTTGTTCTCAAATGCTATGAGTTAAGAACAAGGCAACACAAAAAATGCTAAGTGATAAAGTCCTTCGTCCTTCGAAGCATTATTTCCCTTGGGATATAATGATTCTCGGACGAAGGTTATGAAGGACATACCTTCATCAACACAACATATAATAATGAAGAAAGAATCATATAAAATATAAAGAATAACGTAAACAATTATGTATAATCATCAACTCATTTTTTATATTATTATTATGGAAAAATAGAAATGATATCCAATAACAAATGTACCTTCGGCTTGAAGGAAGATGTAAGTACAAGTGTGACGCCAAAGTAAAATGCCAAGTCAGCGTGAATAGTATGGGGGCACTGTTCACCTATTATAGGCACGGGACACAGCCCATGTAAAATTACATCCATGCCCTTTACATTTGGTAGTGATTCTATAGAAATCCACCGAGGCCTAAATAGCATTTTCATCTTTAAGTCGGTTTCCTTTTCTGCTATCATGCCGAAGCTTTCCTGCTCACAGCTTCGGCGCTGTATCAACCTTCGTATTCTTCTCCCAGTGTGGTGCTGATTCGAATCCGAAGATACCTGTTCACACATTATACTCCAGAAACACTATTAAATCATATTTTTGAGGACCTTCGGAAGCCGAAGGCCCCCAACAGTAGCCCCTCGCAATATTAATTTGTTAGAATGATAAATTTAGATTGCGACATGGACGAAGGCCTTAAGCCGAAGGTCCGAAAAAACACCTTCCCTTTGCTAGAATAGCAACATTCACTGACAAGTAGGGTCTCCCAATTTTCAATGCACTGGGCATATAGATAAGAGCATACCACGAACTTATTTGGTACGCTTTCTTGCCGTCTGCTCTTGCTTAATTTTCTAGCTCTTGCGCACCAACTGCTTAGTTTTTTAAGTTTTTAAGCTTCGGCTCTAAAAACAGTTTTTAGCATTTTCGAAGATGTCTGAAGGTAAAAAGGCTGCTGCCGAGATGAAGCTGAGTCTTTCTGAAGAGAAAAACCTGGGGTTTCTTGAAGCAATGTCGAAGACCAATACAGAAAAAATCACCAAAGAGATTTTAGAAGGTTTATCTGAAGATACTGATGATAGCGACAGTTATGATGTGGATAGTGGTGGTGAAGACTCCGAAGATCGCCCTTGGCGACCAAGCCATGCGGTTTTCGGCAAATCGAGTATCAAAGAAAATCATCTTGTCAATATGAGGGGAAGATATTTCCGGGACTTGTCCGTTGTGAGGGCCGACGAAGGAGAGAAGACTTGTCCGACTCCTAAGGAAAACGAAGTCGTAGTGTTCTGAAGCTTTTTGAAAGCTGGACTACGATTTCCCCTGAGCAGCTTTATCGTAGAGGTGCTGAAAATATTTGAAATTTATCTTCACCAACTCACCCCTGAAGCAATCATAACGATGAATATCTTCGTGTGGGCGGTGAGAAGCCAAGGTCTGGAACCGGATGCAAAAAGTTTCTGCAACATACACGAATTGTTATACGAGACAAAGCCCTGGGGTAAGGAACAGTATCACAATAATTTCGGCTGCTACAGCTTCGTCGCTCGGTCTGGGTCAAGCTGCCCCGTGCCAACCTTTCGGAAGAAATGGCCCGGCGACTGGATGACAGAATGGTTTTATGTGAAGAATGACCTAGAAACACGGGAAGATATTAAAGGTATAATTATGCGTCCTATTTGGCAACGCTTCGGCCTGCGGAAGCCGAAGGTTGAAATGAATGAAGCTGCCGAAGAATGCCAGAGAGCCTTCGGAGTTATTTGCTCCTTTATTGGAACGAGGGATTTGGTCCAAGAGCATATTGCCTTCAGAGTATGGCCGCTCGCGGAAAAATGGGAAATGCCGCAGGAAACCATAAAGGAGGCTGACGAAGGTGGACTTATCAGGCTAAAGTATACTTTCAAGTTTGGAGATAAATTCGTTGAGCCAGATGATGACTGGCTAAAAAGCATTGAAAATTTAAGTGATGAACTACTTGGGGTTTATTCAAAGGCCGAAGATACTGCATTGTCAGCAGCCTTCGGAGGCCGAAAAAAGAAAAGACTGAACCGAGTGTTTGACGCAATTAGGTTCGTGTACCCCGACTACCACTATCCAGCGCGGGGCCAAAAAAGAAAAAGCGCGACCTCTACACAAGAAACTGCTTCAGCCGCTCCCAGCGAGCCAATGCCGAAGAGACAAAGGGTAAAGGTTCTCACACACCGGCCACGCTACATTGAACCAGCTACAGTGCCTGAGTTCGGCGGTGAAACCTCTTCGGCCACCGTAACTAAAGAACCAACTTCAGTGTCGAAGATCGAAGAAAAAACTTAAGCACCCTCAGCAGAGAAAGCAGAAAAACCGAGAACTGAAGGAACGAAAAAATTGGAAATTTTAAGTCCTTCAGCAAGTGTTGAGACAATAAAAAACCAAAAAGGCCCAGCAGTGACCCCGAAAAGAAAAAGAATGGTCAATGTGCTAGATGTACTGGAGACAATTAAGTCTTCAAGCACGACTCCGAAGAAGACTGTTGAAACTTCCGAAGTGGAAACTGAAATCCTTGACACTAAAGTTCCAAAGCCACAAACTGAGACTGAGGCTGGGCCTTCAGAGCCCACAAAGGTAAAATCCTTGGAAACCGAGGAAGAAAAAATGACGGAGCCAATTCTTGTTGAAGAAGTCAGTGTTGTTGCCCCCGAAGCATCCTCCAAAGTCCTTGATTATATTGTTCGGCACGCTTCGGGGAAAAAGTTATCAGAAGAAGAAGTTTTTGAAGCTAATCACTATGCCAAAGAATTGAAATATCCGAAGGGGGCACTAGTGTTCAATGGTACAGATGAAGAAGATTTCCTATACTGCCTCCCGGATAACAAAGAATTACTCGTCTGCCGGGAAATGACCCGAAGCATGGGGTTTCCTAAGCTGGAGGCTGGCCTCTGCGCGATGACAAAGGACGATCTTGCGGATAGCCTTGCGTATCATAGCCTGAAGGTACGAGATCTGCGCATTTGGAAACTTTATGATTTGAAATATATTGTTTTATTCCTATACTAACTCTTTTTCATATAGGGTTTAATACTTAGCAACGCGCTGAGAGCGCAAAAGAATGCCGAAGACGAGAGCTATGAAATTGCTTTCAACAACCTTCGAACAGAGGTTATCAAACTAAGGAATGAAGCCTTGGAAAAGGACAAAATTCTAGTTACATTGGTGGATAAAATAAAGGAGAACGAAGCTGCGTCTAAAGCACAAGTTGCAGCTCAAAAGCACGATATTGACGATCTTCGGAAGCAATTAGCCCGGGCTAAAGAAGAACGCATACTTGAAGAAACGAAGCGAGAACTTAGCGACCAATGGGCAAATCATTTAGAAGGAACTGTCGAAGAGCTTCGTTCGTCCAAGAAAAAATGCTATGACAAATCTATGGAGTGTGTTAAGAAAATGAAAGCTAGCTTCGCCAGCGTTGGCGCATTTTCAAGTGAAGAAAACTTTACGAGAGGCAACCCCGAAGGTCCCATTGAATGGATTAATCACGAAGCTAAGGCCTTTGAAGAAATTTTAAATAGTCGCGGAGACATATGCGCTTTTTCGGGTGCCAGGGGGATTGCCACCATTTTAGAAAGGAAAGGCTGCGAACATGTAAAAATTTTAGCACAATCCGAAACTGCCTTGTCCTTCGAAGACGCTAAAGACCCTTCGGCTGAAGCTAGCATAGTTGGTGGAAAATTTTTCACCGATATCTGGGATAATGGTGGCCGAGAAATGGCCCGAGAAATTATCCAAAAAAGCGAAAAAGGCATTCATGATGCTAAAGAAGTGGCCAAGGCTGCTGAGAAAAGCGCAGAGCCCGAAGGGCAAATAGGTATTAACTAATGGTTTTTATTGTGTTGTAATTTTTGATTTCAAACTTCATTCGCCAATTGTAATAGCAATGTAGTCGTATCCTGTCCTCCCTCAGATCCTGCTAAAACGCCTCCGGGCCCTCATCCGAAGGACGACGATGAAATCAAAAAGATGGCCGAAGCTATCATGGATCAAGTTGTCAATCAACTCCTGAATGAAGCTGCAGAAGTAGTACTTAGGGAAGACTAGGTACTATTGTAAAAACATCTGAAATGTAATATGTGTAATATCTTGTAACCCTGAATGTAATATACTTGTTTTTTATGGTTCAATTCTTTACGATGCATGAAATTTTACATACATACCGTTTTTGAGTCTGACGAAAAAACACCTTCCCTTCTTTTCATGCTTCGTGAAGAAGAATTTTCATTCATCACAACAATATCCATAGTGGTCTGATGAAGAATTTCCAAGCTTCGTGAAAATATTTTCCGAAGCTACACTCCGAAGATCAATATTGTATCTCCTTGTAACTTTGCATAATTTTCCCTTTTTCAAAGCATTTTTCCGAAGATCGATATTGTGCCCCCTTCTTGTGCCATATGCAGCATGATGTATGATGCTTATGCTATGCGAAATGATGTGATGATGTTATGTTATGTAAAATGGTATTTATTCTGAAGATACACTCACATCCCTGCAATAAAACACATAATCTTTTTAAATCAGCGTTGACTTTTCGCTGTAAGCCTCCCTTAGGAGCTTCTTCGCCTTTTACTTCAGCGGAATCAGCGTTTATTTTTCGCTGTAAGCCTCCCTTAGGAGCTTCTTCGCCTTTTACTTTCGGCGGTATTCGCGTTGACTTTTCGCGCTTCGCCTTTTACTTAGGCGGTATCAGCGTTTATTTTTCGCTGTAAACTCTGCATTCCCTTTGGAACGACTTCTGAGCAGAAAACTTACACTGCGCTCCCTTTGGAACGGCTTTTTGTAACTTCAGCAAACTTACTCTGCGTTCCTTAGAACGACTTTTTGATGCTTCGAAGAATTCATGTCGTGCCTTTTAAAATAAATTTTTGATAATTCGAAGATCCTCCTTGCTATCGCAAATCTTTAAGCTTCAACAACTTAAGCCTGTGGAGAAGATATACTTTCCTTGTGGCAGTCAACGAAACTATTACATGAGATTTAAAAATTGTCCTTTATTACACAGAAAATAAAACTGAATGGAAAAGACTACTATCAAAGTAGGATATTTGTCAATAAATGTGCTTCGACTCTGGCACAGTGCTATTGACTGTGCGAGCTTCGGACTGTTCTCTGAAGTCCCTTTGCTGTTGAACATATTGGCCCCCTTCTGGCTACTGGCCTTGTTGCAGCGGTGGTGGAGGCGGAGGCTGTTGCCAGGAAGCTTGAGGTTGACTCGCCGAAGCAACAGAAACTGCAGGGTGATTGCCTACATATTCTGGAATGTAAGGCGAATGATACGAAGCAGTGTGCATAATCTGCTTCGGCTGACCCTGTTGTGCTGCAGCTTCGGCTATCTCCTTTTGCTTCTGAATGGTAACATGGCACATCCTGGTGGTATGGCCCTTGTTTTCACCACAGAACAAGCAAAATGTTCTCCTTGGTTGATCTCCAAATCTTCCGCCGAAGCCCCTGGCGCCTCTGCCTCTTGGAGCTGGCGGTCAGAAGAAGCTTTGCTGTTGCCCCGAAGCTTGTGAGGAGCATTGTGGCCTTTGCTGCTGACTCCCCTTGTCATCATTTTGAGTAGAGTTGTGAATTGACCTGACGTGCCTCGGATAAAATCTTCCTCCGAAGCCCCTGGTCATTTCGGAAAACCTGAAAGCTTCCTCCCTTCTTTGACGAAAATCATTGTCGGCCCGAATGTACTCGTCCATCTTCTGGAGCAGCTTCTCCAAAGTTTGAGGAGGTTTCCTAGCAAAGTACTGAGCTGAAGGTCCCGGCCGAAGTCCCTTGATCATGGCCTCAATTACAATTTCGTTGGGCACTGTTGGCGCCTGTGCCCTCAATCGTAAGAACCTCCGGACATACGCCTGAAGGTATTCTTCATGATCCTGGGTGCACTGGAATAGAGCTTGAGCAGTGATCGGCTTCGTCTGAAACCCCTGGAAGCTGGTTAACAACATGTTCTTCAGCTTTTGCCATGAAGTGATCGTTCCTGGTCGAAGGGAGGAATACCAGGTTTGAGCAACACTCCTAACAGCCATAACAAAAGATTTTGCCATGACTGCAGTATTGCCACCATACGAAGATACTGTTGCTTCGTAGCTCATCAAAAACTGCTTCGGGTCTGAATGGCCGTCGAACATGGGAAGCTGGGGCGGCTTGTAGGATGAAGGCCAAGGTGTAGCCTGCAGCTCAGCGGACAGAGGAGAAGCATCATCAAAAGCAAAATTTCCATGGTGGAAATTCTCATACCAGTCATCTTCATTGAAGAAACCCTCCTGATGAAGATCCTTGTGCTGAGGCCTTCGGTTCTGCTCATCCTGAGTAAGATGACGAACTTCTTCAGAGGCTTCGTCTATCTGCCTTTGCAGTTCTGCTAGCCTGGCCATCTTTTCCTTCTTCCTCTGCACCTGCTGATGAAGCACCTCCATGTCTCTGATTTCTTGGTCTAGCTCATCCTCTTGCGGTGTCGGGCTGACAGCCTTTCTCTTCTGGCTTCGGGCCTCCCGAAGAGAGAGAGTCTCCTGATTGGGGTCCAGCGGTTGCAGAACTGCAGCCCCAGTTGCTGAAGCTTTCTTCGACGCCATAGCGAAGGTTTATGGTTGCCGAAGATGTTCAAAACTCAGAGTGGAAGTGAGTTCACCGGAGGTGGGCGCCAATGTTGGGGACTTGTTCTCAAATGCTATGAGTTAAGAACAAGGCAACACAAAAAATGCTAAGTGATAAAGTCCTTCGTCCTTCGAAGCATTATTTCCCTTGGGATATAATGATTCTCGGACGAAGGTTATGAAGGACATACCTTCATCAACACAACATATAATAATGAAGAAAGAATCATATAAAATATAAAGAATAACGTAAACAATTATGTATAATCATCAACTCATTTTTTATATTATTATTATGGAAAAATAGAAATGATATCCAATAACAAATGTACCTTCGGCTTGAAGGAAGATGTAAGTACAAGTGTGATGCCAAAGTAAAATGCCAAGTCAGCGTGAATAGTACGGGGGCACTGTTCACCTATTTATAGGCACGGGACACAGCCCATGTAAAATTACATCCATGCCCTTTACATTTGGTAGTGATTCTATAGAAATCCACTGAGGCCTAAATAGCATTTTCATCTTTAAGTCGGTTTCCTTTTCTGCTATCATGCCGAAGCTTTCCTGCTCATAGCTTCGGCGCTGTATCAACCTTCGTATTCTTCTCCCACTGTGGTGCTGATTCGAGTCCGAAGATACCTGTTCACACATTATACTCCAGAAACACTATTAAATCATATTTTTGAGGACCTTCGGAAGCTGAAGGCCCCCAACACATTTAATTTTTCAACCTTAGCAATTAAATTAGCATTCTCAGTTCTAAGGTTGGAAATAGTGTCATGGCAAATGCTAAGCTCATTAGTCAATTTTTCACATTTTTCTATCTCCTATGCATAAGCATTTTTTACTTTAACATGCTTCTTATTTTCCTTAATAAGGAATTCCTCTTGGCTGTCCAAGAGTTCATCCTTCTCATGAATGGCTCCTATCAATTCATTCAATTTTTCTTTTTGTTGCATGTTAAGGTTGGCAAAGAGAGTGAGCAAATCATCCTCATCTTCACTAGAGCAACACTCATCACTAGATGTTGTATTTAGTGGAGGCTCTAGATTTTACCTTCTTCTTTTTGCTGTCCTTTGCCATGTTGTGGCCGACGTTGGGGAAGAGAAGTCCCTTGTTGACGGCAATGTCGGCGGCATCCTTGTCGGAGGAGGAGTCGGTGGAGCTCTCATCGGAGTCCCATTCCCGACACACGTGGGCATCGCCGCCCTTCTTCTTGTAGTACTTCTTCTTTTCCTTCTTCTTCTCTCTCTTGTCGTTGCCCCTGTCACTATCACTAGATAATGGATATTTAGCAATAAAATGACCGGGCTTACCACACTTGTATCACACCCTTTTGGAGCGGGGTTTGTAGTCCTTCCCCCTCCTTTGCTTGAGGATTTGACAGAAGCTCTTAATGATGAGCGCCATCTCCTCATTGTCGAGCTTGGAGGTGTCAATGGGAGCCTACTTGATGTAGACTTTCTTTCTTTTCCTCCATCGCCTTGAACGCGACGAGTTGCACCTCGGATGTGGAGGTGCCGCCTTGCTCCAAGTTGATGATTTGTTTGGAGCCTTTGATTATCAATTAAAAGCTCACAAACTTTCCTATCACTTCCTTGGGAGACATTAATTTGTATATAGGATCCCCATGAATTAATTGCACTTGAGTAGGATTGCGAAAAACAAGGGATCTTAGAATAACCTTGACCATCTCATGGTCATCCCATTTGGTGCTTCCGAGGTTGCGCACTTGGTTCACCAAGGTCTTGAGCCAGTTGTACATAGCTTGTGGCTCCTCTCCTTGGTTGAGGACGAATCGACCGAGCTCCCCCTCGATCGTCTCTCACTTGGTGATCTTCGTCACCTCATCTCCTTCGTGTGCGGTCTTGAGTACGTCCCAAATCTCCATAGCACTTTTTAGCCCTTGCACCTTATTATAATCCTCTCGACACAAGGAGGCAAGGAGTATGTGGTTGCTTGGGAGTCAAAGTGCTTGATTTGGGCAACCTCGTCCGAGTCGTAGCCCTCGTCCCTTACGGTAGGTACTTGCGCTCCAAATTCAACGATGTCCCATATGCTTGCGTGGAGTGAGGTTAGGTGATGCCTCATTTTATCACTCCACATACAATAAACCTCACCATCAAAAACTGGTGGTTTGCCTAATGGAACGGAAAGTAAAGGAGTGCGCTTAGAAATACGAGGATAACGAAGTTGCATCTTACTATACTTCTTGCGCTCATGGCACTTAGAAGTGACGGACGGCGCATCGGAGCCGGATGTAGAAGGCGATGATGAATCGGTCTCATAGTAGACCACCTTCTTCATTTTCTTTTTTTTGTCGCCACTCCGATGCGACTTGACGTGTGAAGGGGATCCCTCCTTCACTTTGTTGCCGGACTCCCTTGATGGAGCCTTCCTGTGGCTTGTGGGCTTGTCACCGCCGGTTACGATCTCCTTCTTGGCGTGATCTCCCGACATCACTTCGAGTAGTTAGACTCTAATGAAGTATCAGGCTCTAATACCAATTGAAAGTCGCCTACAGGCACTGTTCACTGTCCGGTGCCCATCTGACTTCTACGCTCTGACTCTGCGTGCACTGTTCACGCACTGTAGCTCTGTCCCATGCTTTTGCAGTCGACCGTTGCGCCAGAGAGCCGTTGCTTCGCTGGTGCATCGGACAGTCTGGTGGCACACCGGACAGTCCGATGAATTATAGCGGAGCGTGGCCTGGAAAACTCGAAGGTGGCGAGTTCGGAGTTGTACGGTCCTGGTACATCGGACACTGTCCAGTGGCACACCGGGCAGTCCGGTGCGCCAGACCACAACACACTTGGGTTTCTTTGCTCCTTTCTTTTTGAACCCTTTCTTTAGTCTTTTTATTGGTTTGTGTTGAACCTTTATGCACCTGAGGAATATATAATCTAGAGAAAACTAGTTAGTCCAATATTTGTGTTGGGCATTCAACCACCAAAATTATTTATAGGAAGAGGTTAAACCCTATTTCTCTTTCAACTACCCTCAGCCTCAACTGTATCCTTCTATCTTGAGATAGGATTACACTTGGTCACATTAGACCCTTTATTCTCTTGTGGCTTCGGGCCCCAAAGGGTTCGAAGCTCAATGGCTCTCATAATGTAAGGTTGAGTCCCTTAAGGACCCCTAGCCAACAAAAGGCTCCTAACGTGTAAATGCTACTGAATGCTCTCAGGGCTGAACTGCCCTCAGCACCAGTATAATTCATAGCGCCCTAGGACCTAAGGGACCATGGAAACTTAGACGCGTCAGCGACCTAGGACACGAGGGTCCCCATGGGCTTTGAATTGTTCATTAGTGCCCTAGGTTATAAAGGGTCTTAAGGACTTATATTATTCTAGCATGGAACATCTGAGGATACCAGGGGCCTTGGTCGTAACAACTTCTCGGGCTTGGTAGACTTTGGGTCTCTTAGTGTCTCTTTATAAAACTTAGTGGTGCAGTTACCTTTTTGGATGCTCTATATCAAATTATGGAGTGTCAAACTCCTTGGGCTGAGATCTAGGAAAGTCCCCAAGGCATGGGCCCGAAGGGGATGGTGGTCCCAATAGATGAGCCTAGCTATCGGGAACTTTGGTGGTAGTCAAAGGATATGTGTTTTGGTGGTAGCCAGGGGTATGACCTTCTCCGGAAGATGAGAGCCGTTCAAAAAAACTAGTTAATTTTCGTGGTTTAATTTTCAAGACCTAGATACCAATGAAAAAACCTAATTTTTACGTGCAAAGTCTACTTTTCATAGATCTCTGACCGATATAAATTGATCAGATTACCGTCGTGATGGATCAAACTATCAACAACTGCACTAATGGGCTGCACAAGGAAGTGTTGGAAGCTGATGTGGAGCAGTTTGCAGGGAACAAGATTAGTGAAGCTGAAGCTAGAGCACATGACAACAAGAAGCTGAGGAGGGGTGATCAGACAAGGAAGCTGAATCCCAAGTACTATGGCGCCTACTGGTTGTAATAGGGCCCACTTAGTTTTGATTCTCAGTATAAAGTGATACACCTGCTCTATTGTAAAGTGACTTTTGGCTATTGGCAAACTTGAACAGAAAGAAATAGAAAACCACAAGCCTACTGCCGGGGGAGAAATACTAGGAGTGCTTAACATTTGGTATCAGAGCTGGATCACCACCACGAGTACAACACAAGACTCCAAGCCAAAACAGGAGCGATGGCGCCTTCGAGGGTGGAAGATTCAATGGCGCAGTTGATGGCTAAAATTGATGAAGGCAACAAGGAGACGTGCCAACACATGGAAGCGATCCATGCTTCTATGGATAAGATGGAGGCCGGATATCGAGAAGAAAGTGGGGGAGATGGTGGAATCTCTGAAGAAAATTCAATCCCAGATGGGTAAGACGCCGCTGAAGACCTTCACCACTCCAGCGGCGACCCCACTGGGCACGATGCCAGTGGGTATCGGCATTCCAGCAACCACTACATCATCTACGTTGATTGGAGATATGGCGACGGGTTCTTCGCTGTACCACACGGCGGATCCGTTTCGGCGACCTGCTACTGAGCAGGAGGTGAATCGGATGGCTACACTTACAGGAGGTATGAGCACACCTAACCCCCATGCACCTTGGTTGTTCAGCCAAAGTCCCATGAGTTAGTTTGCATCACCAAACTGGTCACAAGGTTTAGGTGGAAATTTGCCCCAGATGAGTTTACCAGTGTTCGATGGATCTAATCCGAAACTGTGGAGGAGCAGATGTGAAACCTATTTTGAGTATTATGTTGTTCCAGTGGAAATGTGGATTCGCCTAGCTATAATGCATTTTGAGGGTCCAGCCTTATTTTGGTTACAGTCGATGGAAGGAAGAATCCAGGAAATGAACTGGGGTGAGCTCTGTGCAGCGCTAATCACCCGATTTTGTCGTGATCAACACAATTTACTCATCAGGCAATTCTGTCACATATACTAAACTGGATCGGTGTCGGATTATATTGAACAATTTGATGTGTTGTTGCACCAGCTGTTGGCTCATGAGAATCATCTAACAACCACTATGGTTACTGCTCGGTTTGTGGATGGACTCAAAGATGATCTTAAGGCGGTGGTAATCATACAACATCCAACTGACCTTTACACTGCATGTTCTTTAGCTTTGTTACAGGAGGAAGTAATGAGTAATACTAGATGTCGAGATCTGAGAAGACTGGATATCAGTTCAATCAACAAATCTCCAAACAAAGCCAACACGTTACCTCTGCTGTCAGGTAACCGGGCATCTGGTTTGTCGGAAGAACGTAGGTCAGGAACAAATTGGGGTGCTAAAGGTGAGGGAAGTAAGATGGCAGCCCTTAAGGAATATAGGAAGGCCAAGGGACTGTGTTTTAAATGTGGAGAAAAATGGGGCCAACTTCACAAATGCTCCAACACAGTACCTTTACATCTAGTGAAGGAGATGTGGGCGTTAACCATAGCTGACCCTGACTTAGTGGTGGAATCTAAGGAGACCATCATGGGGCATGATCAGGAAAGTGTGCTGGCAATATCCATAGCAGCAGTGCCAGGCAGCAAAGGAAACAAAACTATCAGGTTGTGGGCATCTATCTACTGCCAGCAAGTTCTGGTACTAGTGGATTCTAGAAGTTCAGCAAGCTTTATGGACACTCATTTGATAGGAGTGATGATAGGAGTTCAACCTTTAGCAGTGCCGTTGCAGGTAAAGGTAGCTGATGGAAGAAAGTTATGGAGTACACATGTAATGCCTGATTGCTAGTGGCTGCGTGGGGGCAATACTTTTGTCCATGACTTTAAAATATTGTCGTTAAGTGGTTATGATCTAATACTGGGAATGGATTGGTTGTAGAAATATAGTCCCATGTCGATACATTGGGGACAAAAGTGGTTGGAGTTCATGTATAAGGGAAAACCAGTACAGTTGCAGGGTGTCTTATCTAACACCCAGTCATGTCCAACACTTAGCTATATTCAGTTTGATTCGTTTATCAGACAAGAAGCCATTGAACAGTTGCTGGAGTTACAAGTGACTTTTTCTGATCAGCAAATGGAGATGCCTGTTGTGGTTACAGAATTGGTTAGTCAATTTAATCATCTGTTCGAAGAGCCAAAGGAGTTACCCTAAAGAGATGGATTGATCATGCCATACCCTTAATTCTAGGAGCTCAAGCTTTTCGCTTAAGACCATATCGGTATACTCCACAACAGAAAGATGAAATTGAAAAACAAGTGGCTGAGATGCTGAAAAATGGTATTATTCAACAGAGTACTAGTCAATTTGCTTCACCTGTTTTACTTGTCAAGAAGAAAGATGGTGAGTGGCGACTCTGTGTTGACTACCATCGGCTTAATGCCTATACGGTGAAGAATAGATACCCTATGCCTATATTCGATGAGATAGCAGATGAATTGAGTGGAGCAGCTATTTTTTCCAAGCTAGATCATCGAGCAGGGTACCATCAGATACGGATCAAAGAAGGGGATGAACCAAAAACCGCTTTTCAAACTCATTCTAGTCATTTTGAATATCGGGTCATGCCGTTTGGATTAACGGGGGCACCGGCTACATTTCAAGAGTTCATGAATCATATTTTGGCTCCGCTTCTACGCAAGTGTGTGGTGGTATTTTTGGATGATGTGCTTGTCTATAGTTCCAGCCTGGAACTTCACTTGCAGCATTTAAAGGCAGTGTTTCAAATACTCAGTGAGCATCACTTACACCTAAAAAGGTCCAAGTGTTTGATGGCTCAAACTACCTTGGAATTTCTGGGTCATGTGATCAGTGCACAAGGAATTTCCACTGATCCAGGCAAGGCGCAAATTGTTCAAAATTGGCCAGTTCCAACTTGCGTTAAGGACCTTTACAGTTTCTTAGGCATGGCCGGCTACTACAGAAAGTTTGTGCGTCATTTTGGGATTATCAGCAAACCCCTCACTAATCTTTTACGCAAAGACATAGTGTTTGTATGGACAAGTGAAACTCAGCAGTCCTTTGAAATATTAAAGCAAGCCCTAGCTGAAGCACCTGTGTTAAGTATTCCTAACTTTCAGAAGACATTTGTGATTGAGACTGATGCCAGTGGAGGGGGTATTGGAGCGGTGTTACAGCAAGACGGTCACCCAATTGCTTATATTAGCAAAGCACTTGGGCCAAGGAATTTGGGATTATCCATTTATGAGAAAGAATGCCTGGCTATTCTTTTTGCTGTCGATCATTGGCGTTCATACTTGCAACATGGAGAATTTCTTATCAAAACAGATCAACAAAGTCTCATTCACCTTGATGATCAAAGAGTGTCTACAGCTTGGCAACAGAAGGCACTGACAAAGCCGTTGGGCTTACAATACAAGATCGTGTACCATAAGGGGACAAATAACAGGGTGGCTGACGCTTTGTCGCGCCGGCCTGGATTGGAAAAAATAAGCCACATCTTCAGCTGAATGCAGTGGCAGTTTCCACCGTAGTTTCGAATTGGTTACTACAGGTGGTGCAAGGCTATGAGCAGGATCCTAATGCTCAACAGATTCTATAGAAGCTTGCAACTAGAACTAGTACTAGTCAGTACACTCTCACAAATGGAGTCATCAGACACAAGGGTCGTATTCGGTTGGGCGCTAATACCGTTTTGCAGCAGACTGTTATGGCAGCAATGCATAGCAGTGCCTTAGGGGGCCACTCTGGTTTCCCTGTTACATACCGAAGACTCAAAACAACGTTTGCCTGGCCTAGCATGAAACAACAAGTGAAGGAATTTGTGCAATCTTGTCTCATATGCCAACAGGCCAAACCTGACAAAGCCAAGTATCTGGGACTTCTTCTTCCACTTCCAATTCCTTCACATGCATGGCACACAGTCAGCCTAGACTTTATCACTGGTTTACCACAGTCTGGCCGCTCGAATTGCATCTTAGTGGTGGTCGATAAATTCTCCAAATTTGGCCATTTTATTTCCTTAACTCACCCGTTTACAGCTCTGTCCGTAGCTAAAGTATATTTGTCTGAGGTCTATCGACTCCATGGGCTACCAGCTGCAATGATTTCTGATCGAGATCCTGTCTTTACTAGTCGGCTGTGGCAGGAATTATTCAAACTTGCTGGCACTCAATTATGTCTCAGCAGTGCTTGTCATCCTCAGTCCGATGGACAAACAGAGCGGGTGAATCAGTGCCTCGAAACTTATCTTCGCTATTTCGTACAATCTGCTCCGAAGAAATGGGCGAGTTGGTTACCATTGGCAGAGTTTTGGTATAACACTTGTCCCCATTCAACTCTGGGCACTTCTCTATTTGAAGTATTATATGGTCACTCTCCTCTCCATTTTGGACTCACTGACAGTGGCCAGTGCACTGTTCCTGATCTTCAAGAGTTGTTGAAAGAACGCCAGTTGATGCTCCAACAGGTTAAAATGCCTGGCTATTCTTGGGCAAAGCACTTGGGCCAAGGAATTTGGGATTATCCATTTATGAGAAAGAATGCCTGGCTATTCTTTTTGCTGTCGATCATTGGCGTTCGTACTTGCAACATGGAGAATTTCTTATCAAAACAGATCAACAAAGTCTCATTCACCTTGATGATCAAAGAGTGTCTACAGCTTGGCAACAGAAGGCACTGACAAAGCCGTTGGGCTTACAATACAAGATCGTGTACCATAAGGGGACAAATAACAGGGTGGCTGACGCTTTGTCGCGCCGGCCTGGATTGGAAAAAATAAGCCACATCTTCAGCTGAATGCAGTGGCAGTTTCCACCGTAGTTTCGAATTGGTTACTACAGGTGGTGCAAGGCTATGAGCAGGATCCTAATGCTCAACAGATTCTATAGAAGCTTGCAACTAGAACTAGTACTAGTCAGTACACTCTCACAAATGGAGTCATCAGACACAAGGGTCGTATTCGGTTGGGCGCTAATACCGTTTTGCAGCAGACTGTTATGGCAGCAATGCATAGCAGTGCCTTAGGGGGCCACTCTGGTTTCCCTGTTACATACCGAAGACTCAAAACAACGTTTGCCTGGCCTAGCATGAAACAACAAGTGAAGGAATTTGTGCAATCTTGTCTCATATGCCAACAGGCCAAACCTGACAAAGCCAAGTATCTGGGACTTCTTCTTCCACTTCCAATTCCTTCACATGCATGGCACACAGTCAGCCTAGACTTTATCACTGGTTTACCACAGTCTGGCCGCTCGAATTGCATCTTAGTGGTGGTCGATAAATTCTCCAAATATGGCCATTTTATTTCCTTAACTCACCCGTTTACAGCTCTGTCCGTAGCTAAAGTATATTTGTCTGAGGTCTATCGACTCCATGGGCTACCAGCTGCAATGATTTCTGATCGAGATCCTGTCTTTACTAGTCGGCTGTGGCAGGAATTATTCAAACTTGCTGGCACTCAATTATGTCTCAGCAGTGCTTGTCATCCTCAGTCCGATGGACAAACAGAGCGGGTGAATCAGTGCCTCGAAACTTATCTTCGCTATTTCGTACAATCTGCTCCGAAGAAATGGGCGAGTTGGTTACCATTGGCAGAGTTTTGGTATAACACTTGTCCCCATTCAACTCTGGGCACTTCTCTATTTGAAGTATTATATGGTCACTCTCCTCTCCATTTTGGACTCACTGACAGTGGCCAGTGCACTGTTCCTGATCTTCAAGAGTTGTTGAAAGAACGCCAGTTGATGCTCCAACAGGTTAAAATGCATCTCCATCGGGCACAACAACGTATGAAGAGATAGGCTAACAAGGGAAGAACTGACCGTGTCTTGGAAGTGGGCCAACAAGTATTTCTCAAATTACAACCTTATTGTCAAACTTCAGTGGCAGCTCGCCCTTATCCCAAACTAGCATTTCGGTTCTTTGGTCCATTTGAAATTACTCGTAGGATTAACCCTGTGGCTTATGAGCTGGCTCTTCCACCAGACTCGGGCATTCATCTGGTGTTTCACGTTTCCCAATTGAAGCCTAAAGTGGGATCCAATACCCCGGTTAGCAGCACAATTCCAGAAGTGTTGACTGGATTACAGGTACCTGAAGAGATCCTGGATTCCAAACTGGTCTGGCGTGGTGGTAAGGCTGTTGCTCAAGTTTTGGTGAAATGGTCTGGCTGGGATCCGTCTCTGGCCACCTGGGAGGACGAACAGGTGATGAAGCAGTCATTTCCCTGTGCGCCAGCTTGGGGACAAGCTGAGTTTCTAGGGGGGAATATGTCAACAACTGCACTAATGGGCTGCACAAGGAAGTGTTGGAAGCTGATGTAGAGCAGTTTGCAGGGAACAAGATTAGTGAAGCTAAAGCTGGAGCACATGACAACAAGAAGCTGAGGAGGGGTGATCGGATAAGGAAGCTGAATCCCAAGTATTATGGCGTCAATTGGCTGTAATAGGGCCCATTTAGTTTTGATTCTCAGTATAAAGTGATACATCTGCTCTATTGTAAAGTGCCTTTTGGCTATTGGCAAACTTGAACAGAAAGAAATGGAAAACCACAAACCTGCTGCCGACAGAAAAATACTGGGAGTGCTTAACACAAACTCATAAGAATACTACTACTACATAACCTTGCGCTAGAATTAGTATTTTTCTATATATCACCCAGCTGCGAGCGCGCTGCGCCAACAGAGAAAATCTAAAGATATCTCCGATCATTTGTCCTCGTTATCATTACTATCGTTAGTCATCATCAGAGATTTGAAAAGCACTTAAGTTTTTTTTTTCTTTACGATTGTCAACGTCCTCGTCATGGCGTAGGTACGTACGTACTCGATGCAAGCTCATCAGCACGGGTACGTACATACACGTTCATGTGCCTGCTGCTCTGCCGCCCCTTTTCAACGCATAAAGCTGCTACAGTACGTACTATTAGAGTGCGTGCGTGCGTGTGCTGATGTGCTGCAGCTCCAAGAGAAAGGAGGTGAAGTGTGATCTCGACCTGGATTGTTTTTTTTTTTTTTTGCATGCACCTTGAATGGGAAATGAAGTTGTTTGCAGAAATAAAACCAACACGCGCGTGCAGTATTATTTCTGTAAAAAAGAACGGTAGTTTTTCCATGCATGGATTTAATTTATCAATTGAGAGTAATCTTTTTTTCCTCTTAAATTACAGAGTGATGCATGACCACACGAGTTGATGTGTCCGGGCAACCTACGTACGTGAGTAACACAAAATAAATCACGTGCTATTAAAAAGGTATTTGAATGTAATAAAACTAATAGTTAGCTACTAAAATTAACTGAAACATCCAAACAGTATAGCTAATAGTTCAGCTATTAGCTATTTTAACAAATTAGTTAATAATTAGCTAGCTAATTTCAATATCAATTTTTAACCAACTAACTATTATCTCTAGTGTGTTCAAACATCACCTAATTAAGTTTGATTAAACAATGCAGAGCAG
The DNA here is from genome assembly GCA_029449295.1 of Zea luxurians. Taxonomy (NCBI): domain Eukaryota; kingdom Viridiplantae; phylum Streptophyta; class Magnoliopsida; order Poales; family Poaceae; genus Zea; species Zea luxurians. The sequence continues at coordinate 95,341,009 of JAOPSE010000015.1, read as the reverse complement.
GGAGCTTGCCCAACAGCTCCACCACACCATTCGTTGCTCTACGCCATTCCTGCTAGCTCCACCCACCAGAAGACCGGTACAGATCTTGGAACCATACCAATATCATGCATCATTTTTTTTCAACGAGAAGAGCCAAAAGAAGCTGTGGACCACCCTCACAGTTCTCCACCATTAAGATCCTCTCTATCATTAAGGGCTTGTTCGGTTGTACCCTAATCCATATAGATTGAGGGGGATTGACGGGTTTCAATTCCTAGTAAATCAAATAGATTGGAGGAGATTAATACAGATTGAGAGAGATTTTGACTTATTAGAGATTTAAATCCCCTTAATTTCCTTCAATTTATATGAATTGGGGTATAACCGAAGAAGCCGAAAGGCTGATCCGATGGCTCCGTGGCCGGAAGGGTTTCATATACTTTCATCCCTCCCTCGCTGACCGGACGGGCACGTGAATATGTAAAGGGAAAGGAGGAAGCTAAGAGGCGAGAGCAGAGAGGAGTGGCGCTGCGTTGGCGAATGATGATGGCCAGCAATGATCGGCGGCCATGGATGGAAAAGCTGCGTCGTCTCTTTCCTCCGTGCGTGCCTGCATGCTAAGGGGCATGGCTTTTGTTTTCGGCAGCGGTGCTCAGATGAGGTGAGGAGGCGCCGCGCCAATGCATGAATGAAAAATGAAAGGTTGGGGTAGCTATAGCTAGCTCGCGAATATTTATTCTGCAAGCGCTAGCTCGCGAATCAGCATACACACACACCCCTCCGATTACAGCTTTCCCTATTTGATGAATAAATAAGTTTTATTAAATATAGTCTTTAGACAATGGGATAAATAGGTTTTTTTAAACATTTCTTATAATAAAATATATTATATCTATCCAACATTTTTTAATAAGATGGATTATCAAATAAGATGTCGGTGGTACGGCACGCTGCCTGCGCGTCACAGAAAGCGCAGAGACGTGACTACGAGTTCAGTTACCAAAAACGGGTGATTCGCGGTTGGAACTCGAGCTCGGCTTCTTCCGCTTGTCTTTCATGGCTGGCCGGAGCGGGGAAAAAAAAATCGGAATGGTGACTACGGCTTCCACTGCCAGTTCGTGAAAACGGGAGGGATATTTACCCTAAGGCCCCATTCTGAGGAATTGAAATCTTACTAATAGAATAAAGTATTCTTTTAGAATGTAATATTCCACCACTTTCTAAAATTATCATGTAAGACTATCTTAAATTTATAGGATGAAATATGGAAATTAATTCTATAGATTTACATGCTATTTTTCTGATGTACAACTTATAACACACTTTTTTACTTGCTTCGCTATAACATAAATGTAGTATATAACTATCTCTCTCACATGATTAAGGATAATATACAAATATATTACATATATACATATATGAACTTAACTAGTTTTGTCTAAATTATAATTATTAAAATGGAATTCAATTCTAACGAAACAAACGGGGCCTAATGTAAAAGATGAGGTATGTGTAGTTAAAATTTAGGACGGATACAAGATGGGACCGTGTAATAATTCGGACGGGTAAGAAACGGATATCAAATATTACTCGGGTAGATAACGGATATTTCTCAGATAGTTTTGTCCTGAAATTATTAGTTGTTCAACCGTCCAACAAACAAAAAAAATAAGAAATACATAGTCTCATAGCTCAAATATAGAAAAATAAACCAATAAAACTGACATCGTCTGTGGGGGCTACATATTCCCAGGATCCTCACGAACACAGAAACATGTCATGGGCCGCCTGATGGGCCTCCGGATGATTCGCCTTACGGGATGGGTCATCGGGTCACAACCAGGTTGGACGAGCTCGATCCAAGAAGACAAAGATTCTGCGTCCAGGTTATGCGCAGACCGAAGCACCGATATCTCATATGAAGAGGTTGCACACACCCGGAGGGCTAAACACTCGGCATTAACTCGACTGAGGAAATGATTGAACTTCGGATAAGCAGGACTACATGTCGCGATAAAGGAGGAGATAGGTAGAATAGATAGTGATCACAACTTGTAAAGGTATAACCATCTGGTCACCTATATAAGACCGAGAGGGTACCCTACGAAGACATCTCATCTCATCATACACCATCCCTCATCAACCACACGTTAGCACCACCGCAACTCATTTGTAATCCATATGCTCCAGAGCACCTGCAATACAAAGCATCAATAGGAAGTAGGGTGTTGCACATTCTAGCGACCCAAACTTGTATAAATCCTTGTGCAAGTCCGACGTGTTACAGCACGTACCATCGAGTCGCAGTCAAATCTTTCGAAGAAGGAATAATAATAATAATAATAATAATAATAATAATAATAATAACAACATATTGTAGTAAACTAGAACTTATAATGCGAAAACCCCATGGCTCCAGAATATATATTTCGTACGACAAACGATGTTCTCTTTTGTGCACCATCAGCAGAACTGACAAATTAAAGTGTGCTCGTTGTGAATAACGTGAACACATTTCACCACTACTCAAAAGCATCAGGTAACCCCATGGTGCGCAGTGGGGTTATAAATACCAATAGCTGGTGCGCCAGGTAGCGGGTGCGACGTTGATCCACAACGACTCCATGACTATCATCTTCAACATCCCGATCACCTTCAATGATGGGGAGATCTTCTGTTTTGTATCCCTCTTCGGCATTGCAGACAAAGAAGGTGTCCTCAACGCATTGCGATCCGTCTAGGAAGAGAACTTCTCCGATGGTGCCAAATGCGGAGGCGGGCTCGTCTCGCCTAACTCCTTCGAGAACTGCACCGACGAACTCTAAGGCGCAAGGATCTCAACCAGCTTCCGCCCTGCACAGAATTGTGCCTACGTCGGGTGGGCCTAGGACCATTGCGGCACGTGTGGATCGGCCAACTGAGGCTGCACCTCTATAACGATGGACCCCTTTGCCAACGTCACCCACTCGGGTGTGGACTCGGATCAATCGGTGAAAAAGCGGGTAACCCCAGCACTGGCGTAGCCGCGGGAACAAGATAAGCGACTCAGGGGCGAAGCCAGGATGTGAGAATAGGGGAGACCAAATTAGATTAGGGGGTTGTTAGAAGTATTTATTTATCATTTAGATGAGAATTAGCTAAAAACTAACAACCCCTATAAAAATAGGGGAGCATTAGGGGGGATATTGCCCCCTTGTGCCCCCTGTCGTCGCCCCTGCAGCGATTGTTCCGACTGCTCCACTCTCATGAGAGACTGTCGGAGCCCAAGACACCGCTCCAAGCTCTTTCTTCTTGGTGTCCTCTTTATCCAGGGAAGAGTAGATGACGCACCCATCTCCGACGATGAGCCCACTGTACTAGGGGAGGAGCCCCCGCAATGCAAGGCACATCGATGTCGTAACAAGCGTTGTAACATTCGACGTCACCATGAAGACAGGGAACAGGATCCTGCTCAACCCGTCTCTCGGGATGAGGGATCTGAAGCAGGAGATACTCCTAACGACAGAGCGCTCTGTGAGCGCCGCAATTCCCGACACCACGGTCATCGCCACGCCTAGGAGCGTGAGCGGGAACAAGCTGAGCATGACACTAGCCTCTAACGCGAGAACCCACTTCTCCCTCGGAACCTGATGCCTGACTTCGCTCGAGCACTGAACACGCCAAGCGAAGTTGGCGGAGCCCTGGCTCAGATCGCCAACGGCCTGCCGCGCACCCCGGACGCGGAAGGCTACTGACAAATCCTCACCCAGGCTGCGAACCATCTTTGTCGGTACCCTGTAACTAGGGTACCCTTACTACTGTGCAAAGACGCAGTGCCCACGCGGCTATCACTTAGTCACGTGGTAGAAGTGTTGTGTGTGGGACCAAGCCACGGCTCGCCCCAATCTCAGGCGGCTAATCTGGGTCCACAGCAGCACCCGACCCCGCCACATAGGCGGGCCCAAAGCCACCACGTGTCTAGAGAAGGTGGCGTAACCCAAAGCATCAACAGTGAGTCCGGACCCCCACGGGAGAGCGTCGGACCCCTGGATATACAGTCCGGACCCCCAAGGTTGGTCCCGGACCCTCGAATATACAGTTTGGGCCCCCAGGGTTGGTCCTGGACCTCCATGTGTCTAGGCCGGACCCCTGGAATAGGATCCGGACCCCTCCGTATGGGATATGCGTCACCCATAGTGGGGTCCCAAGGTCCTAGGACAGAACATACATGGGCCTTGGACAGGACCCGGGCAAGGGGCCCGGTGCTGACACGTGTCCAGGCCCAGTCTGGTGCGGACCTGTCCGCATGCGCTTCCGCTCCCCGCCCAGGCAGAGGCCCGTTGCTGCCACGTGGCCGACTGCACGTGACGTAAGCCAGCGGGCGGTGCCTGACGTAAGGCCTCCGGGATACGCGGCCCCTGCATTTATTGCGGATAAGGCGCGCCGCCTGACAAGCGATGTGTCGCCTCGGCATTTAATGAGGCCTACCCACTCTGCTGTCAGGCGACGGCCAGTCCATTCCACTGGCTAGCAGTGTGCCGCCTTAGCATTTAATGCGACCTATCCATTCCCCTGGCAGGCGGCACGCCCATGCTGCTGCATGCACTATACTCATCATCACTCATACGTACCAAGGAAGCTAGCGTTGTGTATCAACGCTGCGCGGGCTGCGGACATCTGGGCGCCAGAAGATCTCTCAAGCGTCACCTGCATTAGTTGCTCCATGTATTTCTTCCATTATGTCCCTGGACCCACATGTCGGGGCTCAGCAACCTTGTATGTGCCTCCCTTGGGCTATAAAAGGGAAGGCACACAACGTTACAAGGCAGGTTCAAACATCCTCAGTCTTACACAAGCTCAAGTGCTCAGACACTCAATATAGCTCACAGTGGAGTAGGGTATTACGCTCCGGCGGCCCGAACCACTCTAAATATTGGTGTTTTCGTGTGTTCATCCACCATCTAGCAGATAGGCAAAACGCTTAGGCCCCTCCTCATCTTAGGATTTAGGGCGGGTGCATTCCGCCACCCGGCCGGAGATTTCCTCTCCGACATTTGGCACGCCAGGTAGGGGGCTTGGCTTTAGGTTTTTGCTTGTTTTCCTGCTCAACACCATGGTCCACATCGTCGAGCACCACGGCATGGCTTCTGAAGACTTCCTCATGGAGGAGGAGACTGCATCGTCCATGCCACTGGGCTCCAGCCGCCCAGCGCCTGGTACTGCTGTTGTGCACGCTGCGCAGCAGCACACTCCCGCTCAGTCGTCCCGGGCGCCATCAAGGGCTGCTCCCGGTGCACTGTCTGCAGCCAGGGAGTTGTTGTGCCACCCTCCGAGCTCCACGGCCTCGCCGGGGGCCATGAAGCAATGGCGCGACGACGTAGATCGCCTCCTGGGCATGGCGTAGTCTAGCTCGACCAGGCCCAGGCCTCGGTCGTTCCAGCGTCAACACAAGGCGTCGGCGTCGGTGCGCTTGCCTTTAGTGAAGGCTGCGCCGACCGAGGACCTGCGGGCGGAGCTCATCCGCCGGTGGGCAGAAGAGGACGCTCCAGTCTCTCTGGAGAGGTCTGACGACTTACGGACAGAACTCAACCGCAGGCATGCGGGCGAGGATGCCCATGTCTCTCTGAAGAGGGCGCGTAAGCGCCAACAGAACATCGAGGGTCGCAACCTCGACCAAGACTTCGCTGCGGTCGCACCACAGACTCCAAGAGGCACCCGGATCCAAGCGGGTGTCCCGTTGGCCGGCGTAGGCTGCGTCGCACTCGTGGATCATCTTCGCGCGGCGACATGGTCGTCCAAGTTTCAGCCACACCTGCCGGAGATGTACGACGGTACGTCGAACCCGTCGGAATTCCTGCAGGTATACGTCACCGCCATTACGGCAGCAGGTGGAGACACTGCTGTGATGGCGACATACTTCCATGTACCCTTGTCTGGGCCAGCCGGACCTTGCTCATGAACCTTGCCCCAGGGTCGATCTACTCCTAGGAAGAGCTCTGTGCGCGGTTTACAGTAAACTTCACCGGCGCTTACCAACAGCATGGCGTGGAGGCACACCTCCATGCAGTGAGGCAGGAACCCGGGGAAACTCTCCGGGCCTTCATCTCCCGCTTCACCAAGGTACGAAGGACTATACCCCGTATCTCTGATGCTTCCATCATCACCGCTTTCCGCCAGAGGGTGCGCGATGAAAAGATATTGGAGAAGTTGGCCACGCATGACGTGGAAACTGTCACCACACTCTTCGCTCTGGCCAACAAGTACGCTAGAGATGTCGAGGGCCGTGCATGGCACTCGGCGCCACAGACCGAGGTTGCCCAGATGGGTGGCTCCGGTGCCGTCGCCCAGGATGGCAAGAAGAATAAGAAGAAGAACCACGGCCGTGAGAGGCCGCAGACTGCTGCTCCAGTCATCGCGGCTGCGGCTAGGGGCCGGACCGAGCGCAACAAGCGCCCGCGGCCGTAGGGGGGCAACAGCGGCTCATGCCCTGTGCACCCTAACAGCCGCCACAGTGCCGCGGAGTGCCACGAGATTATCAAGCTCGCGAAGCGCGTCAACGAGCGACGCGAGCAGTCCTCCAAGGATGGCTCCCCACCCTGTCGCCGGCCTGGCAAGGAGAGGGCTAACGGCGGGGACGTGGCCGCCAGAGAACGGGACCTCGGGTACCAGTCACCCGAGGGGGTCCTGAAGGATGTCTTCACCAGGGACTCCGACTCCGGTGGCGAGAGCGACCGCCGCAAGAAGCTGTACGTCATGTACGGCGGAAGCTGGGAGCTCACCTCCCGTAGGAACGTCAAGTCCCTGCGCCGTGAGGTCCTGTCGGTGACCCCAGGGGTCCCAAAGGCTGCTCCACACCCGCGGTGGAGGAGCACCACCATCTCCTTCAGGGCATCCGACTGCCCCGACAACATGGCAGGGGCCGGTATACTACCGCTCATCACCGCCCCTGTCATCGCCAACATGCGGCTACACCATGTGCTGATCGATGGCGGGGTAGGCCTCAACGTCATCAACCATGCCGCGTTCAAGTAGCTGCAGATCTCAGGGTCCCGTCTGGGACCCTCGCATCCATTCTCCAGAGTGGGCGCTCAACCGGTGTATCCCCTTGGGAGCATCATGCTCCCGGTTACATTCGGGACAGAGAACTTCTGCACCGAGAACGTCCAGTTCGACGTCGTAGAGGTTAACCTCCCCTTCAACGCCATCATCAGCAGGCCAGCCCTGTACCAGTTCATGGCCATTGCCCATTACGGGTATTTGGTCCTCAAGATGTCGTCCCCTATTGGAGCCCTCACCGTGCGGGGCGACCGCGCTACTGTAGTGACAGCTGTCGAGAAGCTGCACGCTCTGGCGGCGGAAGCTGCTCGCCCGAACGACAGGGGGAAGGACCCCTCAACCTCTAGTACCAAGGCGTCTGCTAAGGTGCCAAAGGTGTAGCCGTCTGGAGTAGCCGGCGGACCCGTGAAGACCATCCAGGTGGGCGCGGGCTCCTCCCAGACCACCCGCATCGCGGGCAATCTGGGAGAGAAATAGGAACTCGAGCTCGTCGCCTTCCTCCTGGCAAATGTCGATGTTTTTGCTTGGGAACCGTCACAGATGCCTAGGATCCCCAGGGAGGTGATTGAGCACCATCTGAAGATCCACGCCGACGCCAGGCCGATGAGCCAGAAGCCTCGAAGACAGTCCGTTGAGCGGTAGGACTTCATCCGCCAAGAGGTCCGAAAGCTGCTTGACGCCGGCTTTATCGAAGAGGTCCATCACCCCGTGTGGCTGGCCAACCTGGTCATCGTGCCAAAGGCAAACGGGAAGCTTCGGATGTGCATCGAATACACTAGCCTAAATAAGGTCTGTCCCAAGTACCCGTATCCACTTCCATGCATAGATCAAATCGTGGACTCTACCTCCAGGTGCGACCTCTTGTCCTTCTTAGATGCCTACTCGGGTTTCCACCAGATCCGGATGACTAGGCAGGATAGGAAGCATACCGCTTTTGTAACAGTGGATGGGCTCTACTGCTATGTTGTAATGCCCTACGGTCTGAAGAATGCCTTGCCAACATTTGTACGGGCGATGAGTAAGACCTTCGGGGACCTAATCAGGGACAAAGTAGAGATATATGTCGATGACATCATGGTCAAGACTAGGAAGGGGTCGACTCTAGTGGAATACCTGACCCTGGTCTTTGACAGGCTGCGGGCGACGCGTACAAAGCTAAACCCGGACAAATGCGTCTTTGGTGTCTCCGCCGGGAAGCTGCTGGGATTCCTGGTTTCGCACCGGGGGATTGATGCAAACCCAGAGAAGATTAGGGCAATCAAGGCGATGAGGCCTCCGGCCCGCATCAAGGACGTCCAGAAGCTGACGGGGTCGTTAGCCGCCCTTAGCTGCTTCATTTCGAGGCTAGCTGAGAGGGCGCTGCCTTTCTTCAAGCTCCTGCGAAAATCTGGTCCCTTCGCTTGGACCGAAGAGGCTGAGCAAGCCTTTCAAGAGTTGAAGCAGCACCTGGTGTCCCTACCAGTACTGGTAGCTCTAGACCCTGGGGAGCCGTTGTATTTATACATCGCGGCAGCCACAGAAGTGGTGAGCATGGTGCTGGTGGTGGAAAGGGCGGCGCAAGAAGGCTAGTAGCCTGAGGGCCCAGGACCAGCTACAGGGGTCCGGACCGTTCAGAGGCCGGTCTACTACGTCAGCAAGGTCCTCCATGAGGCAAAGACCAGGCACCTTGAGATTGAGACGAACAAGCTCCTCTATGCTGTACTTGTTGCGCCCAGGAAGCTGCGCCACTACTTCTAGGCACACAGGGTTGTGGTGGTGACCTCCTTTCCATTAAGGGCCATCCTCCACAACTCTAACGCCACAAGCAACATCGCCAAGTGGGCCATGGAGCTCGCCGAGTTCCAGCTAGACTTCCAGCCTCTCCATGCCATCAAGAGCTAGGTCCTGGCTGACTTCATTGTGGAGTGGACGCCTCCCCCGAGCACCCCACACCTGTGGAGCCCAGAGGTCCGGTCTTCACCGAGCCCCACTAGACGCTCTTCTTCGACGGATTCGCCCGTCAGCAAGTTGGCGGGGCCGGAGTGGTCCTTGTCGACCCAAGCAGAGATCAAGTGAAGTACGTGGTGCATCTTGAGTTCAAGGCCACCAACAATATGGCAGAGTACGAGGCACTTATCTTCGGCTTGTCTGCGGCCCTATCCCTGGGGATCAGCCAGCTCCTCATGAAGGGGGACTCCCAGCTGATCATCAAGCAAGTCCGCGGGGAATGTAGCTGCAACGAGCCTAGGCTCGCGGCTTACCTCCTCCACGTCAGGAAGCTAGAGAAGGACTTCACGGCCTTGGAACTGCAACATGTTCCTCGGGCTAACAACTCGGTGGTAGATGACCTCTCTGTGAGAGCATCAACTTGGGCACCCGTGCCCGAGGGCGTCTTCGAAAGACGACTGCTGAGACCCACTGCCCAGCCTGCCAAGCTAGGTAAAGGGGCGAGACTAGCACCTCGAAGCTAGCGGTCTCGGTGGCATTACAGCACCCACCGAAGACTGTGTGTGCTATAGGGGGTCCTGCCTATCCCTTAGCACCACAGCTAGTATCTCAGAGTGGTCCCGATGCATGGATCTCCAAGATCTGGGACTACCTGAAGGAAAACATCCTTCCTGAAGATCATGTATCCGCAGAGCGCATAATGCGGTTGGCTAAACGCTACATGGTGGTGGAAGGGGATCTCTACCGCCATGGCGCCAACGGCATTCTAATGCGGTGCATTACCCAGGAGGAGGGCCATGAGTTGCTCACAGAGATCCATGGAGGAGAGTGCGGAAGTCATTCCTCATCCCGCACACTGGTCAGTAAGGCCTTCCGGCATGGCTTTTACTGGCCAACCGCCCTCCAGGATGTAGCTGAGATGGTAAAGTCCTACAAGGCGTGTCAATTCCATGCAAAGCAGATACACACACCAGCCCAGGCTCTACAGATGATTCCGCCCTCCTGGCCATTCGCCGTATGGGGGGTGGATATCCTGGGACCATTTCCCAGGGCCGTCGGCGGGTACCGGTACCTCTTCGTCGCCATCGACAAGTTCACCAAGTGGCCAGAGGCCACCCCTATGGTCAACATCACCTAGAGTGCTGCTGTTGCTTTCCTCAAGTCGATTATCTGTAGATTTGGGGTCCCAAGCCATATCATTATAGACAACGGGACCTAGTTTACAAGTCGGCTTTTCCAGGAGTATTGCGAGGGCATCGGCACCCAGCTCTGCTTCGCGTCCGTGGCTCATCCCAGGAGCAATGGCCAGGTGGAGAGGGCAAATGCAGAAATCCTCAGGGGACTCAAGACACGCACCTACGACTGCTTGAAAAGGCACGGTGCAAATTGGGTCAGAGAGCTTCCGTCTGTGCTATGGGGGGAACCGGACTACACCCAGCCGAGCCACTGGGGAGACCCCGTTTTTCCTGGTCTACGGGGCCGAAGCCTGCCTTCCCCTGGAAATCATTATGGGCTCCCCACGGGTCTAGGCTTTTGATGAGTCTATGCAGGAACAGCTATGATGTGACGATGCGGACTTCATCGACGAGCGCAGATGGCAAGCGGCGATCCGAAATGCACGGTACAACCAGGCGCTCAGACGCTACCACCAACGCTTCATGCATAGTAGGGAGCTCCGGGTCGAGGATCTAGTCCTAAGGCGAGTACTGAACCGAGAAGGGCTCCACAAACTCTCCCCCAGCTGGGAAGGACCCTTCAAGGTGACGAAAATATGCCGACCCGGGTGTGTCCGCCTTGCTACAACTGAAGGAGAGTCTCTTCCCAATCCCTAGAACATAGAGCATCTCTGTAAGTTTTTCCCATAAAAGCAAACCTGGGGACCCGGTTTTCTTCCTTTGTAACTAGGTTGCGCATATATGTACGCCAGCCCGGTGAGGTCCGCCCTCATAAACCCTGTCAGTTGGCCTACTGTCGGAGAGGAAATCTTCGGCCGGGTGGCAGAGTGCACCCTCCCTAAATCCTAAGATGAGGAGGGGCCTAAGCGTTTTGCCTGTTATGCAAGATGGAAGGATGAACACAAGAACACGCGAGGGTTTAGAGTGGTTCAGGCCGCCGGAGCGTAACACCCTACTCCACTGTGTGATGGATTGCTGTGGAAGCTTGAGAGTCTGAGTGAACTTGTGTTGTAACGTCGCATGCCTCCCCTTTTATAGCTGAAGGGGGGCATGCACAAAGGTACTGAGCCCCAACATGTGGGCCTAGGGACAAAATGTATACATCACTTGGAGCTACTAATGTTTGCTGCTGGGGTATTCTTCTCGCGCCCTAACACCCGAGATCTGCGTATCCTCGGCGTGCCGGGGAGGCTTCTTGTATAAGGGACGATATCCATAGTGTGCCGCATAGCACGGGCGCACTGTTTGGTGACAGACCTGACAGGCGCGCCGCCTGCAAGGTTACCCTGACGCCGTCTGACAGCGGAGTGGACAGGACGCATTAAATGCTAAGAGGGCACATCGTCTGTCAGCGTGGTGGCAGGCAGCGCATCCTTTCCGTATTAAATGCAGAGATTGTGCGGCTTTAGGGGCCTTATGTCAGGCTCCACCCATTGGTTTATGTCACAGGTCACAAGCCACGCGACAACCGTGGGTCTCTGCCTGAGCAGGGAGGGCAAGGCCTGGACACGTGCCAGCGCCGGACCCTTACTCATGCCGGGGTTCCCCCCATACCGGGTCCTTGTTGTGGTCCGGACCTTACTCGGAGGGACCTGGGGCTCAACGGAGGGACCCGGCATACCTTTCTGGGAGTCCCGGGCTGTAATCAAAGGCTCGGGCTATGCATACCAGGGTCCGGACCCGATAATGCACCTTGGGGTGTATTATCTTCCCTTGCCACGTGGTACCCCTGAACCTGCCCATGTGATGGGGTCGGGGTGCCGTTCTCCGTGCGGCGTCTTTATACTGTAGTAGAGGGTACCCCTGATTGAGGGTACTGACAGTGGCCCCCGGGCCCACCTCATGGGAGGGTGCGAGCCTGCAGGTGGGGCCAAAGTTTGATTGGCAATTTTCCTAGTGCTCCTGCGTGCCTGTTGATGCAATTACTGTCGGCTCGTCCACGGCTACGCCAACTGCCACGCCCGTTCCCACGGCTGACTGGCCCGTGTCCTTTAATGTCACTGTTGGGCCATGCGCGGGGTGCCTCGAGTCGCTGCACTGGTTCTGAAAACTTATCTTTCCAGTCTTCTGCGGCGGCCCCGAGGGGACGCGGCATTGGTGCAAGTGGTGGTGCGATTTTCCCGCACCCAGTAACTGGCGCACCGGTTGCATGACATGTGGGCCTGGGCTTGATGTTAGACCGCCGATTACAGCGAAGCTGAGGGAGAACACAACCATGGGGCAGTTGTATGCTTCCTGTGCGGCGGTTCGCCTTCTTGACCGCTGGTTTTGGCGAAAATGAAGAGGTGCATAACCGTGGGGCGGTTGCACGCTCCTTGTGCGGCGGTTCGCCTTCTTGACCGCTGGTTTCGGCGAAAATGAAGAGGCGCATAACCGCGGGGCGGTTGCACGCTCCTTGTGCGGTGGTTCGTCTTCCCGACCGCTGGTTGCTCCGAAAATGAAGGGGCATATACCACGGGGCGGTTGCGGGCACCTTGTGTGGTGGTTTGCCTTCTTTGTGCTTTAGGTCAGCCTATATGAAGCGTGGGGCCTGGCCCCCGTGTCATAGGGCGGGATCCTCGGTGCACACCGAGGGAGACTTTGCCCGTGACGCTCCAGGGCGCAAGAGGGGAAATTTGACTTTAAAAGGGATCGATCTCTCGGGTAGTAGCCATGCCTCACTCCTCTTGCATCCTTCGCGCCCTTCCGCCTTCTAGGCCTCTGGATGGGGCGCGCCGGTGTTCACAGGAGGGAACCGCGTCAGGGCCATCCCCTCCGGCGGTCTTACCGTCGGGGAGCCCACGCTCGCAGTGGGGCTATCGATCTTGTCTTCTTCTTGCTGCTGTTGGAGGAGCACGACCTCATGGAGGTTGGCGCTCTTCAGCCATTGCTCGGCTTCAAGGATTTTCATCATGCAGCCCGGCTGCAGTCCCCCGCCAGTGGTCATCCAGAAGGATGACCATCAGCCTCGTGGTGGGGAGAAGCGAGCCGGGCTGCGGCCTCCCCTCTACCCTTAGCTTCAAGGATGTTCATCATCCTTGCTGGGGTGGGAGGCGAGCCAAGTCGGGGCCCTGCTCTCCGCATGGGCTGGTGACCCGCTTCTTCCTCCAGCATTTGGAGGAGAAGGATGTTCACCAGCCCTGCGGAGGAGGCAAACCTCGGCTACGTGGGGCTGGCTGGCTGCAGGCCAGCTGGCTCTAGGCCATCAGCTGCAGCGTGTCTAGCCCTTTGGGCTGGATGGCTTTGGTGCCGCCTCCGACGATGCCTCCTGCCGTCTGGCCGGGGCGTGGCTGTCCGTCCACCGCACGGGCGACGGTTGCGTTGTGCGCGGGTTCGCCACATCCACGGCTTCTCCTGCCTGCCAGCCACACTGGGGGGTCGTACAAGATGTCGTACGCCGCGGGGGTGGCGGCCGCGTTCTTGGATGGTCTTGTCCTCACTCCCGTGGGAGGACGGGAGCGAGGACCCCTTCGCGCGTGCCGAGGCAGCCGCCGTCCACCGGTGCAGAGGTGGCAGCTGTCATTGGTGTTGAGGTGGTCGCCACCGCTGGTAAGGCTACCCATTACAGAGGTGGTTGCCTCCGCTAGCGAGACCATCAAAGACACCTGCCGCGGAGTCCCCGACTCTTTGGCTTTATTGGCCTCGTTGTCGCCCCCCGTAGGAGGACAGGGGCGAGGACCTCCTCGCAATGGCGCACACCCTGAGGTGGTCACCGCTGCTGGCAAGCCGCTCGGAGTGGAGGTGGTTTGTTGCTGCTGGTGCAGAGGTGGTCGCTGTCGCCAGCGAACCATCGGTGCAGAGGTGGTCGCCGCCACCGGTGAGGCTGCCTGGAGCTAGCTTCCAGCGCGACTCCGGCTGGTGCAGCGCAGTTCATTTCTGCAGAAATGGAGCTAGGGCCCCGCTTGTAAGGGAATGTAATAACATATGTTTGCTTGAAAGCAGAATGTAATAACATATGTATGCAGGATTTTAGCCTGGGAAGCCTAGTTGTGTGTCCGGACCCCCTGGATGGTGGTTCTAGGTACTAGGACACCTGCCGCAGACTGGTGGAGTGTGCAGGCTCACGGTACGGGACCAAGTTGAGCGGCTACATGGCTCCGGACCACCACAGGAGACAAGCGTCTCTTCTCTAGTTCCGGACCCTAGGTTGTCGAACCCACAGGACTTATAGCTCCAAATACTAGGGCACCCGTCACGGAGTGGTGGAGTGTGCAGGATTTCGGGTACGGAACCAGGCTAACCGGCCGCATAGGCTCCGGACCACCCCATGGAACGGACACCCGTTCTTTAGAATCGGCCCCCAGGCTTTTTCCTGTTTTTGTAAGGTACTCTTGAGTATTATTTATAAAACAGTGTTTAATACTTATCTGTGTATCGCTCATTCCTGCTGTGTGCGGTATTATGTTGTTGACTCCCCTCGGTACCTGGCCCCTGCCTGGGACACAGGCTTGATGTGTCGAGGTTGGATACCAGCATGCATGAAAGAGTTGTCAACAATTCTCAGAAGGCAGCCTCGCTGAGACCTGGATCTGTACACAGCTTTAGCTAAGGAGCGTTAGTAATACACCCGTAGGACCCGTCATCTGGCACTAGCCATCCTTTGATACATGCTCGGAACCTGCAAGGTTTAGTTTGGGGGAGCAAAGTTGTGTGTCCGGACCCCTGGATGGTGGTTCTAGGTACTAGGACACCCGTCACAGAGTGGTGGAGCATGCAGGCCCACGGTACGGGACCAGGCTGAGCGGATATACGGCTCCGGACCACCCCAGGAGACAAGTGTCTCTTCTCTAGTTCCGGACCCCAGATTGTGGGACCCATAGGACTTATAGCTCCAAATACTAGGGCACCCGTCACGGAGTGGTGGAGTGTGCAGGATTTTAGGTACGGAACCAGGCTAACCGGCCACACAGGCTCCGGACCACCCCATGGAACGGGCTCCCATTCTTCAGAGCCGGCCCCCAGGTTGTCGGGCCCTCCTGCTTTCGTGTAGAGGTCCTAAACTGCAAGCCTGGCTGTTCAATTTGGATGTCGTTATGCCTGATAGGACGGGAACTGATCGGGAGGGTTAGACAAAATACAATCCGGAATCTGCAGGGTAAGACCTTGGAGCAGTAGGATAAAGCTATCATAGAAGCGCATCCGAGGGGGTAAATCCTCCCCATATAACATGACATGAATGGGTGTAGGCCAACAGGCCGGGTTTATGAAGGCAGACCTCACCGGGCTGGCGTACACGTGTGCGTTACTTAGCTAAAAAAGGGAGAAAGGTTCGACCCCTCGGACTTGCTCCTATGGATAGAACTTACAGAGATGCTACAGGGGTTAGGAAGGGGTACTCCTTCAGTCGTGGCAGGATGGTCACCCTTGGGTCGGCGTGTTTCTGTTACCTTGAAGGGTCCTTCCCAGCTGGGGGAGTGTTTGTGGAGCCCTTCTTAGTTTGGTACTTGCCATAGGACTAGGTCCCGACCCTGGGCTCCCATCTGCGTTTGATGGAGGAGCCCTCGTCCTTGGTTGTGGCCCCATCTGAGGACTGGACCCATGGGGAGTCCAGTAGTGTTTCTGGGGGAAGGCAGACTTTGGCCCCATAGACT
This sequence comes from Zea luxurians, assembly GCA_029449295.1. NCBI lineage: Eukaryota > Viridiplantae > Streptophyta > Magnoliopsida > Poales > Poaceae > Zea > Zea luxurians. The sequence continues at coordinate 95,325,324 of JAOPSE010000015.1, read as the reverse complement.
GGGGGATGCGGGGTCCCGCTGGTGGTCAATCTAGTCGTCGCTACCGGAGTGGGAGTCTCTAGTGAAGACGTCCTTTAGGTCCCCTTTGGGTGCCTGATACCCGAGGTCTCGCTCAGCCGTGGCCACCTCGCCGTCGTCGACCTTTTCCTTGCTAGGACGGCGACGAGGTGGGGAGCCGTCCTTGGAAGACTGCTCACGCCGCTCGCTGACGCGTTTTGTGAGATCAATGATCTCGCGACACTCCGCGGCGCTGTGGCGACCATTGGGATGGACAGGGCACGAGCCGTTGTTACCCCTCTGTGGCCATGGGCGCTTGTTGCGATCGCCTTGGCCCCCGGTCGCAGCTGCGACGACCAGCGCGGTAGACTGCGGCCTCTCGTAGCCGCGGCCCTTCTTTTTCTTTTTGCCGTCCCGGGGGGCGGCACCCGAGCCACCCGTCTGGGTAGTCCCGGTTTGTGGTGCCGAGTGCCATGCACGGCCCTCGGTGGCTCTGGCGCACTTGTCAGCCAGAGCGAAGAGCGTGGGGACAGTCTCCACGTCATGTGTGGCCAGCTTCTCCAACATTTTCTTATCACGTACCCCCTGTCGGAAGGCTGTGATGATGGAGGCATCGGAAATACGAGGTATAGTACCTCGTACCTTGGTGAAGCGGGAGATAAACGTCCAGAGGGTCTCTCCGGGCTCCTGCCTCACTGCGTGTAGGTGGGCCTCCACGCCGTGTTGCTGGTAAGCGCTGGCGAAGTTTGCAACGAACCGCGCGCAGAGCTCTTCCCAGGTGTAGATTGACCCTGGGGCGACGTTCGTGAGCCAAGTCCGGGCAGGCCCAGACAAGGCAACATGAAAATAAGTTGCCATCACAGTGGTGTTCCCACCTGCTACTGTGATGGCGGTGACGTATACCTGCACGAATTCTGACGGATTTGTTGTACCGTCGTATTTTTCCGGCAGGTGCGGCCGGAACTTGGGTGTCCACGATGATGTGCGGAGATGATCCGCGAGAGCGGCACACCCCACGCTAGCTAGGGGGACACCCGCCTGGAACCGGGCACCCACTGGGGTTCGTGGTATTTCTGCAGCGAAATCTTGGTCGAGGTTGCGGCCCTCGATGTTTTGTCGGCGCTCACGCGCCCTTTCTAGGGAGACCCGGGCATCTTCCCCCGCACGCCTGCGGTTGAGTTCTGCTCGGAGGTCATCGGTCTGTGCACCCCTTACGGAGGGCGAATGCACAGACGCCGTCGCCTCGCGTTGGCGCCGGGATGACCGAGGCCTGGACCTCGTCGAAGCAGAATGTGCCATGCCGAGTAGCCGGTCGACGTCGTCACGCCACTGCTTCATGGCCCCCGGTGAGGCCGTGGAGCTAGGGGGTGGCGTAGCAACTCCCTGGCTGCAGACAACGCTGTAGGCGCTGCCCTCGACGGAGTCCGAAACGCCTGTGCAGGCGTGTGCTACTGCACGGCATGTACAGCAGCAGTCCTAGAGTCAGGGCGATCGGGTACTCACGGCGCAAAGGATGCAACTTCTTGCTCCATCGCAAAATCTTCCGATGTTTCGGTGCGGTGCTCGATGATCCGCAACATCATGCCGAATAAGAACACAGGCAAAAACCTAAAGCCTAGCCCCCTACCTGGTGTACCAAATGTCGGAGAGGAAATCTCCGGCCGGGTGGTGGAGTGCACCCTCCCTAAATTCTAAGATGAGGAGGGGCCTAAGCGTTTTGCCTGTTATGCGAGATGGAAGGATGAACACAAGAACACGTGAGGGTTTAGAGTGGTTCGGGCCGCCGGAGCATAACACCCTACTCCACTATGTGATGGATTGCTGTGGAAGCTTGAGAGTCTGAGTGAACTTGTGTTGTAACGTCACATGCCACCCCTTTTATAGCAGAAGGGGGCATGCACAAAGGTACTGAGCCCCGACATGTGGGCCCAGGGACAAAATGTATACAGCACTTGGAGCTACTAATGTTTGCTACTGGGGTATTCTTCTCGCGCCCTGACACCCGAGATCTGCGTATCCTCGACGTGCCAGGGAGGCTTCTTGGATAAGGGACGATATCCATAGTGTGCCGCATAGCACGGGCGCACTGTTTGGTGACAGACCTGACAGGCGCGCCACCTGCAAGGTTACCTTGAAGCTGTCTGCCAGCGGAGTGGACAGGACGCATTAAATGCTGAGAGGGCACATCGTCTGTCAGCGTGGTGGCAGGCGGCACGTCCTTTCCGTATTAAATGCAGAGACTGTGCGGCTTTAGGGGCCTTATGTCAGGCTCCACCCGTTGGCTTATGTCATGGGTCACAAGCCACGCGGCAGCCGCGGGTCTCCGCCTGAGCGGGGAGGGCAAGGCCTGGACACGTGCCAGCGCCGGACCCTTACTCATGCCAGGGTTCCCCCCATCCCGGGTCCTTGTTGTGGTCCGGACCTTACTCGAAGGGACCTGGGGCCCAACGGAGGGACCCGACATACCTTTTTGGGAGTCCCAGGCTGTAATCAAAGGCTCGGGCTGTGCGTACCGGGGTCCAATGTTCCTCCGCGGGGGTCCGGACCCGATAATGCACCCTGGGGTGTATTATCTTCCCTTGCCACGTGGTACCCCTGAACCTGCCCATGTGATGGGGTCGGGGTGCCGTTCTCCACGCGGTGTTTTTATACTGTAGTAGAGAGTACCCCTGATTGAGGGTACTGACACCTACACTCATGTATATCAAGTTATAAAGAAAAGATTCACCCCCAGATTTGTTTTTGTGGTGTCTTCAGTCTGCTTCAATTTACACCCTGATTGTGGTGTCTTCTATAGTCCTGTGGGTCCGGTAACCTGGGGTCCGGTTCTAAAGAATGGACACTTGTCTCCTGGGGTGGTCTGGAGCTGTGTAGCCGCTTAGCCTGGTCCTGTACCCTAAGCCTACACGCTCCACCACTCTGCGATGGGTGTCCTAGTATTTGGAGCTGTGATCCAGGGGGTCCGGACACACGGATTGGCTTCCCAAACTAAGTCCTGCAGGTCCTATTGCATGAATCAAAGGGTAGAAGATACCAGCTGGCAGGTCCTATGGGTGCACTACTAAAACTTTCTAGCCAAGGCTGTGTGCAGGTCTGGATCCCAGTCGAGACTACCTCCTGAGGGCCAGGTCACCAATTTTCTCTTAAGTACGTTGGCATCCAGCCTCGACATGTCGAGCCTACATCCCAGGGGGGCCAGGTCACCAATTTTCTCTTAAGTACGCTAGCATCCAGCCTCGACACGTCGAGCCTGCATCCCAGGGGGGCCAAGTACCAGGAAGAAGTTGGTAACGACGCACACAGCAAAGACAAATAGCATACATATAAGTCCTGTCACTATTAGATAAATACTTCTCAAAAGTATCTTACAGAATCAAAAAAATATTACAAAGCCGCTTCCCAGCGGGACCCTTGCTCTCTCTCTCTACAGATCTAACTACTCATCATCGGCGGGGTCCCGCTGGAAGCGCTCGGCTACCACCTCAACAGTATCCTGTACGCCCTACCGCGCGGCGTCCTCGGTGTCGGCCACTGGACCAGCGATCACCGGCTCCAAGAAGATGGCCGGGTCGTGGCTCCGGAAGCACGTCAGGATGTACTCTATCACCACCCGGCAGAGCCTGCCGCCTTCGGTCTCCAGGCAGGCGCCCAGAATCTGGTCCAGGCAATGGAGGCAGTCCGCGGCAGAGTCCAGCACCGGGAGCGCGTCGGTGATGGTCGCCGGCAACTCCGACACCAGGATGGGGCTCACCCCCAGCGGCACTAGTGTTGTGCTCGCCTCGCCGGTCCATGCGGCGATGCGCTGGACCCTGGCGCGCTGCTCCGCCCGGAGATCTTCAAGTGTCTTCTTCAGCGCCTCCACCGCTTGGGGGCCCAGAGCCGCCTGCGCTGCCTGGAACCGGTGGACCTACTCCTCCAGCTCCTCCTTCTGCTCCACCTCGAGCTCATGATCAGCCAGCAGCTTATCCCGCCTTTCAAACATCTCCCTAAAGGCGAGGTCCTTCTCTTGCCAGGCGAGATCCGTCGCCCGCTTATCCAGGGAGGCGTCTTTTTCCTTGAGATTCTCCTCGGTCAGGGCAATGCTGCTGGCCCTGTCATCCAGCTCCCGCTGCAGCCTTTACAGGCTCTCCACAGTCGTGGTCTGTTGGGCCCACTGCTCCTCCAGGATTTTGTTGAAAGCATCCAGCTTGGCCTGGAGCTCCGTGACGACCTCCTCCCTCTGGTCCAGGTGCTCCTCCTTCTTGGCCAGCCTCTTCTCCTTCCGGGCCACCTCCAGCTCCCGGGCATACACCCTCTGGAGGTCCTTCTTGTAGTCCTTGCAGTCCTGTGCCAGTTCAGACCGCTCAAAGCCGAACCACTGGGATGCCGCCTTTGTGTGTTCCTCTAGCTGGGTACCCCAGTCGCTGAGGCGCTGGTGCTCGGACTCTAGCGCCTCCCATTCCTGCTGGATCGCCGCCTCGGTCTCTCGAAGGGCCTGATGCGCACGAGACAGCACCCGAGGGAGGGGAATCGGCGGTGCTTCTAGCTCGGCGCCGAATCGGAGCCGCCGCCCAAGAAGTACCTCTGGCTCCTCCAAAGTGGGTGGCGGGACAGAGCTGGACGCGCCCCCCGCGTCACCCCTCGTGGCGGGGACGGGCGCAGCTGGGACCCCCTCGGCCGTTGCTGACGGTGTACTCGACGGTGTCGCCGTCGTTGAGGCTGAGGTAGCCGTCGGCAACGTTGCAGCGGCCGGGGGCGGACCACCGGCGCCACTCCCAGCAGACTCCTGCTGCTTGGAGCCGGACCCATCGGCGAGCGTGGTGCCCGACGAAGTAGGTGCGCCCTTGGGAGCAGAGGGGGAGGAAGCCCTGGCAAACAAGGATGGGTTAAGATCCGTCGGCATGTCAACTACACTCACAAAAACAAGGATGGAGCTACACTTACTTCGGGCCCTGGACCTTCCAGTGGCCCTAGAAGTGAGAAGTCTGCTGCTGCTACTGCTGCTGCTGTTGCTGCTGGCACCCCTAGGGGAGATCACCCCCAAGCGGTGGTGGCGGGACCGACGGTGGTGGTGGCGGTGGTGGCAGCGGATCCGATGGTGGCGGTGGCGGAGGACTGGCGCGCCTCTACGCGCCCTGGGCCTAGGAGCCGGTCTCCTCGTCCCCACAAGCTGTCCTCTGACGCTTCTGGGGCGGGTCCGAATCAACAGGCGGATCCATGACAAGCGACCCGTCAGCGCGACGCAGCCAGCGTCGCCTCTCTTCCTCCGATCCCCTGGTGCCACCCGGGGCGGAGGAGCTGCCTGCGACCCCTTTGCCCTTGTCCAAGGGGCTGGGGGCCGTGGAGGGAACTCTGGAACCCGCACCAGCGGGCTAGGAACCTCCTGCCGATACACCGGGGATCTGGATCCCGTGGTGGGGGTCTTGGCCACTGGTTTAGCGGACCGCTACGCCGCTCTCGTCGAGGGTTGGCAGACAGGCCAAGATCGCCGTCCTCAACCCCGGGTCGTCGCAGAGCGGAGGGATGCCCTGGGGAGGGATTAAGGACTCAGGGATGAAGGACTCACCTGTGATCCCCTTCACCAGGACTTCCAGCTCGTCCCAAGAAAGGTCGGTCCCCGGCCCGCGCTTGATCCGGCCGATGTCATTTGGGCTAGTGAACCAGCAACACAGACGTGCCCTCCTCTACAGCGGCGTGACCCGGTGCTTCAGGAAATCGCTGACCACGTGCATCGAGGTCAGGCCACCGGTTGTCAGGGTCTTGATCCTGTCCAGTACGGGCTCGAACTCCGTCGCCAATATCGGCTTGGCCCTCCATTGCTTCCGGTCGAGCCTTAGCCCTTTGCTCGGCAGCGCGAGGCGGTCGTTGGCCTCGGTGCTGGCGATCACCCAATCAGCATGCTAGTTTTCCCACCTCGCGCCGCCAAGGGAGGAGATGTAGGCGCCGGCCAAATCCGGCCTTGTCTAGAAATAGTACGCACCGAAGTGGTCCTTGGCCTTCCCGGACTTCACCAGCACGAAGAAATGGCAGAAGAGGGAGGTGCAGGGCGCCACCCCCACGAACATCTCGCACAGGTGGGCGAAGATGGCCGCCTGGAGGATGGAGTGGGGCATGAGGTGCTGAAGCTGAAGGCCGAACTCCTCCAGCAGCAGCAGGAAGAATGGCGAGATCGGCAACGCCAACCCGCAGGAGAGGTAGGAGACAAAGAGCACAAACTCCCCGGCGGCGAGATCGCCGAGGGGACTGGCACCGGCGCGGATCCTTCCGGCGAACGCCAACGTGCCCCATCCGAGCAGGTTGCGCACGAGGTTGAGTGCTCCCTCGGACTGGAAACGCTCGGGATGAACCAGCAAGGCCATGGCAACGGCGGCGGCGGCAGAAGGCAGAAGAGCGTGAATGCAAAGGGGCACAGAGGGCTCGGAGGCGAAAGGGCGCAGCAGTGGGAGAGAATGCGAAAGCATAACTGCTGCACGCGGGGAGAATCCCTTTTTAAGGAAGACTCCCCCGCTCGCGTCCCAGGAAATTCTGTCCGACGCGCACCTAGCACTCAAGCGACCCAGTCACTGACATGGGGGCCTGGGCCCGCAAGTCATGCGGCTGGTGTGCTGTTCTCCGAGGGAGAAAAAGGCGAACCGCCGCGCGAGGAACAAACCACCATGCATGACCGCGCACCGCCTCGGGGCCGCTGCGGGGAGATATTTATTAACCAAGGCAGCAACGAGGCGCCCCGCGCGTGGCCCGATGGAACCGCCCGACGTGGGGCTATGTGTCAGTCAGCCGCGGGGACAGATGTGGCAGTTGACGTGACCGAGGGCGGACTGACAGCGCATGCGTCACCAGATGCGTAGAGTTAATGCGGCACGCGCTGAGGTGGCACCCCAGTCACCAGTCATGCCATGCTGACGCGGAGTACAAATTTTGGACCCACCTGCAGGCTCGCATCTCCCCTGAGGTGGGCCAGCGGGCCACTGTCGGTACCTTGTAACTAGGGTACCCCTTACTACTGTGCAAAGACGCAGTGCCCACACGGCTATCACTTAGTCGCGTGGTAGAAGTGTTGTGTGTGGGACCAAGCCACGGCTCGCCCCAATCTCAGGCGGCTAATCTGGGTCCACAGCAGCACCCGACCCCGCCACATGGGCGGGCCCGAAGCCACCACGTGTCCAGAGAAGGTGGCGTAACCCGAAGCGTCAACAGTGAGTCCGAACCCCCACGGGAGAGCGCCAGACCCCTGGATATACAGTCCGGAGCCCCAAGGTTGGTCCCGGACCCCTGAATATACAGTCCGGGCCCCTAGGGTTGGTCCTGGACCTCCACGTGTCCTGGCTGGACCCTTGGAATAGGATCCGAACCCCTCCGTATGGGGTCCGGGTCGCCCACAGTAGGGGTCCCAAGGTCCCAGGACGGAACATACACCGGCCTTGGACAGGAGCCGGGCAAGGGGTCCGGTGCCAACACGTGTCCAGGCCCAGTCTAGTGCGGACCTGTCCGCATGCGCTTCCGCTCCCCGCACAGGCGGAGGCCCGTTGTTGCCACATGGCCGACTGCGTGTGACGTAAGCCAGCAGGCGGTGCCTAACGTAAGGCCTCCGGGATACGCGGCCCCTGCATTTATTGCGGATAAGGCGCGCCGCCTGACAAGCGATGTGCCGCCTCGGCATTTAATGAGGCCTGCCCACTCTGCTGTCAGGCGGCGACCAGTCCATTCCACTGGCAAGCAATGTGCCGCCTCATCATTTAATGTGACCTGTCCATTCCCCTGGCAGGCGGCATGCCTGTCTATTCCACTAGCAAGCGGCACGCCCATGCTGCCGCATGCACTATACTCATCATCACTCGTACGTACCAAGGAAGCTACAGTTGTGTATCAACGCTACGCGTCTGCGGACATCTGGGCGCCAGAAGATCTCTCAGGCGTCACCTGCATTAGTTGCTCCATGTATTTCTTCCATTATGTCCCTGGGCCCATATGTCCGGGCTCAGCAACCTTGTATGTGCCTCCCTTGGGCTATAAAAGGGAAGGCACACAACGTTACAAGGCAGGTTCACAACATCCTCAGTCTTACACAAGCTCAAGTGCTTAGACACTCAATATAGCTCACAGTGAAGTAGGGTATTACGCTCCGGTGGCCCGAACCACTCTAAATCTTGGTGTTTTCGTGTGTTCATCCACCATCTAGCAGACAGGCAAAACACTTAGGCCCCCTCCTCATCTTAGGATTTAGGGCGGGTGCATTCCGCCACCCAGCTGGCACCGTACATGCGCTACATCATCAACAATCGGCGAGGCTCACGGAGCAACATCAACGCTCCGCACGATCGCCGGCACAAAGAGGAGATGAGGCGGCGGGAAGATTACGACAGAGATCATGGTGCACCGACACGCAGTCGTGCCACCAAGACAATGTCGGCAGCAGCTTCTGCGAATAGCTCGACGCTAGGCCGATTAGCCCAGGAGAGGCGACATGATGCTCGGTGTCACTCCTCCTAGGGACCGCCATCGCGACCATGCTCGAGAAGATCGTCGAGAGGACCAGGGTACATGCGGGGTCTCGACCCTCTCCCCCTGGCTCCGAGCAATTTAATGGATGCCTAACTTCAAGGTCTCGAACGTCGACAAGTATGAGCCCAAGCAGAATACGAGTGGTTGGTTAGCTGTCTACACGACCGACGCCCGGGCCATCGGAGCAACAGAGGACGTCATGACAACGTACTTGCCCCATCGTCCTCGGGCAAGATGCGCTGCAATGGCTCCGACATCTTCTATCGCCATGGCATCGATGACTGGGATGACTTCTGCCACCAATTTGTCATGAATTTCCAATCCCTTTCTGACAAACCGGCACAGCCTTGGGACCTCAAATCCAACAAACGCTAAAGCTACAAGACCCTCCGCTCATTCCTAAAGCGCTTTTAAAAACTATGAGGAATCGCATCTCTGACGTCACGGAGGCCACCATAATCGAGGACTTCTATCACGGGTCTAATGACTCTGCTTTCATCCGAGCCATCCTCCAGAAAGCTCTAGCCACCTCGGAACAGCTGTTCCGAGAGGCGGACATCTACATCATTGTCAATGAACATGCTCAGGACCTCATCGGCCACAGGATGCATGCGTCCTAGGCACCAAAGAAGGGAACCAACAACTGGATAAGCGCTAGGACAAGAGGCCAAGAGACAAAGTGTGTGCCATTGGGCCCCCGGCGAATCAGCCCCACAGTGTGCCACGAGGCAGCGTACAAACATTGGACGAGATCCCAGACTCCCAGTGCCCGTACCTTGAGGAGATGCCTATACCCTACGTAATTGCAGGGACTTCAAGAACTCAGTTGGCCACGGTCGACCATTTCAACCGCTGTCGCCGCCCCCACCACGAGGAGAACCAATCATACAAGAACAACCGCAATACCATAATGGGGGTGGTGGCGGCGCCTTCCCGCACATTGACAGGGAGGTCAATGTCATCTTCGGGGCCATGGGTCCCAGGAGTAGCAAAAGGCAGCGGAAGCTTACTGATCAACAGGTCCTGGTGGCAACCCACAGTGCCCCGACGCCGTATCAGTGGTGGGAACACTCCATCATGTTCAGCCGAGTTGAGCAGTGGCTCAACTTTGATCACCCCGGCAAGTACCCTCTACTTATCGACCCTGTGATCCAAGGGAGCCGGGTCAAGAAGGTTCTGGTGGATGGTGGCAGCAATATCAATGTCACCTTCCCCAAAACACTCTAGGCCTTGGGGATCCTGATTGTTGACCTCATTGAGTCGAAATGTCGAATACCCCATTCTTCGGCATCGTACCGACTGAAGGAGAGTACCCGGCTACCCGCTAGGGCACCTCTTCATTCTGGTCACCTTCGGTGCTCTAAACAACTACTGGGCCAAATTCCAACGATTCGAGGTAGCTCAGTTCGAGTGCGGGTACAACGCCATCATCGGGAGACCAAAGTTGGCCAAATTCATGGCCATCCCGCACTACCCGTACATGATACTCAAGATACTCGGACCTCAAGGCATCATCACCGTCCGGGCCGACTTCTAGGGAACTGGGAGTGCTTTCGAGGGGCTATCCAGACAACCCTAACCGCTAGGACCTCGATAGCACTTCCGACGACGAACGACAACGCATCGCCATGGGATGACCTCACAATCCCCACAAATGAAGCATCTACCGCTACCACCATGTGGCCAACCAAAGAAACCAAGAGAGCCAACCTTGATTTCTCTGATGAACACAAGACATCGATCATCAGTTCTAGCCTCACTACCAAATAGGAAGGCGTGCTCGTGTAGTTTCTGCAAGACAACCGGAATGTATTCGCGTGGCAACATGTGGACATGTTAGGAGTCTCTAGAGAGCTAGTCAAGCACAAACTGAAGGTGTATCCTCAAGCAAAGTTGATCTGGCAGAAGCTGCGCCGCTTCATGCCCGACAAAACAGAAGCCATACGGGTGGAGTTAGCTCGCCTAGTAGCAGCAGGTTTCGTTATGTAACACCTCGTCCAATCCTTGGATCGACGATACTTACTCCTGACAGCTCGCTAGGATCATATATTGTCCCCACAGGCCAACACGGGTCTTTTGTGCGCACTTTGTCCTCACTCATGCACACCCGAGAAAACTTACCAGTCGGTCACCCATCCCAAATTGCTCTAAGACAAGCACGCTTAACTTGGAGGTTCTTTCGAGATAGGCTTCCGAAAAAGAAGATGCACCTTGTTGGTATGGATACTCTATTAATTCTATTAAGCCTTGAGCCAGGACATCACCATCCTAGGGGCCAGGATATCACAATCCACCCCCTTAGAAGACTGACGTCCTCGTCGGTCAACCCCAATCCAGTAACCTCCCCTCTTAGTCACGTCTGTGTGTCTAGTGTCATCATATGACATGCCATTTGACCACTCCGGGCCCACATGCGCCATATACCCGAACCCCCTAGCCCACACACGCCCGTGAAACCTCGACGGTCGGCTCTGATATCACTTGTAACACCCCGTACAATCCATGGACCGGCGGTACTTACTACTAACAACTCGCTAGGATCATATATTGTTCCCACAGACCAACACGGGTCTTTTATGCGTACTTTTTCCTCACTCATGCGCACCCGAGAAAACTTCTCAGTTGGTCACCCATCCCAAATTGCTCTAAGCAAGCACGCTTAACTTGGAGGTTCTTCGAGATAGGCTTCCGAAAAAGAAGATGCACCTTGTTGGTATGGATACTCTATTAATTTTATCAAGCTTTGGGCCATGACATCACCATCCTAGGGGCTAGGATATCACACATTAGAGAAGTAACGCACCATGAGTGGCTTGTGAATCTAGTTCTTGTACTAAAAAGAATAAAGTTGATTGGCGCATGTGTGTCGACTATACCGATCTCAACAAACACTACCCGAAGGATCCCTTCGGGCTCCCTAGAATATATCAGGTGGTCGACTCTACTGTCGGTTGTTATATCATTTCAGAAAAGTTAGTATAATTTCTTGTAGTTCTTGTCAAAAATATATTAATAAATTTAGTAAAGGAGCTGGGGAAATTGCAACCTTCATTTGCACCAACGTTAAATTTTGTGTTGTTCAATAGGGCGCCTTGCGGGCGCCTCATGTTCTAGTAACATTAATGGGTTCAAGTCTTCTCTAGAGCAAGCCACGTTGTGACGCTAGTCATGTTGTCATCATGGCTACATCATACTAGTTGCATTGCCTCTGAGGCAGCCTATTCCATGCCGAGGCTAGACTATGGTTTGGAGAAAAGTTCGAGGCTTGTGACCTAGCTTGACCTTGGAGTGACTCGGTTCGCCTCGCGAGCCTAGGACGAGCTAGTTTCTTTGGCTCGTTATGCAGTCAAATAGGGATGAAAACGGATATCTGAACTGTTGTGACAAATTTAATATTTTAAAATAGATATGTAAAAAATTGATGTTAATCTTTTCTTGTGTCATCAAGCACACTAATTTGTTTTATACATTATTTGCTCTCTACAACAAAAAGGTGAAAAATTATTCGTATCTGTATCCGAATGGTACCCGAATTTTATATCTATCATTTGAGAAGATATATGATAATATTAAGGTTTACTTTCTATGAAACTTTACAAACTCACTGCTAAAAACAAGAATATAAATTTACATAGCATATTTTATATTCTATTTATTCATAATAAAAAAAGACAAAAAATGGTATCTGAATCGGTACCTGTTCTAGCTCGCTCAAGCTTGTGAGTCGGCTGGCTCAAGAGTTGAGCCCAAAATGATCCAATAGAGACCAAAAGCCCAAGAATTTTCTATTATATATTATCTACACTCTTTGATCAATTGATTTTACCTAGTATATGCTCTATTATTTATGTGATGCTTATATTATCTATCTTCTCTAGAATCTACAGCAAAATAAGTCGGCTCATGAGCCAACTCAAGGTGGCTCGTAAGATAGGATTAGACTGAGTTGAACCTCTACATTGAGCTCATAAGGTGTAGTGGAGCCTTGCTCGACTCGCTCATATACGGAGTTGCACAGTAGACTGTACTTTTTATAGCGTAAGATATCAGTGGTACATGTGTAATTGTGAACTTGTGTAACTCCATAGTAGAAGGGTGTTGTCAAATTGCAAAAGCTGTTTTTCTTTTCATGTGACTTTAGGTGAGAGCCAATCCTTTGGTCGCTTTTAATTTTAGTCAAAGTAGGTTGGAAAGTTCAACCGAAAAGAAAAAATGAGATCGACCTTGCGTTGGAGTCGGATTTTACTTTTCCCGTAAAGAAAAAGATAGGACGATTATTATTCAAGTATTTGGTGATACGCCCTGAATGAAAAGGGATTCGTTTTAAAAATTGCAGCTTCAATTTTTAAGCTTTAAACGACTTCAACAGATTAGTAACACAGAGTTAATGCTTGTAGATAGACTTTAACTTCTGTCATACAATTAATTTGTACGAGTTTTTTCAATTACCCTTTTATGATTAGCGAGTTAAGAAAGAGACATAAATCAATAGGTCATATAACCAATAGTATGGTGGGTAATTTTTGTGCAACTTTATGTGAAAATACGAAAACAGTGTTTTTAAAGCACTCATAAAACTGGCCCATATTATCAAATATTTTTTTAAAGTTAGAGCTCGTGGAACTGGATCTTTTAGATAGAAGAAGCTAAGGTAGTGTTTGGTTGAAGAGCCAAGTAGAACGGAGCCGTTTTGTTCCAGTTTTATTGCTGTTTGGTTATAAAGGAACTAGAACGGAATGGCTCCAATTAAGGAATATTCTCCTCAGATCCGGAACCATTCCGCTCCAAAAAATCAACCGGACGGAGCCGCTCCGTTCCCATCTCGCTCTCACAGTCACGCTCCGTTCCATTCACTCTGCAACCAAACAAAAAACAGAGCCGCTCCGTTCCAGATTACCAAACATAGAACAGAGCGGCTCCGTTCCTAGAATCAGGGATGGAACGGCTCCGTTCTACTTGACTCCTCAACCAAACACTACCTTAAAATAGATCTGAAATTTTTGAAGTGAAGCTCTTACTAAGAGCATCTCCAAGAGACTAGTTAAATAACTCGCCGATCTAAATTTTAGCTATTCAGGCCCTGTTTGGCACAGCTTATTTTCAGCTTCTTCACAAATTTAAGCTGAAGTCCTGCCAAACAGGCAGCTTCTGCAGCAGCTTATCAGTTCAGCTGCTTCTCAAAATGAACTAAAAGCAGCCAACAAGCAGAAGCTGCTTTTTACCAGCTTATCAGATAAGCTGCTTTTTCAACAAGCAGCAGCTGTCCCAAACAGGGCCTCAATAGTAAATTAAATCTCCAACAGACTAGCTATCTGACAATGTAAATTGTCTCTCACTAGCTAAATTTGGCTAGCCACCTGACTAGCCAAACTAGATAGATAGTCTGTTGGACTGAAATGCTATATATAGAGTGTAGTCTTTATGAAAATGTAAATAGATAGCAAAAAATTGAAGAGTCTCTTATAGATGCTCTAACAGGGCATTAGCTATTGCAAAACACACAGGAATATCTACCATTAGTAGCATGCAGAAGCAATAACCGCCCAGTACATTACACAACCGCAATCAGACGCTCACAGCGCCGACGCGCTGATCACCGTCTGGACTCTGAATGCCGGCACGAGCGGCCAAAGCGGGCGGGCGTCTCGAACCCCCTCCTGACTTCTGAGGGCGAAAAGACAGGGGACTGTCGACGTCGCTGACGCCGGCGACGCGACACCACATTCAGTTCAACAGTTAACTGAGCACCATCAGCGACGTCGCAAATGGCGATTCGCGATGACAAAGGGGCAAAATTTTATCGGGTCCGGCTAAAGTACACATGACGCTGCATTACAACGGGGCAGAACGAGACTCGCTGCTGTCATTTACACAGGTCTGCTGGTAATGAACTCGGAGCAGTGATTAAACTGGCTAACACTAACTGATAATTAATTAAACCGACTGTTAAAACCCAAGCCACGATTCTTGGTCTGACACAATGACGGAAGAAGGGGCGCCGATGGCAAACCGGCGGAGCGAGCGAACGAGAGATCACATGACGGAGCAGGCGTTGGGGTTCTCGTCGCTGAACATCTGGGGCGCGTGGAGGTGGGCGGGGCCGTACCCGTAGGCTGTCGGGGGCGGGTAATGGACACCGGCGTTGGCGTAGAAGCCGGCGTGGTTGGGCGGTGGAGCGGCGCCGTAGTAGCCGCCGGGAGCCGGCGGGTACGGCATGTACCCGTAGTGCGGGGGCATCAGGTACATGCCGGCGGCGTCGGCCAAGGGCATCGGCGCCACCGACGCGGAGGCGGCGGCGGCCGCGGCTCTATCGTTCTTCCCCTCGGCCCCGCCGTCCTTCTTCTTGTTCTTCTTCTCTGCCCCGTCTCCTGCGCCCTTGCCCTTCTTGTCGCCGCCGCCGTCCTTCTTGCCGGGCGCGACGACTTCGACGTCCCGGCTGAGCTTCTCCCTGAGGTACGCCGGCAGAACGGCGGCGTCCATGGTGCCCGTCACCTTCACCAGGTCCTTGGCGGCGTCGAACGCCACATCCTTCACACCTGGAATGGAATATCAACGCACAAAATTGTCAGGCCTGGTATTAAATTAAATACTCCCCTAAACCTCGACGAAAAGGCACGCTGTCTTTTGGCGGCGATGCGCGTGGGGGATCGATGGGGGGAACAAAACCGCGGCGCCAAGGAACGGAATCCCCACCTTTGATCTTGCAGATGCGGCGCTTGATGCGGTCCATGCAGCCGTCGCAGTGCAGTTGGATCTTGAGCGTAACCGTCTCCTGGAACAGAAACCAGAGCATGTCGTGCAGTTGCAGACCAAGGACAAGGAGGCAGACGGCGACGAGATCACCGCCGCACGGGACTTGAACAATAATCGGCAAGTATAGGTCACTTACCTCCTTGGGTTCCTTGGGCTTCTCCTCCTCCTCCTCCTCCTCCTTGGGCTTGCCAGTGCCCTTCTCCTTGTCGGCCTTCTTATCGCCGCCGCCGCCCTTCTTCTTGTCGGCTTTCTTCTCTCCTCCATCACCGCCGCCGTTCTTCTTGTCGGCCTTCTTCTTCTCTGCATCGCCGCCGCCCTTCTCTTTGCCCGCATTTTTCTCGCCGCCGCCGCCGCCGTCAGCTTTCTTCTCCTTGTCCTTCTTGGGCGAACCGGCGCCTGCGGAGACAATCTGCACGGGCTTCTTGGCCCTAACCTCGATGCGCTCCTTGAGCTGCACCGCGTCCGCCGGACCGGTCACGACCACCTTGCCCGCCGCCATGTCCGGCGTCACCGACTCCACGCCTGCACGCGCGCGGCCACAGAGCAGTCGAACGAACGGTCAGGAACAAACAACTCCCCCCACCCCACCGCAAGAAGAGGACTGCGTAACCGCCGGCAACCCGTACGCACCTGGGGCGCGCTTGATGGCCTTGCGGACCTTGCTGGCGCAGCCGGCGCAATGCAAGTCGACCTTCAACACGATGGGCTGCGGGGCGGCCCCAGCGCCGGCGTCCTTCTTCTTGTCGCCGTCCTTGCCCGCCTTCTTCTCCTCTCCCATGGCGGCCGTCTCCTCAACCTGTCACTGTGCCCGCTGTGGGGGTGGTGGTTACGGAAAGCGCTGGGCGCGGAGTTCTAGGTGGGAGGCTGGGGCGCGTTCTTGGACAGAGGGGCGAGAGTGGCGGGTGGGGGCGGCGTTGATAAATAGGCGGCGGGACCGTGCGGGCGGGCCGCGAGCGCGAGGGGCAGACGCGCAGTGATGGCTGGCGTGGCGGAGGGGCTGCGGCGGCGCGGTGCTGCCAAGTTGCTTGCTGACCGCGGACTGCTGCTGCATGCAGTGGATGGGGACGTGTCTGCGTCCAAGGTTTCCTCTTGTTGTTTCCTTGGCCGTGCCGTTTAATAACGGAAGGTGGAGCGTCACGCATGGCATGGGATTTTGTGTATCCGAGGGTAATAACTGAGTAGTACAGCACTAATAATAGTTAGTACTCCATGAATATATATGGTAAAAGAAACAGCTGTTCACTTTAAGTGCATCGCAACAAAAAAAGAGAGTAAAAAATCGTGACAGTTGTCAACCGATCACAGACACTTTAGGCAATGAAAAATCGTGTGCCTCAGCCGACGACGCCGTAGCGCACACGTTTGGTCGTGCGGCGGCCTGCCGCCTGTGCCCACGGCCGTTCGCGTGGCTCTCGGAACGGCCCAGGCCCAGCCCAGGCAAGCCACCTTTGCAGACGCATGACTGCATCGCCCGAGTGTGTTGGACTGGTGACTGGGTCGGGGGATGTGGAGGGAGGCCACCCCCGGCGGTACGGCGCCCACGTGTGCCCCACCGGCGGATGATTCGACCGAGCCCCGAGGATTTTTTTTTTTCAAACGTCGGTTGCCGCTCGCTGTGCAACAATGCGGAATCCTCGCGCGGCAGCCACCGGCCGGACTAGAGATGTCAATGGGTAATTCCCTATCGGGTTATAGCATCACAGACCCATCCCCATCATGTTTGATACATCCTCATACCCATACTCATACCCATCATGGGTACAAAACTCATCTCATACCTATCTCCATTCGGGTTTCGGGTCCCCAATGGGTCCCCATCCCCAATTAAGGAATAACTAGGTACTAACATCTAGCACAAACTATCCAGATTTCATACATCACCACATCGGCAAGCACTCATCCATGTGTTAAGTAACCCTAGTTAGGGTTATGTGGGCAAATACCGAATATGCCCCTAAAGGCAATCACGTCTCTATATATAGAACATGTACCCCTCATATAGAACAGAGATCAGAAAGAGGCTAGAGGTCCAACCCTATATCATGTGTCTCGTGTGTTTACTCTGTCGTGCTTATGGTAAGGGAGACGGGTTCTCTACATCTTCTTGCGCCTCTACTGCTGACGGGAGGGAAGGGAGCGGATCTGGTGATCCGTGGTGACGTAGTTCTCAACACGTTATCAGCACGCTCTACCTCGACGTTGCTGCGGGATCAGATCTGCATCAACTCTCCGTCAAGCCGGCAGGTCCTCCGGCCTACCCGAACTGTCATACGCGACAGGCTTCGATTTTCCCTCTACACGATCGAGCGGTATATTTACTGTTTTTGATATGCTATTATGCATAGCCTGCGATCTATGCGCGACGAACTTGTTACCGCCGTCGTCGTGGTGGTGCAACGCCCGCGCCAGAAGCGCCCGCAACGGAGCCTGCCAGGCCCACGCCCGCGCCGGTGCAGCACCTCGCCTCACTGGCCGTGCGCCACGCCAGCAGCCGTCTGCCGGTCACGACCGATAGGAGCGCTTGCATCCACCATCCATTTTCTCAGGCGCAGATAAGAACGTATGGTTGAAAACGCTCCCATGCGCGCTCCCCGAGAAAGTCGGATCGGAGACCATCCGCGTGGGGACGCATGCAAGCGTTTTCATTGGATGTCTTGGGCCGCATCCCTCGCTGGCTCGTTTTTTTTTCTGGATGGCTTTTGATGAGCGGTAGGACGCATGCACTTGTAGTACGTTACTCCTGTAGTAATCATGATTTATGTTACACTTTTAATCTTTAATTAATTATTTTCTGTGGTAAATAATTAATAGAAAAACAAATGCTTGAATAAAGGAAATTGTCTTCATACACCTGATGTGCTTATGCTCATGCATTAATTCTAGTATTATTTTCTGTATTATTTATCGTAGTAGATAATTATCAGAAATTATTAAAATGTGTGAAGACTATACTATGCATACTGAAATCGTTATAAATATTTATATTATGTTGAGCTTTCAGGCTCACGCAGAACGATTAAATTGTATAGTGGGTAATCGGACACGCGCGATGTTGCGTTATTAATCGGCTGAGTTTTAGCATTGGCTAACCATTGGCTGCGCCCTGGCAACACGACGCGATATTTATGTCGTTCGAACTTAGCTGCGTCATGTGATTTCTATGTCGCGCTCTCAATTAATTGGATCGCTCCCGTTGAGTCGGAACACCATCGTCGAGTCACGCATTTTTCGCAGGCCCTGTAGGCACTACCCATGTGTCGCAATTATTGAGCCACAATTGCGCCTGTTGCGCATGTTATGTGGACATATTGTGTATGTTGACTACCGAGCCACAATTGCGTCTATTACGCTTGTTACGAAGGCTTGTTGTGTTGTTTTAGCCCTGATGGCCGCACACGCGTTGACGCCAGATACGCTAGAGCTTGTACTCGCGTGGATTGTGGTGGGTTGCTCAAGGTCCTGAAGTCACATCATGTGCAACCTTCGTAAACAATTTTGTTTTCACTTTATATTTTGTTTGATTGTGTTGTGTGGCATCGTATATTTATATATATCGCCAAGTGGCCATAACAACTATATTAAATCTGGGAAATTAAACCGAAATACAATGAAACACAGATAAGTTAAATCTCTGCTCTCTCCTCGTGCATAAAGTTTTACCCGAAGTAACCTGAAGAAATTCAATATTAATGCATGAAAGCCTTTTTGGCACAGAAAACATCACAAATTGGGATTTTATTAGTAAGCAATAAGACCTTGTCAGATGAATAAATGCTAGAATCTCAGTCATACATTGCTCAACCAGATGTTGGCACATTGCTATTTGTCGCTGAACGACATGAAGCGAACTTTGAGATAAATGGCTAGTACCTTAGCAACACGAAGTTGCGAGTACATCGAAAGGTAATTCTGAGAATTTTTTTCACAATGTTGGTGTGAAAAAACATTGTGTGTTCTCGTCGAACCACTTTACTCGGCCTATCTAGGACCTCTATGCTTGTGTGCTTTTTGTTGCATACATCTCTCAGAATTTAAATACTTATAGCCGCTGAATTGACTTGGGATAGTCCTTTGACTGGTATGGTATATACTATAAACCAAATAGTAAAGGTCGATTCTGAATAGACATATATCTGGGGTTTATGTAGCAGAACTACATTGTATTCCACCCCTTGGCATGCTTACCATAATCTATATCTGATCTACCAGAAGTAAGAAGAGTACAAAAATAGCCATGGAATCCCACATCACCACAGAGCTTGAAGCTACATTAGGCATTAATTTGTCCTTGGTTCTTGGCGTTGGAAGAGCCACAATTCTCGACCACAATACTGTCAGTGATGGTAATTTGTGATAGAAATATAAAGATCTTCTAGAGACCTGTTGTATTCTCCCTAGTCCTGATGACTCATTCGTATAAGAGTAGTAATATCTGTTGTTAAAGATGGATCCTAGGCAGATACCAGTATTGTTTCGTCCTTGCCAAGCAGTTATCATCATTTGCTTCATCAAAAGCTAGTTATATGGTGATTTTCCCAGATAAAAAAAATGAATTCTTGGCCTTGTCTGTTCTCTTCTAAAACTTCTCTTTTTGCCGAACAGGAAGAGATCAAAATAATGCTTTATAGAACAAATTGGTATATAATATGAGGAGAAATGTTTGCCCTGCTGGCAGCATCACAAATTATTAACTATTGTTATAAATTCTCTCTCAAAATTATAATACCTAAAAATGTTGCATAAATTGATACCCAATTTCATATCGGTATGAGTAATTGGGTAAACCATGGGCAATAATAAAACGAGCTGAACTATACATCTCTGCATATAAAAATCTCTGCTTGGCAGCATTGGCCTAATGTCGTGCACTTTACCACCATTATATACGCACATATTCTCCTATGTGCTTGAAAGCACAATGCAACCAGTGAATGTCCTTGTGAGCGCTAGACCCTGATGGTCATTTTAGTTGTTGATCTGAAGTCAACTACTAGCTCCAAACGACGAATGGTGTGCATGAGCCTCTAAGGGACCCTTATGCATAAAATAGTGTTGCGTATATCAGTCTAAATCTTAATGATTGACTGTGCATTTGGTAATAATAACAATAAGTTTGCAGAATTGTAACTATGAAGCAACTTGTTGTTGCGTGTCTCGCTGGATGTTGAGACTAACCCTTCATGTGAAGGACAAATATGTAGTATTCATGCCACTACATTAATCTAAGTCCAAAGCTCACTGCATAAAACCCCTATCTGTAATGTGCGTAAGATTTCCCAAATAAATCACCACAATAGCATACATTGGCCACAACTGGATGATTGTGGTTGGGGATTTTATCTGTATGCTTTTAGAACATCTCGGCATTAGGGGGAGGTATGCCCATATAGTGTAATGCCTCAATATTCTATTAAACGCACAAAAGCCAAACTGAACCCGTCGTTCAGAGTGTACTCCTGTGTATATGGAGTTTGCCAAAAATCGTTGAGGAGTAACCATATTGGTTTGAATGTTTCTACCTGATGTAGATGTGGATATACCCGGGATTAATATCATATCCACATTTGACTTATTGACATTTGATCTATTCTCGGGGACGCCTGCGAATATGATCCATTGGCCTTAGTCAAAGCATATGTTCTGATTGTAGATTCACGTGGTCTGTAATAACTCTCCTCCGATGAACTCGCCCTGCTGGTGATTTGCCTCACGAAGAGGTTCATCTTGATGATGAAGTTCCTAGCAATGCGCGCAATATCATTGTGCTGGGAATATGGAACAATGAATCTTTCATTTTGGGAAATGATGGAGATCATTATTAAATGTGGGAGACAAATGTGTCGACACCTATCTTGCCTCTATAGATTGCAAAGGGATCCAAAACAAAGTCCTAGGCATGAGTGCTTGAAGCTCTCTTATCGGGTCAATGATAAATGCAATCGAGGCTGAACCAATAATCGCAAAATGGAAGTCGCGAGCTTGAAATTCGGACATTTATGGGCACTATTGAAATAATGTGTGGTGAATGCGATGGTTCAAGTGGTCTTGTGAGAGACCCATCCCACATATGTGTTGAGTAAACAATGTTCCACTATATGATATAATTTGGCAAATGACATGAATTAAACTATGCAGTTAATAGGATTCAGAAGATCCGTCATGAGATCTAAGGAGGACTCATATTCTTGAATTATAAATGTGCAACATATAAATCTCATACCGAATAATACATTCCTGATGAATGATCACTCTCCTATGTAGGGAGAATATCTCCTAGTTGAGATCATCGTTCCCAGATGGAACCTATCCAGAAGAAACAAAGTCTGTGTTGAACACCAAAGTTTGATAACCCCTATAAAGGGATAAAGACCCATACAGACCCGAAAAGGAATAAGATGAGGTACCAAAGGACTTGAAGTTCACCGAATAAGCACATGTGCATTCCATGATCTTACTCATGGTATTTTCCACTAGATGTGGAATTACGGTATCCTCTAAAGCCCTGATGGCAGAAACCTATAAGGTTTAGGTGTTACTGGCAAAATATCCCCATTGTGCCAGAATGACAGACTGTAACGATGTATCTGATCGATGAAAAATCCCTGATGGATTACGATCTTATATGGACTTTTGTTACACCATCATAGATGTTGCAATGGATGAACGCCTCGAGCGATGTGTCATATTTAGAATATGTACTATTGCAACTATATTATCCCCTAACTCCTATTGAAGGATATGTTATTTGCTTTGCACAACTATGTATAAATTGTGGTGTAAGATAGAAAATGATAGCACCCCAACCTCATCCATTCTCGTTGTTCCAGATGAACAATGAGACATATATCTTGAAGAATATGCTTGAGTTATGAGGGATAACAACTTTGACAGATGTCATCGTCAGGGGGAGCGAATGCTTATATTGATCACAATCGTGAGACAATAAATGTCATATTCTATGCCCTGAAGGCGTGAGCTTGATGATCAATATGTGAACCTTTATGGAACTTTCTATCAAATATATAGATCCAGTCGATCGAACACCATCAATCAAGGTGGCTTATTTATATTGATACGTGCACTTACCTCGTATATCCTAGAAGTGAGTAGAGGTAAAGTTCCTGAAATAGTCCTTGCAAGGATATGCAATTCGTTTGCTAAATCTTTATATGCATATACTTCCAGAAGAAGATGTTTTGCCTTATTGATACGGTTTTGCAAGGATCAGGGGGAGCACATTTCTAAAGTTAGCCTTTATAGAAGATTCAATTGAATATAGATATACAAGATCGAAATATGTCCTGATGACAGTTGTTGTACTCTTTTTCCTTGGTGAGTTTTTCTGAAGTTTCTCACATGAGGTTTTTAACGAGGCAACAAAGTGCAAATGCAATATGTGTCACCATGCGCTCTTTCTCCATATTTTCCCACTGGGTTTTTTGGGAGTTTTAATGAGGCATGTGTTGGTCGCGGTATTCGCCCAAGGGGGAGTGTTGAGAAACCCTAATGAAGGGTTATGTGGGCAAATACCGAATATGCCCCTAAAGGCAATCACGTCTCTATATATAGAACATGTACCCCTCATATAGAACAGAGATCAGAAAGAGGCTAGAGGTCCAACCCTATATCATGTGTCTCGTGTGTTTACTCTGTCGTGCTTATGGTAAGGGAGACGGGTTCTCTACATCTTCTTGCGCCTCTACTGCTGACGGGAGGGAAGGGAGCGGATCTGGTGATCCGTGGTGACGTAGTTCTCAACACCATGAACCATTATCCATTCATCCATTCATCAGAAAAGAAATCAGTACTTGGGACCAATATAAGAAATGGAGTCTGCCGGGTTTGATGGCCAACTCGGACTCAACTCATTCATACAAACAGAACAGGTGTACGCGTATGAAATACCCATGGGTAGTCGGGTTCGGATTATTGCTTCCCAAACCCATACCCGTTTACCCAATGAGTGGAGATTTTGTCCCATATCCATACCCATGGGGACAATTTTTGTCCCATACCCGTACCCTAATAGGAGAATTCCCCACGGGTTATCGGGTATCGGGTCCCCATTGACATCTCTAGGCCGGACAGGCTTGTCCGGTTGTCACGGGCTGGGCCTCCCGGCCTGACATGTGGGTTATGCTGTCGCTTTGACTCCATGTCGCGTTTTTTTCGGCGTAAATTCCATCTGTGATCAGGGCGTGGGTTGGTACGGGCAAAACCTTTTGACGTTTAGGTTACAACATTGTGATGATCAAGTTGTAGAAATGGTTGTAAAAATGTTAAATATATGTTGAAGAAATGGTTGCAATCCCAAAACAAGGTATAGCAGTTGTCGGTGTTTAGGGTCCGACCGCGCACCCGGTGTTGCCCCTCGAGGTGCTTTTGGAGTAGGACGGTGTTACCGACTGTAACTCAATGGTTCGTGCTAGATGCACGAGAGACAGTAGACGATTTTGCATAGGTTCAGGCCGCTTTGAGACACGTAACACCCTACGTCCTGGTGTGGATCTTTTATGGGGTGGGTTACAGAGAAATTCTCTAGCACGAGGGATGCTAGAGAGATAGGTGGATGCCTGATGAATGAGATGAAGATAATTTTGATGGGGTGCCCCCTATGCCTTATATACTCGACAGTGGGGCGATACATGCGGATATGATAACAACGTGCGCCTAAGCAATAATGAACCGACTAAACTTATCTTCCTATGATCCTGCCGACTTATCATTGATTAGTTCCAACGTCTGAGGGTGCTGTGCGGGAGAATCGGATCACCACTGCGGATAGCGCTTGAACTCAGCGAACCGCATGGGATTGAGTTGATCTGATCTTGTGTTGATCCAATCTGTCGAAAGTTCTTCCCCTGGCCTACGAAGGGATGGCCTTGCGAAATAATGGGCCTGGGGCCCTTCGCGAGGCCTTCTTGTCTTCTAGTGGACCCAGGGAATATCTGTCCCCCACAAGCCCCAATCTTTGTGTTGATTTTGAAATAATCGGCCCAAAGATTATAAGTCCAACTTGTGATTTTGAAACATGTCTGCTAAGTCGTTACCTCTAACTCTGAGTGACTTGGTAAAAATGATCTTCTGTCATCTTCTTTTGGCATCATTCCACAGCCTTTTGCTTTCATCTTCAGGAATCGGTGCTCTATTCATGCTTTGGAGATCAACATTTTGTTCTCAGGGGCTAAGGATTCATGGGTGTAGCCCCCGAGCTTTGAGTGGATTACTGAAAATAATCCACTCAAAGGTCTTCATCCCATGCTTTTTTAGAAATCATTGTCTCTGACTTGTACTCATGTCTTAGAAATCAGCATTTTGCCCTCAGCCTATACTTTAGAGATCAACATTTTGTTCTCGGGGTTTCAGGATTCATTGGGTGTAGCCCCCGAGCTTCGAATGGATTACTAAAAATAATCCGCTCGAAGGTCTTCATCTCGGGCTTTTTCAAAAATCATTTTCATCTTCATCTCATGCCTTAGAAATCAGCATTTTAACGTTAGTTCATGCTTTAGAGATCAGCATTTCGTCTTTTGGAGTTAACGATTCATTGGGTGCACCGGAGGTGCATCCAATGGGCGTAGCCCCTGAGCTTTGAGTGGATTACTGGAAATAATCCCCTCACAGGTCTTCATTCCATGCTTTAGAAGTCAGCATTTTATCCTCGCCGAATGCCTTAGAATTCAGCATGATATCATCAACTTTATGCTTTAGAAATCAGCATACAGTTTTGCCTTTGAGATCAACAACAGGGTCTACCCATGTCCTGTTGAAATTTATTTGATCTGTGACTGATTGGACATCCGGTAGATGGCCCTTAGCTGGTCTTCCTTTCGCTTCATGCTTCAATGCTCCTATTGATTAGACTTGTACTTCATCAGCTATTTGTGGCTTTCCTTCAATCTCCATCGATATCTTTTTTTGTCTTGATACATTCACCGCGTATACTATATGGATGTGACTGTTTGGGAAAATCTATTGAAAATTCCTGGACGTCCCCCCCAATGGGTGTAGGCAAGGGACGGCTTGGTGCGCTGAGCGTTTAGCAAACTGTCCCTGAGTAGTAACTTGACGTGACTGCGGGTGTAATCATATCGTCCATGCAGTTGACTTGAGTCCCAATAGGTGTTGTGTTACGTGAAACGACGTCAGCCGCCTGACTTGTTTCCAGGCGATTTGAATTGCTTATTGAATACTTGCGACTATTCAGTGGTCGTGGTAGGAGATGAGCGGTTGCCTTCTTCCTCTATAAATAGAACGCTTGCTTCTCTGGCGTCTTCACACATCTCTCTGCCGCTTGTTGCTTGCTCTCCTCTTTTCTCTTCTACTCCACCATGGGCAAGAGCAAAAAGGGTGGAAGCTCGTCGCACCATTCTGGTGACAAGCAGAAGCGTGAGCTGACCCCTCCCTCGGAGGACTTCGGTGATTCCGAGTACTCGGAGGAGGAGTTTTCCTCTGAGTCCGAGGGATCACCAGTCTACACCTCGCCCTCGGCATCGTCTGAAGACTCGGACGATTCCTAGGGGATCACCGCCGAGGTGTGGACATATATACGGGCCGTCGAGCGCTCCGGGCTCGAGGGCTCGGATGAGTCAGAGGTCTCCTCGGACGAGGAGGACTCCTCTGACTCGTCCGAGGAGGGGAGCGGTGGTGACGGCGACGACGAGGGCGACAGCGACGACGGAGGCGACGGCAAGGGCGACGGCGACGGCGACGACGACGGCAAGGGCGGCGGCGGCAGCAGCAGGGCTAGTGGCAAAGCGCCACTGGCTTAAAATATTAGTATAGATAAGTAGTATTAGTATTAGTAGAATAATGTAGTAGTAGTTAGTAGTATAGTGTAGTGTAAGTAGTGTAGTAGTGTAATGTAGTAATGTAATGTATCGAAAAATGGGAGGAAGGCCGGCTCATAATGAGTCGATCTTTGAATTTGTGAAAGAACTTCTCCCTTTATATAATGAAGAATGTTGGCTCTTATGCAATCCTTTGCCTTTCTGATGCCCCTTTATAGTCGATCAACAACTTGTACTTATGCCCGACGCAGCCGTTGTTCTTAGAAGTAACTCTTGAGTAACGACTTGTTACTGTCGGGTTGTATTTAATTCTGCCTGCATTTTATGTGGAGAAAAAACGGCTGAGTTGTTGTTGGTGCCTTCAAAGGCAATATCCGAGTCATGCTAAATCACGTCAGTGTTTTAGAAGTAACAACCGGGTGGTTTCTAGTGACGTCGACGTTTTAGAGGTAACAACCGAGTGATGCTGGACCACGTTGATGTTTTAGAAGTAACAGCCGAGTGGTTTCTGGTGACATCAGTGTTTTAGAGGCAACAACCGAGTCATGAAGTCCTGCTTTTTCCCCGAGTGATGACTTAGCACTTTTAGAAACTGTATCTGACCCGGGAAAACCCTATTTGCATCACGTCGTCACATGCCTCCGCGTCCTGAGCCTTAGCCTTGCTTTTTGCCTCCAAACATCCTCTGTTTTCCTTTGATTTCGCTTCCGCCCAATTCGCCGGCGAGATTGTGATGGCGCCCAAGCAGAAGAACTAGAATTCCGCTGCTGCAGTCATTCCTCCTATCGACCCCAATAGCCAATTGCCTTTCGCAGGTAATCATATGTCTGTTGTTTCCGAGTTGGATCTTCTCCATCTTGTCGATGTCGGAATTCTTCCTCCTAAGGAGCTTTGTTCTTGGAGGATTTCTCATGGGGTTACTGTCCCAACAGAGGACACCCACAAGTCCGTTGTTTACGTTCCTTTTCTTATTCGTGGTCTTGCCCTTCCCATTTCTCCCTTCTTTCGCGGTCTCCTTGACTTTTACCATCTGAATCTGACTCACCTGAATCCCAACTCTATTCTGCAAATTTCTATCTTTGTTCACATGTCTGAGGCCTACCTTGGAATTCTTCCTCACTTCAGTTTGTGGAAATACTTGTATCATTGTCGCCCTGGGATGGCTCGGGGGCAGCATCAGCTTGTGGGCGGTGCGAGCTTGGAGATGCGCCGTGGGAGGAAAACGGAATACCTCGATATCCCACTTAAGGACAGTATTAAAGGTTGGCGCTTAGAGTGGTTCATTGTGGAAAATCATGGTAACTCCCTCCCCCTCGGTCAGGGAGACAACCGGATGTGTACACTCCGAGTTGGATTGAGTCTCCCACAGCCCTGGAAGTAACAGAGGCCAAGGTTCTACTTGCTGAAATTTGTTTACTGAAGGAGAGATGTCTGACCGCTGAAGCTGTGGTTGCAGACTTTGTGTTTAAGAATATTCAGCCTCTGAAGGACAGAGCATACCCGGCTTACTTATACAGTGGTATCGCCGACTCAACCCAGGTTACCAACAAGAGAATTCCTGCTGTGGATTTGGTGAGCCGACTGGAAATGATTCTTAGGGGCAAGTATCAAATGTTGGTGCTCCTGTTGCATATTCTGCCTAGAATCTCCCTATTTCAAGTCCTTTTTCGATTTTGTGTCCAATCCTCCTGATAGTGACAGTGGTTTGGGTCTTAGAGTGCGACCCTCTCTCGAAGAATTTGATGTTCTGGTTGCTTCGCTTGGAGATCTTCCCAATGATGAGAGGCAAGTTCACTTTGAGATGACTATTAGTCTGGGTGATGCAGAGATAAGTGCTATGTTGGACGTGTTGGCTGGGGATTCTTCTGACTTGGTCCCTATTGAAACAGTGGCTGTTGCAACTATCCTAGAGCCTGAGAAAACCGTGGATACTCGAAGGCCTGAGGGTACTCGCCCGAAACATCTTCGCCAAGTCAGTCATCCAACTGCTCCTGCCGAGGGGAAGAAAAAGAAAAAGAGACGGCTTCGGCGAGTGTCGTGCTTGGATCATGATGCTGGCCCTTCTGCTCCTGCTGCTGAAGAAGTACCAGTGGAACTCTTTACTGGAGCTGATCCCAATGGGTGTGACCCTACTGATGCTGATCCCAATGGGTGTGACACTACTGATGCTGATCCTAATGGGTGTGACCCTACTGATGCTGATCCCAATGGGTGTGATCCTTCTAGAACTGAAACCAATGGTTGTGACCCTATGCCGTTTGTTGCCCGTATTGTTGACGAGGACGAAGAGGAAGAAGAGGAAGTCCCGCTAATTCGGAAGAATAGTCGGCTCTACAGAGTCAGTGGGGGAGTAGTGATATCCCTTCTCTGGCTCTGTCTGCTCTTGTTGGTTTGCAAGAATTATCCATAGCCAATTTTGATCAAGATCTTGAGGATGTTGTCACTGAAGATCTGCTATCCGAGCCCATTGATGGTGATATGATGGTCGTCTGCCATGACATTCCAGATGTGGGATTAGAGGTATCCCGGGCAGCGTCCCGTGCATCGTCGACCTTGGAGGGCGGTCTTTAGAGCCAAGAGGTTGGTCAAGGTTGTTCAATTCCCATGGAGGTGACTGAGAGTCCTTCAGCCTTAGAGCTGGCTGTTGTAGAGAACCTAGTTCTCAAGGATGGTGCCAGCAGTTGCCCAGCCCTCGAGGGTGTTGCCGGTAATGATCCGGCTCGGGTGGGTAGCGCAAGCTGCGACCCAGCCCTCGAGGGTGTTGTCGGTGGTGATCCGGCTCCGATGGGTAGTACAGGCTGCAACCTAGCCCCTGAGGGTGTCCGAGCGGGCTCCTCTTCTCATACCTCCATGGATGTCCACGTCGGATCCTCTCCACCACATTCTGGAGGTGTACTAGCAGTGCATGCTTCAAGTGAAGGAGTCGCCTTAGAGGTCGGCGCACTAGATGCTGAAGCTCTGATGCCTGTTAGTGGCGTCGAATTGATCCCTGGTGATGTTCCTTTATCGAGCCATCATCTAGCTTCTCGTGACTTGGGATTTCCGTCGTTCTTCTCTAATCTTCAGGTAATTTGGCTTTTCCTGTTCTGGCAATACTCCTGGTAAATTACTGTCTTTGTACTCATTTGTTTGTAATATCAGGCTTTGGTTGATGGGATGGCTGGTCAATTGAGATCACAAGGTGCCTCTGTCTCGAAAGGAGCTCTGTCCCTGATGCAGTGGAATCTGTTGCTGCTTCAGAAACAGATATCTGATTTGAAAATGGCAAATGCTGGTTAGTGTCTTTGTTTTCTTCCTTGACTTCTTGATTAGTCTGTTTTTAACTGTGTGCCCTTCTTCAACTGTTTTTTGTTAGATATGACCCGGCAGTACTCTGAACTCGAGGAGAAGTATTCTCAAGGTCAGACTGACCTTGCTCGGGTTTCTGCTTCCTTAGATGATGCCAATTCATTGAATTCCTCTCTCAGTGCTCAGCTTGACTCTGAAAGGGCGGCTAACGAGGTAAGCTTGCTTGACTTTCTCTGCTGTGTTTTTTCTGCTTACTGGATGTTTGAAAGCTGATTCTTGTCTGTAGGAAGAAAAATGTGTACTTGCGGCTTCTCGCGATAATCTTGATAGGTCGTATCATGATGCCAGCAATTCTCTGACTATCATGGAGAGGAGCCATCGTTTTACCATGGCAGATTTGGATCACCACCGTCATGAGATGCAAGCTTCTCAGGATGAGGTCCTATGTCTTAGGCAATTGGTGTCGAGCAAAGATTCCATCATCAAGGATCTGTGTGCCTCCAAGAAGTCAGTCGCCCAGGAGCCAGAGGCCGCTCGACTGGCCACCAAAGCTACAGAAGATAACTCCGTCATTTTGAAGGCCCAGCGTGATAAGGCCATGGACAAAGCCATTTGTGCGGGGCGGATCTTGATGAGGAGGCCGGGCGTGGTTGTTCCTGATGATATACTTGCCGATGTCAAGGCTGCTCTTGACTCCTTGAGTCGCCCTTCTTCATCGGTTGCTCCTGAGAAAGATATTACCAAGTAGAGATACTAAATACATTCATGATGTATATGTGATCAATGTGCCTGAATACTTTGCTACAACGTGTTCTTGGTACTGAATGCTATTTTTGCTTTTTCTGTTGTTTGAATTCAACAGTTGTTACGGTTGCAGAGGCAAATGCAGTGTGTTGGTTTCGAAACTTCTTCCTATTTTGTGAGGCATAGAGACAGCCCTAAGATGAGTGATCGTAAGCATGTTTATACTAGATCGAGTAGTCGTGAGCATGTCGCACCGCCTTAAGTCATTGCCAACTCAAGCCGATTGCTTCGTTAGTAGGGTATAGTGGTCACCCTAAGTTAAGTAAGTGTGAGCATGTTGCATCGTCTTAAGTCACTGCCGACTTAAGTCGATTGCTCCGTTGGTAGGGTATAGTGGTCACCCTAAGTTAAGCAAGCGTGAGCATGTTGCACCGTCTTAAGTTACTGCCAACTTAAGTCGATTGCTCCGTTAGTAGGGTATAGTGGTCACCCTAAGTTAAGCAAGCGTGAGCATGTTGCACCGTCTTAAGTCACTGTCGACTTAAGTCGATTGCTCCGTTAGTAGGGTATAGTGGTCACCCTAAGTTAAGCAAGCGTGAGCATGTTGCACCGTCTTAAGTCACTGCCGACTTAAGCCGATTGCTCCGTTAGTAGGGTATAGTGGTCACCCTGAGTCGAGTAAGTACACAGATTGATAATAAATAGTTCGAGTGCCTTTGAGAATGAAGTCTTTTTATTGATGATGTACTTTTCCCATTACAGAATACAATGCTGCCCCGATAGCTTTTGAAATCTAGCTAGGGGTAAAACTTCCTGAGATGCTCTATATTCCATGAATTCCCTATTTCTGTGCCGTCCATTTGATTAAGCCGGTATGATCTTGGTCGGGTAACTTCTGCTACTACAAATGGCCCTTCCCATAATGGTGACAATTTGTGCCGTCCTTCCCCTGTTAGAATTCGGCGAAGGACCAAGTCTCCCACTGCAAAGGATCGATGTCGTATGGCCTTATCATGATAGCGCCTCAGAGTTTGCTAGTATCTAGCTGACTGAATTACTGTATTCAATCGTTCTTCTTCCAATATATCGATATCCTCCAGTCTAGTAGCTTCTGCTTCGGCTATGTTTTCGAAGATTAGCCTTGGTGCCCCAAACCTGAGATCGGCAGGTAGCACTGCCTCTAAACCATAGACCATGAAGAAGGGAATGTTTCCATGCAAAGCTCGGCTAGGTTGAGTTCTTAGGCTCCAAACCACATACGGCAATTCTCTGATCCACTTTCCTGCGAACTTTTCATTCTTGTTGAAGACTTTTTTCTTGAGTGCTTCCAATATCATTCCATTGGCCCTTTCCACCTGACTGTTGGCTCTCGGGTGTGCTACTGACGCATATTTGATCTGGATGCTTCTTTGTTCGCAGAAATCAAAGAATTCGGAGCTAGTGAAATTGGATCCCAGGTCAGTTATGATGTTATTCGGTATTCCGAACCTGAATATTATATCTTGCATGAACTCCACTGCCTTAGCTGAAGTCAGAGAAGCGATGGGCTTATACTCTATCCATTTAGTGAATTTGTCGATGGCAACCAGCACGTGAGTGTATCCTCCCTGAGCTTTCTTGAAGGGTCCAATCATGTCCAGTCCCCAGCATGCAAATGGCCATGTTACGGGTATGGTCTGCAGTTGCTGTGCTAGTAAATGCTGCTGCTTTGATAAGTATTGGCAAGCTTCACACCTCTGGACTAACTCGGCTGCATCACTCTTTGCTGTTGGCCAGTAGAAACCAGACCTAAAAACCTTCCCAACTAGAGTCTTGGATGCTGCGTGTATCCCGCATTGCCCGGCGTGGATCTCATCTAGTAGTTGCTTCCCAGTGGCCGAAATATTGCACTTCATGAGGACTCTTGTTGCGCCCCTTCTGTATAGTGCTTCCCAAATGAGAGTGTAGTGAGTTGACTGCCTTGCGATACGTTCTGCTGCAGTTTTGTCATCTGGCTCTTCTTCATTCTTTATATATCTAATGATTAGCTCCCTCCAGTCATCAGAATCTGACTTTGGCTGGCTCAGAACATTGCACTCTTCTGCCTGTTCTAAGGAAATACTCGGGCGTGATACTTCTTGGACGAAAACCCCAGGTGGGACCTGGGTCCGACTGGATCCTAGTTTCGACAACGCGTCTGCTGCCGCGTTGCGATCTCTCTCCACATGATGAAATTCCAGCCCTTCGAATTTGTCTTCTAGCTTTCGGACGGCTGTGTAGTACTTGCCCATAGAGTCATTCGAGCAATCCCATTCCTTATTTATCTGACTTATTACCACCAGTGAATCATCGTATACCATCAGTCTCTTAATGCCTAGTGATACGACAATGTTCAGTCCGTGAATCAAAGCTTCATATTCTGCTGCATTGTTGGATGCTGAGAATAACAACTGAAGAGCATATTTGAGTTGTTCACCTCTAGGTGTAATGAAGAGGATCCCTGCGCCTGCCCCCTGCAGCTTCAACGAGCCATCGAAATACATCTGCCATACTTCTACAGTCTCTGGGTTATCTGGCACTTGTTGCTCGGTACACTCTGATACGAAGTCAACTAAAGCTTGAGTCTTTATTGCGGTGCGAGGTCGAAACTCGATGTCATGAGCTCCCAGCTCGCAGGCCCACTTGGCTATTCTTTCGATGGCTTCTTTGTTGTGGAGAATATCCCCTATTGGAAATCCAGTGACTACTATAACTTTGTGGACGTCAAAGTAGTGACGGAGCTTGCATGCAGTTAGAAGTACTGCATACAATAGCTTTTGAACTTGAGGATATTTCTTCTTTGAGGGCCCCAGAACTTCACTGATGAAATAGACGGGATGTTGTACTGTATATGCATGTCCCTCCTCTGCTCGCTCGACTACCAACGCGGTGCTCACCACATGAGTCGTGCAAGAGATGTACAACAACAGACCTTCTGGCGGTTGACTTAGCGTAGCTCGGCGTGGTGGCTTTAACATTGGCGGTGTTGTCAGGAATTTCTTCAGTGCATCAAGGGCTTCCTGAGCTTCTAAGGTCCACTGGAACTTGTCCACCTTCTTGAGCAATTTGTAGAATGGTAGGCCTTTTTCTCCTAACCTTGGTATGAACCTTCTTAGAGCTGCCATGCATCCAGTAAGTCTTTGCACTTTCTTCTGTGACCGTGGTGCTTCCATCCTCATGATAGCCTTGATCTTTTCTGGGTTAGCTTCAATTCCTCGGTGGCTGACAATGAATCTGAGCAATTTTCCTGCTAGTACTCCAAAGACACATTTTTTTGGATTAAGCTTCCACCGATATCATCGCAGGCTATTGAAGACCAACTGCAAATCTTCAATGAAGTTTTCTGAGTTTTCTGTCTTGATCACCACGTCATCCACATAAGCTTCTACACGCTTGCCCCAGTGATTGGCTAAGCATGTCTGAATGGCTCTTTGGTAAGTCGCTCCAGCGTTTTTGAGGCCAAATGGCATGGAGGTATAGCAGAAAGCTCCAAACAGGGTGATGAATGCAGTTTTTTCCTCGTCTTCTTTTGTCAGGCTGATCTGATGATACTCAGAGTAGCAATCCAAGAAGGACAACATAGAACACCCAACGATCGAGTCTACCACCTGGTCTATCCTTGGAAGTCCGAAGGGATCCTTCGGGCAGTGCTTGTTGAGATCTGTAGAGTCAACGCACATGCGCCAATCCACTTTATTCTTTTTGAGTACAAGAACAGGATTTGCTAACCACTCATGATGCAGTACTTCTCTAATGAATCCTGCTGCGACTAGGCGAGCTAGCTTAGCACGGATGGATTCTCTATTGTCGGGCGTGAAACGACGTAACTTTTGCCGGATCGGCCTCGCCTGGGGATAGACCTTCAGTTTGTACTCGGCTAGCTCTCTTGGGACTCCTGGCATATCCACAGGTTGCCATGCGAATACGTCTCGGTTATCTTGCAGGAACTGGACGAGCGCGCTTTCTGAAAGGGAAATGTGCCCTTGGACCATTTCTAAAGTGTTTTGGTGATTAAGTGCCCAACACATATTCTCTAAGTGTTAATTTGTGCCAAAGATTGAAGAAGTGCAAATCATGTAACAAGGTGCGTTTCTAGATTTAGTACATTGATTTGGGTACTAATGTATTGTGTCTAAGTGCTAGAAACAGGAGAAAATGGATTGGAAAAGAGTTGGGTGTGTACAGTCAACTGCTGCTCGGTCTGAGTGCACTGGACTATCTGGTGGTGCACCGGACAGTGTCCACTGTCCGGTGTGCCAGACCAGTCTCGGTGAACAGGCCACTCTCGGGACTCGACGGCGGCGTACGGCTATAATTCACCAAAAAGGGGGAGATTGAAAGGGAAATGTGCCCTTGGGCCATTTCTAAAGTGTTTTGGTGATTAAGTGCCCAACACATATTCTCTAAGTGTTAATTTGTGCCAAAGATTGAAGAAGTGCAAATCATGTAACAAGGTAAGTTTCTAGACTTAGTACATTGATTTGGGTACTAATGTATTGTGTCTAAGTGCTAGAAACAGGAGAAAATGGATTAGAAAAGAGTTGGTTGTGTACAGCTAACTGCTGCTCGGTCTGAGTGCACCGGACTGTCTGGTGGTGCACCGGACAGTGTCCGGTGCGCCAGACCAGTCTCGGTGAATAGGCCACTCTCGGGACTCGATGGCGGCCTATGACTATAATTCACTGGACTGTCCGGTGGAGCACCGGACTGTCCGGTGAGTCGTCCGCGGCGAAGTCGTCGCTCTCGGGAAAAGTTCAACGACGTACGGCTAAAATTCATCGGACTGTCTAGTGGTGCACCGGACTGTCCGGTGAGCCAACGGTCGACTGCGCAACGGTCGGCAGCGAAATTGGCAGGCGACACGTGGCCCGCACCAACGATCAGAAGGGGCACCGGACTGTCCAGTGTGCACCGGACAGTGTCCGGTGCGCCAACCGACGCCGAGGTGCAATGGTCGTCTGCGTCAGAAAAGGAAGGAGATCAGCACCGGACAAACTACAGTGGCTGTCCGGTGGCACACCGGACTGTCCGGTGCGCCACCCGACAGAAGGCAATCTTAGCCTTCCTTGTTGGTCTCCAACGGCTCCTAGCTGCCTTGGGGCTATAAAAGGGACCCCTAGGCGCATGGAGGAGTGACCCAAGCATACTCTAAGCATTCTAAGTCTTCCACACTCCGTCTCCACGCACTTGATCGACTGTGTTAGTGATTTGAGCTCCGTTCTAGTTGTGAACTCGTTGTGCTTCATTTTGAGCTCAAGTCTTGGCATGTGTGCATGTGTATTGCTGCGGATTTGTGTGTGTTGCTTCCCACCCTTACTCTTGTGCTTTCACTGTGATCTTTGTTGTAAGGGCGAGAGACTCCAACTTGTGGAGATTCCTCGCAAACGGGAAAAAGAGATAAGCAAAGAAAAGTCATGGTATTCAAGTTGATCATTGGATCACTTGAAAGGGGTTGAGTGCAACCCTCGTCCATTGGGATACCACAACATGGAGGTAGGAAAGTGTTATACTTGACCGAACCACGGGATAAACTCGCGTGCCTCTTGTGATTGTTTCTCTGTGATACTTGTGTGTTCACAAGAGCTCGCTACTTAGCCGTACTAACACTTAACCAAATTTTGTGGCTATTAGTATTTGAATTTTACAGGATCACCTATTCACCCCCCCCTCTAGGTGCTCTCAATTGGTATCGGAGCCGTTCTCTTCACGTAAGGGACTAATCACCCGAAGAGATGGATCCTAAGGGAAAGGGGATGGTGGTCAACGATAAGGAGGAGTCCATCTTCAACGAGCCAAGGAACGACAAGCCCACTGACTCTGGCTCGAGTCACAAGAAGAAGGACGGGAAGAAGAAGAGGCGCATCAAGAAGATCGTCTACTATGACAGCGACGAGTCTTCTTCCCCAAGAGACAACGATGATGAGAAAAAGAAACCGGTTAACTCAAATTTTTCATTTGATTATTCTCGCATTCCATTCAACTCTAATGCTCATTTGCTATCTATCCCTCTTGGGAAACCTCCACACTTTGATGGAGAAGACTACTCTTTTTGGAGTCACAAAATGCGTAGTCACCTTTTCTCTCTCCATCCTAGTATTTGGGAGATAGTTGAGAATGGAATGCAATTTGATAGTACGGATAACCCTGTATTTATTAATGAGCAAATCCATAAAAATGCACAAGCTACCACTGTTTTGCTAGCATCCTTGTGCAGGGACGAGTACAACAAGGTGAGCGGCTTGGATAACGCCAAGCAAATCTGGGACACCCTCAAAATATCATATGAGGGAAACGACGCCACCATGATCACCAAAATGGAGTTGGTGGAAGGCAAGCTAGGAAGGTTCGCGATGATCAGGGGAGAGGAGCCAACACAAACGTACAACAGGCTCAAGACCCTGGTCAACAAGATCAGGAGCTATGGAAGCAT
Organism: Zea luxurians; assembly: GCA_029449295.1. Taxonomy (NCBI): domain Eukaryota; kingdom Viridiplantae; phylum Streptophyta; class Magnoliopsida; order Poales; family Poaceae; genus Zea; species Zea luxurians. The sequence goes on along the minus strand of JAOPSE010000015.1, from coordinate 95,288,823 downwards.
GAGATGGATGGACCACGACGTCGTCTGACTTATGCTCAGGTCTTTTACTGTTATTGACCCTCATCTTGTGAATCTCATCCGTGAAAATCCCAGGTACACAAAGATGACGCCCAAGGAGATACTCGGGAAGTTTGTGTGCGGGCGTATGATGGTCAAGGAAGCAAGATATGTTGATGATGCATTGAACGGCCCAATGCCCATCTATGAGCCTCAGCCCGTTGCACTCAAGGCAACAAGTAGCAGCAGGGAGGCGCTACCTAGCAAGGTGGCACAAGTTGAGGCTGCCGGGCTAAATGATAATGAGATGGCCCTAATCATAAAGCGCTTCAAGACCGCATTAAAAGGACGCAAGGAGCACCCTAACAAGAACAAGGCAAAGGGAAAGCACTCCTGTTTCAAATGCGGTAAGACTGGTCATTTTATAGCAAATTGTCTCGATAATGCTAATGACCAGGAACAAGAAAAGAGCGAGAAGAGGGAGAAGAAGAAGGCCTACAAGAAGGCAAAGGGTGAGGCGCACCTTGGCAAAGAATGGGATTCAGATTGCTCTTCTTCTGACTCCGACGACGAAGGACTCGCTGCCTCAGCCTTCAACAAATCGTCACTCTTCCCCAACGAGCGCCACACTTGCCTCATGGCCAAGGAAAAGAAGGTAAGCACTCGAGAAACCCCTAAGTATACTACTTCAAACGATGATGATTCTAGTGATGATGAAGTAGATTATACTGAATTATTTAAGGGTTTAGATAGAGCAAAAGTAGATAAAATTAATGAGTTAATTGATGCTTTAAATGAAAAGGATAGACTTTTAGAAAAGCAAGAGGATATTTTGTATGAAGAGCATGATAAGTTTGTTAGTGTGCAAAAATCTCTTGCTTTAGAGGTTAAAAGGAATGAAATGCTTTCTTCTGAATTATCTGCTTGTCATGAAACTGTGTCTAGCTTAAAGAGTGTTAATGATGATTTAAATGCTAAGCTAAAAGTAGCCAATAAAACTAGACCTTATGTAGAACATGTTGCCATTTGTAATAGGTGTAAGGATTTTGATGTTGATGCTTGTGTTGAACACCTTATATCAATTACTAAATTAAATGATGAGGTGGCAAGTCTTAATGCTCAACTTAAGACTTGCAAAGTTAATTTTGATCAATTAAAATTTGCTAGGGATGCCTACACCGTGGGTAGACACCTCTCAATTAAGGATGGACTTGGCTTTCGAAAGGAAGCCAAGAACTTAACAAGCCAAAAGGCTCCCATTCCCAACAAGGAGAAAGGGAAGGCCCATATGGCTAGTAGTAATCAAAAGAATCATGCTTTCATGTATAATGATAGAAAATTTTCTAGAAATTCTCATTATAATAGGAGTTATAATGCTTTTGATTCTCATGCTATGATTGCTTCAAGTTCTAATTTTAATGGTAGGCCTAGGAGAAATTTTGTGTCTCATGCTCCTAAGAAAATGTGTAATAAACCTACCACTGTCTTTCATGCTTGCAACACTACGTTTGTACTTTCATGTAAAAATGAAAAAGTGGTTGCTAGAAAGTTGGGGTTCAAATGCAAGGGAGACAAGACTTGCATTTGGGTCCCAAAGGCTATTGTAACTAACCTCGTAGGACCCAACAAAAGTTGGGTACCTAAAACCCAAGTGTAAATTGCCTTGCAGGTTTATGCATCCGGGGGCTCAAGCTAGATTATCGACAGCGGATGCACAAACCACATGACAGGGGAGAAGAAGATGTTCACCTCCTACGTCAAGAGCAAGGATTCCCAGGACTCGATCATTTTTGGAGATGGGAACCAAGGCAAGGTTAAAGGACTAGGAAAGATAGCCATTTCATCCGAGCATTCCATATCCAATGTGTTCTTAGTTGAATCGCTTGGGTACAACTTATTATCTGTCAGTCAACTGTGTAATATGGGTTATAATTGTCTATTTACCAATGTAGATGTGTTTGTCTTTAGAAGGAGTGATGGTTCATTAGCTTTTAAGGGTGTACTAGACGGCAAACTCTACTTAGTTGATTTTTCGAAAGAGGAGGCCGATCTAGATGCATGCTTAATTGCTAAGACTAGCATGGGCTGGCTGTGTCATCGCCGTCTAGCACATGTTGGGATGAAGAACCTTCATAAACTTCTAAAGGAGAACATGTGTTAGGTCTAACCAATGTATTTTTCAAAAAAGATAGACCTTGTGCAGCTTGTCAAGCAGGTAAATAGGTGGGAAGCACTCATCACAGCAAGAATGTGATGACCACATCAAGACCTCTAGAGCTACTTCATATGGACCTCTTCGGACCCGTCGCCTACCTCAGCATCGGGGGAAGTAAGTATGTCTTGTTATTGTTGATAATTTTTCCCACATCACTTGGGTATTCTTTTTGCAGGATAAATTAGAAACCCAAGGGACCCTAAAGCGCTTTCTAAGGAGAGCTCAAAACAAATTTGAGCTCAAGGTGAAAACGATAAGAAGCGACCACGGGTCCAAGTTCAAGAACTTACAAGTGGAGGAGTACCTTGACGAGGAAGGAATCAAGCACGAGTTCTCCGCTCCTTACACACCACAGCAAAACAGTGTGGTAGAGAGGAAGAATAGGATGCTTATCGACATGGCGAGGACGATGCTTGGAGAATTCAAGACGCCCGAGCGGTTTTGGTCGGAAGCTGTGAACATAGCTTGCCACGCCATAAACCGAGTCTACCTTCATCGCCTCCTCAGAAGACCTCGTATGAACTTCTAACCGGTAATAAACCCAACGTTTCATACTTTCGTGTATTTGGGAGTAAATGTAATATTCTAGTAAAGAAAGGTAGAAATTTCAAATTTGCTCCCAAAGCTGTAGAAGGGTTTTTGCTAGGTTATGACTCAAATACAGAGGCGTATAGAGTCTTCAACAAATCATCGGGTTTGGTTGAAGTCTCTAGCGACGTTGTATTTGATGAAACTAATGGCTCTCCAAGAGAGCAAGTTGATCTTGATGATGTAGATGAAGATGATGTTCCAACGGCCGAAATGCGCACGATGGCGATTGGAGATGTGCGACCAAAGGAACACCAAGAGCAAGATCAACCTTCTTCCTCAATGATGGTGCATCCCCCAACTCAAGATGATGAACAGGTTCCTCAAGAAGAGGCGCGTGATCAAGGGGGAGCACAGGAAGAACTAGCTTTGGAGGAAGAAGCACCACGGGCCCCTCCAACTCAAGTCCAAGTGACGATTCAAAGGAATCATCCCGTCGACCAGATTTTGGGTGATATAAGCAAGGGAGTAACTACTCGCTCAAGATTAGCTAACTTTTGTGAGTATTACTCATTTGTCTCTTCTATTGAGCCTTTCAGGGTAGAAGAGGCATTGCAAGATCCAGACTGGATGTTGGCCATGCAGGAAGAGCTCAACAATTTCAACAGGAATGAAGTTTGGAGCATGGTGCCATGTCCCAAGCAAAATGTTGTGGGAACCAAGTGGGTGTTCCGCAACAAACAGGACGAGCACGAGGTGGTGACAAGAAACAAGGCTCGACTTGTGGCAAAAGGTTATGCCCAAGTCGCAGGTTTGGATTTCGAGGAGACTTTTCCTCTTGTGGCTAGGCTAGAGTCTATTCACATTCTATTAGCCTATGCCGCTCACCACTTGTCGGGGACCATAATTAGGGGTACCCTCAAGACTCCTAATTCTCAGCTGGTAACCCCCATCAGCATAAAGCTGCTAAGGCCTGATGGGTGCGATTAAGTCAGGGATCAGTCCATTCGAGCGACTCGATCACGCCTCGCCCGAGCCTAGCCTCGGGCAAGGGCAGCCGACCCTGGAGGATTTCCGTCTCGCCCGAGGCCCCCCTCCAACGGCGGACATATTTCCGGCTCGCCCGAGGCCCTGCCTTCGCTAAGAAGCAACCCTGACTAAATCGCCGCACCGACCGACCAAGTCGCAGGAGCATTTAATGCAAAGGTGACCTGACACCTTTGTCCTGACGCGCGCCCCCCGGCAGAGCCGAAGTGACCGCCGTCACTTCACCGCTCCACTGACCGGCCTGACAGAAGGACAGCGCCGCCTGCGCCACTCCGACCGTAGTGCCACTTGACAGAGTGAGACTGACAGGCAGTCAGGCCCTGCCAAAGGCACCATAGGAAGCTCCGCCCGACCCAGGGCTCAGACTCGGGCTAAGTCCCGGAAGACGGCGAACTCCGCTCCGCCCGACCCAGGGCTCGGACTCGGGCTAAGTCCCGGAAGACGGCGAACTCCGCTCCGCCCGACCCAAGGCTCGGACTCGGGCTAAGTCCCGGAAGACGACGAACTCCGCTTTGCCCGACCCCAGGGCTCGGACTCGGGCTCAGCCCCAGAAGACGACGAACTCCGCTTCGCCCGACCCCAGGGCTCGGACTCCGCCTGGCCTCTGCCGAACGACCTCCGCCTCGCCCGACCCAGGGGCTCGGACTCGGCCTCGGCCATGGAAGACAGACTCGACCTCGGCTTCGGAGGAGCCTCCGCGTCGCCCAACCTAGGGCGCAGGCCAGCCACGTCAACAGGAAGCGCCATCATCACCCTACCCCGAGCTGACTCGAGCCGCAGAGAACAAGACCGGTGTCCCATCTGGCTTGCTCCGCCGGATAGGCAATGATGGCGCCCCGCATGCTCTGTGACGACGACGGCTCTCAGCTCTCTTACGGAAGCAGGAGGACGTCAGCAAGGACTCAACCGCTCTGACAGCTGTCCCTCCGCCAGGCTCCGTCGCTCCTCCAACGGCCACGACATCACACCAGTTGGGTGCCAAAATCTCTCCGGCTGCCACATCGGCATGTACTTAGGGCGCTAGCTCTCCCCCGCTAGACACGTAGCACTCTGCTACACCCCCATTGTACACCTGGATCCTCTCCTTACGCCTATAAAAGGAAGGACTAGGGCCCTCTTAGAGAGGGTTGGCCGCGCGGGGACGAGGACGGGACAGGCGCTCTCTTGGGGCCGCTCGCTTCCCTCTCCCGCGTGGACGCTTGTAACCCCCTACTGCAAGCGCACCCGACCTGGGTGCGGGACAAACATGAAGGCCGCGGGATTTCCACCTCTCTCACGCCCATCTCCGGCCACCTCACTTCCCCCCTTCGCGCTCGGCCTCGCGTCGACCCATCTGGGCTGGGGCACGCGGCGACATTCACTCGTCGGCTTAGGGACCCCCCGGTCTCGAAACGCAGACAGTTGGCGCGCCAGGTAGGGACCTGCTGCGTGTTGACGAACAGCTTCCCGTCAAGCTCCAGATGGGCAGTCTCCAGCAACCTCTCCAACCCGGGACGGTGCTCCGTTTCAGGAGTCTTGAGTTCATGTCCTTCGACGGCAGCTACGACATGATACTCCTTCCACCGCCGTGCGACGACGACAATGGCGGCCGACAGCCCGCCCGCCGGCGGCGGAATCGATGACGTCTTCCCCGCATGGTGGAAGAACAACATTCGAGCTCGCCCCGTCCTCTCCCCCGCCAACGGAGGAGGAGGCGGGGCAACCAAGGCCAAGCGGGAGGCCGCGCCTCGTCGGCTGTCGAGCGAATCGACGTCCCTAGCGCCCCAACGGGGGGCGCGTCGGGCGTCGACCTCGCGTTTGAGACGAAGGCGAGCGCCGTCTCCCCACGACACGCCAATCCCGAGCAAGCGGACGACGCCAGCATGCTCGCGGAAGGCTTGCTGGGCATCACCCTCGTACCTGAGATGACAGTGCAGTCAGTCCCCGACGCGACTTCATCGCTGTTCGTCGACCAAAAGGTACCGACCGATTCCCATCCTACGTCATTTAGATTCAGCCTCAACCCGCCTAGCGACCTTGCTTTGGCGGGCACTCTCGTAGAGGCGAGTTCAAACCCTCTGGGGTTTCGCACGCGGTCGCCTTGGGACCGGCTGACGGACGTCTCGACCTATGGGCCCTCCGGGTCCGAGGAAGACGACGACCCCAGCATCTGTTGGGATTTCTCTGGACTTGGCAACCCTAGTGCCATGCGGGACTTCATGACCGCATGTGACTACTGCCTCTCCGACTGTTCCGACGGTAGCCGCAGCCTCGACGACGAGGACTGCGGCCCAAGCCGCGAATGTTTCCACGTCGATCTAGGGGGTCCCTCCGAAGGCAATCATCTCGGCGTGCCGGAGGATGGTGATATCCCTAGGCCGATGCCCCGCGCTGACATCCCGCGGGAGCTAGCTGTGGTCCCCGTTCTGGCGGGGGGTCACGACCCACAGCTCGAGCAAGTCCGCGGGGCGCAGGCCAGGCTCGACGAGGGAGCAGGAGCGCTTGAGCCGATCCGCCGGGACGTCGGGCAGGCATGGGCGGGCCAACCCCCGGCCGGAGAAATACGTCACCTGCCCCAGGGTCTCCAGCTCCGCGTCGCCAACGACGTCAGGGTCAGGCCGCCACCCGCATCCAGTGGGGTCGGTCAGAACCTGGCTGCAGCAGCGATGCTTCTCCGCGCAATGCCGGAGCCATCAACCACCGAGGGTCGGCGAATCCAAGGAGAGCTCAAGAATCTCCTGGAAGGCGCTGCGGTCCGACGGGCCGAGAGCTCTGCCTCCCGAAGGCAAGGATACCCCTCGGAACCTCATGCCGCGACTTCCCGATTCATGCGGGAAACCTCGGTCTACACCGGGCGCACGCGCAACACCGCGCCTGCGGCCCCGGGCCACCTCGGCAACGAGCACCATCATCGCGACCGTCGGGCCCACCTCGACGAGAGGGTGCGCCGAGGCTATCACCCCAGGCGTGGGGGACGCTACGACAGCGGGGAGGATCGGAGTCCCTCGCCCGAACCATCCGGTCCGCAGGCCTTCAGCCGGGCCATCCGACGGGCACCGTTCCCGACCCGGTTCCGACCCCCGACTACTATCACAAAGTACTCGGGGGAAACGAGACCGGAATTGTGGCTCGCGGACTACCGTCTGGCCTGCCAGCTGGGTGGAACGGACGACGACAACCTCATCATCCGCAACCTCCCCCTATTCCTCTCCGACACTGCTCGCGCCTGGTTGGAGCACCTGCCTCCGGGGCAGATCTCCAACTGGGATGACTTGGTCCAAGCCTTCGCTGGCAATTTCCAGGGCACGTATGTGCGCCCCAGGAATTCCTGGGACCTCCGAAGCTGCCGACAGCAGCCAGGAGAGTCTTTCTGGGACTACATCCGGCGATTCTCGAAGCAGCGCACCGAGCTGCCCAACATCACCGACTCGGATGTCATCGGCGCGTTCCTTGTCGGCACCACCTGCCGCGACCTGGTGAGCAAGTTGGGTCGCAAGACCCCCACCAGGGCGAGCGAGCTGATGGACATCGCCACCAAGTTCGCCTCTGGCCAGGAGGCGGTCGAGGCTATCTTCCGAAAGGACAAGCAGCCCCAGGGCCGCCCACCGGAAGATGCTCCCGAGGCGTCTACTCAGCGCGGCGCCACGAAGAAAGGCAAGAAGAAGTCGCAAGCGAAACGCGACGCCGCAGACGCGGACCTCGTCGCCGCCGCCGAGCACAAGAACCCTCGGAAGCCCCCCGGAGGTGCCAACCTCTTCGACAAGATGCTCAAGGAGCCGTGCCCCTATCATCAGGGGCCCGTCAAGCACACCCTTGAGGAGTGCGTCATGCTTTGGCGCCACTTCCACAGGGCCGGGCCACCCGCGGAGGGTGGCAGGGCCCGCGACGACGACAAGAAGGAAGATCACCAAGCAGGAGAGTTCCCCAAGGTCCGCGACTGCTTCATGATCTATGGTGGGCAAGCGGCGAATGCCTCGGCTCGGCACCGCAAGCAAGAGCGCCGGGAGGTCTGCTCGGTCAAGGTGGCGGCGCCGGTCTATCTAGACTGGTCCGACAAGCCCATCACCTTCGACCAAGACGATCACCCCGACCACGTGCCGAGCCCGGGGAAATACCCGCTCATCGTCGACCCCGTCATCGGCGACGTCAGGCTCACCAAGGTCCTTATGGACGGGGGCAGCAGCCTCAACATCATCTATGCCGAGACCCTCAGGCTCCTGCGCGTCAATCTGTCCTCCGTCCGAGCGGGCGCTGCGCCCTTCCACGGGATCATTCCCGGGAAGCGCGTCCAGCCCCTCGGGCGACTCAACCTTCCCGTCTGCTTCGGAATGCCCTCCAACTTCCGAAGGGAGACTCTGACGTTCGAGGTGGTCGGGTTCCGAGGAACCTACCACGCGGTACTGGGGAGGCCATGCTACACGAAGTTCATGGCCATCCCCAACTACACCTACCTGAAGCTCAAGATGCCGGGCCCCAACGGGGTCATCACCGTCGGCCCCACGTACAAACACGCGTTCGAATGCGACGTGGAGTGCGTGGAGTACGCCGAGGCCCTCGCCGAGTCCGAGGCCCTCATCGCCGACCTGGAAAGCCTCTCCAAAGAGGTGCCAGACGTGAAGCGTCATGCCGGCAACTTCGAGCCAGTGGAGACGGTTAAGGCCGTCCCCCTCGACCCCAGTGGCGACGCCTCCAAGCAGATCCGGATCGGTTCCGGGCTCAACCCCAAATAGGAAACAGTGCTCGTCGACTTTCTCCACGCGAACGCCGACGTCTTCGCGTGGAGTCCTTCGGACATGCCCGGCATACCGAGGGATGTCGCCCAGCACTCACTAGATATTCGGGTCGGAGCCCGACCCGTCAAGCAGCCTCTGCGCCGATTCGACGAGGAGAAGCGCAGAGCGATAGGCGAGGATATCCACAAGCTAATGGCAGCCGGGTTCATCAAAGAGGTACTCCATCCCGAATGGCTTGCCAACCCTATGCTTGTGAGAAAGAAAGGGGGGAAATGGCGGATGTGTGTAGACTACACTGGTCTCAACAAAGCATGTCCGAAGGTTCCCTACCCTCTGCCTCGCATCGATCAAATCATGGATTCCACTGCTGGGTGCGAAGCCCTGTCTTTCCTCGACGCCTACTCAGGGTATCACCAAATCAGGATGAAAGAGTCCGACCAGCTCGCGACTTCTTTCATCACGCCCTTCGGCATGTACTGCTATGTCACCATGCCGTTCGGTTTGAGGAATGCGGGCGCGACGTACCAGCGGTGCATGAACCATGTGTTCGGCGAACACATCGGTCGCACGGTCGAAGCCTACGTCGATGACATCATAGTCAAGACGAGGAAAGCTTCCGACCTCCTCTCCGACCTTGAAGTGACATTCCGATGTCTCAAGGCGAAAGGCGTCAAGCTCAATCCCGAGAAGTGTGTCTTCGGGGTGCCCCGGGGCATGCTCTTGAGGTTCATCGTCTCCGAGCGGGGCATCGAAGCCAACCCCGAGAAGATCGCAGCCATCACCAGCATGGGTCCCATCAAGGACTTAAAGGGCGTATAGAGGGTCATGGGATGTCTCGCGGCTCTGAGCCGCTTCATCTCACGCCTCGGCGAAAGAGGCCTGCCTCTGTACCGCCTCTTAAGGAAGGCCGAGCGCTTCACTTGGACCCCTGAGGCCGAGGAAGCTCTCGGGAACCTGAAGGCGCTCCTCACAAAGGCGCCTATCTTGGTGCCCCCAGCTGACGGAGAAGCCCTCTTGGTCTACGTCGCCGCGACCACCCAGGTGGTTAGCACCGCGATTGTGGTCGAGAGGCAAGAAGAGGGGCATGCATTGACCGTTCAGAGGCCAGTTTACTTCGTCAGTGAGGTACTGTCCGAAACCAAGATCCGCTACCCACAAGTTCAGAAGCTGCTGTATGCAGTGATCCTGACGCGGCGGAAGTTGCGACACTACTTCGAGTCTCATCCGGTAACTGTGGTGTCATCCTTCCCCCTGGGGGAGATCATCCAGTGCCGAGAGGCCTCGGGCAGGATTGCAAAGTGGGCAATGGAAATCATGGGCGAGACAATCTCGTTCGCCCCTCGGAAGGCCATCAAGTCCCAGGTCTTGGCGGACTTCGTAGCCGAATGGGTCGACACCCAGCTACCGACGGCTCCGATCCAACCAGAGCTCTGGACCATGTTTTTCGACGGGTCGCTGATGAAGACGGGAGCCGGCGCGGGCCTACTCTTCATCTCGCCCCTCGGGAAACACCTACGCTATGTGCTACGCCTCCACTTCCCGGCGTCCAACAATGTGGCTGAGTACGAGGCTCTGGTCAACGGGTTGCGGATCGCCATCGAGCTAGGGGTCAGGCGCCTCGACGCTCGCGGTGACTCGCAGCTCGTCATCGACCAAGTCATGAAGAACTCCCACTGCCGCGACCCAAAATGGAGGCCTACTGCGATGAGGTTCGGCGCCTGGAAGACAAGTTCTACGGGCTCGAGCTTAACCACATCGCTCGGTGCTACAACGAGACTGCGGACGAGCTAGCAAAAATAGCCTCGGGGCGAACAACGGTTCCCCCCGGACGTCTTCTCTCGGGATCTGCATCAACCCTCCGTCAAGATCGACGACGCGCTCGAGTCTGAGGCGCCCTCGGTCCAGCCCGAGGTGCCCTCGGCACAGCCGGAGGCACCCTCAGCTCGGCCCGAGGCGGCCTCGGTTCAACCCGAGGTACCCTCGGCCTCCGAGGGTGAGGCACTACGCATCGAGGAGGAGCGGAGCGGGGCCACGCCTTATCGAAATTGGCAGACCTCGTACCTGCAATATCTCCGCCAAGGAGAGCTACCCCTCGACCGAGCCGAGGCTCGGCGGGTAGCGCGACGCGCCAAGTCGTTCGTCTTGCTGGGCGATGAGAAGGAGCTCTACCACCGCAGCCCCTCGGGCATCCTCCAGCGATGCATCTCCGTCGCTGGAGGTCAAGAACTCCTACAAGAGATACACTCGGGGGCTTGCGGCCATCACGCAGCGCCTCGAGCCCTTGTCGGGAATGCTTTCCGGCAAGGCTTCTACTGGCCAACGGCGGTGGCTGATGCCACTAGAATTGTCCGCACCTGCGAAGGGTGTCAATTCTATGCGAAGCAAACCCACCTGCCCGCTCAGGCTCTGCAGACGATACCCATCACCTGGCCCTTTGCTGTGTGGGGGCTGGACCTCGTCGGCCCCTTGCAGAAGGCGCCCGAGGGCTACACGCACCTGCTGGTCGCCATCGACAAATTCTCCAAGTGGGTCGAGGTCCGACCTCTGAACTACATCAGGTCCGAGCAGGCGGTGACGTTCTTCACCAACATCACCCATCGCTTCGAGGTCCCAAACTCCATCATCACCGACAACGGTACCCAGTTCACCGGCAGAAAATTCTTGGACTTCTGCGAGGATCACCACATCCGGGTGGACTGGGCCGCCGTGGCTCATCCCATGTCGAATGGGCAAGTAGAGCGTGCCAACGGCATGATTCTACAAGGGCTCAAGCCTCGGATCTACAACGACCTCAACAAGTTCGGCAAGCGATGGATGAAGGAACTCCCCTCGGTGGTCTGGAGCCTGAGGACAACGCCGAGCCGGGCCCCGGGTTTCACGCCGTTCTTCCTGGTCTACGGGGCCGAGGCTGTCTTGCCCACTGACCTGGAGTACGGCTCCCCGAGGACGAGGGCCTACAGCGATCAAAGCAACCAAGCTAGACGAGAAGACTCGCTGGACCAGCTGGAAGAGGCTCGGGACAAGGCCTTGCTACACTCGGCGCGGTACCAGCAGTCCCTGCGACGCTACCACGCCCGAGGGGTCCGGCCCCGAGACCTCCAGGTGGGCGACCTGGTGCTTCGGCTGCGGCAAGACGCCCGAGGGAGGCACAAGCTCACGCCCCCCTGGGAGGGGCCATTCGTCATCGCCAAAGTTCTGAAGCCCGGAACGTACAAGCTGGCCAACAGTCAAGGCGAGGTCTACGGCAACGCCTAGAACATCCAACAGCTACGTCGCTTCTACCCTTAAGATGTTTTCAAGTTGTTCATATACCTCGCACCCGCGCAAAGTTTAGTCATCAAGGGAGGGTCGGCCTTGCCTCGGCAAAGCCCGACCCTCCCTCGGGGGCTAAAAGGGGGGGGAACCCCCTCTGCGTTGAAATTTTCCTCGAAGAAAAAAAAAGAAAAAAGAGAGATCTCTTCTGCCAGAATATCTTTCGTGCTTTCTGACTACTTCGAAAAGTGGATCCTGAAAACGACGGAGTACACGTAAGCAGCCAAGGCTGACCGAGCCGAGGGACTCCTACGCCTCCGGGATACGTATACCTCACTCATCACCTTCTGTGATAAGTAACTCGCGTTCGGATAAAGTGATTCCACGGACTGAACAAGTCTTCACGTTCGGAAGCTCTTCTGCCGAAGCGATCCTTCGAGCACTCTCGACTGAGTCGGTGACAGGGCCTCATGGACGGGTGAAAGTGCGCGTAAGCGGCAAGGCCGATCGAGCCGAGGGACTCCCACGCCTCCGGGATACGGATACCTCACTCATAACCTTCCGCGAGAAGCAACTCTCGCTCGCACAAATATCCCTGTTACCGACAAAAAAGTCCAGATACTCGAAACAAGAGGAAAGGAGACGCAGCTTTACAACACAGCGAGGGTGTGCATATTCTGGCCTCAGCGGCCGCAGAAGGCACACGCTACAAGACACTCTGATCCTGCAGGCTCGGGTCTTGACGCTGGAAGGGGGCAGTAACACCCTCGGCATCGACGACACCTTCAGCAAGGTCCGACCTAGCCTCGGACGGCGACGCGGTCCAAGGATCCCCACTCTGGAGGACGACGTCATCGTCACGCCCGGACAATCGCTGCCAGGGACTTCTCCGGGAATCCGGCCCGAGCAGGCGGCTCGGCCGGTTACCCCTGGGGCCTCGGCCAACCATCTTCCAAGGGCGCCAGCCCGACCCGAGGCCTCGGCTGATCGACTCCGGCGTCGGTCCCGCTAACGGACAACCCGACTAGGCTCCGGCCAACCAGGTTTCATTTTCGAGCCAACTCCGCCTCTGTTCATGCTGATATCGCTACCCCTGGCCTCGGCTCGTCGAAGAGCGGCCAAGGGGTCCCTTTAACTGAGCTAGAGGAGCCTCAGACAACAAGGCTGACCGAGCCGAGGGACTCCTACGCCTCCGGGATACGGATACCTCACTCGTCACCTTGACACGGGGCGACTCATGCTTGGTGAAGCGGTTCAGACAACCAACAGGCGAGTCTTAGTGCTCGAAAATGAGGAAAAAAAACACGGCTCCGTGCCAAAATTACATACATGTTCAGGCCTCGACAGCCGCAATGAACAAAAACACTGGCATTCGAAGTGCCATTACAAACGAAACTCCGGTTCCCCCTCCGCAGGTACGAACAACCCCACTCCATGGGGGAGGGCCTGCGGAACAACAGAAGACTGACGAGCGGCTCGCGGCCGCCCGCTCTGACTACGACGACAACGACCCCCGCTCCGGGTGGCCGAACTGCAGCAGCGCAGGCCTCAGGGTAGGCACTGCCGCAATCTTGCCCTCGCCCACACCGACGCTCGAGGGGCGAGGACAAGTACAAAGAGCTGGAGGCCCGAGGCGCGGATGGTGGCGGTGATCCCGTCGGCGACGGGGACTCTTCGAACCGCCTCCGCCTCGGCACCGACGGCAGGGGCCATCAGCCCTCCGGCAGATCCCCACTCAAATCCTCCCAGACGAGTGGGGCACCGGCCTCCGCATGAAGATGCCACGCCGATGCAAAGACAGGACCACCCCAGAACACGAACGCCGCCCTAGCAGCGCGCGGCATCTAGGGTGGTCCTCCCGTGCACACGGCGCGGTAGCCGCCCTCCGACAGAAGGGGCCGTCGGGAGCCAAGCCGACGAACCCGACACGCTGGAGGTGACGACGCCTGCCGTCGACCAGCCCCGCGTTGTCGAAGTCCGGGCCGCCCGCGGGGCCAGTGAGCGCCCTCTCCCTCGAATGCCGCGGGAGAGGGTGACCCACGAACCCGCGCGGGAGGTAGAGCGCCGGCTCAGCCCGGCACCCACCCCAGCGAGGATGATGAACATCCTTGAAGCTGAGGGTGGGACCAAGATCGCAGCCCGGCTTGCTTCTCCCCACCCAGGAGCTGGTGGTCACCGTCTCGGGTGACCGACGGCGAGGGGGTACAGCCGGGCTGGCTGATGAAAATCCTTGAAGCCGAACGATGGCTGAAAGGTACCAACTCCTACGGAGTTGCGTTCCTCCAACGATGAGGCGAAAAGACGGCGGGTATCCCCCATCCGGGGGCTTGGAAGGTGGAAAGACACAATGCATAAGGGAGCGAGAGGACATGGTCGCCTTCCGAAGGGGGTCACCCTCCTTTTAAAGGCAACTCTCCCTACTTGCGCCCCCAACCGTCACGGGCTGAGTCTTCTCCAACACGCTCCAAGGCCCTCCCCTGCGGCGCGGGGGCTGGGTCCCGCATGTCATGCAAACCGGCTCAGAGCAGAAGAAGCCAAACCGCCGCGCGTGGTGCACACAACCGCCCAGCGGTTACAAGTGACCCTCCACTTTTGCCCAGACCAACGGGCGAAAGAGGCGGGCAGCCATGCAGGCGGCATGCAACCGCGCCAAGTGGACGCGCTTCTCCGACTCCCGACACGCCGGCATGGAGGCCCAGGCCCACGCGTCACGCAACCGGCGCGCCGGATGCTGCATGCAAGCAACTGCACTGCCACTTGCGCCACCACCGCGCCTCCTCGATTGCGGAACCAATACCGCGACTCGAGGCGACCAGGCGCACGACCCAGCAGTGCCAGCCTGACGCGGCGGTCAATGCGGCCAAAAGTGGGCCGGCAGTGATGACGGTGGCAGGCGGGCGGGAGCAGCGGTCACGTCGTCAGCCAAGCTCACGTCCCATCCGGGGGCAGCAAGAGAACCCCCTCTCACGGTGTGAAGACAACACGCCCGTGATCCGTTCCTCGAACGGCTCGCGCACGCGCAACGGCCGCCCCGCCAACCGCTCGCCCCGTCGCATTAACTCCACGGCAGGACAGGCGGCGCTTCGGGCAGGAGCAGTGGGCGACGCTTCGCCTTCGCCGTAATAACTGCGACAAAAAAAGGTATGCCGCGTCGTTCGATTTCGTATCCTTTTTCCTTTTTTCCTCTTTCTCTATCTCTTGCAGCAGGGACCGGGAAAGGGGGATACCCCGAAAAGGATCCTTCCCCGTGAAGGAACCAGGCTCCGAGCCTCCTTACTGATCAGAGGTTCGAAGGCTGGCCCCCCGAAGGGTTTCAACAGCCGCCTCAGATCGCGTGGGCCCTACACCCACTACTGGTCAGAGGTTCAAAGGCCGGCCCCCCGAAGGGTTCCACGGCCGCCTCAGGCTACTCGGGCTCCGCGCCCATTACTGATCAAGGGTTCGAAGGCTGGCCCCCGAAGGGTTCACAGCCGCCTCAGACGCCGAGCGAGGGATGACCAGGGGTACGTTCGATACATAACCAAGGCTCGGGCTGCGCTCCCGAGGTACCCTAGGACATTTCCGAGACCAGCGGGAGCGATCTTGTAACGGAATCCCATCAGAGGGAGGCATCGAGCCCTCGGACCCCGTCGCCAGGGGACCGGGTCCGGCAGATCACCCGCAGGTACTTTTGGGCGTGCCTCTGGGCCCCTAGCCGACCCCTAACGAACGGGGCACGGACGTCCACTCGGATTACCCGCTTGCAGCTCACCGGAGACACCATGTTCGGCGCCCATCGAGGGTAACATGGCGCTTCCCCCCCTCCTCCTTGCGGAAAGGCGACGCAGGGGCGTATGTAAAAAAGCCGAGTCTGTCCCTGATCGCCCTCTCGCCCTGTGTGGAGGCTCGGGGGCTGCTCTCGCAAACCCGGCTCCGGCCGAACCGTTGACAGCGTCAACATACCAGCCCGAGAGCTTGGGCCCCGACCGTACACCCGGGCTACGGCCAGTTTGCATGAGGGAACAACCAGACCAGCCGAAGCATTACGCGAGGCATTAAGACCTCGAAGGAGTGAAACCACTCCTCCGAGGCCTCGGGGGCTACACCCGGCGGGTGCGCTCGCGCGCACCCACCGGGACAAAATGCAACCGAGAAAGGCTGGTCCCCTTGCAAAAAAGTGCGACGAAAGCCTCCAAGTGAGTGCTAACACTCCCTTCGAGGCTCGGGGGCTACTGTCGAGGACCATAATTAGGGGTACCCTCAAGACTCCTAATTCTCAGCTGGTAACCCCCATCAGCATAAAGCTGCTAAGGCCTGATGGGTGCGATTAAGTCAGGGATCAGTCCATTCGAGCGACTCGATCACGCCTCGCCCGAGCCTAGCCTCGGGCAAGGGCAGTCGACCCCGGAGGATTTCCGTCTCGCCCAAGGCCCCCCTCCAACGGCGGACATATTTCCGGCTCGCCCGAGGCCCTGCCTTCG
This sequence comes from Zea luxurians, assembly GCA_029449295.1. Taxonomy (NCBI): domain Eukaryota; kingdom Viridiplantae; phylum Streptophyta; class Magnoliopsida; order Poales; family Poaceae; genus Zea; species Zea luxurians. The sequence goes on along the minus strand of JAOPSE010000015.1, from coordinate 95,272,612 downwards.
CTAAGAAGCAACCCTGACTAAATCGCCGCACCGACCGACCAAGTCGCAGGAGCATTTAATGCAAAGGTGACCTGACACCTTTGTCCTGACGCGCGCCCCCCGGCAGAGCCGAAGTGACCGCCGTCACTTCACCGCTCCACTGACCGGCCTGACAGAAGGACAGCGCCGCCTGCGCCACTTCGACCGCAGTGCCACTTGACAGAGTGAGACTGACAGGCAGTCAGGCCCTGCCAAAGGCACCATAGGAAGCTCCGCCCGACCCAGGGCTCGGACTCGGGCTAAGTCCCGGAAGACGGCGAACTCCGCTCCGCCCGACCCAGGGCTCGGACTCGGGCTAAGTCCCGGAAGACGGCGAACTCCGCTCCGCCCGACCCAGGGCTCGGACTCGGGCTAAGTCCCGGAAGACGATGAACTCCGCTTCGCCCGACCCCAGGGCTCGGACTCGGGCTCAGCCCCAGAAGACGACGAACTCCACTTCGCCCGACCCCAGGGCTTGGACTCCGCCCTGGCCTCTGCCGAACGACCTCCGCCTCGCCCGACCCAGGGGCTCGGACTCGGCCTCGGCCATGGAAGACAGACTCGACCTCGGCTTCGGAGGAGCCTCCGCGTCGCCCAACCTAGGGCGCAGGCCAGCCACGTCAACAGGAAGCGCCATCATCACCCTACCCCGAGCTGACTCGGGCCGCAGAGAACAAGACCGGTGTCCCATCTGGCTAGCTCCGCCGGATAGGCAATGATGGCGCCCCGCATGCTCTGTGACGACGACGGCTCTCAACTCTCTTACGGAAGCAGGACGACGTCAGCAAGGACTCAACCGCTCCGACAGCTGTCCCTCCGCCAGGCTCCGTCGCTCCTCCAACGGCCACGACATCACACCAGCTGGGTGCCAAAATCTCTCTGGCTGCCACATCGGCATGTACTTAGGGCGCTAGCTCTCCCCCGCTAGACACGTAGCACTCTGCTACACCCCCATTGTACACCTGAATCCTCTCCTTACGCCTATAAAAGGAAGGACCAGGGCCCTCTTAGAGAGGGTTGGCCGCGCGGGGACGAGGACGGGACAGGCGCTCTCTTGGGGCCGCTCGCTTCCCTCTCCCGCGTGGACGCTTGTAACCCCCTACTGCAAGCGCACCCGACCTGGGCGCGGGACGAACACGAAGGCCGCGGGATTTCCACCTCTCTCACGCCCATCTTCGGCCACCTCACTTCCCCCCTTCGCGCTCGGCCTCGCGTCGACCCATCTAGGCTAGGGCACGCGGCGACATTCACTCGTCGGCTTAGGGACCCCCCGGTCTCAAAACGCCGACACCACTCTTTCAGGTTGTTCCAAATGGATGTGAAGAGCGCTTTCCTCAACGGGCCAATCAAGGAGGAGGTGTACGTGGAGCAACCCCCTGGCTTTGAGGATGAACGGTACCCCGACCATGTGTGTAAGCTCTCTAAGGTGCTCTATGGACTTAAGCAAGCCCCAAGAGCATGGTATGAATGCCTTAGAGATTTCCTAATTGCTAATGCTTTCAAGGTTGGGAAAGCCAATCTAACTCTTTTCACTAAGACTTGTGGTGGTGACCTATTTGTGTGCCAAATTTATGTCGATGACATAATATTTGGTTCTACTAACCAAAAGTCTTGTGAAAAGTTTAGCAGGGTGATGACACAGAAATTTGAGATGTCGATGATGGGCGAGTTGAACTACTTCCTTGGGTTCCAAGTGAAGCAACTCAAGGACGGCAACTTCATCTCCCAAATGAAGTACACGCAAGACCTGCTCAAGCGGTTCGGGATGAAGGACGCCAAGCCCGCAAAGACAACAATGGGAACCGACGGACATGTCGACCTCAACAAAGGAGGTAAGTCCGTTGATTAAAAGGCATACCGGTCTATGATAGGTTCCTTGCTTTATTTATGTGCTAGTAGACCGGATATTATGCTTAGCGTATGCATGTGTGCTAGATATCAATCCGACCTAAGGGAATGTCACCTTGTGGTCGTTAAGCGGATTCTTAGATATTTAGTTGCTACGCCTTGCTTCGGGATATGGTATCCAAAGGGGTATACCTTTGACTTAATTGGATATTCAGACTCCGATTATGTCGTGTGCAAGGTTGATAGGAAGAGTACATCAAGGACGTGCCAATTCCTAGGAAGGTCCCTGGTGTCGTGGAGCTCAAAGAAACGAACTTCCGTTGCCCTATCCACCGCTGAGACCGAGCATGTTGCCGCAGGACAGTGTTGCGCGCAACTACTTTGGATGAGGCAAACCCTCTGGGACTTTGGCTACAATCTGAGCAAAGTCCCACTCCTATGTGACAATGAGAGTGCAATCCGCATGGTGGATAATCCTGTTGAACACAGCCGCACTAAGCACATAGACATATGGCATCACTTCCTGAGAGACCACCAGCAAAAGGGGGATATCGAGGTGTACCATATTAATACCAAGAACCTGCTAGCCGATATCTTCACCAAGCCTTTAGATGAGAAAAGGTTTTGCAGGTTGCGTAGTGAGCTAAATGTCTTAGATTCACGTAACTTGGATTGATCTATAGCATACATGTGTTTTATGCCTTTGATCATGTTAATTTATGCATTTCAATCTATTTTTGTTCATTTGGGGTGCACAAGTTGTACACATAGTCCCTGGACATCACAAGTCCATTTGCAAGTGATGCACTTATTTAGGGGGAGACATGCTACAACTTGACCCTTTGAGACTAACCTTTGTGTTTGAGTTTACTTGATTTAGTCTCAAAAGTGAATTGAAAGGGAAAGGTGAACTTGGACCATACAAAGACTTCCACTGCACTCCGGTATTAACTCCAAGTTCATATCTATGCTCTTATTGCCTTTTTGCTCTTAATTGACAATTTTGGTGAGGCAATGGGGTTAAAGGGCCAAGAATGATCCCGTTTTGGTGCTTAATGCCAAAGGGGGAGAAATTAAAGGCCAAAGCAAATGGATCAGCTACCACTTGTGAAATTTTGAAATGAGTAGAGTTAGAACTTTTTGATTTGTCCAAAACACTCATATTGCAAAATTTAGCATATTGTGGGGAGAATTTATGACTATGGGAAAAGGGGGAGTTTTTGGCTCTTAATCATTATTACTCTTGGATTATCTCTCTTTGTGCCCAAACAAGTGAGTTGTAGAGATAGGAAAATGAATTTGATTTTCGAAAACAAACCAAGTGGTTGCAAAGTATGATCCAAATATGCCAAATTAGCGTAAAAAACAATTTGGTTCTCTTTTGCATTGATATTGCACTTCTTTTGGTTGCTTTTGGATGTGTTGGCATAAATCACCAAAAAGGGGGAGATTGAAAGGAAAATGTGCCCTTGGGCCATTTCTAAAGTGTTTTGGTGATTAAGTGCCCAACACATATTCTCTAAGTGTTAATTTGTGCCAAAGATTGAAGAAGTGCAAATCATGTAACAAGGTAAGTTTCTAGACTTAGTACATTGATTTGGGTACTAATTGTCGGTGTTTCGAAACCCGGGGGGGTCCCTGGACCGACGAGTGAATTGTCGCCGCGTGCCCCAGCCTAGATGGGTCGACGCGAGGCGGAACGCGAAGGGGGAAGGAAGTAGCCGGAGGGAGGCAGGCGTGGGAGAGTGGAACCCGCGGCCTTCGTCTTAGCCCCGCGCCCAGGTCGGGTGCGCTTGCAGTAGGGGGTTACAAGCGTCCACGCGGGAGGGCGCGAGCGGCCTTGCGCGAGCACCGTCCCGTCCTTCCCCGCGCGGCCCACCCTCTGTAAGAGGGCCCTGGTCCTCCCTTTTATAGGCGTAAGGAGAGGATACAGGTGTACAACGGGGAGTGTAGCAATGTGCTAACGTGTCTAGCGGTGGAGAGCTAGCGCCCTAAGTACATGCCATTGTGGCAGCCGGAGAGGTCTTGGCACCCAGTTCGCGTGGTGTCGTGGCCGTCGGAGGAGCGCTGGAGCCTGGCGGAAGGACAGCTGTCGGGGCTGTCGAGTTCTTGCTGACGTCCTCTTGCTTCCGTAAGGGGGCTGAGAGCCGCCGTCGTCACAGGGCATGCGGGGTGCCATCATTACTCGTATGGTGGAGCGAGCCAGATGGGATGCCGGTCTTGTTCCCCGTAGCCTGAGTCAGCTCGGGGTAGGGTAATGATGGCGCTTCCTGTTGACGTGGCCGGTCCGTGCCCTAGGTTGAGCGAGGTGGAGGCTCCTCCGAGGTCGAGGTCGAGTCTGTCTTCCGAGGTCGAGGTCGAGTCCGAGCCCCTGGGTCGGACGAGGCGGAGACCGTCGGCTTAGGCCATGGTTGAGTCCGAGCCCTGGGGTTGGGTGAAGCGGAGTTCGTCGTCCTTCGGGGCCGAGCCCGAGTCCGAGCCCTGGGGTCGGGCGAGGCGGAGTTCGCCGTCTTCCGGGGCTGAGCCCAAGTCCGAGCCCTGGGGTCGGGCGGAGCGGAGTTCGCCATCTTCCGGGGCTGAGCCCGAGTCCGAGCCCTAGGGTCGGGTGGAGCGGAGTTCGCCGTCTTCCGGGGCTGAGCCCGAGTCCGAGCCCTAGGGTCGGGCGGAGCGGAGTTCGCCGTCTTCCGGGGCTGAGCCCGAGTCCGAGCGCTGGGTCGGGCGAAGCGGAGTTTCCTGTGACGCCTGAGGCCGGACTTGGCTGCTGTTAGCCTCGCTCTGTCGAGTGGCTCAGCAGTCGGAGCGGCGCAGGCGGCGCTGTCTTCTTGTCAGACTGGTAAGTGGAGCGGTGAAGTGACGGCGGTCACTTCGGCTCTGTCGACTGGAGGGCGTGCGTCAGGATAAAGGTGTCAGGCTACCTTTGCATTAAATGCCCCTGCGATTTGGTCGGTCGGTGTGGCGATTTGGCCATGGTTGCTTCTTGGTGAAGACTGGGCCTCGGGCAAGCCAAAGGTGTGTTCGTTGCTGGAGGGGGGCCCCGGGCGAGACGTAGGTCCTCCGGGGTCGGCTGCCCTTGCCCGAGGCTGGGCTCGGGCGAGGCGTGATCGCGTCCCTCGAATGGACCGATCCTTGACTTAATCGCACCCATCAGGCCTTTGCAGCTTTGTGCTGATGGGGGTTACTAGCTGAGATTTAGGAGCCTTGAGGGTACCCCTAATTATGGTCCCCGACAGTAGCCCGAGCCTCGAAGGGAGTGTTAACACACGCTTGGAGGCTTTTGCCGCACTTTTTTGCAAGGGGACCAGCCTTTTCTTGGTTGCATTTTGTTCTGGTGGGTGCGCGCGAGCGCACCCGCCGGGTGTAGCCCCCGAGGCCTCGGAGGAGTAGTTTTACTCCTTCGAGGTCTTAGTGCGTTTCGCAATACTTCGGCTGGTCTAGTCGTTCCCTCATGCGAGCTGGCCGTAGCCCGGGTGCACGGTCGGGTCCCAAGTTCTCGGGCTGGTATGCTGACGCTGTCAACGGGTTGGCCGGAGCCGGGTTTGCGAGAGCAGCCCCCGAGCCTCTGCACAGGGCGAGAGGACGGTCAAGGACAGACTCGACTTTTTTACATACGCCCCTGCGTCGCCTTTCCGCAAGGAGGAGGGGGAAAGTGCCATGTTGCCCTCGGAGGGCGCCGAACATGGTGTTTCCAGTGAGCTGCTGGCAGGTAATCCGAGCGGACGCCTGTGCCCCATTTGCTAGGGGTCGGCTAGAGGCCCGGAGGCGCGCTCCAAAAGTACCTGCGGGTGATCTACCGGACTCGGTCCCCATTGACGGGGTCCGAGGGCTCGGTGCCTCCCTCTGATGGGATTCCGTTACAAGATCGCTCCCGCTGGTCTCGGAAATGTCCTAGGGTACCTCGGGAGCGTAGCCCGAGCCTTGGTTATGTATCGAACGTACCCAGGGTCATCCCTCGCTCTGTGTCTGAGGCGACTGTGAACCCTTCGGGGGCCAGCCTATGAACCTGTCGGTGTTTCGAAACCCGGGGGGTCCCTGGACCGACGAGTGAATTGTCGCCGCGTGCCCCAGCCTAGATGGGTCGACGCGAGGCGGAACGCGAAGGGGGGAAGGAAGCAACCGGAGGGAGGCAGGCATGGGAGAGTGGAACCCGCGGCCTTCGTGTTAGCCCTGCGCCCAGGTCGGGTGCGCTTGCAGTAGGTGGTTACAAGCGTCCACGCGGGAGGGAGCGAGCGGCCTTGCGCGAGCGCCGTCCCGTCCTTCCCCGCGCGGCCAACCTTCTGTAAGAGGGCCCTGGTCCTCCCTTTTATAGGCGTAAGGAGAGGATCCAGGTGTACAACGGGGAGTGTAGCAATGTGCTAACGTGTCTAGCGGTGGAGAGCTAGTGCCCTAAGTACATGCCATCGTGGCAGCCAGAGAGGTCTTGGCACCCAGTTCGCGTGGTGTCGTGGCCGTCGGAGGAGCGCTGGAGCCTGGCGGAAGGACAGCTATCGGGGCTGTCGAGTTCTTGCTGACGTCCTCTTGCTTCCGTAAGGGGGCTGAGAGCCGCCGTCGTCACAGGGCATGCGGGGCGCCATCATTACTCGTATGGTGGAGCGAGCCAGATGGGACGCCGGTCTTGTTCCCCGTAGCCTGAGTTAGCTCGGGGTAGGGTAATGATGGCGCTTCCTGTTGACGTGGTCGGTCCGTGCCCTAGGTTGAGCGAGGTGGAGGCTCCTCCGAGGTCGAGGTCGAGTCTGTCTTCCGAGGTCGAGGTCGAGTCCGAGCCCTCGGGTCGGACGAGGCGGAGACCGTCGGCTTAGGTCAGGGTCGAGTCCGAGCCCTGGGATCGGGCGAAGCAGAGTTCGTCGTCTTCCGGGGCCGAGCCCGAGTCCGAGCCTTGGGGTCGGGCGAAGCGGAGTTCGCCGTCTTTCGGGGCTGAGCCCGAGTCCGAGCCCTGGGGTCGGGCGGAGCGGAATTCGCCGTCTTCCAGGGCTGAGCCCGAGTCCGAGCCCTGGGGTCGGGCAGAGCGGAGTTCGCCGTCTTCCGGGGCTGAGCCCGAGTTCGAGCCCTGGGGTCGGGCGGAGCGGAGTTCGCCATCTTCCGGGGCTGAGCCCGAGTCCGAGCCCTGGGGTCGGGCGGAGCGGAGTTCGCCGTCTTCCGGGGCTGAGCCCGAGTCTGAGCCCTGGGTCGGGTGAGGCGGAGTTTCCTATGGCGCCTGAGGCCGGACTTGGCCGCTGTCAGCCTCGCTCTGTCGAGTGGCTCAGTAGTCCGAGCGGCACAGGCGACGCTGTCTTCTTGTCAGACTGGTTAGTGGAGTGGCGAAGTGACAGCGGTCACTTCGGCTCTGTCGACTGGAGGGCGTGCGTCAGGATAAAGGTGTCAGGCTACCTTTGCATTAAATGCCCCTGCGATTTGGTCGGTCGGTGTGGCGATTTGGCCAAGGTTGCTTCTTGGTGAAGACTGGGCCTCGGGCGAGCCGAAGGTGTGTCCGTTGCTGGAGGGGGGCCTCGGACGAGACGTAGGTCCTCCGGGGTCGGCTGCCCTTGCCCGAGGCTGGGCTCGGGCGAGGCGTGATCGCGTCCCTTGAATGGACCGATCCTTGACTTAATCGCACCCATCAGGCCTTTGCAGCTTTGTGCTGATGGGGGTTACCAGCTGAGATTTAGGAGCCTTGAGGGTACCCCTAATTATGGTCCCCGATAGTAGCCCCCGAGCCTCGAAGGGAGTGTTAACACTCGCTTGGAGGCTTTTGTCGCACTTTTTTGCAAGGGGACCAGCCTTTTCTTGGTTGCATTTTGTTCCAGTGGGTGCGCGCGAGCGCACCCGCCGGGTGTAGCCCCTGAGGCCTCGGAGGAGTAGTTTTACTCCTTCGAGGTCTTAGTGCGTTTCGCAATACTTCGGCTGGTCTAGTCGTTCCCTCGTGCGAGCTGGCCGTAGCCCGGGTGCACGGTCGGGTCCCAAGTTCTCGGGCTGGTATGCTGACGCTGTCAACGGGTTGGCCGGAGCCGGGTTTGCGAGAGCAGCCCCCGAGCCTCTGCACAGGGCGAGAGGACGGTCAAGGATAGACTCGACTTTTTTACATACGCCCCTGTGTCGCCTTTCCACAAGGAGGAGGGGGGGAAGCGCCATGTTGCCCTCGGAGGGCGCCGAACATGGTGTTTCCGGTGAGCTGCTGGCGGGTAATCCGAGCGGACGCCCGTGCCCCATTTGCTTGGGATCGGCTAGAGGCCCGGAGGCGCGCTCCAAAAGTACCTGCGGGTGATCTGCCGGACCCGGTCCCCTTTGACGGGGTCCGAGGGCTCGATGCCTCCCTCTGATGGGATTTGTAACACCCCTGGTGTTACTATAACTAAAACTTGAGCATGACATCATAGCATTGGCATTGCATATGTTTGATACACTTAGAGTGCATTCACTAGGCAAAAATTTCAAACAAGTTGTATTGTTTAAGTGTTTTTGCAAATAGCACCCTGGATAGGAAACCTAACCCTAAATAGGGATTAAAGGGGTAAAACTTAATCCAAGATGAGAAAACCTAAAGGCTTTAGGGGAAAGAGTTATAAATGTCCCCAAAAACAAAGTTGAGTCACATTTATACCCCTGGATACCAAAAATCTCAAATAGAACCCTGGAAAACCCTAAAACCAAACCCTAGGGACCTAAGTGCAAAATTAGTCCACTTTTGGACTAAAGTGCAAAAATCAAGTCAAATAAGTATCTTAAGTTATTTGGGTCACTCATATGTGAATTTGCAATCCAAAACTTAATATTTGGACTTAAGTACAAAAGTGCCACACTTAACCCTTTTGGGTTAAGTCTGGATTTCAGTGCGGTTCATCCAACTTGAAGCCCTTATAACTTTTAAATCAGAGGGTTTTTGCCCTAGGTCACCACATCAAAATTGTAGCCCAATTATAGGAGAACAACTTTGCTTAAGAGTGGGAGCAGCGTTGTTAAGCAAATATTAGAGATAATCCAGCTCAAAGTTTGGCCGTCAGACAATTCCTAGACTGAATCTTCAGTAACAATGAGATAGGACCAACTTTGAGCTCGATTTTGAATGAGATCCAGTGACTTTTTGTGGGAGCATATTGTATCAAAGTTATAGGTGAATTATAGCTCTACAACTTTGCTGCAGAAGGTTGGCAGTGGTTTCACATAAAATTTGGAGAAACTGATGCTTCAAAATGCACTGTCAGGTCCATCTGAATGAAACTGGCCATGGTACAGTGCTTGTGCAGATCAGATCGCCAGCACAGAATGTCCACCGCCGGTGACCCCCCCCGGTCGTGATTCGCGTCGCCGGTCTTGAGATTCGTGTGCAGGATGGAGTGATAACGTTGTGGGGTAAGAATTCTCGCCGACGGTGAGCTGGAGGCCACTCCGGTGACCTCACCGTGGCCTTCTTATCCCCTTTGCGGCTGAGCGGATTAACACGCCGGCGACCGCCGTCTTCCGGCCATACGCCGCGTGGCTCTCACTTTCCACCGCACCACCGTGTCTTTCCCTCGCTCTCCGTGGCTCACCGGAGTAACCGCCACGCCTCTAGACACGTATTCACCGCGCCGCTCTCTTCCTCATCTCCGGCCGCCGCACGTCCTGCTCAAGATTCGCGGCCACCGCCCGCTAGCGCTATAAATTGACCTCGCCCGTAGCTGCGTAGCATAGTCACCCACCCAGCTCCCAGTAATCGTGAGCAACCGTGCCTCCGAGAACTCGAATTTGGATTTCTCCCCAAATCCACTTTCCGCCACCGTGAATCAAGCTCACCGTGGCCAGCTCGATTTAGGTAAGCTCAAGTCCCTCTGCTGCTTGTTCTAGCATCCCTCAGCTCCTCGCAAACTCCCTGACCCCTTTGATTGAGCTAAGTCGCCATAGTTCACCGGGAACACCTTCATCCATCCGTGACGTTCTCGGTCACCGTGGCTAGGGCTCCATAGTTAGTTTTAGATGCAATTAGTTTGGGGAAAATGCTCCCCTGGTCATGAATTTGGGTTAGTCTTAGTCCCGACGCCGGTCATCGCCTCAATCGGCCGGTATTGATGCTCGCCGGAGCTCGGCCGGGCGCGACGCCGTCGTGGACCTCCATCTGCGAAGAAATAGAAGTTCAGGGACGTTTCTGCAAACCGTCAGCGACACACTAAAATAGTGAAAGAACCTATTCCCAGTTAGCCTAGAACACGAGGGCCTTTCTGCAAAGCTGTCAGCGCGCGGGCGCACGCGCGCGCTTTTCCCCTTTTGACTGGGCCGCTTGGGCCGAAACCAGCCCAGTACTATTCATCTGTTTTTCTTTTTCTTTTATCTCCAGAGCCAAAACAATTATAGAAAACAGTAGAAAAATAATAAAATTGTGAAACCAATTTTCCTAGGCTTGTTATTTTCCCTAGAATTTAATAAAAATAGTTTTGTGATTTTTAGTGGAAATAAGAAATTTTAGGGCATTTAAAGGGGTTAAAAGTATTAGTTATGGATTTTTAGAAAATAATTGGTAAGTCCAAAAATGCCCAAACTTTTTATGGGAACTTAAAACAATATTTAGAAGCCTTGGGTAGAAATTGGGTTGATTTGGACCTTGTTTGATCACCAAACCCCAAAACACCCCCCTGCCCTATGAACTCCTTTACCGACTCCGGAAACCCTAGGTTCTCGGAGTACCGTGAAGGAAAGTTGTACTCAAGACTTAGATAATAAGTCTATATTATCTTTGCATCCTCATGAGCATCCCATGGCATCCATTCTTATGCATATATATGGTTATGTTAGAACACGAAGAAGAAGAAGAAGTCACTGAAGAGGGGACTCCACCAACCTCAGATCCTCAAGCAGGCAACTGCTTTTATTTCGATATTTGTGGATCCGAGCAGGACTCACCTGTTAACAAAGGCAAGCCCCGGTGCATTTGCCACCTTCCTTGATGTTTTTAAAAATTTTTCTCACTTGATTGATGCATTAGGTGATAGGAGTTAATTGCTAAAACAATTCCTGCATTACCTTCCTTGAATTTGATTACCTTCCTTGATCACCCGTTTTACAAAAGATTTTGATGCTTAGCCTTGCTTTAGAAAAACAAAATGTTTGTTTTTACAAAAGATGATGTGGCAAAAGTGGGTGGGATGTTTTTGAAATAAAATTTGATGGTGGATCCATCAGGGCCTTGATGGATTCAACATCTGGAAAAGATGTACCTCTACCAGGTACCAAACTTTGGGTTTGAAATAATTAAGATGAGACCGGGCGGGTGACTTGCACGAGAAAGCAGTCTCGGTGTAGTGTCTCCGTCTGAGTCGATTAAGGACCTTGTCGATGTAGGCTTGATGATCGAGGACCCTTTAGCTGGTCACATGCCTCGTCATGGGTAAGCCTTGCCTCGGGCAGACTAAGGCCGGAATAAGATAACACGAAATGGGCGTGGAGCGGTGGCGAGAGTAGCGTGTACCCTCCGTGGCAAGAGGCCGGACGGTGGTGTATCTGTGCTCTCGGTTTGCGTGAACCTGATCCGGTCTTAAGAACCCCGGTGGCGGGTTGACATATGCAAGGGTTAAGTGCTACATATGTCGTGTGATTGGAGATCCTCAGCTGAGTATAATCGATTCGGATCGCCGTACCTTTGCGGTTATGAAGACTTGGTCACTGACCTACACGTAGCATTCCACTAAAGATGATGGGTTTTTGTTAAGAAATTGGCTAGTGCAGGACCAGTGATTGAACTAGGGTAGATAAGAACTCTAGTTGCAGGTAATTGTACTTAACTTGACAAATAAAATTGGATTTTTAAGGATCCACTTTAGTAAGCATTTCTGCAAAACAGAGTCTTTGAGTATTGAGAAGCCTTACCTTGACTCCCTAAAAGCCAGCATACCCTTGAGAGTCTTTTCTTTAGTCGGGTAAGTCTTGCTGAGTAATTCTATACTCAGGGTTTATCCCTTCGTTGTTTTTAGGTGAGGAAGTAGCAGATTTCTGCTGCTTCTGTGCCAAGGTGGTTCCCAAAGAAGAAACACAAGACTGAAGTGCGGGAGGACTTGGTCCTCCATATAGATCTTTTACTTAAATCTTCTCGGGAGGAGTTTTTGCCTCCCTTGGTTTGTATAATATTACTACTCAGCACTCGATCTTAGTTCTGGTCTGTAATAAAACAACTTGAGCTTGCTTTTAAATAAATGTGAATTATGTAATCGCTTCCGCAATTCTTTATCTCCGATGTTCTGTAATGTCTGCAAGACGGGTGAATCGTTCCTGGTAAGGTAAGGAAAGATACCGAACTTGTCAAGTAATTCAGGGGCACCTACAGGGTTGTCTGAAGGACAATTGTAGGTGGGCCTAATTACTTGGGAGGTTCCGTCACAGCTGGTATCGGAGCGTAGCCCTTCTTTGCAGATATTATGAGGCATCTTAAAAAGGATTTTCGAAAGTCTTACCTAAAAAATTCTTTTCTCTTCTTACCTAAGTATTCTGAAGAGTCTATCTTAAAGACCAGATAGGAAGAGTGCAATGTATAGAAGGTTGAATCGACTAAGGTTAATTCTGTACTTATTCATGCATCATGCTAAGAATTATGCTAATAAATTTTCCCCCTTAGAAAGATGCCGCCACGCACAAGGCTAACGGCACGTAAGTCAACGGGACCAATTGGAGTACCCCGGCATCAACTAGCCCCTCGACACGAAAGCAGCAGCAGCGGAAGTAATGACCCCATAGGAGACCTTGAAGCCCGAGTGAGTCGACTTCAAGCAGAGTTGCAACACAGGACCGATGCTTGGGTCGCAGACGGAGATAGAATCAATGAACTAAGAAGGGACATCCGTCACCTGCAGGATCAGCTTGCTGATCGAGACTTAGCACTTGACTGGGCAGTATAGTCTCATTTGCTGGCATGTGCTAAGGAAGCAAGGGCTCAGGCCCGAATTAAAGAACTTAGCTCAACTGTCGACGACCTGCAGGTCTACTGCAATACGTTGCATGAGGAAGTCCATATACTATACTCACAATTACACCCTAGTGTGCCTGCACACTCTCCCGAGGCAGAAGCCGGACCCTCTCACGTTGCGGGACGCGCGTTGGGTGGGGAGTTAGACCTTTTTGAACCCCCTCCTTCTTTGAGGTTGGTTGACGTCTGGACTCCCACACCTGACGATGAGGCCTCCAAAAGTAACGGAAAGCAGGACTAATTGTGTAATAGAAGTAGAGTAGTGTATTGTAGAATGCACTGTTGTATAATAGGTTGAACTTTTGTATAATGGGTAATGTATCCTGTTATGTAATATCGAGTCTGTATCATTACTTTTTATAGTAATGTAAAATGGAAGGTCTCTTTGGCATATTATGTTTATTTCAAATGTTTTTGCCTCAGATGCCGACCAGGACTCGCGGACAGGACGCAGCCGGAACTTCTGGGGGTCGGGATGTCACCCCAAATCCACCTCCAGTTCCACCCACGCTAGCCGAGGCGATTGCCGCCTTGGTGAATGCCACCGCAGACAATACCCGCTTCCTTAGGGAAATGGCGGGTCAGCAGCAGTTCCAGCAGCAGGCAGGAAGAGGTTTTCAGCAAGGTCCCCGTGAAACCACCTATCTGGACTTCTCCGAAACTCGTCCACCTCTATTCACCAAGGCAGAAGACCCGCTAGAAGCCGACGAGTGGATACGAGTTATTGAACAAAAGTTTGGTCTTCTTCGTTGTTCTGAAACGCAGAAGCCATTGTTCGCGGCACAACAACTACGTGGCCCTGCCAGTACTTGGTGGGGAAATTTTGTGGCTATCCAACCTGACAACCATCAAATCACTTGGGAAGAATTTAAAGCAGCCTTCCGTGAGCACTACATACCTGAAGGGGTGCTGCATATGAAACAAGAGGAATTCATGAAGCTGAAACAAGGAGGAGACACCATCAATCAGTATCTTAACAAGTTTAATCACCTGTCGCAGTATGCCATCGACCAGGTGAATACTGATTTGAAGAAAAAGAACTGTTTTATGAGAGGTCTAAATGACCGGTTGCAGCGAAAGATGGCCACATGTATTGATCTCACATATGGAAAGGCTGTCAGTACAGCCTTATCTGTTGAAGCAAAATACGCAAATTCTGGGAAGAATAAGGGATTCAGTGGTGAGAGGCCTAATCAGGGCCAGGCGAAGAGGCAACGGTTCGTCATCCGGCCTTCTAGCCAAAACCGTACTTTTTCTCGTCCACCAGTATTCCCTTTCAAACAGCCCATTATTATCCGCCCCAACAATACCTCCACTCCCCCAAGTCAGCCGGGTGCCCCAGGCACTCGATTCCCTACCTTGCCCAGCTCTTCCACTGGGTGTTTCAACTGCGGCAAGTCGGGACATTTTATCAAAGACTGCCCATACCCCAAGCAAAATCAATCCAATGCTCAGCAAGGAACTGGGAAGTCCACTCAGCCCAAGGGAAATGCTGTGGGAAGAAATACCAAGAAAATGGGGCGTGTATACTACACCCAGGTGGCCACTACACCGGAAGGAGAGCCGGTGATGATGGGTACGTTTCCCGTGGCCAGTCACCCTGCAATTATTCTTTTTGATTCTGGTGCTTCGCATACCTTCATTAGCAAGAAATTTGTGGAGCAACATCACATTGCATGCCATGAATCAATAGAGGGATTTAAAATTCATTCACCTGGGGGACACATTTTTACTAGAGAAGTGGCCTATGAAGTGCCAGTAACAATGGCCGGACGGAACTTTCCTGCTAACATGATTGTTCTGAAAGGCCAGGATATAGATGTAATTTTGGGTATGAATTGGTTAACCCAACACAAGGCAATTCTCAACACTGAACTCAGAACCATTAGGTTGAGCTATAATCAAGAAGAGATTCTTTTGTCTCTCCCCATAACCAATCCAGCCAAAGCTTCTGGTAGAATATTTGAAGCCATTGTACCAGAAATCAAGAACATTCCGGTAGTATGTGAGTTTCCAGATGTATTTCCGGAAGATTTGCCTAGACTACCCCCTGAAAGAGATGTAGAATTCGTAATTGAGCTAAAGCCCGGTACGGCTCCCATCTCCCGAAGATCGTACCGTATGCCCCCTAATGAGTTGGCGGAATTGAAGATTCAATTACAAGATCTACTGAATAAGGGATTCATCCGGCCAAGCTCGTCCCCATGGGGTTGCCCCGCCATTTTTTTAAGAAGAAGGATCAAACCTTGCGGATGTGCGTGGATTATCGACCCCTGAATGAGGTCACCATCAAGAATAAGTACCCTCTTCCAAGGATCGACATCTTATTTGATCAACTGACTGGGGCGAGGGTATTTTCCAAAATTGATCTCAGGTCGGGCTATCACCAAATCCGTATTCGGCCCGAGGATATACCGAAGACCGCATTTACTACGCGGTATGGATTGTTTGAATACTTGGTAATGTCTTTCGGGCTCACAAATGCTCCTGCCCACTTCACCTATTTGATGAACTCGGTGTTCATGCCCGAGTTGGACAAGTTCGTGGTGGTATTCATCGACGATATTTTGATATACTCTAAAAATGAAGAGGAGCATGCTCAGCATCTACGGATTGTATTGACGCGCCTGAGGGAACATCAGCTGTATGCCAAGTTCAGCAAGTGCGCGTTCTGGCTGGAGGAAATTCAATTTTTGGGGCACGTGTTATCAGCTAAAGGAATTGCGGTAGATCCTAGCAAGGTCAAAGATATTCTGGAGTGGAAACCCCCAACCACTGTTCACCAAGTCCGGAGTTTTCTTGGACTAGCTGGATATTATCGCAGATTCATACCCGATTTTTCTAAGCTTGTGAAGCCAATCACAAGTTTATTGAAGAATGATATTAAGTTCAATTGGTCTTCTAAGTGTAATGAAGCCTTTGAGCAATTGAAGACATTATTAACCACTGCTCCGGTATTGGCTCAACCGGACATCACTAAGCCTTTTGATGTATATTGTGATGCATCTGGCAGTGGGCTCGGCTGTGTACTGATGCAAGAAGGCCGAGTAATTGCGTATGCTTCAAGGCAGTTGCGCCGACATGAGGAGCATTATCCAACTCATGATCTGGAGCTAGCTGCTGTGGTTCATGCCCTGAAAATATGGCGTCACTATCTGCTGGGAAATATCTGTCACATATATACAGATCATAAAAGTTTGAAGTACATCTTCACCCAGTCAGAGTTAAATATGAGGCAAAGACGATGGCTTGAGCTCATTAAAGACTATGAACTGGAGATCCATTATCACCCAGGCAAGGCCAATGTGGTGGCAGATGCATTGAGTCGTAAGACTTCCTGCCACTGTCTTATGGCGAAGACCTCCGAGAACACTTTATGTCAAGAAATGGAGAAGCTAAACCTGGGGATAATCCAACAAGGGACTCTGAATCAGCTAAAGCTTGAGTCAACCATTTTGCAAAGGATAATTGATGCTCAAAAGGATAATCTGGGTATGAAGCACATACGAGAGAAGATAAGGGCTGGAACAGCCAAATGTTTCAAGGAAGACGATCAAGGTGTGATATGGTTTAAAAACCGCATAGTAGTGCCAAAGAATGAAGAACTCCGCCAGCAAATCTTAGATGAAGCGCATCTTAGTCGCTATTCTATTCATCCGGGAAGCACTAAGATGTATCATGATCTAAAACAGCACTACTGGTGGACGAAGATGAAAATTGAAATTGCACGCTATGTGGCTAAGTGTGACACTTGCAGACGTGTCAAGGCCATACACATGAAAACTGCCGGTCCATTGCAGTCATTACCAATACCAACATGGAAATGGGAAGACTTAAGCATGGACTTCATTGTGGGATTGCCCAGGACCGCGAAAGGGTATGACTCTATCTGGGTGATTGTTGATCGACTTACCAAGGTTGCTCATTTTCTGCCGGTCAAGACATATTACCCGGTACTTACCTATGCGGAATTATATATTGCTCGTATTCTCAGTTTGCATGGTGTTCCAAAGACTATAGTGTCGGATCGTGGACCGCAATTTGTATCCAAATTTTGGGAAGAACTTCATAAATCCCTGGGTACTAAGTTACTCCACAGTTCGGCCTATCATCCTCAAACCAGTGGGCAGACTGAGAGAGTGAACCAAATACTTGAAGATATGCTGCGGGCATGTGTCCTGGATTTCTCACCAAAATGGGATGAATGTTTACCTTTGGTGGAGTTTTCATATAATAATAGCTATCAAGAAAGTATCAAGATGGCACCCTTTGAAGCTTTATACGGACGACGGTGTCGGACTCCACTAAATTGGTCTGAACCTGGTGAAAGGTGCTTCTTTAGGCCTGATATGGTGAAAGAGGCCGAGGATAAGGTTCAGAAAATTATTTATAATATGAAGAAAGCACAAGCTCGTCAGAAGAGTTATGCAGACACACGGCGAATGCCCTTATATTTCCTGGAAGGAGACTATGTTTACCTGAAAGTCTCACCAATGAAAGGAGTATCACATTTTGGGGTTAAAGGGAAACTTGCACCCAGGTACATTGGTCCATTCCTGGTACTTGAGCAATGTGGACCAGTGGCATACCGACTCCAACTACCCGAAACCTTGTCTGCTGTGCATAATGTGTTCCATGTGTCACAATTGAAGAAGTGTCTTCGGGTTCCCGATCGAACCATTGAAGTAACTGATGTTGTCCTTGAGCCGGACTTGACCTATTCTGAGCATCCTGTTCGAGTCTTGGATCAAAAGGATAGGGTTACCCGAAGAAAAACTCTCAAGTTTTATAAGATACAGTGGAACCAGCATTCTAAAGATGAAGCTACTTGGGAAACTCAAGATTTCTTGAATAAGAATTTCCCAGGCTTTCTAGACTCATGTAATTTGTAAAGTGTGTATGGTTATTGCAATAAAGGAGTGAACCCCCACACCACCCTGCCTTGTACCAGAGATAAGGAAATAAAAATGTGACACATTTCCTTTTCCATTACTCACCCTAGGACTTTAAATCTCGGGACGAGATTCTTTTATGGGGGGAAGGATGTAACACCCCTGGTGTTACTATAACTAAAACTTGAGCATGACATCATAGCATTGGCATTGCATATGTTTGATACACTTAGAGTGCATTCACTAGGCAAAAATTTCAAACAAGTTGTATTGTTTAAGTGTTTTTGCAAATAGCACCCTGGATAGGAAACCTAACCCTAAATAGGGATTAAAGGGGTAAAACTTAATCCAAGATGAGAAAACCTAAAGGCTTTAGGGGAAAGAGTTATAAATGTCCCCAAAAACAAAGTTGAGTCACATTTATACCCCTGGATACCAAAAATCTCAAATAGAACCCTGGAAAACCCTAAAACCAAACCCTAGGGACCTAAGTGCAAAATTAGTCCACTTTTGGACTAAAGTGCAAAAATCAAGTCAAATAAGTATCTTAAGTTATTTGGGTCACTCATATGTGAATTTGCAATCCAAAACTTAAGATTTGGACTTAAGTACAAAAGTGCCACACTTAACCCTTTTGGGTTAAGTCTGGATTTCAGTGCGGTTCATCCAACTTGAAGCCCTTGTAACTTTTAAATCAGAGGGTTTTTGCCCTAGGTCACCACATCAAAATCGTAGCCCAATTATAGGAGAACAACTTTGCTTAAGAGTGGGATCAGAGTTGTTAAGCAAATATTAGAGATAATCCAGCTCAAAGTTTGGCCGTCAGACAATTCCTAGACTGAATCTTCAGTAACAATGAGATAGGACCAACTTTGAGCTCGATTTTGAATGAGATCCAGTGACTTTTTGTGGGAGCATATTGTATCAAAGTTATAGGTGAATTATAGCTCTACAACTTTGCTGC
This sequence comes from Zea luxurians, assembly GCA_029449295.1. NCBI lineage: Eukaryota > Viridiplantae > Streptophyta > Magnoliopsida > Poales > Poaceae > Zea > Zea luxurians. Next base: position 95,253,990 of record JAOPSE010000015.1, on the reverse strand, counting down.
AGAAGGTTGGCAGTGGTTTCACATAAAATTTGGAGAAACTGATGCTTCAAAATGCACTGTCAGGTCCATCTGAATGAAACTGGCCATGGTACAGTGCTTGTGCAGATCAGATCGCCAGCACAGAATGTCCACCGCCGGTGACCCCCCCCCCCCCCCCGCGGCCGTGATTCGCGTCGCCGGTCTTGAGATTCGTGTGCAGGATGGAGTGATAACGTTGTGGGGTAAGAATCCTCGCCGACGGTGAGCTGGAGGCCACTCCGGTGACCTCACCGTGGCCTTCTTATCCCCTTTGCGGCTGAGCGGATTAACACGCCGGCGACCGCCGTCTTCCGACCATACGCCGCGTGGCTCTCACTTTCCACCGCACCACCGTGTCTTTCCCTCGCTCTCCGTGGCTCACCGGAGTAACCGCCACGCCTCTAGACACGTATTCACCGCGCCGCTCTCTTCCTCATCTCCGGCCGCCGCACGTCCTGCTCAAGATTCGCGGCCACCGCCCGCTAGCGCTATAAATTGACCTCGCCCGTAGCTGCGTAGCATAGTCACCAACCCAGCTCCCAGTAATCGTGAGCAACCGTGCCTCCGAGAACTCGAATTTGGATTTCTCCCCAAATCCACTTTCCGCCACCATGAATCAAGCTCACCGTGGCCAGCTCGATTTAGGTAAGCTCAAGTCCCTCTGCTGCTTGTTCTAGCATCCCTCATCTCCTCTCAAACTCCCTGACCCCTTTGATTGAGCTAAGTCGCCATAGTTCACCGGGAACACCTTCATCCATCCGCGACGTTCTCGGTCACCGTGGCTAGGGCTCCATAGTTAGTTTTAGATGCAATTAGTTTGGGGAAAATGCTCCCCTGGTCATGAATTTGGGTTAGTCTTAGTCTCGACGCCGGTCATCGCCTCAATCGGCCGGTATTGATGCTCGCCGGAGCTCGGCCGGGCGCGACGCCGTCGTGGACCTCCATCTGCGAAGAAATAGAAGTTCGGGGACGTTTCTGCAAACCGTCAGCGACACACTAAAATAGTGAAAGAACCTATTCCCAGTTAGCCTAGAACACGAGGGCCTTTCTGCAAAGCTGTCAGCGCGCGGGCGCACGCGCGCGCTTTTCCCCTTTTGACTGGGCCGCTTGGGCCGAAACCAGCCCAGTACTATTCATCTGTTTTTCTTTTTCTTTTATCTCCAGAGCCAAAACAATTATAGAAAACAGTAGAAAAATAATAAAATTGTGAAACCAATTTTCCTAGGCTTGTTATTTTCCCTAGAATTTAATAAAAATAGTTTTGTGATTTTTAGTGGAAATAAGAAATTTTAGGGCATTTAAAGGGGTTAAAAGTATTAGTTATGGATTTTTAGAAAATAATTGGTAAGTCCAAAAATGCCCAAACTTTTTATGGGAACTTAAAACAATATTTAGAAGCCTTGGGTAGAAATTGGGTTGATTTGGACCTTGTTTGATCACCAAACCCCAAAACACCCCCCTGCCCTATGAACTCCTTTACCGACTCCGGAAACCCTAGGTTCTCGGAGTACCGTGAAGGAAAGTTGTACTCAAGACTTAGATAATAAGTCTATATTATCTTTGCATCCTCATGAGCATCCCATGGCATCCATTCTTATGCATATATATGGTTATGTTAGAACACGAAGAAGAAGAAGAAGTCACTGAAGAGGGGACTCCACCAACCTCAGATCCTCAAGCAGGCAACTGCTTTTATTTCGATATTTGTGGATCCGAGCAGGACTCACCTGTTAACAAAGGCAAGCCCCGGTGCATTTGCCACCTTCCTTGATGTTTTTAAAAATTTTTCTCACTTGATTGATGCATTAGGTGATAGGAGTTAATTGCTAAAACAATTCCTGCATTACCTTCCTTGAATTTGATTACCTTCCTTGATCACCCGTTTTACAAAAGATTTTGATGCTTAGCCTTGCTTTAGAAAAACAAAATGTTTGTTTTTACAAAAGATGATGTGGCAAAAGTGGGTGGATGTTTTTGAAATAAAATTTGATGGTGGATCCATCAGGGCCTTGATGGATTCAACATCTGGAATAGATGTACCTCTGCCAGGTACCAAACTTTGGGTTTGAAATAATTAAGATGAGACCGGGCGGGTGACTTGCACGAGAAAGGAGTCTCGGTGTAGTGTCTCCGTCTGAGTCGATTAAGGACCTTGTCGATGTAGGCTTGATGTTCGAGGACCCTTTAGCTGGTCACATGCCTCGTCATGGGTAAGCCTTGCCTCGGGCAGACTAAGGCCGGAATAAGATAACACGAAATGGGCGTGGAGCGGTGGCGAGAGTAGCGTGTACCCTCCGTGGCAAGAGGCCGGACGGTGGTGTATCTGTGCTCTCGGTTTGCGTGAACCTGATCCGGTCTTAAGAACCCCGGTGGCGGGTTGACATATGCAAGGGTTAAGTGCTACATATGTCGTGTGATTGGAGATCCTCAGCTGAGTATAATCGATTCGGATCGCCGTACCTTCGCGGTTATGAAGACTTGGTCACTGACCTACACGTAGCATTCCACTAAAGATGATGGGTTTTTGTTAAGAAATTGGCTAGTGCAGGACCAGTGATTGAACTAGGGTAGATAAGAACTCTAGTTGCAGGTAATTGTACTTAACTTGACAAATAAAATTGGATTTTTAAGGATCCACTTTAGTAAGCATTTCTGCAAAACAGAGTCTTTGAGTATTGAGAAGCCTTACCTTGACTCCCTAAAAGCCAGCATACCCTTGAGAGTCTTTTCTTTAGTCGGGTAAGTCTTGCTGAGTAATTCTATACTCAGGGTTTATCCCTTCGTTGTTTTTAGGTGAGGAAGTAGCAGATTTCTGCTGCTTCTGTGCCAAGGTGGTTCCCAAAGAAGAAACACAAGACTGAAGTGCGGGAGGACTTGGTCCTCCATATAGATCTTTTACTTAAATCTTCTCGGGAGGAGTTTTTGCCTCCCTTGGTTTGTATAATATTACTACTCAGCACTCGATCTTAGTTCTGGTCTGTAATAAAACAACTTGAGCTTGCTTTTAAATAAATGTGAATTATGTAATCGCTTCCGCAATTCTTTATCTCCGATGTTCTGTAATGTCTGCAAGACGGGTGAATCGTTCCTGGTAAGGTAAGGAAAGATACCGAACTTGTCAAGTAATTCAGGGGCACCTACAGGGTTGTCTGAAGGACAACTGTAGGTGGGCCTAATTACTTGGGAGGTTCCGTCACAGGATTCTGTTACAAGATTGCTCCCGCTGGTCTCGGAAATGTCCTAGGGTACCTCGGGAGCGTAGCCCGAGCCTTGGTTATGTATCGAACGTACCCAGGGTCATCCCTCGCTCTGTGTCTGAGGCGACTGTGAACCCTTCGGGGGCCAGCCTACGAACCCCTGATCAGTAGTGGGCGCGGAGCCCGAGTGGCCTGAGGCGGTCGTTGAACCCTTCCGAGGGGCCGGCCATCGAACCTCTGACCAGTAGTGGGCGCAGAACCCAATCGCTCTGAGGCGGCCGTTGAACCCCTCCGAGGGGCCAGCCTTTGAACCTCTGATCAGTAGGGTGGCTCGGGGCCTGTTTCCTTCACGGAGAAGGATCCTTTTCGGGGTATCCCCCTTTCCCGGTCCCTGTTGTAAGAGAGAGAAAGAGAAAAAGGAAAAGGATACGAAATCGAATGACGTGGCGTACCTTTTTCGCAGTGTTATCCTAAACGGTACACGGTAAACGATCGTCGTGGTGCCGAGTAGCGTGTAGAGCGTGTACACGCCGTGTACACAGTTTTACACGGACAACTCGTTTTTTTCCTTTTGTAAATAAAAAATTTAAATAGTAACACACGGGTGGCATTTGTCACAAACACATAGGTGAAAGAAATACTGAAATAGTTCTCACAATCACAGGTAGTCAAGGTCTAAGGCTTGCAAGCCAATATTCAAATGGAAAAGACTAGAGTTACCACTCCAACATGACAATAACTAATAGGATAATATTAGACTAATAATATTATAATTAAAAGTAGATGGTCGAGGCATCAAAATCAGTCATCATTGACTATTTCTTGCTCCTGCAGCTCGTAACCAGTTGTGATCACTTCATCCTGGTCAGATTCGAATTCTATTTCTTCCTCATTTATGAGTTCTTCTTCTTCATTTTCAGATGGGAGTTGCTCTTCTTCGATGTCTCTTGGCTGAGCCAATCTAGCACTCTTCCGCAGTTTTGTGACCTCCTCAGGCCCACATGCATCTGCGATTTGTTGCCATGTTAGTCCAGTCACATTGTTGACATCAGAGCTTTCTTCATCTCCACCTTCAACAATCCACCCTTGAGCAGAAGCAGCATCAGTTGCCAGCAGGGGATCTACTTTGTTGTTATTGTTGGCCTTAGCTTTTTTCTTTGTATGAAGTGAATTGAATCGCACAAAGACAAGATTTTCAACTCTTTCACAAGTTAACCTATTTCTCTTCTTGGTATGAATCTGCAACAATATATTTATTTTGCAAATTAGTCATTGCATGTCAAATGTACAAAATTTAGATTTCCAATCTATTACAGTTCAAAACTAATTTAACTTACCCCTTCAAAGCAACTCCAATTCCTTTCACATCCCGAGGCACTTGCAGTGAGTGAAAGAATCATTATAGCCATCTTTTGGAGAGCTGGTACTTGTGTTCCATAATTTCCCCACCACATGGCTGCATAAAGTATAAAGGTTTGAATGCTTATACCATTAAAATACAAAAAAACTATATAGGTTGGCTGCATACAAAAAAAGCACAGTATAGACATCAATTTCAACATGCATACCTGGGCAAAAGTCATAATTCTTGCAGCCAGCCTTAGCTACATTTTTTCCAAAGTGGCCAACTTGATCTTTATATTTATGAAGTTCCTCATTCAACACTTGATTTTGCTTATCATAATCACCATGATAAAATGTTTCAACAGCAGATATTAACCCATCCATTACTTCCTCGTTGTCAAAGATAGAAGAATCATTGTAGGCATAATACGGATTCAAGAAGTATGCAGCCAATTGCAAAGGAGTGTCCAACCTACCTTTCATCTTACTATCAATAATTTCTATGATACTCTTGTAGAGATTTTGAGTGGCAGCCTTATCAACATTTCCTAAGCCTGTCAATATTTCTTTCTTGGCCTTCAGAATGTCCCCATAAAGAAAAGCCATTGATGGCTTAACATCCCCATCAACCATACGGAGTACTTTGACCAATGGCTCAAATACCCTCAAACAAAGAGCAACACCACCCCAGAATGTAGGTTTAGTCAAAGTAGCAGTGGCTTGCACACCTTTGGGGCTCTTTTTAACATGGCTAATTTTCTCCCACTCATCACTTTGAGACATTGCCCTTAGTTCATTCTTCTTCTCATATAAGCTTTGCAAGGTGAGAAAAGAGGAAGCAAATCTGGTCACACCTGGCCTAACAATGTCTCTCTTCTTTGTGTACTTTCTCATCAAAGACAAAGTATTATGATGTGCATAAATAAATATGGTCAGTGCCTTTGCACGGTCAAGTGTGCTCTTAAACCTCTTCAGCTTTCCAATGCCTTCAAGCATTAAGTTCAAAGTGTGAGTTGCACATGAGCTCCAAAATATGTTTGGCCTCTTCACAGACAACAACTTTTTCGCTGCCATGTTATTTGAAGCATTATCTGTGACTATTTGCACCACCTTTTCAACGCCTACTTTCTCAATACAGCTATCCACATACTCAAAGATTAGTTCTCCAGTGTGGGACTCGGCTGAGGTCTCCTTTGATTCAAGAAAACTTGTACCAACTCTGCAATTGACACATAGATTCATTATGCTTCTCCTTTTTTGGTCTGTCCAAGCATCAGTCATAATGGAACACCCATTCTTGGCCCACTCTTTTTCCTGCACCTTCAGCAGCTTCTTTGTATCCTCCACTTCCTCGTGCAGTAGCTTCTTCTCGGAGCTCATGCTGATTTGGTTTCTTTCCACCAGGTCCAAAGCGGCCAGCAGCTTCTAACAGCTGGTCAAACTCTTCATTATTGATGGCATTGAAAGGTATTCCTGAAAATTTGATAATTCAATGTTAGAAATAAAGAATCAAGTTAGGGTGGGAAGATTTCATGGAAAATTCTTAGGATTAGTGAATACCATGCACATACACCCACTTAGCAACATATCTCTTCAAGTTATGTATTCTCTCTTTCCATATTGCCTCAGTGATTTTTTGTTGCCTTACCAACTTAGTGTTGCTCAATTTACTAGGATCCATAGGCATTGTAAACTTATCTAGAGGTCCCAACTTTCGTGATGTCGAATCTCCAATCTCATCAAGCCCTTCTTCAATGGTGGTGTCTTCATCAGCCAGTCCATCATCAAGGACTACAACATCCCTAGCTTCTTCCTTATCCTTGTTCCTTGCCTTCTTTGCTTCCTTTGAGGCATTGATAACTTGCTTGCACTTTGCTTTGTCTTCATCTTTTGATTCAGGACAAGGCTGAACTTCCCCACGAATGCCAGCAATATGTTGTTTTAACCTATATATCCCTGCCCTCACAGTGAGACCACATAACTTGCACTGGATGACATTCAGGTTAGTTGGATCGACTAGCACACCATAATCCCACCCAATGTCACTAGAATTCCTCTTGAGACTACGCTTTTTACTATTGGTGGTGTTAAGATGGTCTAAAGGAACAGATGCAGATGAGGACATCCTGCAAAAACATGAAAAATCCCTTATCTGGAATTTTAGTAAGCCATGAAAATAGAAATACAAAAACAGTGCACTAGCAGATCTTAGTTAGTAATTAGTACTTTAGTAGTTAACACTTCACTAGGTACAAAGCAATATATAATTCAAAAATCAATATGGAAACTATTATATAGCCAACATGTCAGATGTAACTAAGTTACTGATGCATTACACACTAGTACAAGAATAAACCAGCAACACTAGGACAAAGGTAGAAATTGTCAGAATCATTGTATAATTTTATAGGCAACAAATTAGAGCAGAACTACATAAGTAGGTAGTAGGCTCATGATTCATGAACCTCGATGTGCAACAATAAAGTGATAGACTAGTAGTGGAATAAAAAGTACTAGTACGGTTACCTACGGTAGTACCTCACTACCTTGCTTGATGCTTGGCAGTAGCACGCACTAGGCTTAGGCATCCAGATCTTGCAGCTGCAGGCCACCGGTGTCCTGGAATTTATCGTTGAAGCCTTCGTGGGACAACTGGAGTTGAGGCTGGCGGATGGATTGGTGGCCAACGGCAGCAAGGGCTGGTGGCTGGCCGTGGCCCGTGGAACAGCTAGATCCAAACTAGGATTGAAAGCAGCAGAGTAGGGAGCAGCTGTTGGAACGAGATTGTTGGCCGACGGAGTGGGATTGTTGGCCGGCAGAGCGAGATTGGCGGCCTGCAGAGTGGGAGATGGCGGCGATAGTAGCAGTTCTCAGGGGAGCTATCAAAACCCTAGCAAATGGCTCTTATATCTGGTATAGGTTGCAAAATTTTGGTGAATGGAATAGACGCGGCAGGAGACTGCATCGCGTGCCAAGGTTCCAAAATTTCACCATCGCCTAAACAGTATGGTACACGCTATACACGCCGCCTAAAAATGTTTTTCCACCGTGTCGTGTACACCGACTAGAACGTGTAACACAGTGTTTGACCGTGTATGACCGTGTACCATTTGGTGGAGCGTTTATGGGCTACACTGTGCGCCAGCCAGCCGTGTACCGTTTAATCGCCGTGTACACGACCGTGTAGGCCGAGTAGGCGAACACTGCTTTTTCGATGCGGTCATTATGGCAAGGGCGAAGCGTCGCTTGCTTCTCCCGCCTGAGGCGTCGCCTGTCCCACCGCGAAGTTAACGCGATGGGGCAAGTGGTTCGCGAGGCGACTGTTGCGTGTGCGCGGGCTGTTCGAGGAATGGATCACGGGCGCGCCGTCTTCACACCGTGAGAGAGGATTCTCTCGCTGCCCCTGGATGGGACATAAGCTTGGCTGACGACGTGACCGCTGCTCCTGCCCGCCTACCACCGCCATTACCGCCAGCCCATTTTTGACCGTATTTGACCGTCGCGCCTGGCTGGCACTGCTGGGTCACACGCAGGGTTGCCTCGAGTCACGGTATTGGCTCCGCAGTCGAGGAGGCGCGGTAGTGGCGCGAGTGGCGGTGTAGTTGCTCGCACGTAGCAACCGGCGCGCCGGTTGCATGACGTGTGGGCCTGGGCCTCCATGCTGGGCGCGTTGGAGTCGAAGGGGCGCGCCCACTTGGCGCGGTTGTATGCCGACTGCATGGCTGCCCGCCCTTTCACCCGCTGGTCTGGGCGAAAGTGGAGGAATGCTTGTAACCGCTGGGCAGTTGCATGCCCTGCGCGCGGCGGTTTGGCTCCTTCTGCCCTAGACCGGTTTGCATGACGCGTGGGACCCAACCCCCACGCCGTAAAGGGGAGGACCTTGGAGCGTGTTGGAGAAGACTCAGCCCGCAACGGCTGAGGACGCAAGTGGGGAGAGTTTCCTTTAAAAGGAGGGTGATCCCCTTGAAAGACGACCATGTCTTCATGCCCCCCTCATGCATCGTGTCTTTCCATCTTCCGAGCCCCCGGATGGGGGGACGCCCGCAATCCTTCCAACTTGTCATCAGAGAGACGCAACTTCGAGGAAGTTGGTACCTTTCAGCCATCGTTCGGCTTCAAGGATTTTCATCAGGCAGCCCGGCTGCATCCCCTCGCCGGTGATCACCCAAGACGGTGACCTCCCGCTCGACGGCGGGGAGAAGCGAACCAGGCTGTGGCCTCTTCCCCTCCCTCAGCTTCGAGGATTTTCATCATCGGTGCTGGGGAGGGGAGTGTGCCGAGTTGGGGTCGGTCCCTGCGCGGGCGGCGGCCCGCTCCTTCCCTCAGTGATCGGGAGGAAGGGCATTCGCTGTTCGTGGCGTTGGCAGCCGCCGCGTGCCTGGCTCTCTGAATTGTTTGTGCGGGCGAGAGTTGCTTTTCACGAAAGGTGATGAGTGAGGTATCCGTATCCCGGAGGCGTAGGAATCCCTCGGCTCGGTCGGCCTTGCCGCTTATGCGCACTCTTACTTGTCCATAGGGTTATGTCACTGACGCAGTCGAGAAGGCCCGAAAAATCATTTCGGCAGAGGAGCTTTCGAGCGTGAAGACTTGTTCGGTCCGCGGAATCACTTATCCGAGCGCGAGTTACTTATCGCAGAAGGTGATGAGTGAGGTATCCGTATCCCGAAGGCGTAGGAGTCCCTCGGCTCGGTCAGCCTTGGCTGCTTACGTGTACTCCGTCGTTTTAAGGATCCACTTTCGAAGTAGTCGAAAAGCACGAAAGGCATTCTGGCAGAAAATATTTTTTTCTTTTTTCGAGGAAAATTTTGACGCAGAGGGGGTTCCCCCCTTCTAGCCCATGAGGGAGGGTCGGGCTTTGCCGAGGCAAGGCTGACCCTTCCTTGACGACCAGACTTTGTGTGTGAACGAAGTATACGAACAACTTGAAAGCATCTTAAGGGTAGAAGCGACGTAGCTGTTGGATGTTCCAAGCGTTGCTGTAGACCTCGCCTTGGCTGTTGGCCAGCTTGTATGTTCCGGGCTTCAGAATTTTGGCGATGACGAACGGCCCTTCCCAGGGAGGTGTGAGCTTATGCCGCCCTCGGGCGTCTTGTCGCAGCCGAAGCACCAGGTCGCCCACCTGGAGGTCTCGGGACCGAACCCCTCGGGCGTGGTAGCGTCGCAGGGACTGCTGGTACCGCGCTGAGTGTAGTAAGGCCATATCCCGAGCCTCCTCCAGCTGGTCCAGCGAGTCTTCTCGATTGGCTCGATTGCTTTGGTCGGTGTAGGCCTTCGTCCTCGGGGAACCGTATTCTAAGTCTGTGGGCAAGATGGCCTCGGCCCCATAGACTAGAAAGAACGGTGTGAAGCCCGTGGCTCGGCTCGGCGTTGTCCTCAGACTCCAGACTACCGAGGGGAGTTCCTTCATCCACCGCTTGCCGAACTTGTTGAGGTCGTTGTAGATCCGAGGCTTGAGTCCTTGCAGAATCATGCCATTGGCACGTTCTACCTGCCCATTCGTCATGGGGTGAGCCACGGCGGCCCAGTCCACCCGGATGTGGTGATCCTCGCAGAAGTCCAGGAACTTTCTGTCGGTGAACTGGGTGCCGTTGTCGGTGATGATGGAGTTCGGGACCCCAAAGCGATGGATGATGTTGGTGAAGGACGCCACTACCTGTTCGGACCTGATGCTGTTTAGGGGTCGGACCTCGATACACTTGGAGAATTTGTCGATGGCGACCAGCAGGTTCCCTCGGGTGCCTTCGGCAAGGGGTCAACGAGGTCCAGACCCCACACAGCAAACGGCCAGGTGATGGGTATGGTCTACAGAGCCTGAGCGGGCAGGTGGGTCTGCCTTGCGTAGAACTGACACCCTTCGCAGGTGCGGACAATTCTAGTGGCGTCGGCCACCGCCGTCGGCCAGTAGAAACCTTGTCGGAAGGCGTTTCCAACAAGGGTTCGGGGTGCTGCGTGATGGCCGCAAGCCCCCGACTGTATCTCTTGTAAGAGCTCCTGACCTTCGGCGATGGAAATGCATCGCTGGAGGATGCCAGAGGGGCTGTGGTGGTAGAGCTCCTTCCCATCTCCCAGCAAAACGAAAGACTTGGCGCGCCGCGCCAACCGCCGAGCCTCGGCTTGGTCGAGGGGCAGCTCTCCTCGGTGGAGATATTGCAGGTACGGGGTCTGCCAGTTTTGATTAGGCGTGACCTCGCTCTGCTCCCCCTCGACGCGCAGTGCCTCACCCTCGGGGGCCGAGGGTACCTCGGGCCGAGCCGAGGGTACCTCGGACTGAGCCGAGGGTGCCTCGGGCTCAGGCGTGTCGTCGGTCTTGACGGAGGGTTGATGCAGGTCTCGGGAGAATACGTCCGGGGGAACCGTTGTTCGCCCTGAGGCTATTTTAGCCAGCTCATACGCAGTCTCGTTGTAGCGTCGGGCGATGTGGTTGAGCTCGAGCCCGTAGAACTTGTCTTCCAGTCGCCGAACCTCATCGCAGTAAGCTTCCATCTTCGGGTCGCGGCAGTGGGAGTTCTTCATGACTTGGTCGATGACGAGCTGCGAGTCACCACGAGCGTCGAGGCGTCGGACCCCTAGCTCGATGGCGATTCGCAACCCGTTTACCAGAGCCTCGTACTCAGCCACGTTGTTGGACACCGGGAAGTGGAGGCGTAGCACGTAGCGTAGGTGCTTCCCAAGGGGCGAGATGAAGAGCAGGCCCGCGCCAACCCCCGTCTTCATCAGCGACCCGTCGAAAAACATGGTCCAGAGCTCCGGTTGGATCGGAGCTGTCGGGAGCTGGGTGTCGACCCATTCAGCCACGAAGTCCGCCAAGACCTGAGACTTGATGGCCCTCCGGGGGGCGAACGAGATTGTCTCGCCCATGATCTCCACCGCCCACTTTGCAATTCTACCCGAGGCCTCTCGGGATTGGATGATCTCCCCCAGGGGGAAGGATGACACCACAGTCACAGGATGAGACTCAAAGTAGTGTCGCAACTTCCGTCGCGTCAGGATCACTGCGTACAGCAGCTTCTGAATTTGAGGGTAGCGGATCTTGGTTTCGGACAGCACCTCACTGATGAAGTAGACTGACCTCTGGACGGGCAATGCATGCCCGTCTTCTCGTCTCTCGACCACAATCGCAGCGCTAACCACCTGAGTGGTCGCGGCGACGTAGATCAAGAGGGCTTCTCCGGCAGCGGGGGACACCAAGATGGGCGCGTTTGTGAGGAGCACCTTCAGGTTCCCGAGGGCTTCCTCAGCCTCAGGAGTCCAAGCGAAGCACTCGGCCTTCCTTAAGAGGCGGTACAGAGGCAGGCCTCTTTCGCCGAGGCGCGAGATGAAACGGCTCAGAGCCGCGAGGCATCCCATGACCCTCTGTACGCCTTTCAAGTCCTTGATGGGCCCCATGCTGGTGATGGCAGCGATCTTCTCCGGGTTGGCCTCGATGCCCCGCTCGGAGACGATGAACCCCAAGAGCATGCCTCGGGGGACCCCGAAGACACACTTTTCGGGATTGAGCTTCACGCCTTTCGCCTTGAGACATTGGAATGTCACTTCAAGGTCGGAAAGGAGGTCAGAGGCCTTCCTCGTCTTGACTACGATGTCGTCGACGTAGGCCTCGACCGTGCGGCCGATGTGTTCGCCGAACACATGGTTCATGCATCGCTGGTACGTCGCACCCGCATTCCTCAAACCAAACGGCATGGTAACATAGCAGTACATGCCGAAGGGTGTGATGAAAGAAGTCGCGAGCTGGTCGGACTCTTTCATCCTGATCTGGTGATACCCCGAGTAGGCATTGAGGAAAGACAGGGTTTCGCACCCAGCAGTGGAATCCACGATTTGATTGATGCGAGTCAGAGGGTAGGGAACTTTCGGACATGCTTTGTTTAGACCAGTGTATTCTACACACATCCGCCATTTCCCCCCTTTCTTTCTCACAAGCATAGGGTTGGCAAGCCATTCGGGATGGAATACCTCTTTTGATGAACCGTGCCGCCATTAGCTTGTGGATCTCCTCGCCAATGGCTCTACGCTTTTCTTCATCGAATCGGCGCAGAGGCTGCTTCACGGGTCGGGCTCCAGCTCGGATATCCAACGAGTGCTCGACGACTTCCCTCAGTATGCCGGGCATGTCCGAGGGACTCCACGCGAAAACGTCGGCGTTTGCGCGGAGAAAGTCGACGAGCACTGCTTCCTATTTGGGGTCGAGAGGGACGGACTTAACTGTCTCTACTGGCTCGAAGTTGCCGGCGTGGCGCTTTACGTCGGGCGCCTCCCTAGAGAGGCTCTCTAGGTCGGCGATGAGGGTCTCGGACTCGGCGAGGGCCTCAACGTACTCCACGCACTCCACATCGCATTCGTATGCGTGTCGGTACATGGGCCCGACGGTGATGACCCCGTTGGGGCCCAGCATCTTGAGCTTGAGGTAGGTGTAGTTGGGGACGGCCATGAACTTGGCGTAGCACGGCCTCCCCAACACTGTGTGGTAGGTTCCTCGAAACTCGACCACTTTGAATGTGAGGGTCTCCCTTTGAAAGTTGGAGGGCGTCCCGAAGCAGACGGGTAGATCGAGTTGTCCGAGGGGCTGAACGCGCCTCCCGGGGATGATCCCGTGGAAAGGCGCAGCGCCTGTCCGGACCGAGGACAGATCGATCCGCAGGAGCCCGAGGGTCTCGGCGTAGATGATGTTGAGGTTGCTGCCTCCGTCCATGAGGACCTTGGTGAGCCTGACGTTGCCGATGATGGGGTCGACAACGAGTGGGTATCTCCCCGGGCTCGGCACGTAGTCGGGATGGTCGGCCTGGTCGAAGGTGATGGGCTTGTCGGACCAGTCTAGGTAGACTGGTGCCGCCACCTTTACCGAGAAGACCTCCCGACGCTCTTGCTTGCGGTGCCGAGCCGAGGCGTTCGCCACTTGCCCGTCGTAGATCATGAAGCAGTCACGGACCTCGAGGAACTCTCCTGCCTTGTGATCTTCCTTCTTTGCGTCGTCGAGAGCCTTGCCACCCTCTGCGGGTGGCCCGGCCTTGTGGAAGTGTCGTCGAAGCATGGCACACTCCTCAAGGGTGTGCTTGACGGGCCCCTGATGATAAGGGCACGACTCCTTGAGCATCTTGTCGAAGAGGTTGGCACCTCCCGGTGGTTTCCGAGGGTTCTTGTACTCGGCGGCGGTGACAAGGTCCGCGTCGGCGGCGTCGCGTTTCGTTTGCGACTTCTTCTTGCTCTTCTTCTTGGTGCCGCGCTGAGTTGACGCCGCTCGTCCGGGAGGATCCGAGCTCTTGGTGCCGCTCGTCAGTGCTCCGCTCGTCCGGGAGGATTCGAGTGGGGATCTGCCGATGGGCTGACGCTCCGGTCGTCGGTGCTGAGGTGGATGCGGCTTGAGAAGTTCCCGTCGCCGACGAGATCACTGCCACCATCCGCGCTCCGGGCCTCCGGCTCTTTGTACTTGTCCTCGCCCCTCGAGCGTCGGCGTGGGTGAGGGCAAGGTTGCAGCGGCGTCCGCCCTGAGGCCATCGCTGCTGCCGTGGGGACGGAACCGGGGTTCCGTTTGTATTGGCACTTCGAGTGCCGGTGTCTTGTTCATTGTGGCTGTCGGGGCCTGAACATGTATGTATCTTCGGCGTGGAGCCGTGTTTTTTCTTCATTTCGAGCACTAAGACTCGCCTGTCGACTATCCAAACCGCTTCACCGAGCGTGAGTCGTCTCGTGCAAAGGTGACGAGTGAGGTATCCGTATCCCGGAGGCGTAGGAGTCCCTCGGCTCGGTCGGCCTTGCTGTCCGAGGCTTCTCTTGCTCAGTTAAAGGAACCCTCGGCCGCTCTTCGATGAGCCGAAGCCAGAGGTAGCGGTGTCAGCACGGGCAGAGGCAGAGTTGGCTTTGAAAAAGAAGATATGGTCAGCCAGAGCTTGGCCGGGTCGTCCGCTGGCGGAACCGACGCCGGAGTTGAGCTGCCGAGGCCTCAAGCCGGGCTGATGTCTTCGGGGGACAGCTGGCCGAGGCCTCGGGGTGGCCGGCTGAGCCGTCTGCTCGAGCCGGATTCCTGGAGAAGACCCTGGCGGCGATGGCCCGGGTGTGGTGCTGATGTCGTCCTTCAGAGCGGGGATCCTCCGACCGCATCGCCGTCCGAGGCTAGGTCAGACCCCGTCGAAGGTATAGTTGACGCCGAGGGTGCTGCTGCCCTCTTCAACAGTCGACGTCCGAGCCTGCAGGATCGAGTTGTCTTGTAGTGTGTGTATGCTTTCTGCGGCCGCCGAGGCCCAAACATACCATCGTCGTGTTGTAAAGCCGTGTCCCTTTTTCCTCTCGTTTCGAGTATCCGGACTTATTTGTCGGTAACAGAATTGTTTGTGCGGGCGAGAGTTGCTTTTCACGGAAGGTGATGAGTGAGGTATCCGTATCCCAGAGGCGTAGGAATCCCTCGGCTCGGTCGGCCTTGCCGCTTACGCGCACTCTTACTCGTCCATAGGGTTATGTCACCGACGCAGTCGAGAAGGCCCGAAAAATCATTTCGGCAGAGGAGCTTTCGAGCGTGAAGACTTGTTCGGTCCGCGGAATCACTTATCCGAGCGCGAGTTACTTATCGCAGAAGGTGATGAGTGAGGTATCCGTATCCCAGAGGCGTAGGAGTCCCTCAGCTCGGTCAGCCTTGGCTGCTTACGTGTACTCCGTCGTTTTAAGGATCCACTTTCGAAGTAGTCGAACAGCACGAAAGGCATTCTGGCAGAAAAGATTTTTTCTTTTTTCGAGAAAATTTTGACGCAGAGGGGGTTCCCCCCTTCTAGCCCTCGAGGGAGGGTCGGGCTTTGCCGAGGCAAGGCTGACCCTTCCTTGACGACCAGACTTTGTGTGTGAACGAAGTATACGAACAACTTGAAAGCATCTTAAGGGTAGAAGCGACGTAGCTGTTGGATGTTCCAAGCGTTGCTGTAGACCTCGCCTTGGCTGTTGGCCAGCTTGTATGTTCCGGGCTTCAGAATTTTGGCGATGACGAACGGCCCTTCCCAGGGAGGCGTGAGCTTATGCCACCCTCGGGCGTCTTGTCGCAGCCGAAGCACCAGGTCGCCCACCTGGAGGTCTTGGGACCGAACCCCTCGGGCGTGGTAGCGTCGCAGGGACTGCTGGTACCGCGCCGAGTGTAGTAAGGCCATATCCCGAGCCTCCTCCAGCTGGTCTAGCGAGTCTTCTCGATTGGCTCGATTGCTTTGGTTGGTGTAGGCCTTCGTCCTCGGGGAACCGTATTCTAAGTCTATGGGCAAGATGGCCTCGGCCCCATAGACTAGAAAGAACGGTGTGAAGCCCGTGGCTCGGCTCGGCGTTGTCCTCAGACTCCAGACTACCGAGGGGAGTTCCTTCATTCATCGCTTGCTGAACTTGTTGAGGTCGTTGTAGACCCGAGGCTTGAGTCCTTGCAGAATCATGCCGTTGGCACGTTCTACCTGCCCATTCGTCATGGGGTGAGCCACGGCGGCCCAGTCCACCCGGATGTGGTGATCCTTGCAGAAGTCTAGGAACTTTCTACCGGTGAACTGGGTGCCGTTGTCGGTGATGATGGAGTTCGGGACCCCAAAGTGATGGATGATGTTGGTGAAGAACGCCACCGCCTGTTCGGACCTGATGCTGTTTAGGGGTCGGACCTCGATCCACCTGGAGAATTTGTCGATGGCGACCAGCAGGTGCGTGTAGCCCTCGAGTGCCTTCTGCAAGGGGCCGACGAGGTCCAGACCCCACATAGCAAACGGCCAGGTGATGGGTATGGTCTGTAGAGCCTGAGCGGGCAGGTGGGTCTGCCTTGCGTAGAACTGACACCCTTCGCAGGTGCGGACAATTCTAGTGGCGTCGGCCACCACCGTCGGCCAGTAGAAACCTTGTCGGAAGGCGTTTCCAACAAGGGTTCGGGGTGCTGCGTGATGGCCGCAAGCCCCCAAGTGTATCTCTTGTAAGAGCTCCTGACCTTCGGTGATGGAAATGCATCGCTGGAGGATGCCAGAGGGGCTGCGGTGGTAGAGCTCCTTCCCATCTCCCAGCAAAACGAAAGACTTGGCGCGCCGCGCCAACCGCCGAGCCTCGGCTTGGTCAAGGGGCAGCTCTCCTCGGTGGAGATATTGCAGGTATGGGGTCTGCCAGTTTTGATTAGGCGTGACCTCGCTCTGCTCCCCCTCGACGCACAGTGCCTCACCCTCGGGGGCCGAGGGTACCTCAGGCCGAGCCGAGGGTACCTCGGACCGTGCCGAGGGTACCTCGGACTGAGCCGAGGGTACCTTGGACTGAGCCGAGGGTGCCTCGGGCTGGGCCGAGGCCTTCTCGGGCTCGGGCGTGTCGTCGGTCTTGACGGAGGGTTGATGCAGGTCTCGGGAGAATACGTCCGGGGGAACCGTTGTTCGCCCCGAGGCTATTTTAGCCAGCTCGTCCGCAGTCTCGTTGTAGCGTCGGGCGATGTGGTTGAGCTCGAGCCCGTAGAACTTGTCTTCCAGGCGCCGAACCTCATCGCAGTAAGCTTCCATCTTCGGATCGTGGCAGTGGGAGTTCTTCATGACTTGGTTGATGACGAGCTGCGAGTCACCGCGAGCGTCGAGGCGTCGGACCCCTAGCTTGAAGGCGATTCGCAACCCGTTTACCAGAGCCTCGTACTCAGCCACGTTGTTGGACGCCGGGAAGTGGAGGCATAGCACGTAGCGTAGGTGCTTCCCGAGGGGCGAGATGAAGAGCAGGCCCGCGCCGGCCCCCGTCTTCATCAGCAACCCGTCGAAAAACATGGTCTAGAGCTCCGGTTGGATCGGAGCTGTCGGGAGCTGGGTGTCGACCAATTAAGCCTCAAAGTCCGCCAAGACCTAGGACTTGATGGCCTTCCAGGGGGCGAACGAGATTGTCTCGCCCATGATCTCCACCGCCCACTTTGCAATTCTACCCGAGGCCTCTCAGGATTGGATGATCTCCCCCAAGGGGAAGGATGACACCACAGTCACCGGATGAGACTCGAAGTAGTGTCGCAACTTCTGCCGCGTCAGGATCACTGCGTACAGCAGCTTCTGAATTTGTGGGTTGTGGATCTTGGTTTCGGACAGCACCTCACTGATGAAGTAGACTGGCCTCTGGACAGGCAATGCATGCCCCTCTTCTCGTCTCTCGACCACAATCACAGCGCTAACCACCTGAGTGGTCGCGGCGACGTAGATCAAGAGGGCTTCTCCGGCAGCGGGTGGCACCAAGATGGGCGCGTTCGTGAGGAGCGCCTTCATGTTCCTGAGGGCTTCCTCGGCCTCAGGAGTCCAAGCGAAGCACTCGGCCTTCCTTAAGAGGCGGTACAGAGGCAGGCCTCTTTCGCCGAGGCGCGAGATGAAACGGCTTAGAGCCGTGAGGCATCCCATGACCCTCTGTACGCCTTTCAAGTCCTTGATGGGCCCCATGCTGGTGATGGCAGCGATCTTCTCCGGGTTGGCCTCGATGCCCCGCTCGGAGACGATGAACCCCAAGAGCATGCCTCGGGGGACCCCGAAGACACACTTTTCGGGATTGAGCTTCACGCCTTTCGCCTTGAGACATCGGAATGTCACTTCAAGGTCGGAAAGGAGGTCGGAGGCCTTCCTCGTCTTGACTACGATGTCGTCGACGTAGGCCTCGACCGTGCGGCCGATGTGTTCGCCAAACACATGGTTCATGCATCGCTGGTACGTCGCACCCGCATTCCTCAAACCAAACGGCATGGTAACATAGCAGTACATGCCGAAGGGTGTGATGAAAGAAGTCGCGAGCTGGTCGGACTCTTTCATCCTGATCTGGTGATACCCGGAGTAGGCATCGAGGAAAGACAGGGTTTCGCACCCAGCAGTGGAATCCACGATTTGATCGATGCGAGGCAGAGGGTAGGGAACTTTCGGACATGCTTTGTTTAGACCAGTGTAGTCTACACACATCCGCCATTTCCCCCCTTTCTTTCTCACAAGCACAGGGTTGGCAAGCCATTCGGGATGGAATACCTCTGTAAGGAAAATGGACCCCGGGCCATTTGGCTAATTGAGTTTTGGTGTTTGATGAACAACACAATCCGTGAACTAATAAGTTTTCTAGTGTTTGTGTTTGTAGTTCACAGGATGCAAAGAGAATTGGACCAAGGCAATGAGGATGCAACACCTCAAAAGAAGACATAAAAAGATGCATAGGAGTCCAATACTCAAGAACAAAAGAAGCCCGAAGAAATCAGCGAAGAAATCCAAGAAACGGGCTGTCAGCCAGCGCCTGGTGGCGCACCGGACATTGATGTCCGGTGTGCACCGGACTGTCTGGTGTGGCACCGGACAGTCTGCGCAGAGAGGCCACAGACAAGCGCTCTCTGGCTGTAGCACCGGACTGTCCGGTGTGCACCAGACTGTCCGGTGTGCCAACGGGCAGACGGCAACGGTCGGATCCAACGGTCGACTGCTACAGGCGCCAATGGTCGGCTGACGTGGCGTGCACCGGACATCTACTGTGCAGTGTCCGGTGGTGCACCGGACTGTCCGGTGCACCCGACGACAGAAAGCTGCTGCTTTCTGTCCAACGGCTAGTTGGGGGTGTGGAGGCTATAAATACCACCCCAACCGGCCATTCTCAAGAGTGAGAGCCCAAGCAACATATCAAGGCATATAGTGCACATTTCCAAGAGCTCAAACACCCAAGTGCTTAATAGAATCACTCGGTGATTAGCGTAGGTGCTTTGCGAAGTGCTTAGGTTAGTTAGACCGCATTACCGCTTGCTCTAGGTAAACCCTAGTTAGTTGAGTGAGTTTTGTAAAACCACACAACCCCTCGGCTCTTGCGTGAGTCGTTGTAATTGTACCGAGTGGGGTGAGAGTCTTGCGAGACCGTGACAACCGCGTTTGTGTCACGGCCGCCACCGTGTACCGGAGGGAACGAGGCCCACGGCGTTTCAGCCGGAAGCTCGATAGTGGAGACGGCGGGGAGCGTCCGAGAGGAGCCGGAAGTGGAGCACCACTTGCACGTGGAGAAGGCCCGCGGCTCTCTACGGAGTTACTCGACCGTGGTGCTTGGCCCTCGCGTGGGCTTCCCTTTGCGTAGGGGCACCAACGAGGATTAGTCGGGACCTTGCGTGGTTCCGGATACCTCGGTAAAAATACCGGCGTCATCCACGAGAGTTTGCTTCCCTACTTAGCTCTTTACATTCCGCATTTATATTAAGCATTTAAGTTTCAATCTTGTAGTCATACTTATTTAGTGTAGATTGAAACTTAGCCTTTGCGGTAGAGATAGCAACACTTAGACAAAACCTAGTTTGCACATTCTAGTTTTGATTATTTGCATAGGTTTTGCTCTAGGGATTTAATTGTGGCCTAGTTTAGTAAAAGTTTTAGAAGTCCTAATTCACCCCCCCCTCTTAGGCGTCACCCGTTTCCTACAAGTGGTATCGGAGCCTGGTTTGGCTCATTTGAAACGCTTTAGCTTCACCGCTAAAAGAGCCGACGCTTTTTAGAGGAAGGGATGGATACCCATAGGCCACCACACTTTGACGGCACTAACTTCCCATATTATAGTGCTAGAATGGCTTGTTACCTAGAGGCCGTTGATCTAGGTGTTTGGAGAGTCACTCGTGACGGGATGAACCCCCTCAAGAATCCCGAGAAACCCACCACGAGTGAGGAAAAAGAAATTCATTTAAATGCTAGAGCCAAAAATTGCTTGTATGAATCTCTTAGCATGGATATTTTCAATCAAGTATTTACCTTGAAAACTGCTAATGAGATTTGGCTAAAATTGCATGAGCTTCATGACGGCACATCCAATGTCCGTGAGCAAAAACATTGCCTAGTCTTAAATGAGTATAATTCTTTTGCTATGAAAGATGATGAGCTTGTTAGAGACATGTATTCTCGATTGAATCTAATTATCAATGAGCTCAATTCTATTGGCATTAATAAGCTAGGTGATGCAGACATTGTGAGGAAGATTATCTCCCTGCTACCACAACAAAGATATGGGAGCATCATCACCATCCTTCACAACATGGAGGACTTGAGTAACATGACCCCGACCATTGTGATTGGGAAAATCGCGGCCTTTGAGATGTCGCATAAAATGAGTCGGGGAGAGGAGCCAACTTCCTCAAGACCATATGCTTTTGCATGTGATGAAAGGAAGGGCAAAAAGAAGGCTCCCACTCCAAGTTCCTCAAGTGAAGAAGAGGAAGAAGAAGAAAGTGATGATGATGAAGATAATCAACCATGCACATCATCCTCCGAGGACGAAGAGACAATCCGACGCGTCGGAAAGGTAATGGGGATGATCCGCAAGATTAATCTAATGGGTGTGCCCCTGCAGGTCGAGGATCTTCTCTTTAACATTGACAGGAAAAAGCAAAGGAAGAGAGGATGCTTCGCATGTGGGGAGAAGGGCCACTTCAGGGACAACTGTCCAAATATGGCCAAGCCCAAAAAGGAGAGGAGCAAAGGCAAGGCACTAATAAGTGTTAGAACTTGGGATGATTCTTCAAGTGAAGATGAACCTCCAAGGACGCGCAGCCACCGGTCCTCGTCACGATCATCACGGTCATCACACAAATGCCTTATGGCAAGAGGTAACAAAAGCATTCCATCCTCTAGTGATGAAAGTAGTAGTGATGATGAAGGTGAGGGAAAGCCCTCTCTAGATGAGCTTGCGGAAGCCGTAGAATTTTTCCAGGATGTTTGCACTAAGCAAAAAGCTCAACTTAAAACTTTGAAAAATAAGTTGGTTAGCTCTCAAAATGACTACAAAGGTTTGCTAGAAAAAATTGAAACTTTTGCAAACTTAAATAGTGAGCTATCAACTAAAATTGAGCTATTAGAGTCTAGTGCTCCATCCACTGCTACCGATGATAGCCTTATTAAAAAGAATGAAAAACTTAAGGCTAAGTTAGCTAGCTCCCAAGAAGCTATTGAAAATTTGCTAGAGAAAATGGAAATTCTTAGCATACACAATAATGAGCTAACTAATAAGCTAGAAAATATTGGTAGCACCCCAGCAGCATCTTTTGTTGAAATACCTGAAATAATTAAGAAAGATGCTTCTACTTCCTGCTTTGATTTAATTGATGATTCTAACCCCTGCAACCAAGTCGTTGTTGAGAATATTGTTGTAGAGACATGTTCGGATGAGGTTGCAAAGGAAAATGAACAATTAAAGCAAGAAGTGGCTCGCCTTGGCAAGGCTTTGTATGACAAGAAAGGCAAAGGCAAACAAATCCGACCTCCACAGGATAACACCACTGCGGGAGTGAACAAGCCTGTGGAGGGAGAAACTGTGATTTGTAGGCTATGCCACATGGAAGGCCATAAGTCTTTCCAATGCAAGGCGATGACCGGGGATAAACAAAGGCAAAAGCTCAAGCAAAAGCCATCAAGAAAAATCTCCAACACCTACATCAAAAAGGTGGATAAAAAGACTGCTACACCATACTTAATCAAAAAGAAAAAGAATGGAAAGGTGATAGCAATCAAGGCCAACAAGCAAGCCAACAAAGGAAAAGGGGCCAAACGCATCTGGGTGCCAAAGGAGATAATTTCAACCATGAAAAGCACCAAGAAGGTTTGGATCCCGAAAGGGAAGTGAGTGGACCAAAGGTCTTCGGGAAATTTGGAGACTTGGCAAAGTTGGGATGTATATCATGGGATACATCATATTGGATCAAGTTTATTGCCAAGTGGGTTAGTGAAAATTTTGGACCCAAATTTCCCACCCATGACTAAGGTAACTAGTTTTATTGTATTTCTCGTTTTTAGATATGCGTATCTATTTATCTTTTTATCTTGTTATCTTTCTTGCCTAGTATTACATTTGTTATGTACTTTTGTTTAAAATCATGCATACTAGGTAAATCATATGGTAGGATTGCTTGTTCTTAATTCATACACTTAAGCAAACCTACATGGCTTAAAATGTTTAGTTAAAGCACGACACATAACTTCTATATCACTCCATAGTAAATGATGCATCAATTGAAAATTTTGATTTCTACAAAGTGTATCATTTAACTTATATGTGCCAAAGTTTGGATTATGGATAATTTGCCCCTCTTGATATCAAATCAAAGTGCATGTCTCCTACAAGTATTCAAAACTTGTATGCACACCTTTAGGGGGAGGTTACTCTATAATCTAACACTTTGAGACTAACACCTTTTCAAGTCTATTTCATGTGAAAGTCTCATTGTAAGAAAAATGAAGTCCCCAGAGAAAGACAACAATCTTCCACTGCAAAATCTCCAAGAACTCTCATGTCTCTCAAGCTCTCCATTGATCTTCAATTGGTATCTTTTGAGACTACACTCAGTATCATTTACATGTCTTCTCCAATATTTGATTAGACTATATTTCATATCATATACTTCCATGTTGCTAAAAATGCGTAAGTGGTTAACTCATATTCTGTTACCTATGCATAAGGGAAGTTAGTCTTTTCAAATCTTGTCTTGCACCTCTAACTTTCACATGCTTTTTCCTAAGTAGAGGGTCTCTGTCAGGGGGAGTATTTCTTCATCTCTAAAAAGGGGGAGAAATTTCTTTCTAAAAGAGAACACTCATTTAGGGGAGTTCCTTTCAACTGGTATCATGGTTTATTTTAATATCCTTCTAGTGATATCATTTGATACAATTCTTGTTGAGGGCAAGCTTTTATTTACTTCCTACATGCTTTTTATGTCTTCCTTTTCGGTGGTTGATGCCAAAGGGGGAGAAGTTTAGGGACCAAAGCAATGAAAACTATATCAAACACCAAACACCACCAATTTAAAATTTTATATCTACAAATGGTTTTTCCAGTGGTTTTGGTTATTTGGTCCAAAAATAGGAAGTAAGTGAATTATGGAGTTAAGGGGAGGCTTAAGTCCATAATATCACATTGTGGGGACAATCATGCATCTTAGCAAGTAGATTGCATATTTTAATTCAAACACTTGTATTATTTGCTTGCTTTGGTTGTGTTGTCATCAATCACCAAAAAGGGAGAGATTGTAAGGAAAATGGACCCCGGGCCATTTGGCTAATTGAGTTTTGGTGTTTGATGAACAACACAATCCGTGAACTAATAAGTTTTCTAGTGTTTGTGTTTGTAGTTCACAGGATGCAAAGAGAATTGGACCAAGGCAATGAGGATGCAACACCTCAAAAGAATACATAAAAAGATGCATAGGAGTCCAATACTCAAGAACAAAAGAAGCCCGAAGAAATCAGCGAAGAAATCCAAGAAACGGGCTGTCAGCCAGCGCTTGGTGGCGCACCGGACATTGATGTCCGGTGTGCACCGGACTGTCCGGTGTGGCACCGGACAGTCTGCGCAGAGAGGCCACAGACAGGCGCTCTCTGGCTGTAGCACCGGACTGTCCGGTGTGCCAACGGGCAGACGACAACGGTCGGATCCAACGGTCGACTGCTACAGGCGCCAACGGTCGGCTGACGTGGCGTGCACCGGACATCTACTGTGCAGTGTCCGGTGGTGCACCGGACTGTCCGGTGCACCCGACGATAGAAAGCTGCTGCGTTCTGTCCAACGGCTAGTTGGGGGTGTGGAGGCTATAAATACCACCCCAACAGGCCATTCCCAAGCAACATACCAAGGCATATAGTGCACATTTCCAAGAGCTCAAACACCCAAGTGCTTAATAGAATCACTCGGTGATTAGCGTAGGTGCTTTGCGAAGTGCTTAGGTTAGTTAGACCGCATTAGCGCTTGCTCTAGGTAAACCCTAGTTAGTTGAGTGAGTTTTGTAAAACCACACAACCCCTCGGCTCTTGCGTGAGTCGTTGTAATTGTACCGAGTGGGGCGAGAGTCTTGCGAGACCGTGACAACCGCGTTTGTGTCACGGCCGCCACCGTGTACCGGAGGGAACGAGGCCCGCGGCGTTTCGGCCGGAAGC
Organism: Zea luxurians; assembly: GCA_029449295.1. Taxonomy (NCBI): domain Eukaryota; kingdom Viridiplantae; phylum Streptophyta; class Magnoliopsida; order Poales; family Poaceae; genus Zea; species Zea luxurians. The sequence goes on along the minus strand of JAOPSE010000015.1, from coordinate 95,229,569 downwards.
TCAATAGTGGAGACGGCGGGGAGCGTCCGAGAGGAGCCGGAAGCGGAGCACCACTTGCGCGTGGAGAAGGCCCGCGGCTCTCTACGGAGTTACTCGACCGTGGTGCTTGGCCCTCGCGTGGGCTTCCCTTTGCGTAGGGGCACCAACGAGGATTAGTAGGGACCTTGCGCGGTTCCGGATACCTCGGTAAAAATACCGGCGTCATCCACGAGAGTTTGCTTCTCTACTTAGCTCTTTACATTCCGCATTTATATTAAGCATTTAAGTTTCAATCTTGTAGTCATGCTTATTTAGTGTAGATTGAAACTTAGCCTTTGCGGTAGAGATAGCAACACTTAGACAAAACCTAGTTTGCACATTCTAGTTTTGATTATTTGCATAGGTTTTGCTCTAGGGATTTAATTGTGGCCTAGTTTAGTAAAAGTTTTAGAAGTCCTAATTCACCCCCCCTCTTAGGCGTCACCCGTTTCCTACAACCTATTTGATGAACCCTGCCGCCATTAGCTTGTGGATCTCCTCGCCAATGGCTCTGCGCTTTTCTTCGTCGAATCGGCGCAGAGGCTGCTTCACGGGTTGGGCTCCAGCTCGGATATCCAGCGAGTGCTCGGCGACTTCCCTCGGTATGTCAGGCATGTCCGAGGGACTCCACGCGAAAACGTCGGTGTTTGCGCGGAGAAAGTCGACGAGCACTGCTTCCTATTTGGGGTCGAGCTCGGAGCCGATCCGGATCTGCTTGGAGGCGTCGTTGCAGGGGTCGAGAGGGACGGACTTAACCGTCTCTGCTGGCTCGAAGTTGCCGGCGTGGCGCTTCACGTTGGGCGCCTCCCTAGAGAGGCCCTCCATGTCGGCGATGAAGGTCTCGGACTCGGCGAGGGCCTCGGCGTACTCCACACACTCCACGTCGCATTCATATGCGTGTCGGTACGTGGGCCCGACGGTGATGACCCTGTTGGGGCCCGGCATCTTGAGCTTGAGGTAGGTGTAGTTGGGGACGGCCATGAGCTTGGCGTAGCACGGCCTCCCCAACACTGCGTGGTAGGTTCCTCGAAACCCGACCACTTCGAACGTGAGGGTCTCCCTTCGAAAGTTGGAGGGCGTCCCGAAGCAGACGGGTAGATCGAGTTGTCCGAGGGGCTGAACGCGCCTCCCGGGGATGATCCCATGGAAAGGCGCAGCGCCCGTCCGGACCGAGGACAGATCGATCCGTAGGAGCCCGAGGGTCTCGGCGTAGATGATGTTGAGGCTGCTGCCTCCGTCCATGAGGACCTTGGTGAGCCTGACGTTGCCGATGATGGGGTCGACAACGAGTGGGTATCTCCCCGGGCTTGGCACGTAGTCGGGATGGTTGGCCTGGTCGAAGGTGATGGGCTTGTCGGACCAGTCTAGGTAGACTGGCGCCGCCACCTTTACCGAGAAGACCTCCCGACGCTCTTGCTTGCGGTGACGAGCCGAGGCGTTCGCCACTTGCCCGCCGTAGATCATGAAGCAGTCGCGGACCTCGGGGAACTCTCCTGCCTTGTGATCTTCCTTCTTTGCGTCGTCGAGAGCCTTGCCACACTCTGCGGGTGGCTCGGCCTTGTGGAAGTGTCGTCGAAGCATGGCACACTCCTCAAGGGTGTGCTTGACGGGCCCCTGATGATAAGGGCACGACTCCTTGAGCATCTTGTCGAAGAGGTTGGCACCTCCCGGAGGTTTCCGAGGGTTCTTGTACTCGGTGGCGGCGACAAGGTCCGCGTCGGCTGCGTCGCGTTTCGTTTGCGACTTCTTCTTGCCCTTCTTCTTGGTGCCGCGATGAGTTGACGCCTCGGGAGCATCTTCCGGTGGGCGGCCCTGGGGCTGCTTGTCCTTCCGGAAGATGGCCTCAACCTCCTCCTGGCAAAAGGCGAACTTGGTGGCGATGTCCATCAGCTCGCTCGCCCTGGTGGGGGTCTTGCGACCCAGCTTGCTCACCAGGTCGCGGCAGGTGGTGCCGGCGAGGAACGCGCCGATGACATCCGAATCGGTGACGTTGGGCAGCTCGGTGCGCTGCTTCAAGAATCGCCGGATGTAGTCCTGGAGAGACTCTCCCGGCAGCTGGCGGCAGCTTTGGAGATCCCAGGAGTTTCCAGGGCGCACGTACGTGCCTTGGAAATTGTCGGCGAAGGCTTGGACCAGGTCGTCCCAGTTGGAGATCTGCCCCGGGGGCAGGTGCTCCAGCCAGGCTCGAGCGGTGTCAGAGAGGAACAGGGGGAGGTTGCGGATGATGAGATTGTCATCGTCCGTTCCACCCAGTTGGTAGGCTAGCCGATAGTCCGCGAGCCATAGTTCCGGTCTCGTCTCCCCCGAGTACTTCGTGATAGTAGTCGGGGTTCGGAACCGGGTTGGGAACGGCGCCCGTCGTATGGCGCGGCTGAAAGCCTGCGGACCGGGTGGTTCGAGCGAAGGACTCCGATCCTCCCCGCTGTCGTAGCGTCCCCCACGCCTGGGGTGGTAGCCTCGGCGCACCCTGTCATCGAGGTGGGCCCGACGGCTGTGATGATGGTGCTCGTTGCCGAGGCGACCCGGGGCCATAGGCGCTGTATTGCGCGTGCGCCCGGTATGGACCGAGGCTTCCCGCATGAATCGAGAAGTCGCAGCATGATGATCCGAGGGGTACCCCTGCCTTCAGGAGGCGGAGCTCTCGGCTCGTCGAACCGCGGCGTCCTCCAGGAGATTCTTGAGCTCTCCCTGGATACGCTGCCCCTCGGTGGTTGATGGCTCCAGCATCGCGTGGAGAAGTATCACCGCTGCAGCCAGGTTCTGGCCGACTCCACTGGAATTCGGTGGCGGCCTTACCCTGACGTCATCGGCGATGCAGTGCTGGATGCCCTGGGGGAGATGACGTGCTTCTCCGGCCGAAGGTTGGCCCGCCCATTCCTGCCCGATGTCCTGACGGATCGGCACAAGCGTTCCAGCTCCCTCGTCAAGCCTGGCCTGCCTCTCGCGGATTTGCTTGAGCTGTGGGTCAGGACCCCCCGCCGGGACGGGGACCACAGCTAGCTCCCAAAGGATGTCAACGCGAGGTGCGGGCCTAGGGGGATCACCGTTCTCCGACATACCAAGATGGTTGCCTTCGCCGGGACCCCTTAGATCGACGTGGAAACATTCGCGACTTGGGCCGCAGTCCTCGTCGTCGAGGCTGCAGCTACCGTCGGAACAGTCGGAAAAGTAGTAGTCGCATGCGGTCATGAAGTCCCGCATGGCTCTGGGGTTACCAAGTCCGGAGAAATCCCAACAGAGGTCGGGCTCGCCATCTTCCTCGGACCCCGAGGGCCCGTAGGACGAGACGGCCGTCAGCCGGTCCCAGGGTGACCGCACACGATACCCCGGAGGGCTTGGACTCGCCTCTATGAGAATGTCCACCGAAGCGGAGTCGCTTGGCGGGTTGAGGCCGAATCCAAAAGACACGAGATGGGAATCGGTCGGTACCTTTCGGTCGACAGGCGGTGACGAAGTCACGTCAGGGACTGACTGCACCGTCGTCTCAGGTACGAGGGTGCTGCCCAGCAAGTCATTCGCGAGCGTGCTGGCGTCGTCCGTTTGCTTGAGATTGGCGTGTTGCGGGGAGATGGCGCTCGTCTTCGTCTCAGACGCGAGGCCGATGTCCGATGCGCCCTCCGTTGGGGCGCCGGCGCCATCGACTCGCTCGACAGCCAACGAGGTGCCGCCTCCCGCTTGGCCTTGGTTGCCCCGCCTCCTCCTCCGTCGGCGGGGGAGAGGATGGGACAAGCCCGAATGTCGTCCTTCCACCACGTGGGGAAGGCGTCATCGATTTCCCCACCGGCGAGCGGGTTGTCGACCGCCATTGTCGCTGTCGTGCGGCGGGGGAAGGAGTATCATGTCGTAGCTGCCGTCGAGGGACATGAACTCAAGACTCCCAAAACGGAGCACCGTCCCGGGCTGGAGAGGTTGTTGGAGACTGCCCATCTGGAGCTTGACGGGAAGCTGTTCGTCAACACGCAGCAGGCCCCTACCTGGCATGCCAACTGTCGGTGTTTCGAAACCCGGGGGGTCCCTGGACCGACGAGTGAATTGTCGCCGCGTGCCCCAGCCCAGATGGGTCGACGCGAGGCGGAACGCGAAGGGGGGAAGGAAGCAGCCGGAGGGAGGCAGGCGTGGGAGAGTGGAACCCGCGGCCTTCGTGTTAGCCCTGTGCCCAGGTCGGGTGCGCTTGCAGTAGGGGGTTACAAGCGTCCACGCGGGAGGGAGCGAGCGGCCTTGCACGAGCGCCGTCCCGTCCTTCCCCGCGCGGCCAACCCTCTGTAAGAGGGCCCTGGTCCTCCCTTTTATAGGCGTAAGGAGAGGATCCAGGTGTACAACGGGGAGTGTAGCAATGTGCTAACGTGTCTAGCGGTGGAGAGCTAGCGCCCTAAGTACATGCCATTGTGGCAGCCGGAGAGGCCTTGGCACCCAGTTCGCGTGGTGTCGTGGCCGTCGGAGGAGCGCTGGAGCCTGGCGGATGGACATCTGTCGGGGCTGTCGAGTTCTTGCTGACGTCCTCTTGCTTCCGTAAGGGGGCTGAGAGCCGCCGTCGTCACAGGGCATGCAGGGCGCCATCATTACTCGTATGGTGGAGCGAGCCAGATGGGACGCCGGTCTTGTTCCCCGTAGCCTGAGTCAGCTCGGGGTAGGGTAATGATGGCGCTTCCTGTTGACGTGGTCAGTCCGTGCCCTAGGTTGAGCGAGGTGGAGGCTCCTCCGAGGTCGAGGTCGAGACTGTCTTCCGAGGTCGAGGTCGAGTCCGAGCCCCTGGGTCGGATGAGGCGGAGACCGTCGGCTTAGGCCATGGTTGAGTCCGAGCCCTAGGGTCGGGCGAAGCAGAGTTCGTCATCCTTCGGGGCCGAGCTCGAGTCCGAGCCCTGGGGTCGGGCGAGGCGGAGTTCGCCGTCTTCCGGGGCTGAGCCTGAGTTCGAGCCCTGGGGTCGGGCGGAGCGGAGTTCGCCGTCTTCCGGGGCTGAGCCCGAGTCCGAGCCCTGGGGTCGGGCGGAGCGGAGTTCGCCGTCTTCCGGGGCTGAGCCCGAGTCCGAGCCTTGGGGTCGGGCGAAGCGGAGTTCACCGTCTTTCGGGGCTGAGCCCGAGTCCGAGCCCTGGGTCGGGCGAAGCGGAGTTTCCTATGACGCCTAAGGCCAGACTTGGCCGCTGTCAGCCTCGCTCTGTCGAGTGGCTCAGCAGTCGGAGCGGCGCAGGCGGCGCTGTCTTCTTGTCAGACTGGTCAGTGGAGCGGTGAAGTGACGGCGATCACTTCGGCTCTGTCGACTGGAGGGCGTGCGTCAGGATAAAGGTGTCAGGCTACCTTTGCATTAAATGCCCCTGCGATTTGGTCGGTCGGTGTGGCGATTTGGCCAAGGTTGCTTCTTGGTGAAGACTGGGCCTCGGGCGAGCCGAAGGTGTGTCCGTTGCTGGAGAGGGGCCTCGGGCGAGACGTAGGTCCTCCGGGGTCGGCTGCCCTTGCCCGAGGCTGGGCTCGGGTGAGGCGTGATCGCGTCCCTCGAATGGACCGATCCTTGACTTAATCGCACCCATCAGGCCTTTGCAGCTTTGTGCTGATGGGGGTTACCAGCTGAGATTTAGGAGCCTTGAAAGTACCCCTAATTATGGTCCCCGACACTAATGTATTGTGTCTAAGTGCTAGAAACAGGAGAAAATGGATTGGAAAAGAGTTGGCTGTGTACAGCCAACTGTTGCTCGGTCTGAGTGCACCGGACTGTCCGGTGGTGCACCGGACAGTGTCCGGTGCACCAGACCAGTCTCGGTGAACAGGCCACTCTTGGGACTCGACGGCGGCGTACGGCTATAATTCACTGGACTGTCCGGTGGAGCACCGGACTGTCTGGTGAGTCGTCCGCAGCGAAGTCATCGCTCTCGGGAAAAGTTCAATGGCGTACTGCTAAAATTCATCGGACTGTCTGGTGGTGCACCGGACTGTCCGGTGAGCCAACGGTCGACTGCGCAACGGTCGGCAACGAAATTGGAGGGCGACACGTGGCCCGCACCAACGGTCGGAAGGGGGCACCGGATTGTCCGGTGCGCCAACCGACGCCGAGGTGCAACGGTCGTCTGCGCCAGAAAAGGAAGGAGATCAGCACCGGACAAGCTATAGTGGCTGTCCGGTGGCACACCGGACTGTCCGGTGCGCCACCCGACAGAAGGCAATCTTAGCCTTCCTTGTTGGTCTCCAATGGCTCCTAGTTGCCTTGCGGCTATAAAAGGAACCCCTAGGCGCATGGAGGAGTGACCCAAGCATACTCAAACATTCTAAGTCTTCCACACTCCATCTTGGCTTGTGTGCGTGTGTATTGCTGCAGATTTGTGTGTGTTGCTTCCCACCCTTACTCTTGTGCTTTCACTATGATCTTTGTTGTAAGGGCGAGAGACTCCAACTTGTGGAGATTCCTCACAAACGGGAAAAAGAGATAAGCAATGAGAAGCTGTGGTATTCAAGTTGATCATTGGATCACTTGAAAGGGGTTGAGTGCAACCCTCGTCCATTGGGACGCCACAACGTGGAGGTAGGCAAGTGTTATACTTGACCGAACCACAGGATAAACTCGCGTGTCTCTTGTGATTGTTTCTCTATGATACTTGTGTGTTCGCAAGAGCTCACTACTTAGCCGTACTAACACTTAACCAAGTTTTGTGGCTATTAGTATTTGAATTTTACAGGATCACCTATTCACCCCCCTCTAGGTGCTCTCACTTTCCTATTTGTCATCCAGGCTGGAGCTGATGATGGCAGTCTTGTGTTCATCAGCGAACCCGAGGTTGATTCTCTTGGTTTTCTCAGTCAGCCGCAAAGAGGTCACGGCTTGAGCTTCATTTGTAGGTACTGTGAGGTCCTCCTCAGGCTTTGAGTTCGCCTGTGCAGAAGAAGTCGTTGATAGTTTGGTGGTGAGAGCCGCCTGAATGGCCACTCGGAAGCACTCTGCAGTGCCTTGGAAGTCAGCGCGCACGGTGATGATTCCTTATGGTCCAGGCATCTTCAATATCATGTATGTATAATGCGGAATGGCCATGAACTTCGCTAGTCCAGGCCTGCCGATGATGGTGTTGTATCCGCAGTCGAAGCTTGCCACCTCGAACCTCAGGAACTCGGTTCTGTAGTTTTCAGGAGTTCTAAAGGTGACCGGCATGTAGATGTGTCCGAGTGGATATTCTCCTTCAGTCGCCACGATGCCGAAAAAGGAGTGTCTGACTCGTGGAGTTCTTTGAGTGCGACCCCCAAGCCTTGAAGCGTCTGGGGGAAGGTAACGTTGATGCTGCTTCCCCCGTCCACTAACACCTTCTTTACCCTGCTCTCTCGGATCACCGGATCGACGAGGAGCGGGTATTTACCCAGGTGATCGAAGTTGAGCCACTGATCTACCCGAGTGAAGGTGATCGGGTGTTCAGACCATCGATACGGGGCGGGAGGACCTGTGGCCACCACCAGTATCTGATGGTCGTTGAGCTTCTGTTGCCTCTTGCTTTCTTGCGACCCATGTCCACCGAAGATGACGTTGACTTCTCTGTCGACGCACGGTAATGCTCCGCCTCCTCCCCCTTCCTGTTGTTGAGGCAGTCGAGGTTCTCCGGGTCCTCCTCGAGGTGGGGGAGGTGGTAGAGGTTGGAAGGGTCGGTCGTTCCCAACGGAGTGCTTAAAGTCCCTGCAATTCCGGAGGGTGTGGCGCATGTCCTTGTGGTACGGGCACTGGGCGTCGAGGATGTCGTCCAATGTACGTTCGCCTCCCCGAGGTGCTCCTCGGGCGCGAGAGGCGGGTGGTCCGGCGGCGTGAACTTCTTCACGAGGCCTCTTCTCCCAACGCTTGTCGGGTTGTTGGTTCGTGTCGCGCCGTGGTGCCGTCGGTGCAGGCTTCGCTCCTTCGATGAGGTCCTGAGCTCGTTCGTTGGCGGTGATGTAGAGGTCCGCTTCCTAGAATAGCTGCTCGGAGGTAGTCGATGCCTTTTGCAGTATGGCTCGGACGAAGGCCGAGTCATTAGATCCCTAGTAGAAGTCTTCGATTACCGCTGCTTCTGCAACCTTGGGGATTCGATTTCTCATGGTCTGGAATCTTTTGAGGTACGACCGGAGAGTCTCATCCCCTCGGCGCTTGATGGATTTGAGGTCCCATGGCTACGCCGGTTTGTCGGAGAGAGATTGGAAGTTGGTGATGAAACACCAACTGAAGTCACTCCAGTCGTCGATGCAGTGTCGGGGTAGGTGTCGTAGCCATTGCAGCGCATCCTGCTCGAGGACGATGGGCAAGTACGCGGTCATCACATCTTCAGTTGCCCCAGTGGCTCGGGCAGCGGTGGTGTATACAGCCAACCAACCTCCCGGGTCCTGCTTAGGCTCGTACTTATCGATGTTGGAGACTTTGAAGTTAGGGGGCCATTGAATGGCCCTGAGACGTGGAGTGAGCACCGATACTCCGCACGTGTCCTCCTGTCGACGATGTTGATGTCGGTCCCGGGGAGGGGAGTCGTTGACGTGGTGCCTCGACCATCCCCGGGTCGTGCCGCTAGTTGAAGCCATTGCCGACTCAACTCTGGTGGCCTGACTTCGCGCAGGGATGCCGTGATCCCGGTCATACTCTTCTCGGTGCCGAAACTCGTTCTTGTGTCGTTGTTCGCGCGAAGCGTTGATGGAGCTCTGTGCGTCCCGCTGACTATTGATAGCGTGTCGTAGGTCGCTCGGTGGATGGGCGAGAGGTAGAAGATGATTAGCTGCCCGAGTGAGCAGTCGTCGCCGTCGATAGCCCTCGGTGTCTGGAGTCCGGGGGAGGCCATCGGCTATCCGAGCCAACACTCCACCGACCTCGCTCGGTGTGTTCATGGCTCGGGCGATGTCGGGGTTCAGGTTTCATCCGAGAAGAGGGTTCTCTCGGCGTTGTCTCGCTTCCTGTTCGGCCTGCTCTTGAGCTTGCCGACGATCGCGTCGTCAGGATTTCCTTCTTTCCCTGAAGACCTGTTCTTCTGGGGTTTCTCCCATCTCTGAGATCTCATCTCGTGATATAGGCTGCGCCGGGTCCCGCTCTCCGGCTTCGTGATGTCGTCGAATATTTCGGCGTCGGTTCCTTCATCGGCGAGATTCCCGCTGCAGATGTTTTTCTCCCGGCGTGGTTGATTCATCGTCGGAGATGGGGGTTGATTCCACTCTTCCCCCGATAAAGAGGACATCGGGGTAGAATGGAACCGTCGTGTAACACCCCTGGTGTTTATATTTCGCTCGACAACGAGTACGGATTTAAGCACGTAATATCAGTGGATAAAACAGATGCTAAATTTTAATTATTTTCGCTATCGCGATTTTCATATCGCATCTGTTTCGTTTGTCGCGAGTGCGACATCGTTTTTATTTTTATCTATCCGGGCTCTTCCTAAATTTTCATATTGTTCGGAACATAGTCGTTCCGAAAATCGGTACGTTCGGTGATTATTTAAAATTCATCATTCACGCGAATCCAAATTCGGAAGCCTGACTCACTCGGATGATTTTTATCCCGGACAAATTAAGTTGAACTCGACGACAGAAATGTTCGGAGCAAAATAATCTAAATCGTGCTCTGTCCGAGAAAAATCTTCCGCGAGGATATGACCTAATATATCCTTCAGCACGCTATTTGGTGACGAAATTATGTGTGCATTAGCAGATATGGTTCAGCTAATATTAGTCGAATCACGCAGATTAAAATACCAAAGCCGAAGTCCGTTTAATTCGGTCCATTAACATCCTGTCCGAAACAAACCAAACTACTGTAATTAGTGCTGACCGCAAGTAATTGGTAAATGATTTAGTTCGCTAAATCATTAGAAGGAAATGTATATTCGTGTAGCGTGTCTGCCTGTGTACAGCGCCAAAAATTGGAATTCAAAAATATCTCTAAAATTTTCCGTTAAAAAAGGGAAAAATCTAAAAAATAGAGATTATCCCGGGCAATCCTTATCTCCTAACCACCTTCTCTCTCTACGTGATATTTCTCTACCACCACCGCTTTAGATTTCTGCCTTATCTCAAGCATCACACGATCTCCATATTCTCTACGTCATTATTCCCCACGCAGAAATCTCCCCTCGCTGGTGTTGCAGCTCGCCGGTTGCCGCCGCTCGGCTTCAGAAATATCCCGCCGCCGTTCGGTGGTATTTATCTCCCTCCATCTCCCGTGCGAGCTCTGCGTTTCTTTGCTCCCTCGCGCACACCTCTGCTCTGCTCGCGGACGAAGTTCCTGGCGCTCTCCCCAGCCGCGTTGGCTCCCCTGCGCTCGCTGGCTGCTCCTCCCTGGCGTTCCCGAGCTCGCGCTCAACTCACTCGCTGAGCTCCTTGGTGCCGCGTCCGGCTCCCTGCTCAGCTCGCCGCGTGCCCGGATTTCTTTCCTCCCACTCCCAGATCTTCTGCTTGCCATGGCCGTGGCCTCCTCCAAGCTCTGCTCGGCTTCAACACCAACGCCCATATCCAACACAGACCGCTCCTTCTCCCTCCTCTGCGCAGTGCCGCGTCCACCTCCATCTTTGTCGGGCGGAGCTCCCTGGTGTTTGCTCCTCTCCAGTCCCAACGCCAGCCGCGCCCTGAAGCTTTCCTGTAATCGCAGACCATGGCCGCGGCACTCCAGCTCGCCGCGTTCTGCTCTCTGCGCCCAGCCGTGCCTGCTTCTCCCTCGCCGGCGCGTCCTCTGCTTAATCATCCCCAGCTCGCCCCTGCGCGTGTGTCCTCTTGTGTCATCCCTGCGTCGCGCGCGATCTTTCCTGTGCGTGCCAGCAGCCGCGTCTCTCTGGTGCTTCCTCCTGCGCGCGCGAAATTTCCTTCCTCGCTGGCGCTTGGTCCGTGCTCCACTGTGCCATGCTGTTTCTCTGCGCGCGTTAAGTTTCCGTGCCGAGTTCGCCCGGGTCGCAAGCCTGTGTGTCCTCGCCGCGCTTGCTGCTCGCCGGGTCAAGTCCCATGTTGCCGCGTCCCTGTTTCAGTATGTCGTACCACGCCGTTATCGTTTCTATCGCGAGCTTGTCAGTCACTGTTGTCCCATCCGCATTAGCACATGACCGTGGTCATGTTCGTCAAGTTCACCAACACTATGTTGTCGATTCGATTGTCGTCACTGTTGTGTGCCTCGCTGCGTGCTCGCCGAGTGTTGTCGGTTGTACCTCGGCACTCGTGCTCGCCGCTGGCTCGCGTTAACGTTCGCGCGCCTGTTCGTTGTCACTGTGTCACACTCACTCTTTGTCCATCGGGCTTCACGCGTGCTCGCGTTTGTCGTCGAGCTGTTGAACCCGTCCTCCCTTGCTCGTAACTTCGTCATCGCCAGAGCCCTCACTAGATTCGTGTCCTCGCCAGCTTGCTTCATGTTTAATCTCGTCATCGTCCCACGCGTCATCAAGAAATTTCAAGAGTCAAGTGAAGACGGAGCCAGCAACGTGATATTCATCAGATGCGCGACAAAAAGCTCGGACATCCTGCGCGACTCAAGTTCAATTCGTCAAAATTATTCAATCGGGGAAAGATCTTCAGCAATTGATTACCGAAGAAAAGAAGACCCCTGGATGACGTCAACCGGAACCCGTAGTCGTGCTTGCGACTATCGCGTCGAATTAGTGAGGGAAAGCAAATTCGTTATTCGTATTAGCAGATTGATGGATGGTTTGACTAGGTAAAATATTTATTAGATTGTCTGAGTCGCTTTGGTAAATTGGTCGATGCCGTAGGATAAAAGAGGTCTCAATAGGTCTCAGTATTGCGGAACTATAGGTATTAAAAATGAAGGGTTATTAATATATATGATACACAGGTTAACCGGTAAATTAGTTTAGAAAGTTAATGAAAGTTCTTCTATTAAATTTTATAAGTATTAGGTGCCCGAGAATTTTGAAGTTAAAATTATAAGCCGTTTAGGGTGTTCTCTAGACTAGGTATGGTATTTTATGTGTTGGTCGAGTTCATGCTTGGAATGGATGTTGATTGCTACCTCGACTGTTTAGCTAGGTTAGAAGAGCATGATTGTCGTAGGTAACAATATATCGATAGCTAGTGTTCGCAATATCTCGTCATTAAGTAGGTTATTTCTCTTTGCGTAGCATCGTAAAGTCTAGTGTTATTGTTCCTTATATGCATTCATATGCATAACGCATTTCATTCAGGTACGTTAATTAATCGCGTGATGCGGAAGAAGAGCCAAGTCGACCCCAAGCGCGGGCTAATCCGCAGGATGAAGCTGATGGACAATGGAGCGAGTATCGGAATAAAGGCTTATCGTCAAGTGGACGTCATCTAACAACACTAACCTAGTGTTACTCAGGCAAGCCCCGGTGCATTTGTCACCCTCCTTGATGTTTTTAAAATCTTTCTCACTTGATTGATGCATTAGGTGATAGGAGTTGATTGCTAAAACAATTCCTGCATTACCTTCCTTGAATTTGATTACCCTCCTTGATCACCCGTTTTACAAAAGATTTTTGATGCTTAGCCTTGCTTTAGAAAAACAAAATGTTTTGTTTTTACAAAATATGATGTGGCAAAAGTGGGTGGGATGTTTTCGAAAATAAAACTTGATGGTGGATCCATCATGGCCGTGATGGGTTCAACATCGGAAAAGATGTACCTCTGCCAGGTACCAAACTTTGGGTTTAAAATGATTAAGCTGAGACCGGGCGGGTGACTTGCACGAGAAAGAGAGTCTCGGTGTAGTGTCTCCGTCTGAGTCGATTAAGGACCGTCTCGATGTAGGCTTGCTGACCGAGGACCCTTTAACTGGTCACATGCCTCGTCATGGGTAAGCCTTGCCTCGGGCAGACTAAGGCCAGAATAAGATAACACGAAATGGGCGTGGAGCGGTGGTGAGAGTAGTGTGTACCCTCCGTGGCAAGAGGCTGGACGGTGGTGTATCTGTGCTCTCGGTTCGCGTGAACCTGATCTGGTCTTAAGAACCCCGGTGGCGGGTTGACATATGCAAGGGTTAAGTGCTACATATGTCGTGTGATCGCAGATCCTCAGCTGAGTATAATCGATTCGGATCACCGTACCTTCGCGGTTATGAAGACTTGGTCACTGCCCTATACGTAGAACTCCAGTAAAGATGAATGAAAGGTTTGTTAAGAAATTGGCTAGTGCAGGTTAAGTGATTGAACTAGGTTAGAAAGAACTCTAGATGCAGGTAACTTTACCTAACCTGACAATAAAATTGGATTTTAAGGATCCACTCGTAGTAAGCTTTTCTGCAAAACAGAGTCTTTGATTCTTGATAAGCCATACCTTGACTCCCTCTAGCCAACATACCCTTGAGAGTCTTTTCTTTAGTCGGGTAAGTCTTGCTGAGTAATTCCGTACTCAGGGTTTTATTCCCTGTTGTTTTTCAGGTTCTAACCTTGTGCTGCTGTGATGGTGTTAAGTGCCGGTGGGCTCGGCCTTCTTATAAGTCTAAGTAACCCTTCTATACTTCTTATTGAGGATGGTCATTTGAGCTAGCATATATTTCAAACTTATACTTTTGTAACCACTCCGATAAAATAATATAAAATTTTTGTAACTTGTAAAATTTGGTAATAGTATTTCCGCTGCAAAAATGTTGGTGTGTGTGATTTGTGTTACTTAATCCCGCGGTTCTGGTTGAAAGTGGTTTATCCGATGTCCTTGGGGCAATCGAACAGATCCTGTTGAGTTATCTGGTGCACATGCATGGTCGTCTGAGGTCTTTGGGACAAGGACAGGTGCATGTGGGCCCAATAACTTGGAGGTTCTGCCACACGTTGTAGTGACAAGCTTCTTCCTGTTCTCCTTTGAGGGCGGAGATACCAGAAGAGCAGGTTGACAAGCCTTTACCTCATTTGCTTCCTTTTTCCTTGTGATCCGTGTCCATTTTTCTGTAGAAGAGGTGGACAGCGGAGTTCTCCGGGTAGATGGATCCTCTGTTCCCGGCTTGCAGGAGGTAGTCTTCACTCGGAGCACTGGAGGTTGCGCTTTTTCCTTCTTTGCTCCGACTTTCCTGGAGATTGTTGAGGAAGGCTTTTTCTCCGGTGGATCCGCGATGCGATGTAGAGTTCCTTCTTCGTCTGCCACGGACGAAATGGTTCCGAAGCAGAACACGGACCCAGGGCGGAGGATGATCTTGTGCTAGAAAGTGATGGCCATTGAGCTAGCTTGGATTAGTGACACACCCCCTACTTGGCGCGCCAGCTATCGGTGTTTAGGGTCCGACCACGCACCCGGGGTTGCCCCTCGAGGTGCTTTTGGAGTAGGACGGTGTTACCGATTATAGCTCAATGGTTCGTGCTAGATGCACGAGAGACAGTAGACGATTTTGCACAGGTTCGGGCCGCTTTGAGACGCGAAACACCCTATGTCCTGGTGTGGATCTTTTATGGGGTGGGTTATAGAGGAATTCTCTAGCACGAGGGATGCTAGAGAGCTAGGTGGATGGCTGATGAATGAGATGAAGATAATTTTGATGGGGTGCCCCTAGGCCTTATATACTCGACCGCGGGGCGATACATGCGGATATGATAACAACGTGCGCCTAAGAAATAGTGAACCGACTAAACTTATCTTCCTATGATCCTGTCGACTTATCATTGATTAGTTCCAACGTCTGAGGGTGCTGTGCGGGAGAATTGGATCACTACTGCGGATAGCGCTTGAACTCAGCGAACCGCATGGGTTTGAGTTGATCTGATCTCGTGTTGATCCAATCTGCCGAAAGTTCTTCCCCTGGCCCACGAAGGGATGGCCTTGCGAAATAATGGGCCTGGGGCCCTTCGTGAGGCCTTCTTGCCTTCTAGTGGACCCGGGGGATATCTGTCCCCCACAGCAATAGCAACACTACCCAATAATTCATTTGTTTGTAAGGTGTAGTGTAAACAAAACTAGATAACCTATTAGGTCCCATCAGCTTAATCTCAGTGTGCCACATTGATTAATAGAATCATTATTAGGTCAAATAAAGTGATCAAGGACACAACTTGTCTTATACCTGCAAATCTAGGTGGTCCAAATGCTTCCCCAAAAGTTGGGATTCCGATTCCTAGCCACCTCGCTTCTATGCGTAACAATACATACAAACAAACAAATAATGGATATGGTAACATTACACCAAAACACGAGAACAAAACTGCATAAAAATATTCTATGTAGCGTTGCGAGATCATTAGTTCGAGAACCACTAAAATCGGAGTTACGGTTGGGAAGATATGGTTTTTCGGAAGGTTTAGATGATTAACTATGAAAACTATGTTTCTATGTTGATTCTATAAATCATGCGAGAAAGATATTAACGAAATAACTAATACAACTTTAATCTAAAGTATACCTTTGTCGGCGTTCCGAGACCGGGGGGTCCCTGAGCCGACGAGTGAATGTCGCCGCGTGCCCCAGCCCAGATGGGTTGAGCGCGAGGGCGAGCGCGAAGGGGGGAGAGCGAGGCGGCCGGAGACCGGCGTGAGAGAGGTGGGAATCCCGTGGCCTTCATGTTCGTCCCGCGCCCAGGTCGGGTGCGCTTGCAGTAGGGGGTTACAAGCATCCACGCGGGAGAGGGAGCGAGCAGCCTCCAGCGAGCGCCTGTCTCGTCCTCGTCCCCGCGCGGCCAACCCTCTCTAAGAGGGCCCTGGTCCTTCCTTTTATAGGCGTAAGGAGAGGATCCAGGTGTACAATGGGGGGTGTAGCAGAGTGCTACGTGTCTAGCGGAGGAGAGCTAGTGCCCTAAGTACATGCCGTTGTGGCAGCCGGAGAGATTTTGGCACCCAGCTGGTGTGATGTCGTGGCCGTCGGAGGAGCGATGGAGCCTGGCGGAGGGATAGCTGTCGGAGCGGTTGAATCCTTGTTGACGTCCTCTTGCTTCCGTAAGGGGGCTGAGAGCCGCCGTCGTCACAGAGTATGCAGGGCGCCATCATTGCCTATCTGGCGGGGCGAGCCAGATGGGACGCCGGTCTTGTTTCCTGCGGCCCAAGTCAGCTCGGGGTAGGGTGATGATGGTGCCTCCTGTTGACGTGGCTGGTCTACGCCCTAGGTTGGGCGATGTGGAAGCTCCTCCGAAGCCGAGGTCGAGTCTGTCTTCCGTGGCCGAGGTCGGGTCCGAGCCCCAGGTTCGGGCGAGGCGGAGATCGCCGGCTGGTGCCGGGGCGGAGTCCGAACCCTGGGGTCGGGCGAAGCGGAGTTCGTCGTCTTCTGGGGCCGAGCCCAAGTCCAAGCCCTGGGTCGGGCGAGGCGGAGATCGTCGTCTTCTGGGACTTAGCCCGAGTCCGAGCCCTAGGTCGGGCGAGGCGGAGGTCGTCGCCTTCCGGGACTTAGCTCGAGTCCGAGCCCTGGGTCGGGCGAGGCGAAGGTCGTCGCCTTCCGGGACTTAGCCCGAGTCCGAGCCCTGGGTCGGGCGGAGTTCGTCGTCTTCCGGGACTTAGCCCGAGTCCGAGCCCTAGGTCGGGCGGAGTTCGTCGTCTTCTGGGACTTAGCCCGAGTCCGAGCCCTGGGTCGGGCGGAGTTCGCCGTCTTCCGGGTCTTAGCCCGAGTCCGAGCCCTGGGTCGGGCGGAGTTCGCCGTCTTCCGGGACTTAGCCCGAGTCCGAGCCCTGGGTCGGGCGGAGCGGAGCTTCCTATGGTGCCTTTGGCCGGGCCTGACTGCCTGTCAGTCTAACTCTGTCAAGTGGCACCGCAGTCGGAGTGGTGCAGGCGGCGCTGTCCTCCTATCAGGCCGGTCAGTGGAGCGGCGAAGTGACGGCGGTCACTTCGGCTCTGCCGGCTGGGGGGCGTGCGTCAGGATAAAGGTGTCAGGCCACCTTTGCATTAAATGCTCCTGCGATTTGGTCGGTCGGCGCGGCGATTTGGTTAGGGTTGCTTCTTGGCGAAGGCAGGGCCTCGGGCGAGCCGAAAACATGTTCGCCGCTGAAGGGGGGCCTCGGGCGAGACGGAAATCCTCCGGGGTCGGCTGCCCTTATCCGAGGCTAGGCTCGGGCGAGGCGTGATTGGGTCCCTCGAATGGACCGATCCCTGACTTATTCGCACCCATCAGGCCTTTGCAGCTTTGTGCTGATGGGGGTTACCAGCTGAGAATTAGGAGCCTTGAGGGTACCCCTAATTATGGTCCCCGACAGTAGCCCCCGAGCCTCAAAGGGAGTGCTTGCACTCGCTTGGAGGCTTTCGTCGCACTTTTTTGCAAGGGGACCAGCCTTTCTCGGTGCGTTTTGTTCCGGTGGGTGCGCGCGAGCGCACCCGTCGGGTGTAGCCCCCGAGGCCTCGGAGGAGTGGTTTCACTCCTTCGAGGTCTTAATGCCTTGCGTAGTGCTTCGGCTGGTGTGGTCGTTCCCTCATGCGAGCTGGCCGTAGCCCAGGTGTACGGTCGGGTCCCAAGTTCTCGGGCTGGTATGTTGACGCTGTCAACGGTTCGGCCAGGGCCGGGTTTGCGAGAGCAGCCCCCGAGCCTCTGCACGGAGCGAGAGGGCGGTCAGGGGTAGACTCGGCTTTTTTACATACGCCCCTGCGTCACCTTTCCGCAAGGAGGAGGGGGGGAAAGCGCCATGTTGCCCTCGATGGGCGCCGAACATGGTGTCTCCGATGAGCTGCAAGCGGGTAATCCGAGTGGACGTTCGTGCCCCGTTCGTTAGGGGTCGGCTAGGGGCCCAGAGGCACGCCCAAAAGTACCTGCGGGTGATTTGCCAGACCCGGTCCCCTGGTGACGGGGTCCGAGGGCTCGATGCCTCCCTTTGATGGGATTCTGTTACAAGATCGTTCCCGCTGGTCTCGGAAATGTCCTAGGGTACCTCGGGAGCGCAGCTCGAGCCTTGGTTATGTATCGAACGTACCCATGGTCATCCCTCGCTCGGCGTCTGAGGCGGCTGTGAACCCTTCGGGGGCCAGCCTTCGAACCCCTGATCAGTAATGGGCACGGAGCCCGAGTAGCCTGAGGCAGCCGTGGAACCCTTTCGAGGGGCCGGCCTTCGAACCTCTGACCAGTAGTGGGTGTAGGGCCCATGCGATCTGAGGCAGCTGTCGAACCCTTCCGGGGGGGCCAGCCTTCGAACCTCTGATCAGTAGGGGGGCTCGGAGCCTGGTTCCTTCTCGGGGAAGGATCCTTTTTGGGGTATCCCCCTTTCCCGGTCCCTGTTGCAAGAGAGAGAAAGAGGAAAAACGGAAAAGGATACGAAATCGAACGATGCGGCGTACCTTTTTTTGACGCGGTCATTACGGCGAAGGGAAGCGTCGCTCGCTTCTCCTGCCAGAGGCGCCGCGTGTCCCGCCGCGGAGTTGATGCGACAGGGCGAGTAGTTCGCAGGGTAGCCGTTGTGCGTGTGTGAGCCGTTCGAGGAACGGGTCATGGGCGCGTTGTCTTCACGCCGTGAGAGAGGGTTCTCTCGCTGCCCCCGGATGGGACGTAAGCTTAGCTGACGACGTGACCGCTGCACCTTCCCGCCTGCCACCGCCATTACTGCCGGCCCGTCTTCGGCCGTATTGACTGTCGCGCCAGGCTGGAGCTGCTGGGTCGTACGCTGGGTGGCCTCGAGTCGCGGTATTGGTTCCGCAGTCGAGGAGGCGCGGTGGTGGCGCAGGTGGCGGTGCAGTTACTCACACGTAGCAACCGGCGCGCCGGTTGCATGACGCGTGGGCCTGGGCCTCCATGCCGGGCGTGTTGAGAGTCGGAGAAGTGCGCCCTCTTGGCGCGGTTGCATGCCGCCTGCACGGCTGCCCGCCCTTTCACCCGTTGGTCTGGGCAAAAGTGGAGAGTCACTTGTAACCGCTGGGCGGTTGTACGCACCGCGCACGGCGGTTTGGCCTCTTCTGCTCTGAGCCGGCTTGCATGACGCGTGGGACCCAGCCCCCGCGCCGTAGGGGAGGACCTTGGAGTGTGTTGGAGAAGACTCAGCCCGTGACGGCTGGGGGCACAAGTAGGGAGAACCGCCTTTAAAAGGAGGGTGACCCCCTTGGAAGGCGACCATGTCTTCGCGCTCCCTTATGCATCGTGTCTTCCCACCTTCCAAGCCCCCGGATGGGGGAGATCCGCCGTCTTTCCGCCTCGTCATTGGGGGAACACAACTCCGTGGGAGTTGGCACCTTTCAGCCATCGTTCAGCTTCAAGGATTTTCATCATGCAGCCCGGCCGCACCCCTCCACCGGCGGTCACCCAAGACGGTGACCACCAGCTTGATGGTGGGGAGAAGCGGACCGGGCTGCTGCCTCCGCCCTGCCCTCAGCTTCAAGGATCTTCATCACCCTTGCTGGGGCGGAGGGTGAGGTGAGTCGGGAGGCTGCCTCCGCGTGGGTCGGTAACCCTTTTCTTCCCCCGGCGTCTGGGGGAGAAAGGCATCTCCTAGCTCCGCGGAGGCTTCCCCCAGGCATGCCGGGGTAGGCGGACCGCCGCTGCTCAGCCAGGGTGCAGCATTCCGTCCTCCGTCCGGCCATGTCCAGGCCTTGCTCGCGCCGACAGCCGCATCAGTGGGTCGCCCAGCACGTCGTGTGCCGCGAGGGCGGCGCTCATGTTCTGGGCGGCTCCGGCGAGGGCGGGGACTTGCCGGTGCGCTTTGAGGCGTCTGGCGCCCACTGGCGCGGTGCTGAGGTGGTGGCAGCCGGAGAAGGCTTCTCTGTCAATGAGATCGCCAACTCTGGCCGCACCCCTGGGCCTCCGTCTTTCGGCCTGAATGGTTGGTTCTCGTCCTCGGTGAACGAGATCCCCGTGCCGTAGCGCCCGCCCGGAAGCCGCTGCTGAAGCTGCTTCGCCGCCCAGGGTGGAGGCCATCGTTGCTGCTGCCGGAACGGGCGACGGCGAGCCACCCGTCGGCCTTCTGTTGCTCCGCAGGCCCCCCAATCGCGTGGGGTTGCTCGTACCTGCGGAGGTGGAACCGGAGTTCCGTTTGTAATGGCATTTTAATGCCGGTGTTTTTGTTCATTGTGGCTGTCGGGGCCTGAACATGTATGTACTTTCGGCACGGAGCCGTGTTTTTTCCTCATTTTCGAGCACTAAGACTCGCCTGTTGGTTGTCTGAACCGCTTCACCAAGCGTGAGTCGCCCCGTGTAAAGGTGACGAGTGAGGTATCCGTATCCCGGAGGCGTAGGAGTCCCTCGGCTCGGTCAGCCTTGTTGTCCGAGGCTTCTCTAGCTTAATTAAGGGAACTCCTCGGCCGCTCTTCGGTGAGCCGAGGCCAGGGGTAGCGGCGTCAACATGAACAGAGGCAGAGTTGGCTCGAAAAGAAAACCTGGTTGGCCGGAGCCTGGCCGGGTCGTCCGTTAGCGGGACTGACGCCGGAATTGACCAGCCGAGGCCTCGGGTCGGGTTGACGTCCTTGGAGGACAGCTGGCCGAGGCCCCGGGGTGACCGGCCGAGCCGCCTGCTCGGGCCGGATTCCCGAGAAGACCCTGGCAGCGATGGCCCGGGCATGGCGATGACGTCGTCCTTCAGAGTGGAGACCTTCGGACCGCGTCGCCGTCCGAGGCTAGGTCGGACCTCGCCGAAGGCGTTGTCGATGCCGAGGGTGCTGCTGCTCCCTTCCAGCGTTAAGACCCGAGCCTGCAGGATCGGATTATCTTGTAGCGTGTGTTCCCTGCGGCCGCTGAGGCCAAAACACACCTTCGCCGTGTTTGTAAAGCCGCGTCTCCTTTCCTCTTGTTTCGAGTATCTGGACCTTTTTGTTGGTAACAGAAATGTTTGTGCGAGCGAGAGTTGCTTCTCGCGGAAGGTGACGAGTGAGGTATCCGAATCCCGGAGGCGTAGGAGTCCCTCGGCTTGGTCGGCCTTGCCGCTTACACGCACTCTTACCCGTCCAAGGGGCTCTGTTCCCGACGCAGTCAAGAAGGCTCGAGAAATCGCTTCGGCAGAAGAGCTTCCGAACGTGAAGACTTGTTCGGTCCGCGGGATCACTTATCCGAACGTGAGTTACTTATCGCAGAAGGTGATGAGTGAGGTATCCGTATCCCGGAGGCGTAGGAGTCCCTCGGCTCGGTCAGCCTTGGCTGCTTACGTGTACTCCGTCGTTTTCAGGATCCACTTTCGAAGTAGTCAAACAGCCCGAAAGACCTTCTGGCAGAAAAGATCTTTTTTCGAGGAAAATTTCGACACAGAGGGGGTTCCCCCCCCCCCCTTTTAGCCCCCGAGGGAGGGTCGGGCTTTGCCGAGGCAAGGCTGACCCTTCCATGACGACTAAACTTTTGCTGGGCGCGAGGTATATGAACAACTTGAAAACATCTTAAGGGTAGAAGCGACGTAGCTGTTGGATGTTCCAAGCGTTGTCGTAGACCTCGCCTTGACTGTTGGCCAGCTTGTACGTTCCGGGCTTCAGAACTTTGGCGATGACGAATGGCCCCTCCCAGGGAGGCGTGAGCTTGTGCCGCCCTCAGGCATCTTGTCGCAGCCAAAGCACCAGGTCGCCCACCTAGAGGTCTCGGGACCGGACCCCTCGGGCGTGGTAGCGTCGCAGGGACTGCTGGTATCGCGCCGAGTGTAGTAAGGCCTTGTCCCGAGCCTCCTCCAGCTGGTCCAGCGAGTCTTCTCGGCTAGCTTGGTTGCTTTAGTCGGTGTAGGCCCTCGACCTCGGGGAGCCGTATTCCAGGTCTGTGGGCAAGACAACCTCGGCCCCATAGACTAGGAAGAACGGCGTGAAGCCCGTGGCTCGGCATGGTGTTGTCCTCAGACTCCAGACCACCGAGGGGAGTTCCTTCAACCATCGCTTGCCGAACTTGTTGTGGTCGTTGTAGATCCGAGGCTTAAGCCCTTGTAGAATCATGCAGTTGGCACGCTCTACTTGCCCATTTGACATGGGGTGAGCCACGGCGGCCCAGTCCACCCAGATGTGGTGGTCCTCGCAGAAGTCCAGGAACTTTCTACCGGTGAACTGGGTGCCGTTGTCGGTGATGATGGAGTTCGGGACCCCGAAGCGGTGGATGATGTTGGTGAAGAACGCCACCGCCTGCTCGGACCTGATGTTGTTCAGGGGTCGGACCTCGATCCACTTAGAGAATTTGTCGATGGCGACCAGCAGGTGCGTGTAGCCCCCGGGTGCCTTCTGCAAGGGGCCGACGAGGTCCAGACCCCACACAGCAAAAGGCCAGGTGATGGGTATCGTCTGCAGAGCCTGAGTGGGCAGGTGGGTCTTCCTTGCGTAGAACTGGCACCCTTCGCAGGTGCAGACAATTCTAGTGGCGTCGGCCACCACCGTCGGCTAGTAGAAGCCTTGCCGGAAAGCATTTCCGACAAGGGCTTGAGGCGCTGCGTGATGGCCGCAAGCCCCCGAGTGTATCTCTCGCAAGAGTTCCTGACCTTCGGCGACGGAGATGCATCGCTGGAGGATGCCTGAGGGGCTACGGTGGTAGAGCTCCTTCTCATCTCCCAGCAAGACGAACGACTTGGCACACCGCGCCACCCGCCGAGCTTCGGCTCGGTCGGAGGGTAGCTCTCCTTGGTGGAGATATTGCAGGTACGGGGTCTGCCAGTTTTGATCAGGCGTGACCCCACTTCGCTCCCCCCCCCCGACGTGCAGCGTCTCGCCCTCGGGGGCCGAGGGTACCTCGGGCCGAACCGAGGATGCCTCGGACCGAGCCGAGGGTGCCTCGGGATGATCCGAGGGTGCCTCGGGCTGGGCCGAGGGTGCCTCGGGCTTGGGCGTGTCGTCAATCTTGACGGAGGGTTGATGCAGATCCCAGGAGAAGACGTCCGGGGGAACCGTCGTTCGCCCCGAGGCTATTTTAGCCAGCTCGTCCGCAGTCTCGTTGTAGCGCCGAGCGATGTGGTTGAGCTCGAGCCCGTAGAACTTGTCTTCCAGGCGCCGAACTTCATCGCAGTAGGCCTCCATCTTCGGGTCGCGGCAGTGGGAGTTCTTCATGACTTGGTCGATGAGGAGCTGCGAGTCACCGCGAGCATCGAGGCGTCGGACCCCTAGCTCGATGGCGATCCGCAACCCGTTGACCAGAGCTTCGTACTCAGCCACATTGTTGGATGCCGGGAAATGGAGGCGTAGCACATAGCGTAGGTGCTTCCCGAGGGGTGAGATGAAGAGTAGGCCTGCGCCGGCTCCTGTCTTCATCAGCGACCCGTCGAAGAACATGGTCCAGAGCTCCGGTTGGATTGGAGCCGTCGGTAGCTGGGTATCGACCCATTCAGCTACGAAGTCCGCCAAGACCTGGGACTTGATGGCCTTCCGAGGGGCGAACGAGATCGTCTCGCCCATGATTTCCACCGCCCACTTTGCAATCCTACCCGAGGCCTCTCGGCACTGGATGATCTCCCCCAGGGGGAAGGATCACACCACAGTTACCGGATGAGACTCGAAGTAGTGTCACAGCTTCCACCGCGTTAGGATCACCGCGTACAGCAGCTTCTGAATTTGTGGGTAGCGGATCTTGGTTTCGGACAGTACCTCGCTGACGAAGTAGACTGGCCTCTGGACGGGCAATGCATGCCCCTCTTCTTGCCTTTCGACCACAATCGCGGCGCTAACCACCTGAGTGGTCACGACGACGTAGACCAAGAGGGCTTCTCCGGTAGCTGGGGGCACCAAGATAGGCGCCTTCGTGAGGAGCGCCTTCAGGTTCCCGAGGGCTTCCTCGGCCTCAGGGGTCCAAGTGAAGCACTCGGCCTTCCTTAAGAGGCGGTACATAGGTAGACCTCTTTCGCCGAGGCGTGAGATGAAGCGGCTTAGAGCCGCGAGACATCCCATGACCCTCTGTACGCCTTTCAAGTCCTTGATGGGCCCCATGCTGGTGATGGCTGCGATCTTCTCCGGGTTGGCTTTGATGCCCCGCTCGGAGACGATGAACCCCAAGAGCATGCCTCGGGGTACTCCGAAAACACACTTTTCGAGATTGAGCTTGATGTCTTTCGCCTTGAGGCATCGGAATGTCACTTCAAGGTCGGAAAGGAGGTCGGAGGCTTTCCTCGTCTTGACTACGATGTCATCGACGTAGGCCTCGACCGTGCGGCCAATGTGTTCGCTGAACACATGGTTCATGCACCGCTGGTACGTCGCGCCCGCATCCTCAAGCCGAACGGCATGGTGACATAGCAGTACATGCCGAAGGGTGTGATGAAAGAAGTCGCGAGCTGGTCGGACTCTTTCATCCTGATTTGATGATACCGTGAGTAGGCATCGAGGAAAGACAGGGTTTCGCACCCAGCAGTGGAATCCACGATTTGGTCGATGCGAGGCAGAGGGTAGGGAACCTTCGGACATGCTTTGTTGAGACCAGTGTAGTCTACACACATCCGCCATTTCCCCCCTTTCTTTCTCACAAGCACAGGGTTGGCAAGCCATTCCGGATGGAATACCTCTTTGATGAACCCTGCCGCCATTAGCTTGTGGATCTCCTCGCCTATGGCTCTGCGCTTCTCCTCGTCGAATCGGCGCAGTGGCTGCTTGATGGGTCGGGCTCCGGCTCGGATGTCCAGCGAGTGCTCGGCGACATCCCTCGGTATGCCGGGCATGTCCGAGGGACTCCACGCGAAGACGTCGGCGTTCGCGCAGAGAAAGTCGACGAGCACTGCTTCCTATTTGGGATCGAGCCCGGAGCCGATCCGGATCTGCTTGGAGGTGTCGCCGCTGGGGTCGAGGGGGACGGACTTAACCGTCTCCGCTGGTTCAGAGTTGTCGGCATGACGCTTCACGTCTGGCACCTCCTTAGAGAGGCTTTCCAGGTCGGCGATGAGGGCCTCGGACTCGGTGAGGGCCTCGGCGTACTCCACGCACTCCACGTCGCATTCGAACGCATGTTTGTACGTGGGGCCGACGGTGACGACCCCGTTGGGGCCCGACATCTTGAGCTTCAGGTAGGTGTAGTTGGGGACGGCCATGAACTTCGCGTAGCATGGCCTCCCCAGTACCGCGTGGTAGGTCCCTCGGAACCCGACCACCTCGAACGTCAGGGTCTCCCTTCGGAAGTTGGAGGGTGTTCCGAAGCAGACGGGAAGGTCGAGCTGTCCGAGGGGTTGGACGCGCTTCCCGGGAATGATCCCATGGAAGGGCGCAGCGCCTGTCCGGACAGAGGACAGATCGACACGCAGGAGCCTGAGGGTCTCGGCGTAGATGATGTTGAGGCTACTGCCTCTGTCCATGAGGACCTTGGTGAGCCTGACGTCGCCGATGATGGGGTCGACGACGAGCGGGTACTTCCCCGGGCTCGGCACATGGTCGGGGTGATCGTCTCGGTCGAAGGTGATGGGCTTGTCGGACCAGTCCAGATAGACTGGCGCCGCCACCTTGACCGAGCAGACCTCCCGGCGCTCTTGCTTGTGGTGCCGAGCCGAGGCATTCGCCGCTTGCCCACCATAGATCATGAAGCAGTCGCGGACCTCGGGGAACTCTCCTGCCTGGTGATCTTCCTTCTTGTCGTCGTCGCGGGCCTTGCCACCCTCCGCGGGTGGCCCGGCCCTGTGGAAGTGGCGCCGAAGCATGAAGCACTCCTCAAGGGTGTGCCTGACGGGTCCCTGGTGATAGGGGCACGACTCCTTGAGCATCTTGTCGAAGAGGTTGGCACCTCCGAGGGGCTTCCGAGGGTTCTTGTACTCGGCGGCGGCGACAAGGTCCGCGTCGGCGGCGTCGCGTTTCGCTTGCGACTTCTTCTTGCCCTTCTTCTTGGCGTCGCGCTGAGTTGACGCCTCGGGAGTATCTTCCGATGAGCGGCCTTGGGGCTGCTTGTCCTTTCGGAAGATGGCCTCGACCGCCTCCTGGCCGGAGGCGAACTTGGTGGCGATGTCCGTCAGCTCGCTCGCCCTGGTGGGGGTCTTGCGACCCAGCTTGCTCACTAGGTCACGGCAGGTGGTGCCAGCGAGGAACACGTCGATGACATCCGAGTCGGTGATGTTGGGCAGCTCGGTGCGCTGCTTCGAGAATCGCCGGATGTAGTCCCGGAGAGACTCTCCCGGCTGCTGTCGGCAGCTTCGGAGGTCCCAGGAATTCCCGGGGCGCACATACGTGCCCTGGAAATTGCCGGCGAAAGCTTGGACTAGGTCGTCCCAGTTGGAGATCTGCCCCGGAGGCAGGTGCTCCAACCAGGCACGAGCGGAGTCGGAGAGGAACAGGGGGAGGTTGCGGATGATGAGGTTGTCATCGTCCGTTCCACCCAGTTGGCAGGCCAGACGGTAGTCCGCGAGCCACAGTTCCGGTCTCGTCTCCCCCCCGTACTTTGTGATAGTAGTCGGGGGTCGGAACCGGGTCGGGAACGGCGCCCGTCGGATGGCTCGGCTGAAGGCTTACGGACCGGGTGGTTCAGGCGAGGGACTCCGATCCTCCCCGCTGTCGTAGCGTCCCCCGCGCCTGGGGTGGTAGCCTCGGCGCACCCTCTCATCGAGGTGGGCCCGACGGTCGCGGTGATGGTGCTCGTTGCCGAGGCGACCCGGGGCCGCAGGCGCGGTGTTGCGCGTGCGCTCGGTGTAGGCCGAGGCTTCCCGCATGAATCGGGAAGTCGCGGCATGAGGTTCCGAGGGGTACCCCTGCCTTCGGGGGGCAGAGCTCTCGGCCCGTCGGACCGCGGCGCCTTCCAGGAGATTCTTGAGCTCTCCCTGGATTCGCCGCCCCTCGGTGGTTGATGGCTCCGGCATCGCGCGAAGAAGCATTGCTGCTGCTGCCAGGTTCTGGCCGACCCCACTGGATGCGGGTGGTGGCCTGACCCTGATGTCGTCGGTGATGCGGTGCTGGAAGCCCTGGGGTAGATGACGTATTTCTCCGGCCGGAGGTTGGCCTGCCCATGCCTGCCCGATGTCCCGACGGATCGGCTCAAGCGCTCCTGCTCCCTCGTCGAGCCTGGCCTGCACCCCGCGGATTTGCTCGAGCTGTGGGTCATGGCCCCCCGCCTGAACGGGGACCACAGCTAGCTCCCATGGGATGTCAACGCGAGGCACCGTCCTAGGGAGGTCACCGTCCTCCGGCATGCCGAGATGGTTGCCTTCGGGGGGACCCCCTAGATCGACGTGGAAGCATTCGCGACTTGGGCCGCAGTCCTCGTCGCCGAGGCTACAGCTACCGTTGGAACAGTCGAAAAGGCAGTAGTCGCATGCGGTCATGAAGTCCCACATGGCACTGGGGTTGCCAAGTCCAGAGAAATCCCAACAGATGCTGGGCTCGTCGTCTTCCTCGGACCCAGAGGGCCCGTAGGTCGAGACGTCCGTCAGCCGGTCCCAAGGTGACCGCATACGAAACTCCAGAGGGTTTGGACTCGCCTCAACAAGAGCGCCCGCCAAAGCGGGGCCACTAGGCGGGTCGAGGTTGAATCCGAAAGACGTGGGATGGGAATCGGTCGGTACCTTTTGGTCGACGGGCGGCGATGAGGTCACGTCGGGGACTAACTGCGCCGTCGTCTCAGGTACGAGGGTGACGTCCGGCAAGCTTTTCGCGAGCGTGCTGGCGTCGTCCGCTTGCTCGAGATTGGCGTGTCGCGGGGAGACGGCGCTCGCCTTCGTCTCAAACGCGAGGTCGACGCCCGGTGCGCCCCCCGTCGGGGCGCTGGGGCCGCCGACTCGCTCGACAGCCGACGAGGCGCTGTCCCCTGCTTGGCCTTGGTTGCCCCGCTTCCTCCTCCGTCGGCGGGGGAGAGGACGGGGTGAGCTCGAAGGTTGTTCTTCCACCATGCGGGGAAGACGTCGCCGATTCCGCCCGCCGGCGGGCGGGTTGTCGGCCGCCACTGTCGTTGTCGCACGGCGGTGGGAGGAGTATCATGTCGTAGCTGCCGTCGAGGGACATGAACTCAAGACTCCCGAGACGGAGCACCGTCCCGGTTTGGAGAGGTTGCTGGAGACTGCCCATCTGGAGCTTGACGGGAAGCTGTTCGTCAACACGCAGCAGTCCCCTACCTGGCGCGCCAACTGTCGGCGTTCCGAGACCGGGGGGTCCCTGAGCCGCGAGTGAATGTCGCCGCGTGCCCCAGCCCAGATGGGTCGAGCGCGAGGGTGAGCGCGAAGGGGGGAGAGCGAGGCGGCCGGAGACCGGCGTGAGAGAGGTGGGAATCCCGCGGCCTTCGTGTTCGTCCTGCGCCCAGGTCGGGTGCGCTTGCAGTAGGGGGTTACAAGCGTCCACGCGGGAGAGGGAGCGAGCGGCCTCCAGCGAGCGCCTGTCTCGTCCTCGTCCCCGCGCGGCCAACCCTCTCTAAGAGGGCCCTGGTCCTTCCTTTTATAGGCGTAAGGAGAGGATCCAGGTGTACAATGGGGGTGTAGTAGAGTGCTACGTGTCTAGCGGAGGAGAGCTAGCGCCCTAAGTACATGCCGTTGTGGCAGTCGGAGAGATTTTGGCACCCAACTGGTGTGATGTCGTGGCCGTCGGAGGAGCGATGGAGCCTGGCGGAGGGACAGCTGTCGGAGCGGTTGAATCCTTGCTGACGTCCTCTTGCTTCCGTAAGGGGGCTGAGAGCCGCCGTCGTCACAGAGTATGCAGGGCGCCATCATTGCCTATCTGGCGGGGCGAGCCAGATGGGACGTCGGTCTTGTTTCCTGCGGCCCGAGTCAGCTCGGGGTAGGGTGATGATGGCGCCTCCTATTGACGTGGCTGGTCTACGCCCTAGGTTGGGCGATGTGGAAGCTCCTCCGAAGCCGAGGTCGAGTCTGTCTTCCGTGGCCGAGGTCGGGTCCGAGCCCCAGGTTCGGGCGAGGCGGAGATCGCCGGCTGGTGCCGGGGCGGAGTCCGAACCCTGGGGTCGGGCGAAGCGGAGTTCGTCGTCTTCTGGGGCCGAGCCCAAGTCCGAGCCCTGGGTCGGGCGAGGCGGAGATCGTCGTCTTCTGGGACTTAGCCCGAGTCCGAGCCCTAGGTCGGGCGAGGCGGAGGTCGTCGCCTTCTGGGACTTAGCCCGAGTCCGAGCCCTGGGTCGGGCGGAGTTCGTCGTCTTCCGGGACTTAGCCCGAGTCCGAGCCCTGGGTCGGGCGGAGTTCGTCGTCTTCCGGGACTTAGCCCGAGTCCGAGCCCTGAGTCGGGCGGAGTTCGCCGTCTTCCGGGTCTTAGCCCGAGTCCGAGCCCTGGGTCGGGCGGAGTTCGCCGTCTTCCGGGACTTAGCCCGAGTCCGAGCCCTGGGTCGGGCGGAGCGGAGCTTCCTATGGTGCCTTTGGTCGGGCCTGACTGCCTGTCAGTCTCACTCTGTCAAGTGGCACCGCAGTCGGATTGGCGCAGGCGGCGCTGTCCTCCTGTCAGGCCGATCAGTGGAGCGGCGAAGTGATGGCGGTCACTTCGGCTCTGCCGGCTGGGGGCGTGCGTCAGGATAAAGGTGTCAGGCCACCTTTGCATTAAATGCTCCTGCGATTTGGTCGATCGGCGCGACGATTTGGTCAGGGTTGCTTCTTGGCGAAGGCAGGGCCTCGGGCGAGCCGGAAACATGTTCGCCGCTGAAGGGGGGCCTCGGGCGAGACGGAAATCCTCCGGGGTCGGCTGCCCTTGTCCGAGGCTAGGCTTGGGCGAGGCATGATCAGGTCCCTCGAATGGACCGATCCCCGACTTATTCGCACTCATCAGGCCTTTGCAGCTTTGTGCTGATGGGGGTTACCAGCTGAGAATTAGGAGCCTTGAGGGTACCCCTAATTATGGTCCCCGACAACCTTGTTTGGAAATCATATTTTAATCAGATTATGGATGAATCAATTATAATATCATATTTAACTTGTATTAGAAAAGTTAATTTGATAGCTCGAGGTTAAACAAATTAGTTATTTATTTTTGAGAACATGTTTCATGATAAAATAAAGTTACTAAAGTGTAGGCAATATTATTATGAAGGTAACGTAAATTAAACGGACTAAAATGGAGTTAAAATTAGTAATATATGAGTTTACTAAGTTTTTAGATTTAATTTTATATTTAAACTCATTTTCGGATTTATTTGGACTGCAATGTATGGTCTTGAAGAATATAGGGGCTATCTCATAAATAACAGGACCTGAATTAAATGTTATTTAACTCTCTTTGGACGGCGAGTTATTTTCAACATATGACAGGGGCTCTTTATGAATTTTACCATAGACCACACACGCATGCAATTTTGGTCAATTTTGGGTCGCCAGATCCCAATCCAATGCCTAAGATTACAAAGTGAACCGATATGTTGTTTTATCCCTCCGATCTTAGATCCACGGACAAGAAGCATCCACGCCTTGATCAAGCCTAAGCCCTTGGGTTAATGATCATCGACCACGGTTTAATATGTCGAAATGGTATCTCGGCTTCTAATCATGTTCGTTGCTTTTATCGATTTACGGTTCGTGCTCATCTTCAATCCCTGACTAGGGATGGGAACAGATCGGATTCGGATCGGATATTGTAAATATCTGTAATACTCAAGTTGTATACCAAGAGTAATAAAGAGAGTTCCTCATTTTGTGTGTTCCATATGCATCATAAAAAGAGCACCTATGTAATTGAGAGTGACTAAACAAAACAATTGTTCTAAAATAAGGAAAAAGTGCATTTGTTGGAGTTTTATGTGTTGTGCATTAAATAAAACCATGAGGATAAAAATAATAAGGTATTAATTATTTGAAACTTGATTTAACCCTAAATTTGAAATTAGGGTTTTGAAAATAATCAAAAAAGAAGAGATATGGAAATATAAATAAAATGTATACATAAATATCTTCAGGCTTACTATTCTTAGATGCAAAAATAAGAGTTTATAAAAGAGGATCCACAAAAGTTTGAACTAAGTCAAATTTGGTTTGAAAATGAAGAAAGAAAACAGAAAAATAAAGAAAAAGGAGAAAACCTTACCTGGGCCCTGAACTCACAATTCGGCCCACCACCCCTTTTGACCCGCGCAGTCCATCAGCCCATGAGCGTGCGCGCGCACTCCGGATCTCTGACGTACGGGACCCACCCGTCATTCGCTGTTTGCGCCGCGCTCTCCTCCTCTCGCTGCGCGGCGGGACCGCTCCGTCAGCCGGTACACAGCGCGCCGCGATCGCGTTTCACTGCCCCGCGGGACCCGCTGTCAGGTTCATCCTCAACCCGGAGACTTCGGAACAAACTCGCACGCACTCCGGCGGAACTTGCGGGCACAATTGCGGCGTTGCGGTGCGGTGTTGACCGGACTCGGGGGAATATATGCCCGAGAACCACAGTACCTTGACCCTCGATAACCCTAGGTCAGTGCCCCTCCATCGCTATTCACCGCCGCCGTAAGCAAACCGCGCTGTAGAAGCCGCCGCCAGCTGCCTGCATCTAGACTAGCGATCCACCCTCGGCGTACCGCCTATCGGGATCGCCGAGGCGCCGGGAAGCTTTCGGGGACCTTGTGCTGGCTTGGACGTCTTCGGGCGCGGTGAATTCCTCACCGGGGTGCCCTCCTCGCCGTGCCATCCGCACATCGCCATCGACGGTGCGCCTGCGGTCGCCAAACTAAGGTAATGATCATCGCCGAGCCTTCGGTTACCTCTGTGAATGCAGTACACCTGGAATCGTTGAGGATAGTGCAGCTATGGGTGCGTGATTGCTCGTCGTCGTGCGATGTCACCGTAGAGCCGCTCCGCTGCGTGAGCAGAATCCGTGCGCAGCTGATCCCTTAAATTGATAGCCTGGTGAGGTTGGTTAGGTGATCCGCTACCTAAATCTCGAGTTGAGGGTGGGAATCGGAGCTCGGGAGCGCGATTGGGTGTTCCTCCGGCGATGCTCCGCCGTGAGGAGGTGGGCGCCGCCATGGCCGTGTTCGGCTGGATGGGGGAAGTAGCGTCGACCGTTGATCTTTGGATGAACGGCCGGGATTAGAACTAGCGTACCCGTTCGCCGCGTTGGACCGTGAACCGTTGGATATTGATCGGAGGGCTCAGGGTAGATCTCGGTCATTTAGAATCTGAACCGTAAGATCTTGATCCGACGGTTCGGAGCGCGTACCGGTTCATTATAATTCAGATCTAATCCGGGCCCCTGATTTCCGATCGGACGGCCCAGATTGCACCGTACCCCTTCGCGGGTATACTTTGTTAAAGAGCCCCTGGAATATTATAGAATCAACCCGCAGTCCATGTGATACTATTCACTGAGTCTAGGATTTTATTCGCGCAGACCCCTGAGTTTTCTGGAATTTGACGCCCGGTCCAGAGGGTATTAAAAACAGAGAAATTAATATTAAAATTCATTTTTAATACAAAAACAAATCTAGAAACTTGTAAAATGCATAGAAAATTCATTTTTAGTCCAAATTGAGTCATTCCAATTTCTAAGGATTTGTAATAATATTCTTTATCATTTAGTATCACTGGTTTGACATGAAAGCAGTAATAAAATTAATTTGTCATTTAATTCTATTTTAATCACCTTAAATCTTAGGAAATTCATAACTTAAATTCTATAACTCCAAATTTAGTGATTCCAGTTGCTATAATTTCATTTTAATGTGTAGATTTTTACTGTATATTTTATTCATCTGTTTGGTGTGATGTTGATTTTGGCTATACTATGTATGTATTGTGTTGATGCGAGTAGACGAGCAAGCCACTGTGGAAACTGAGGTTCAGCAAGTAGAGGTAGCTGAGCAGGAGCTCATTACAGGCAAGTTGTGCCCTTGATCACTTACTTTTTCCCAGCCATGTTCTTATTAATTTTAATGATCTGCATAGGTTAATTTTGATGGGATCCTTTATGTACCCCAGTTTTGATTACCTCTATACCTTGTTCACCCCTGGAATATTTTTGGGTAGTACTTGCTATTGCTTTATGTGGATTGGGTATGGAGATTCATTATTCATGATTATTCTGTTATTATCTTGT
The DNA here is from genome assembly GCA_029449295.1 of Zea luxurians. NCBI lineage: Eukaryota > Viridiplantae > Streptophyta > Magnoliopsida > Poales > Poaceae > Zea > Zea luxurians. The sequence goes on along the minus strand of JAOPSE010000015.1, from coordinate 95,196,959 downwards.
TATTATTACTGTTCATGTTAAGATCATTAAATTAATGGGAACATGGAGCGACCACCCGGGAAAACAGTGCTACCACAAGGGTTTAATGGGACGCCCTTGGCTGACTAATTAGGAAAGCTAGTGGAAGACTACCTTACCCGAAAGGGGCAAGGGCAGTAGGGGAGAGGTCAGTGCGGGGAGGTCCCTGGTTGATTTTGCTGCGATGGCTATCAGCCAGGAACCCTTTACTGGATCTTCCCATAAACTGTAGCGGGTTTTCGGAAGCTAGTGGAACTTTGTAAAGGCCTCGTAGTGGATCCCTAGCCATTCACCTCGGTAGTGTCTAAGGGCCTTGCAAACCCTGGCGACATGGGATACACGACTTGTGGGTAAAGATGCGCAACCTCTGCAGAGTGTAAAACTAGTATACTAGCCGTGCTCACGGTCATGAGCGGCTCGGACCCTCACATGATTAATTATGGAACTTAAATTCAATTTGACATTTGCATCGCATTTGGGATTATTTTACTATTACTGTTCTTTATTATTATTAAGGTTTGGTATTTACTTACACTTAGTAATTGCTAATAAAATTTTGACCAACCTATAAAAGCAATGCTCAGCCTTAGCCTCTATTTCATTGATCAGCCTTACACTACATGAACTCCCACCTTTGGTGAGTTCATGCCACATTATTCCCCACGACTTGTTGAGCTATGAACGTATGTGAGCTCACTCTTGCTGTCTCACACCCCCCCACAGGAGAAGAACAGGTTGTTGAAGAGGAGCCGCCTAACACTGAGGAGTTCGATCTGATCTAGGTGGCGTTTCTCAGTCGACATTGGCGCCATCGATCCTTAGTTCGTTTTATCTTTATTATTTTATTTTGTAATAAGACTTCCGCTATGTAATAAGTACTCTGATGTTTTATGACATTTATCTCTATACACTCTGTTATTATATATGTTGTCTTCTTGGCGCATGTATGAGATGCACCCGGCTTTGTTCTTTAAAACCGGGTGTTACAGAAGTGGTATCAGAGGAAATGTTGACTGTAGGACGAAACCTAGATAGACTGGATAAACCCTTACCTACTTATCTCATTCTGATTCATTCTACACTCACCTTACTCTGATTCTTTCTACACTTATCTTGATCCTGTCTCACCTTCTACTGTTCTACTCTGATCATTCTTACCTTTTCTACTCTGAGACAAGATGGATTTCAAACCTTGGAATCCCTACCCCTATGACATTCTTAAGAGTTAGGGAACCCAAAACAAAAGTTAAAACTAATTTCTCTATTAAAAATATTGGTTGATTGTTCTGATGATCAATGCCTGATTTGCTTCTTTGATTGATTGAATTATTATAGATGGACATCTTAGCATGTACCAACATAAGGTATTGAATTAGCTATAGTAGGTGAAATATTAATCTGCTTAGCTAATAAATCCCCCAAAGTAACATGATTGTAATTACTGCCTTGTCTACTGCTTTTTCTTACCATATGTATCTAACTCAGATGGTCAATACCAGGAGGGGTGGTGGAATTGATTTGCCTCCTAACCAACACACTCGAAGACAACCTCAGCCACAACCTGCAGGGATGAATCCCCCCAATCCTCCACCAGGCGGAGTTGACCCACTGGTTGCTGCTCAGATGGCGGTGATGCAGCAGATGGCAGACACCATGGCTGATATGCGAGCTCAGATGCAGCAAGAACGCCAGGAGATGCGTCAAGAAAGAGAAGATATACGACAGGAGTTGCGCCAGGAGCGAGATGAGATACGCCAGGAAAGGAGGGCGCAACAACAGCTTCAACAACAGCAACAGCAGCAACAAGTGCCACTGCCTCCACCACCACCACCAGTTCCACCTCGGGATAAGCACCGGGAGTTTATGAGTCACAAGCCGCCGACCTTCGCCAGCTCGCCAGATCCACTTGATGCAGACGATTGGTTGAAGTCAATTGAGAAGATGCTGAATATTGCACAATGCACTGATCGGGAGAAGGTCTTATATGCTTCTGGACGTCTGACTGGTCCTGCTGCTGACTGGTGGGATTCTTATACTGCTGCCCATGATGCTGCGGATACTATTACTTGGGCAGAGTTTAGTACACAATTCAGGAACTACCATATTCCAGCTGGTATGATAAAGATTAAGAAGAAGGAGTTTCTGTCACTGAAGCAAGGAAGTATGTCAGTCAGCGAGTACAGAGACAAGTTTATTCAGCTATCCAGATATGCCCCTGAAGAAGTTGCTGAAGATGAGAGGAAGCAGGAGCATTTCATTGAGGGACTTAATGGGCCACTGCAGTATGCTCTAGTGGCACACACATTTCCATCATTTCAGAGGCTGCTTGATAAGGCACTGGCTATTGAACACAAGCGTGTTCAACTGGGAGATTTGAAGAGAAAGGCCATATCTCAAGGACAAGGAAGCAGCAGTGTTCGTCCTCGCTACAGTTCACCACAGAGTACACCGCCTCGACCAGGAGGACCGCGCCCAGTTCAGCAATCACCACTGAGGACACCTACTCGACAGGCTACACCCACTGGCACCCCGACGAAGTTTGCAGGACAGAGTCCGGGCACTCAATGTTTCAAGTGTGGGAAGATTGGTCATTATGCAAATGTCTGCCTACAGAGGATTGCTACTACTCCAGCTCAGAACAAGCAACAGACCCCTGGCAAGGGATATTCTATAGCCAGGGTGAATCAAGTCAGCGTTGATGATACTCCGGATGGAGGGGATCTCGTAATTGGTATGTTTTATGTTAATGCAATTCCTGCAACCATATTATTTGATTCTGGTGCCACACATTCATTCATGTCTGCTCGTTATGCCAACACAAATGAAATACCACTGCTAAATATGAGAAAACCCCTGATAGTAATTACACCTAAAGGGCCTGTTGAGGCGAATCAAATGACACGTAGATTGACATTGACTATTATGGGTAGAGAATTTGGAGCTACTGCTATAATATTAGAGTCAAGCAGTATAGATTTGATCCTTGGTATGTCATGGCTAAGAAAGGCAAAGGCCGTTATAGCATGTGGTAGAGGTACCGTAGAACTCACTACTACTAAAGGAGAAAGATTTCAAGTTAATATTGCAGTAACCTCCTCATCCATGCGTGCAATGTTCTTTATGCCTGAGGAGTTTGTTGGCGACAACATCCGGGTGGTTAGAGATTTTCCGGATGTCTTTCCAGAGGAGTTACCAGGGATGCCACCTGATAGAGAAGTTGAGTTTGTTATTGATCTCTTACCTGGAACCGCCCCTATTTCTAAACGGCCATATAGAATGTCCGTAGAGGAGTTAAAGGAACTGAAGAAGCAGTTGACGGAGTTACAAGAGGCTGGTTACATTCGTCCAAGTTCCTCGCCTTGGGGAGCACCGGTGTTATTTGTGCAGAAGAAGGATGGATCGCAACGGATGTGTGTGGATTATAGATCTCTTAATGATGTTACGGTGAAGAACAAGTATCCGTTGCCCCGTATTGAGGATTTATTTGATCAGATGCGAGGAGCAAGAGTATTTTCGAAGATTGATCTCCGATCCGGTTACCATCAGATGAGGATTAGACCATCGGATATTCCCAAGACGGCTTTCTCAACTCGATATGGATTATATGAGTTTACTGTTATGTCATTTGGATTGACCAATGCACCGGCTTATTTCATGAATTTGATGAACAAAGTGTTTATGGAATATTTGGACAGATTCGTCGTGGTATTCATCGACGATATTCTTATCTATTCTAAGAATGAAAGTGACCATGAAGAACATCTAAGGTTGGTGCTACAGAAGCTACGAGATAATCAACTCTACGCTAAGTTCAGCAAGTGCGAGTTTTGGATTGGCGAAGTGCCATTTCTGGGTCATATTATTTCTAATGGAGGAATAGCAGTGGATCCTGCTAAGGTCAAGGAGATTATGGAGTGGAGAGTGCCCACTACAGTTACGGAGATTCGGAGTTTCTTGGGACTCGCAGGATATTATCGGAGATTTATTGAAGGATTTTCTAAGATTGCCAAGCCTATGACATCGCTTTTGGAGAAAGGAAAAGAATTCAAGTGGGATGAGAAATGTCAAGAGAGCTTTGATCAATTGAAGGAAAGATTGATGTCACCTCCAGTATTGATTATGCCGGATCTGCAGAAGGGATTTGACATTTATTGTGATGCATGTGGCCAAGGACTTGGATGTGTGCTTATGCAAGATGGTCATGTGATTGCCTATGCATCTCGTCAGTTGAGGAAGCATGAATTGAACTACCCCACTCATGATTTGGAATTGGCTGCCGTTGTGCATGCACTGAAGATTTGGAGACACTACATTATGGGGACTAAGTGCCAAGTATACACGGATCATAAGAGTTTGAAGTATATATTCACTCAGAAGGATCTCAACCTTAGACAGCGTCGTTGGTTGGAGCTCATTAAGGATTATGACTTGGAGATTCACTATCACCCAGGCAAGGCGAATTTGGTCGCAGATGCCTTGAGTCGGAAGGAGCATGTTCACTCCGCTTTCGTTGTCCAGCTACCTGATGAATTAGCAAAAGATTTTGAGAGACTCAACCTGGGAATTGTTACACATACGGAGGGAGTGACTATTGAATTGGAACCTACCTTGGAGCAAGAAATTCGGAAAGGTCAGATTGGCGATGCTAAGATTCAGGAGATTAAGGATCTTATTACTGAAGGAAGAGGCCCAGAGTTCACGGAGGATGAGCAAGGCACGATATGGTTCAAGAATCGGATCTGTGTTCCCGATATTGATAGTCTTCGGGAAACTATATTGAAGGAAGCGCATGACTCAGTTTATTCTATCCACCCTGGGAGCACTAAGATGTATCAGGATTTGAAGCAAAAGTATTGGTGGTATGGATTGAAGAGAGATGTGGCTGCACATGTGGCTATGTGCGATGTATGCCAAAGAGTTAAAGCTGAACACCAGAGGCCAGCCGGACTATTGCACCCACTGAAGATACCTGAGTGGAAATGGGAAGAGATTGGCATGGACTTCATTGTTGGATTACCCCGCACGTCTGCTGGATATGATTCTATATGGGTGATTGTGGACAGGCTAACCAAGGTAGCCCACTTTATTCCAGTGAAGACCACTTATTCAGGAGCTAAGTTGGCAGAGTTGTACATGGCACGGATTGTATGCCTGCATGGTGTGCCAAAGAAGATTGTGTCAGATCGAGGATCACAGTTTACCTCTCGATATTGGAAGCAGTTGCACGAGTCATTGGATACGAGATTGAATTTTAGTTCGGCTTACCATCCCCAGACTGATGGGCAGACTGAGAGGACTAACCAAGTGCTTGAAGATATGTTAAGAGCTTGTGCTCTTAAGCATGGTGGTAGTTGGGATAAGAGTCTACCATATGCGGAGTTTTCATATAATAATAGCTATCAGGCCAGTTTGAAGATGTCACCGTTTGAGGCTTTGTATGGCAGAAAGTGCAGGACTCCCTTGTATTGGAATCAAACTGGTGAAAGACAGTTGTTTGGACCTGAGATTATACAAGAAGCAGAGGAACAAGTTCAGCAAATAAGGGAGAATTTGAGAACTGCACAATCCAGGCAGAAAAGTTATGCTGATACCCGGAGAAGACTGCTTGAGTTTAAGGAGGGAGATTATGTTTATTTGAAGGTGTCACCACTCCGGGGCATGAGAAGGTTCAAAGTCAAAGGAAAGTTGTCCCCTCGCTTTATTGGACCCTTTTTAATCTTAAAGCGAGTGGGAGAAGTTGCATATCAATTGGAGTTGCCAGGTCATCTCGCGGAGGTTCATGATGTCTTTCATGTATCTCAGCTGAAGAAATGTCTCAGGGTGCCTGAAGAACAATTACCAATGGAGGACCTTAGTGTTCAAGAGGACTTGACTTATGCTGAGTACCCCATTAAGATTCTGGATACTCTGACTCGAGTTACGAGGAGTAAAGTTATAAAGATGTGCAAAGTTCAATGGAGCCACCATGGTGAGGATGAAGCAACTTGGGAAAGAGAAGAAGAGCTTCGTATAGATTTTCCCCACCTTTTCCCTAGATCTTCTTAAATCTCGAGGACGAGATTATTTTTAAGGGGGGTAGGATTTGTAATACTCAAGTTGTATACCAAGAGTAATAAAGAGAGTTCCTCATTTTGTGTGTTCCATATGCATCATAAAAAGAGCACCTATGTAATTGAGAGTGACTAAACAAAACAATTGTTCTAAAATAAGGAAAAAGTGCATTTGTTGGAGTTTTATGTGTTGTGCATTAAATAAAACCATGAGGATAAAAATAATAAGGTATTAATTATTTGAAACTTGATTTAACCCTAAATTTGAAATTAGGGTTTTGAAAATAATCAAAAAAGAAGAGATATGGAAATATAAATAAAATGTATACATAAATATCTTCAGGCTTACTATTCTTAGATGCAAAAATAAGAGTTTATAAAAGAGGATCCACAAAAGTTTGAACTAAGTCAAATTTGGTTTGAAAATGAAGAAAGAAAACAGAAAAATAAAGAAAAAGGAGAAAACCTTACCTGGGCCCTGAACTCACAATTCGGCCCACCACCCCTTTTGACCCGCGCAGTCCATCAGCCCATGAGCGTGCGCGCGCACTCCGGATCTCTGACGTACGGGACCCACCCGTCATTCACTGTTTGCGTCGCGCTCTCCTCCTCTCGCTGCGCGGCGGGACCGCTCCGTCAGCCGGTACACAGCGCGCCGCGATCGCGTTTCACTGCCCCGCGGGACCCGCTGTCAGGTTCATCCTCAACCCGGAGACTTCGGAACAAACTCGCACGCACTCCGGCGGAACTTGCGGGCACAATTGCGGCGTGGCGGTGCGGTGTTGACCGGACTCGGGGGAATATATGCCCGAGAACCACAGTACCTTGACCCTCGATAACCCTAGGTCAGTGCCCCTCCATCGCTATTCACCGCCGCCGTAAGCAAACCGCGCTGTAGAAGCCGCCGCCAGCTGCCTGCCTCTAGACTAGCGATCCACCCTCGGCGTACCGCCTATCGGGATCACCGAGGCGCCGGGAAGCTTTCGGGGACCTTGTGCTGGCTTGGACGTCTTCGGGCGCGGTGAATTCCTCACCGGGGTGCCCTCCTCGCCGTGCCATCCGCACATCGCCATCGACGGTGCGCCTGCGGTCGCCAAACTAAGGTAATGATCATCGCCGAGCCTTCGGTTACCTCTGTGAATGCAGTACACCTGGAATCGTTGAGGATAGTGCAGCTATGGGTGCGTGATTGCTCGTCGTCGTGCGATGTCACCGTAGAGCCGCTCCGCTGCGTGAGCAGAATCCGTGCGCAGCTGATCCCTTAAATTGATAGCCTGGTGAGGTTGGTTAGGTGATCCGCTACCTAAATCTCGAGTTGAGGGTGGGAATCGGAGCTCGGGAGCGCGATTGGGTGTTCCTCCGGCGATGCTCCGCCGTGAGGAGGTGGGCGCCGCCATGGCCGTGTTCGGCTGGATGGGGGAAGTAGCGTCGACCGTTGATCTTTGGATGAACGGCCGGGATTAGAACTAGCGTACCCGTTCGCCGCGTTGGACCGTGAACCGTTGGATATTGATCGGAGGGCTCAGGGTAGATCTCGGTCATTTAGAATCTGAACCGTAAGATCTTGATCCGACGGTTCGGAGCGCGTACCGGTTCATTATAATTCAGATCTAATCCGGGCCCCTGATTTCCGATCGGACGGCCCAGATTGCACCGTACCCCTTCGCGGGTATACTTTGTTAAAGAGCCCCTGGAATATTATAGAATCAACCCGCAGTCCATGTGATACTATTCACTGAGTCTAGGATTTTATTCGCGCAGACCCCTGAGTTTTCTGGAATTTGACGCCCGGTCCAGAGGGTATTAAAAACAGAGAAATTAATATTAAAATTCATTTTTAATACAAAAACAAATCTAGAAACTTGTAAAATGCATAGAAAATTCATTTTTAGTCCAAATTGAGTCATTCCAATTTCTAAGGATTTGTAATAATATTCTTTATCATTTAGTATCACTGGTTTGACATGAAAGCAGTAATAAAATTAATTTGTCATTTAATTCTATTTTAATCACCTTAAATCTTAGGAAATTCATAACTTAAATTCTATAACTCCAAATTTAGTGATTCCAGTTGCTATAATTTCATTTTAATGTGTAGATTTTTACTGTATATTTTATTCATCTGTTTGGTGTGATGTTGATTTTGGCTATACTATGTATGTATTGTGTTGATGCGAGTAGACGAGCAAGCCACTGTGGAAACTGAGGTTCAGCAAGTAGAGGTAGCTGAGCAGGAGCTCATTACAGGCAAGTTGTGCCCTTGATCACTTACTTTTTCCCAGCCATGTTCTTATTAATTTTAATGATCTGCATAGGTTAATTTTGATGGGATCCTTTATGTACCCCGGTTTTGATTACCTCTATACCTTGTTCACCCCTGGAATATTTTTGGGTAGTACTTGCTATTGCTTTATGTGGATTGGGTATGGAGATTCATTATTCATGATTATTCTGTTATTATCTTGTTATTATTACTGTTCATGTTAAGATCATTAAATTAATGGGAACATGGAGCGACCACCCGGGAAAACAGTGCTACCACAAGGGTTTAATGGGACGCCCTTGGCTGACTAATTAGGAAAGCTAGTGGAAGACTACCTTACCCGAAAGGGGCAAGGGCAGTAGGGGAGAGGTCAGTGCGGGGAGGTCCCTGGTTGATTTTGCTGCGATGGCTATCAGCCAGGAACCCTTTACTGGATCTTCCCATAAACTGTAGCGGGTTTTCGGAAGCTAGTGGAACTTTGTAAAGGCCTCGTAGTGGATCCCTAGCCATTCACCTCGGTAGTGTCTAAGGGCCTTGCAAACCCTGGCGACATGGGATACACGACTTGTGGGTAAAGATGCGCAACCTCTACAGAGTGTAAAACTAGTATACTAGCCGTGCTCACGGTCATGAGCGGCTCGGACCCTCACATGATTAATTATGGAACTTAAATTCAATTTGACATTTGCATCGCATTTGGGATTATTTTACTATTACTGTTCTTTATTATTATTAAGGTTTGGTATTTACTTACACTTAGTAATTGCTAATAAAATTTTGACCAACCTATAAAAGCAATGCTCAGCCTTAGCCTCTATTTCATTGATCAGCCTTACACTACATGAACTCCCACCTTTGGTGAGTTCATGCCACATTATTCCCCACGACTTGTTGAGCTATGAACGTATGTGAGCTCACTCTTGCTGTCTCACACCCCCCCACAGGAGAAGAACAGGTTGTTGAAGAGGAGCCGCCTAACACTGAGGAGTTCGATCTGATCTAGGTGGCGTTTCTCAGTCGACATTGGCGCCATCGATCCTTAGTTCGTTTTATCTTTATTATTTTATTTTGTAATAAGACTTCCGCTATGTAATAAGTACTCTGATGTTTTATGACATTTATCTCTATACACTCTGTTATTATATATGTTGTCTTCTTGGCGCATGTATGAGATGCACCCGGCTTTGTTCTTTAAAACCGGGTGTTACAATATCCGTCCGCAACCATATCCACGGTTGCAACCAATATCCGCCCGTGACCGTACGCGCGGGTAGAAATTTATATCCATGTCCGTGCCCATCGGATTTTGGACAGGTTTCAGATATCCGTCGGATATGACGGACGCAATCGTTAATTCAACAATTCAATAACATAATTAGTCAAATTTCTTCCCAATTCACCATCATGCACAATTAAAACTTAATAAAAGAATTATTATATGTCTGCGGGCCTCGGTTAGGAGCACTAGAGCTTGAAAGGACCAGCCGTATGTGGTGCTACGGTCTATGAGACTTGGAAGGGGCCATGAGACACAACGTAGGAAGCCAGAAAGGCTATAAGGGGCAGCCAACAATGGAAAATTGGGAGCGTTAGGCGTGGGGTTTATGGTGTTAGGATTTGTTATTTGCTATGTAATATGGGCTAGGCCAAAAAATACACTATGGTTCGATTTCAGATATCCAACGGGTAACCCATAGGTGTAAGGTAATATCCTAATCCGTGCCCGCCCGACTTCGGATCGGATTCGGGTTTGACCTACGGGTCAAAACATGTATCCATACCCGGCTCTGTCGAGTCGGATATCCGACGGATATCCAAATCCACGGGTTAAATTGCTATCCCTATCCCCGACCAACACTAGGCAGCGCTGATGAGCATGCACGGTGTCTCCCCGCCGGCGACTAACGCCCTGCACCACCCGAGGGCTCCTCTCATACACGAAAAACGTGCATGACCGAGCGGGCAACACGACAAACTCGATTAGGTAGGTCTTACCGGCAATGAAGGCACCAATAAAGTTGTCCACACACCACGGCAGATCCACGGCGGAGGGATCAGTCCGGCGAGAAATTGCCGGCACCTGGTCACCACCTCACCACACCACTGCCGCCACCATGTTCCAAAGGCCCGGACGAGCCTCCCAGACCAGTGATCGAAGGCGCGACACAGGACACCTACACGATTCAAGGGCAGCGGCTTCGCAGTACTTCTTCCCTCTGGTGAGTGATTCTAGGCGCCTGACTGCCTACTCAGCCTAGCGGGGACCCCGGGAACTTACCACTCAGACTGAGCGCAGCGGTTGACCCTACCGCTCCCCCTTCCCTTGCATGTCGGCTGTAGGGGGCACCCTATGGCCACAGCGGTGCCCCCTATAGCGCTCCCTACGTGTCGGTCTCCTTCTCTCTCCCCCCAGATTTAGCGTATCACTGTTCATCACCCTAAATACTGTGCTGTGGGTCCACGAGTAATTGTTAGTAGATAAAAAATTGATAGTTGTAATAGAAAATGATATTTTATAGTGGTAGTGGGGTATAGGGGAGTATTTAGGGGGAACCGCTGCGGGAGATGAAAAAATAGGGGGGAAAATAGGGGGAAAAAGTGATATAGGGGGAAAAATTTAGAGGTAAGGATAGCCTCAACTCTCTGAAGTTCTCTGGGTAACCACCGCGGTCAAACCGTCGATGTAGACAAAAATCTCCGGCGGTGACCTTCCCTCCTCCCCTCTCGACGGTGCTCTCCGAATCTAGGTTGCGACAAAAGCTAGGATGGGTTGGCGAAGGGGTCACGGCCTCGTGTTTTATACGTGAGAGATTGGATTGTAACTGCCCAGAGAGCCAGCTGGCCGATGGTTACGACGGGGGCCAACTTTGACGGATCCAGGTTCACGGGAAGTCATTGAGGAGGGGTTCTGCGCACTTGGCCCCATGCGTCAGAGAGACCAACGCAGCAAAGAGACTGGGGGCTGACATTACGGCCCCACGCAATGGCGACAGAATGGCGCGGGCGCATATCAAGTGGCTGGCGAGCGGGGTCTGCCCATCGGCGTGGCGAGCTAAGCGTGCGATCGCCTGGAGCAGGGGCTGGCGTGTGGGCTCCGGCTGTTAGCGCGGGTGATGGTGGGCTGATGCGAGCGGAGATTGGGTTGGTGGCTGCAGTAAGGGAGTGGGCCAGTTGGCCAAGATGGGCCAAGGTGTGGGCTGGGCTAGTTGGCCGAATCTGTCTCCTCTCATTTTTTTTTCTTTATTCTAGTTTTCCATTTCTTATTCAAATTCAAATTTGATTTGGAATTTCAGCTTTTAAACTCTAATGCACAAGCAAAAATCCAACATGAGATGCAAAGTTGTATTTTTTATGTATTTAATATTTATTTATTCTCACTTCATTAATTGCTCTTTCATAATAAATTATGTTCTCAAATATGAAATTAAATAAACAAATCTCGCCATAATCACATATTTAAAGCATCCTTTATTTTTCCTAGATTTAGGGTGTTACATCTCTCCCGTGTTCGACGACCTCTCCACAGGGAATGGACCCGAAGTGAGTTATGTTGTTAATGGTTCTCAGTGCATGGCTTCTCACTTGTTGCCTTGTTGGACTCAGAATTAGTTGACACCCGGCCAATTGAGTTGTCCACTTCATTTTGTCCTTTAGCATCAACCAGCAATGCATGAATTTGAATGCACTGCCAGTTGTATAGAGTAACCAAACCATAAACCAACCTTGTCAGATCCGTTCACACCACTCTGTTTGCGCCTTTCAACTTGGGCAAAGAATCCACAAAACCTTGAAGTGTCGCTTTGAATGTCTGACCACCAATGTTGTAGGGAGGATATGGTCTGAGAAATTGGAGTTTTCTTGTGTTCTTCGTAGTAGTCAGCGATCCTCTGTTAGTAGCATTTTATTGGTTGGTTCACACCCACAATTGGGTCTGTGCTAACATTTAAGTACGTCGATACAAGACATTCATCCTCGGTTGCAGTGAAATTTTTGAGCCTCTTGTGAACTGTTTTCTTTTTAGAGCTCATAGGCGACAGCTCAGCCTGAACAAGGTCTTGTGTGCCTTGCATTGCCTGCATATCGAAAAAAACTAAGGGTTAGTGTTGACACCTTTTTGGAGGCACCAATTACTCAAGAGAACCAGCGGCGGTGCTCTCTGGTCAGGCGCGGACGGTCCGCGGCACAGGGCCGGACGGTCCGCGACCTGGTGCAGGAGCTCGGGTTCCCTGCCTGACGGCCGGACGGTCCGCGCCCTAGGGCCGGACGGTCCGCGCATGCGCAGGGGCGGCGGAAGATCGCCGGCGGCGCCTGAATCTCGCTCCCGGGAGGGACCCCTGAAAGGGAAATGTGCCCTTGGGCCATTTCTAAGTATTTTGGTGATTGAGTGCCAACACATGTGCCTAATTGTGAATTTATGTACATGGATGAACAAGGTGCAAATCATGAAGTAAAGGTATGTTTCTAAGCCTTAGTACATTGGTTTTGAGTACTAATATATTTGTCTAAGTGTTAGAAACAGAAAGAAGAAGAATAGAGAAGAGGAGAAGGGACTTGGCTGTGTGCTGCCAAGACCCAGCTCGGTCTGGAGCACCGGACTGTCCGGTGTGCACCGGACAGTGTCCGGTGCGCCAGGCTGACTCGACTCGAACTGGCCGCTCTCGGGAAATTGGCCGACGGCGTACGGCTAAAATTCACCGGACTGTCCGGTGTGCACCGGACTGTCCGGTGAGCCAACGGTCGGCCGGGCCAACGGTCGACCGCGCAATCTGCGCGGGACACGTGGCGAAGCCAACGGTCGGAAGATGTCACCGGACTGTCCGGTGTGCACCGGACATGTCCGGTGCGCCAACGGCTCCAGATCTTCCAACGGTCTGCAACGGTCGGAAGCGCCAGATATGGAAACAAATCGGGCACCGGACAGTGTCCGGTGTGCACCGGACTGTCCGGTGCCCCCGACGACAGAAGGCAAGGATGGCCTTCCGGATTTGCTCTCAACGGCTCCTAGCTGCCTTGGGGCTATAAAAGGAGCCCCTAGGCGCATGGAGGAGACACACAAGCAACCTTTGAGCATTCTTGATCATCCACACTAAGTCTCTGCGCATTCGTTTGTGTTTCTAAGTGATTCGAGCTCTGTTCTAAGTGAGAACTCTGAGATAGTCTTGTGAGCTCGATTCTTGGCCGTGTGTGTGCGCTTTTGCTGTGGATTTGTGTGTGTTGCTTCCCTCCCTTACTCTGTGTTTCTTTGTGATCATATACTTGTAAGGGCAAGAGACTCCAATTTGTGGAGATTCCTTGCAAACGGGATAGTGAAAGGCAAAACAAAACACCGTGGTATTCAAGTGGGTCTTTGGACCGCTTGAGAGGGGTTGATTGCAACCCTCGTCCGTTGGGACGCCACAACGTGGAGTAGGCAAGCGTTGGTCTTGGCCGAACCACGGGATAAACCACTGTGTCACATCTGTGCTTGATCTTTTGTGGTATTGTGTTTTGTTGAGACTTCACCTTAGCCACTTGGCAATAATCGTGCTAACGCTTAACAAGTTTTTGTGGCTTAAGTTTGAAGTTTTTACAGGATCACCTATTCACCCCCCCCCTCTAGGTGCTCTCAACCCCGTCGGGGAGGAGAGATCCTAGGAGTTGTCTAGGCTCGGGTAGACCGACCTAGACTCCTCTAATCGACGTAGAGTCGAGGAGAGGCGGAGAATTTGGAGATTGGAAGGCTAAACTAGGGCTAAACTAGAACTACTCCTAAGATAAAATGCGAAATAGAAGTTGTATTGATTCGATTGATAATTACAAATCAGCCGTATACCTCTCTATTTATAGAGGAGGGGGGCTGGACCCTTTACAAACTAATTTCCGAGCTTATCCCCTGATTTTAGCTAACAACCGTAGCACAAAACTCGGAACCCTAATCTGTTCTGCACACGCGTGGACCGTCCGGCCCACAGGCGCGGACTGTCCGGACCGCAGACCGTCCGACCTCAGGGCCGGACCGTCCACGCGCTCAATTTGGTGCTCAACATATGCCCCCCTGCCTTTTGGTGGAGCTGAGCGAACCAAAAGCAACTAACTCGATGTTATCACATCGGTTTTCTTAGGCATCTTGCCACTTACTAGGATGGTACGCAGTGGCCTTGGTCTCGATGGTTGACTCAACGGACGTGATCCCTTTAGATTTGATCGAACTGTCAGTCCCAACATCGCCGAGCGTCATACTGGTCCTGACCAATTCGTCACCTTGCCTTCCTAATTCTCTAAGTGTTCTGGCATAGCTCCGTAGTCGATCAGGTCTTCTCCTTGCAGGTCATCTTCCTCCATGGGCGTCGATACGTCGTCGGAGGTGTCTTGGTGTAGTGCGGATGGTTCGGCCTCAGGGGTTGGATGGTCCGCGTCCTGTGCAGATGATCCGGCCTTTATAGCCGGACAGTCTACCATACCTGCAGAGAGATGCACAGTTGTCGTTTTATTTACTATCTTTGTGGCCGTTTGATTTTTCTCAACGGCCTTTGGTCTCCATCTCTTTTGTGGTGGCGGATACTGCGGATGCGTGTCATTGAATATTCTTTCTGCCTCTTTTTCCTGATTCTCCTTTGCTCTGAGGCGCTGTAATTTTCGCTTCTGCGATCGTGTCAGTCCCGATGGGCACCATCGGGGCGTGGAGTATTTTGGATCAGCTATTTTATTGACAGTCGTACTTTCTTTTTTTGTTTGTGTTGGCCGATTCACCAAAAATCATCGGCCCTTCGTTATTTTGTTGTACGACGACATCTGTTGTTCCTATTTTAATGACATCTCCCTTTTTCGTACTGTTGGAGGTTGTAGCTGTATGCCCCCTGCCGGATTAGTCAGCCTTTGGGGCCGAGTTGTTCGGCAATCTTGCTGGGCCTGTGCTCGTGGACCAGATTGAGGGGTTCTCAATCGGTCTTGTACTGGAGGTGTCAACCTATTGAATACAGATGTTTGGGGTGCCCCCCAAGCGGGGTACTGTGGTATCCCAAATGGGTATGGTGGCATGCCCCACATTTGATTTGGGACATATGGTGAAGGTATGTATGTGTATGGATATGGCATAGGTGGATATAGTGGTGGAGGTGTCCATGCAGGTACGTTAGGTCTTAATTGAACATTATGACCTTCCGTCCTTTCTGATTGGTGTGGTGGTCCAATCGGCCTGACCTGCCGTCGCACCTGGGTGGGTAAGCGAGGTCCCTTTGGTGGCCGGTCACTGGGGCCAGCCTTCCTTTTCACATATTTAGACAATAATTGATCAAAGGTCGGGCTAGATTTTACCAACCGACCAGTTGCCTTGAACGTGTTAGTTTTCCACGTACCTATTTCTGGTCGTCGTGGTTTGAAGGTACGTGGTCGTCGTGGCTCTTCGGAGTTGCCGGACCGTCCGCTGGAATGCTCCGGACCGTCCGGTAATGTTACGGACCGTCCGCGCCTGGGCACCGGACCGTCCGTGATGCGTAGTATGGGTTCTCGCTCATGTCCCTTTATCTGCGCTTGCCCACCAGTGCTGGAGTTTGTGATGGTCACCTTCAGTGTCTCCCCTCCATCAGGAGTCTTCTCGGCCATCACTTTCCTGCAAGAAATTTTGTTGTTTCCATCGGCCTTCCGTGCGTTGCCGATGATGATTTCTTTGTCTTTGCCCTTATCGGCTGTGTTGGGCCGAATTAGGACCTTTTTGCTATTAAAGTCGATCGCATTCATTGGGAAGGGCTCCGTGTCCTCCTGAAATTTCAATCGTCCCTCGTTAATGGCCGATTGGATTTGTCGTCGAAACACATTACAATCATTAGTGGCATGAGAAAATGAGTTGTGCCACTTGCAATATGCGCGACGCTTTAGTTCATCGGCGGGTGGGGCAGTATAATCGATCTTAATGTTACCATTTTTTAGTAATTCATCGAATATCTTACCACATTTGCCGACATTAAATGTAAACTTAACCTCCTCCTGTCGTTCCTTTTGAACTGACTGCAAGGAGGAGCAAGCCGAAGATTTGGCCTGCTCGGGCCAAACTATTTCGGTAGTGTAAACTTTCTTTGGTTCATCGTCTGAACTACTTTGATTGTGTTCTACTGTGGACATTATGATGAACCGTTCTGACTAGTTCTTTGCTTCGGCTTTCACAAGCCGAAGCTCTCTGATGTAATTGTGCTAAAGTAAAGAACTGGATGCCTTCTAATCTCTCTTTTAAATAATAGCGCAATCCATCAAAGGCTATTCCCGCCAGTTGTTTATCTGTTAAATGAATTTGAAAGCATCGGTTTCTCGTACCATGGAATCTTCGGATATAATCACTAACCGATTCATCCTTTTCTTGTCGTAGGGCCACTAAGTCTACTAAATCTAGCTCATAACCACCAGAGAAGAAATGTTCATGAAATTTTTGTTCTAAGTCTCCCCATGACAAAATGGAATTAGGAGGGAGCGTGGCATACCATGTGAATGCAGTCCCCGTTAAAGATAATGAAAATAAACGCACACGGAATGCTTCGGTGTCGGCCAATTCTCCTAATTGTGCTAAGAACTGGCCTATGTGCTCACGCGTGCTCTTTCCTTGGTCACCCGAAAACTTTGCAAATTCGGGTATCCTGGTTCCCTGTGGGTATTGGTGGTGATCAAATCGGCTGTCATAAGGCTTCCGATATGATTGCCCCCCAGGGACCATGCTTACTCCGAGCTTATCTCGTAACGCTCCGGCTATTTCTTCCCTCACTATATCAATGGCAGCCGGTGCGAGACCACCGGCTCTCTGATCAAACATAGGTGGGGTCAGCTGGATGTTAGCATGTTGTCTTTCTCCCCATTGGTTTGAGCTACGTGGTGTATTTCCATTTACCCTATATGGCTCATAGGTTTGATTGTTTCTTTCCGGCCCTCTGGGTGGGGCCAGAAAGTTTTCCTGGGCTCTAGATCTTGAATTAATGGGCTGGTGCATTGCATATTGTGATGGGAAGTGTTGCTGGGATGGGTGAGGATTCAAGTAACAATCTTCCTCAAAAAGGTCATATGCGTACTGTCCGGACATTGGCCCGGACCGTCTGTAATTATGTGCGGACCGTCCGTCGTTGTATGCGGACCGTCTGACTGGGTAGTTTAAATTCAGTGCCCTATGTGGTGGCTCGGGTGCGTGTCTAGGTAACTCATTAAAAATGGGCCCGGCTGTGGCTGACCCGGACGGTCCGTGCTCGCGAGCGGACGGTCCAGACATGTGTAGATCGGCTGGTTTACTGCTGATTTGCGTTTGCTCAGGGTACGTGTCCATCGGCATCCCATAAGGGGGTTGTGACTGGTCGTGACAACCTTTAACCGATGTATTACGTGTATTATCTCCTAATTCAACCTCGTGTGAAGGAAAATTTGCTATACTAGATTTATCAAATGCACGTACTAGTCTCCTACAATCGTTTTGCATAACCCCTATGATATTTTGCATCTGTTCTCGCTGTTCGTCTATGTAAGCTTTAAGAGATTGGAGTTCGTTGGTGCTACTTACATTTGGGGTAATCGTAGTAGGTCGGAGCGAAGCCAGATCTGTCGCCCGTTGCCGAACGACTTTGTTGTTCCTGTCCACTTTAAAGTCAGCCAGGAACTTCGCCTTTGCTTCTTGGATCAGCTGCTCCTGGCGCTCCTCGAACAGGAGCTGTTCTTCAGCCGGCAAGGCTTCCCATGTTGGTGTGATGATATTGCTGGTGGAAACCTCAGAGCTATCTTTTGAACCGGCCATTTAGGGCCGATTTGATAGGTCTATATGTGTTGTCCCCAGCGGAGTCGCCAAAAAGTATGTTGACACCTTTTTGGAGGCGCCAATTACTCAAGAGAACCAGCGGCGGTGCTCTCTGGTCAGGCGCGGACGGTCCGCGGCACAGGGCCGGACGGTCCGCGACCTGGTGCAGGAGCTCGGGTTCCCTGCCTGACGGCCGGACGGTCCGCGCCCTAGGGCCGGACGGTCCGCGCGTGCGCAGGGGCGGAGGAAGATCGCCGGCGGCGCCTGGATCTCGCTCCCGGGAGGGACCCCGTCGGGGAGGAGAGATCCTAGGAGTTGTCTAGGCTCGGGTAGACCGACCTAGACTCCTCTAATCGACGTAGAGTCGAGGAGAGGCGGAGAATTTGGAGATTGGAAGGCTAAACTAGGGCTAAACTAGAACTACTCCTAAGATAAAATGCGAAATAGAAGTTATATTGATTCGATTGATGATTACAAATCGGCCGTATACCTCTCTATTTATAGAGGAGGGGGCTGGACCCTTTACAAACTAATTTCCGAGCTTATCCCCTGATTTTAGCTAACAACCGTAGCACAAAACTCGGAACCCTAATCTGTTCTGCACACGCGCGGACCGTCCGGCCCACAGGCGCGGACTGTCCGGACCGCGGACCGTCCGGCCTCAGGGCCGGGCCGTCCGCGCGCTCAATTTGGTGCTCAACGGTTAGCACAATCGACGAATACACATGAACTTTGTAAAGTGAATGTGTTAACCAAAGAATGGTGGATGAACCTCGTTAGGATTCTAGAACCCTTCCTAGTCGTTCCATGCTTGATCTGTTGACAGTTCCAATCCTGGAGTATAGGTTGCTTCGTACAGACTGTGAAATGGAAAACGAGGCCAAGAGTTGTCCATAGGAAACTTGAGTGATAAACGGGCAAAATTTTGTAATAATGAGTACGACTGCAATTGTATTAAACACAACGACACAATGCAAAATCGGAAGAAGCCATCATCATTTCATAAACATGCAGCTCATAACTCCAAACATGGCACTTCATGGTCCACATTGACTCCACAAGACACTAGAGTTCACATTACCATTTTACATTGACACATAACAAGTTCATTGTGCTACATCTCTCTGAACCTTACATTATTCTACAATTACTCCTAGTTGATCCCGCGAGATTGATCGTTGTCATACTGCATACTTCATTCCTCACAAAAGTCCTCAAGGTCTTTAAGAGTTTCGGGAGTGGGGAGCCTTTCAAGTTCTATCTCATGAGCCGCTTCAAGTTCTTCCTCTGTGATGTTGTCATCGGGGTGGTTGCTTCCATCCTTCTCGACAACCTCGAAGCATAGGATTGAAACCTTGTCAAGCCAGTCCGCGAGCTCAGAAATCTTGAGGATAACACATTTCAGATGCTCGGTTGGCATTGGTGTGCTTATAGCACTGCCGACATGCTGCCTAATTTGACAGGTGTGGTCCTCCATCTCCCGAACAGCCCAGAATTCCAGGGCGTTTTTTGGCGTGTAGGACATCTAGCAGTGATTCAAAAAGATGTTAACTACACTTTGCCGCATTTGAAGCGAAAGATATGAAACTAAATCGTAGTGTAATATCCTAGGGTTTGTATTTTTCTAGTCGAACAGCCGACGACAACAACAAAATGGTTGCATACGGACGAACATCTACTACAATCCAAAGGTGCGAGTGTCATACCCTAAAACCCCAAGCGTGGGATAGATATGTACTTCGGATCTATCCCAATCCATACAAATCTTGCGGATAAATTTTACAAAAACCCAGATCTACGAGTAGGGGGACGAATTGGGTATATACCTTGCAGGCGTCGGCGTTGCAGTCGTCGATCTGCCGCTACCTGGCGAAGTCATGCGGTACTTCTTCCGGCGACGACGAGAACTTCGGCCTGGGACGGGAACCTTCACTCGCCGCCGATTGTCGCTTCCTTTCCCGTTCGCACCGGCGGCGGCGGAGAAGACGGCAGGTTGAGCACTCTCGTGGCGAGGGAGAAGGCGGGAGGAGAGAAAATACGAACGAATACGCTTTGTTCCGCCGTCTCTCGTTTTTCGCAACCGCGCCCGAGACCAGCTGGAAGGTGCCACAGTGCACAAGCAAACAGCGCGTCCGAGACGCTTTCCGCACTCTGCTGGTGAAAGTCTAACAGAGAGTCAGAGAGAAACAGCCCATCGGCACGCACGTCCATTTATTTATTTCCAATGCTAAAACATCCATCGTATATATCCGTATACGTGTTGCTAAAAATATCCAATCCATATGCAATTCCAGTAACCGCCACAGGAAAATTGCTGAGTCACACTACACCCAGCCACCGGATCAGTTCATGTCCACGTCGGTGTCATTGAGCCTACATCCCTTCGTCTCGAAGGGGAAGAACGAGACGGCCAGGCCGGAGAGGAAGATTACAAGCTCGAAGAGGAGGATCGCCGTCGTCTGCTGGCAGCTGTGCACCAGGGCGACAGCGACGAGTGGGCAGAGGATGCCCCCGATCCTGCCCACTGAGCTCGCGATGCCGATGCCCGTCGTCCTCACAGCGGTCGGGTAAATCTGAACAACAGACCAGAGGCAAACAATAAAAGAAATGTTAGCACAGACACCGATTGGTCGGTTTATCTGCCAGTATCACCAAGCGAGGTGGAGAATGAAGTGATTTTTGCGCAAGAACCTCACTGACCTCTGGAGCATATATGTATACGATGGTGAAGCTGGCAGATATACAGAGCCGGGCACCAAACAGGGAGATTCTGGTTAGTATATCTGTCCGGGAGAACACTAGTGGGAGTAAGAAAACGCAGCTAGTGAAGAGCATCGACGCCATGGAACGCTTCCGACCAAATCTATCCACGATCATGGCCGACAGGAATGACCCTGGGATCTCTGTTTTCAAGAAAACATGGCAGCATTGGTCAGCAACTCATCACATGCTTTTGAAGGTAGTTATGATAACCATACTATGCACACCAGTAACCGACCTGCAAAACTAGATATGAAAACATTCTTATATAGGCTTGCATTGGTTGAATGGACTGATTCAACATCCTCTTTGGCACATATCCTGTTTCCATTACTGAGCTCTGATGTCAGAAGAACAATGCCATAATAGGCAAACGCATTTCCAAAGAAGGCCATCCACAGAAGCAGGGTTGCTCTGATCAGTTTTGGTGCGAGTAGCTTGCCGACGGACTTAATACCTCCGAAATCAGAACCCTGATCCTCATTTAGGTTGTCACTTTCCTCGGCACCAGCCAGAAGTGTCGTGGACTCTGAAGATCCTGAAACTTCATCTAGCTCAATATTTTTGTCAGAAACAAGCCTACCAGAAGGTAGTTGTACATTGTTTAGTCTTGCCATTTTCTCCAATATATCCACAGCCTCAGTAGTCCGGCCTTTCATGCAAAGAAACCTTGGTGACTCTGGTGTAATGGCATAAAATAGCAGCAAGAGAAAAGATGGAACAGCTGATAATGCTAACAACCACCTCCAGCCAAATTTGGGCATAATTGTCTGCCATTAGTATGGTGAAAAAAATTAGGCATGGAAAAAAATGATGGAATCTTCTAGTCTAAACTCTAAAGCATCTGCATTTTTACTGCAAGAACATGTTTCTCTCTGATTACGAGCTACGTATCCAGATCTGGATAGTATATTATAGATCTTTGTATCAAAGTAAACCAAAATGAAGTTACAGCCTTACAGGTCTTGCAGAAGAAAATATCTACAGACATACATTATAATCAACAGATTTGGTAAACAAAAACACAAACTAATTGTCAGAGAACTTCTGATTCTATGCCCTAACAATCGAAGTTCCTTTGACAAGTGGTGTTCCAGATTGCTAATATCCCAGAAATTTATTCTTACTCCATGTACTTTTTCTTTCAGTAGATCAAGTAACAGACCAAATTAATACTACAGGTTAATCTTTTGTATGGTAATCAGCAACGCTATTAGCAGATTTAACTGTTCGTGAGTGGTCCATAAATTTCTGAATAAACTGGAGTATACAATGAGAAATTGAAAATCAGTTGCATCAGGTTATGTTCATGTGCAATGTTTACCGCTGATTTTCATGCTGGGCACTATTATAAAATATGAATAGCGCTATCAGTTTCAAAATATTCAGGGGCAAATATTATACCCATGCAAGAGATGCCTCCAAAATTGTTCCAACAGTCCAAAATGCAGAAAATACCACCATCCAAGTTCCTCTAGTTGGAGCAGGAACAAATTCCAAGAACCAAGATCCCAGAACAGGTCCCCCTCCCAAACCAATACCAACTAAGAATCTCAGGGAAATTAATGATAGATAGTTCGGAGCAAAAGCGCTAAAAAATCCAGCTCCACTTGTCATAATGGCTGTAAAGAGAAAGCCTCTCCTATAGAATCCAAATAAAACAGAGTGTTAGGACTTGTATGATGTACACAAGCAATTGATTCATGACCATAAACTTTGAGAATGATTTGAAGCTCGTTCTCGAAAGTAACATGTATTGAACTTTGTTCCTGATTAATTCATGATCATTCATGTGAACAATCATAGAGACATCTTCTAGCCAATAGGTTAGGTGATCTGAGTAGCACTTCTGAAGTCCCGAGTTCGAATCCCAATGGGAGCGAATTTCAGGTTGCGGTTAAAAAAAGGTCACTCGCTGGTTCCCCTGGTTGTGTGCAAACGAGATGGACTGACCTATGGAGGTCACATCCTCGTGTAGGGGTTGGGAGAGAGCAAAGATCTAGCCTATAAGGGGCGAACCCTCATGTTGCACGGGGGACCAGCTTTTGCGACCTTTCGGTCAGGGCTCCGATTGAGCTTCTTCTTAATATAATACCTTGGGGGCGGTCTTTCCCCTACTGACCGAGTTTTTTTACACATGGCGTATTCTGATCCCAAACATGACATTGATGCCAATCAGCTATAACTAGGAAGTAGGAAGAAACAACTGTCCAATAGAAATGACAACAGTAACAAGTTTGGTAGCTTCATGTTAAACATCAGCAAAAAGGAATTTCACTTGCATAGTTTTGTGCAAAATGGTACATGACATAAGTAAAAGATTGGACCTGCCTCCTTCCATAGTTGTCTGAAACCACACCCCACGAGTAAGCTCCAATCAGCATCCCAACAAAAACAACACTTGTAATCATGCTTTCCTGATGAGAAGTAAGCTTCCATTCTAGCTGTACTGATGGACCAACAAATGATAGCAGCATCATTTCCATCGCTTCGGCAATTAAGCCAATCCCAGCATATGAAAGAATCAATATCTGGAACCTCCCAAAACCTGATGACAAGAGTGCGTC
Organism: Zea luxurians; assembly: GCA_029449295.1. Taxonomy (NCBI): domain Eukaryota; kingdom Viridiplantae; phylum Streptophyta; class Magnoliopsida; order Poales; family Poaceae; genus Zea; species Zea luxurians. The sequence goes on along the minus strand of JAOPSE010000015.1, from coordinate 95,173,562 downwards.
ATCCACGGTATAGGAAGCTGATTGCCCCTCCTCCATCTGCAAAGTAATGATCACACTTGTCATAAAAAAACACAGTAAATCTAATCTACTTGTATAACCAGATCAGCCATGGCTAAATAGAGTTAGTTCAGCCCCCACCCCCCACCTCTATGTGCAGGTAAAACAACACTGATTTACAGATACAAGTAAAAATTGTTTGCCTAAAATGTCACTCAGCTCATTTAGACACCACTTATCCCATTTAAACAGATGTTTTGCTTGTTTAAATGGCCCTTTATTGCAAATAATGGTAAAACGGTAGGTGATCGATTGTATAGCATTTAGGGCTTGTTTGAGAGCAAGGATACCAGAGGGGATTGGAGGGGCTAAAATTCTCTTGTTATTCAAATCCCCTCCGCTATCCTTGCTCTCAAACAAGCCCTAAATGCTATACAATCGATCACCTACCGTTTAGGGCTAGTTTGGAAAGCTAAATCCCCTACGGGATCCCTGTCATTCCCCCGGGTAGTAATCTCAAGGAGTATCATTTGAATAAGATATTTAGTTATTTATGGGGGTTTTCCTCCCCATGTTTGCCTCCCCTTCTCCTAAACTAGCCCTTAGGACTAGTTTGGGAGCGAGAAAATCGGAGGGGATTGGAGGGGCTAGATTCCCCTTCGTATTCAATTTGAATACGAAGCGGAATCTAGCCCCTCCAATCCCCTTCGGTTTTAACAAGAGGTAATCAACACTACACGTAAACACGCGCATGGTATAACAAGAGGTAATCAAAGACCACGACCCCGAGAGTTGAGAGCATTGAAAGATTTGCATAACTGTACAAGAGTACAAGCCAACTTAAGCATTCAATTGGTAGACAACTAAAGCCAACAAGAAGGCACGTCACAGACTCACGTAGTCACGTTATCTGCTTTGTTTTCCCTCGCTTTGCACATTCCTAAAGCTTAGGACCAACTGGATAGCAAGTAACCGACAAGAACCCAAACAGCTGAATCTGAAGAGAGGAGGCTCACGAGATCCTCACCATTTCAGGAGCCATCTGTCGGAATCAGAATCTGCCCCCTTCCGTAGCGATGCTCAGCGACCTGGTAGCATCAGATCCAACCCTTAGCCTGCTTCCGGGCCCGACTGGTTAAATCTTCCCTGGCCCAACTGGCTCCACGCCCTAAGAAATCCAGACAAGGAGCAGGCACACGGAATCAGCCTACGCGCACACGAGAAGCAATGGGTCTGCCGAGCGCCATGAGAGGACAGCCGGAGAAGCGAACCGTTATGCGTTTCTTGGATCTGGGACTCGCGGTCTATGTGGGAACGACGGGCCCCGAATCCGGGCGTCTGCAACACTGCTTCTCCCTGGAAATCTCCGCGCTTTTTCGTTCGGCCAGAGATTTGGCTCCGTACCGGATGGGCTGGGGAAGGACCGAAGGAGATGCGAAATGCATCCCGCGCTTTGACTGGGATTAACCATCTTCATTGGTCAAAGGCTCAAAGCGGAGGCGGGCTGCCACGCGTCCGTAACGGGCAACGAGCTTTTTGCGATTATGATACGCCCAACGCGTGACTTCGCCAGTCTGGTATGCCGAATCGCGTCCTCACCAGAATGGTACTGACATCGTCGTTCGCCTTCTGTTTTGGTCTTCGTAGCTTCATCCTCGGATTAAGGCCTAGTAATAACTCGTTGCGGACACTTGTGCCCTTGCCGTTGTGCCTCGTTCTCCTCTCGAGCCTTCTCAGCCTGTAGTTCTTAGCGCTGCCGCCGTCGCCGCCATGACTCCGCCACCGCATCCCACTTTCCACGTGACGAGCTCGGCCTGCCATCCGGTCCCTGGCGTCGCCTTCTCCGGTCTGTATTCATCTGCATCAGGCTCTGTTCCGGCGATGTGGTGCCCGGATTCGTCGTCGCCGCATCAGCTCTTGATCCGGTCCAAACTGTCGACATGAGTAAACTTCAAGCAGTTTGTAACTCAAACAAATAACAGAGCACACACTAGTTCACAAACAGTACAAGCAAACGAGTTTATGCAAGTTCACAAACATCCAGTTTCACAAACACCAGTTCACACATCCAATTACACAAACACCAGTTCACACATCCAGTTTCACAAACACCAGTTCACACATCCAGTTACACGTACTTGGAAAGGACACTGCCCAGTTACACATACATTAGACCACATCAAATCGCTCAGTTCACACTAGGATTGGGGACTGCTGATGTACTGCCAACTTCTTTTGGAATCCATGCTTCAGTGGTGTTCCTTCTAGGCTTCCTTGTCTAAAAAAAAGACATGTGAGAGTTGTTTTAATCAATTTAAAATAAAAGAAATAATTTGTAGTTCCTTGCCTTTTCTTTGTTCCATTGAGCACACACTTTGGGCTATTCTTCCTATGTCCTAATTCACCGCAATTTGGGCACTTGAATTTGCCTCTAATCAGTTTCCTTTCCTTCTCTGTTTCACCAACCTTTGGTTTCTTTTTGCTACCACCTTCAAGGATTCCCCGAATTCTATTTTTCCTTTGCCGTCCAACCGCTCTTTTCCCTAAAGGAGCATGCATTTCCTCGAACATGGCTGCCTTAGGCCAAAAAGACTTGTCTCCTAGTTGTTCTATCATTCTTTCATAAGCCTTCCTGAACTTTTGAACTGAAAAGTATTCGTCCACGAAGTCCTCCATCCTCACATCTTTAAATTGTTGCGCTATTATGACCACTAGACCATGCTGACACGGTTTGCCTGTGTGCTGCCATTCTAGGCAAGAACAGTAATGTTGGTCTGCCTTCACTATGTGTCTTGAATGGATGTTGTTAATGTCTCGAACCTCAGCTGAATAGTGGTCACCTTTGACAAGTGACAGGTGCCCTAGACCCCGAGTCCTTGCCTTCAAAACATTTATCACACTTGGTAGAATCTTCCCAGGTAGCCTGTCACCTATCCTCCTACGCCTAAAAAAAAGTTCCATGACCATCACCCTAATCTTGTCTGCAAGTTCACAAACTGGTAGGTCCTTGAAGTCTTTGATCCAGTTGTTGAATACCTCAGCGATATTGTTTGTGATGTAGTCACACTTGATGGCTTGGTTGAAACAGCTTCTGTACCACAGCAACCCATGCCAGTCTTCGAGCCATTTGTGCACCTCAGGGATTGCTGCAACATTGGCATAATGGTGTTCAAACACCTCAGGTCTGTAGGCCCGTGCTGCAGGGTACATGTGCTCGGATCCACCAAAATGTTTGACATAGTTCTGCATTAAATGCCTAAAACATTCCCTCTTCTCAGCATTAGGGAACACATGTTCCACAGCAGCAGTCAACCCTTTGCAAGCGTCGGAGCAAACCGCAAGTATAGGAAGGTCTCCAATAGCTTTTCGTAGTTGTGTCATGAACCAAGTCCAACTATCTTTGGTTTCAGACTCAAAAAACCCAAATGCAAGAGGATACATCCAATTGTGCCCATCAACACTAGTAGCTGAAGGTAAATGACCATTCCATCGACCATTCAATGCAGTTGAGTCCACACTGATATATGGTCTGCATCCCTCACGAAATCCTTGAAGGCATGGGCCAAAAGCACAAAAGAACCTGCTAAAAAATATCTTGCCATCCTCAACACGGACATCAATATCAATAACTGAATCTGGCATTTTCTCCAATACAGCTTCTTTCCATCTGAGTAAAAGTTGGAAGCTGTCCTCCCAACATCCATACAACTCACGCAAAGCTTTCTCTTTTCCCTTCCATACAGTATCATAAGCAATGGTACAATTGTTCAAGTCTTGTAAGATTGTTTGCAACTCTTTTGCACCCATATGTGGCTTCTTCGAAAGGATTGGAAGTGCCAAAGATGCAACCCAACTACTTGTGGGTGTAGTTGTCTTCCTCCGACCGCTAGAGGTACAAGTGTGTTTATCAACAATTGCCGTGACCTGCACCAAAAATTAATCATCAAACATTTACAAGTAATCGATCAAAGCAAAGGCAACTACTTACAATGATCGTTGCTAATCCTATGACTTCAGGCCTTGCATGAATTCGCCATGGACAATCACCTCCTTTACAGTAACCTCTATACCGGAAAGGGGCACTTGATTCAATGCCTAACTCGAATTCGTTGTTTATTGCATACTGCCTCATAGCAATCCGAAATTCTTTCATATCCTTATACAGACTGCCAATCTTCATTATAGGATTTCTCCTATCAGAAACTAGAATTCTCTGATCTGGGAACAGGTCTTCACAAGGCATTGCGGCATCCACATTGATGTTTTGACTCCCATCATTAACGGAAGACCTTCCTGCAAATGCTTCTTCCCTTTCTCTTGGCTCCCTATCATCCTCATCTGTTAAACCTAATCTACCAACCATACCAATCTCTAAAGGAACTTCTTGTTGTCCTTCCTCGTCCCATCTTGGCTCAATTTCTATTGCATCCCAATCAATTTGAAACTCCTGTGTCACAAAATTTTTTAACCAACTTCGTCTCAGGGACATTGATAGCTACGAATGACACAAAATCCATATGCCTATACTATAAACCAGAGATGTACTGCAAACCATACCTCAGGAACAGGCTCATTGACAGTCGGCGCCAATGACTGCTTCGACGGCGGCGACGGTGTACTCAGGGGAGGTGGGAGGAGGAGCAGAGGGCGACCAACCAGGGCCGGCAGCTCCATCCCAACCACAGACGACACCCGAGGCAGGGGTTCTACCGTGCCCTGGAACTCTTCTGGTGGGGAAGTCTCCAATGGGGGCGGAGTGCCTCCCATTGCTCGACGCCGGCGACCGGGCTCTGCACGGCGCGACGGTGCGGATCTGACGCCCGCTGAGAACGACGACAAGCTGGACCTGAGCGCTCGACTGAGAAGGGGCAAAACGGGAATACAACGTATACGAACTGACTCACGGGCGTCATTATGCCAAAAGGAAGAGAAAGTGTTGTTCGGAGTACCAATCTGGCGAGAGTGCTGATCGGGATACCGATCTGGCGAAGAAGCAGCTTCGGGGTATTATAATGGCAAATTTCTCACGGGCAACGGGACGGGGGCTGGTCGCCCACCGACGCGGAGGTGAGTGAGAGTGAGACAAAGCCAAAAGAAAACGTCGATTTGTCGCTGTCAGCAGGAATTTATATATTATTATATACTAGGGGACGAGAACATATATATATATAACTTATATATAAAACTAGGTGAGTACCCGTGCGTTGCAACGGAACCGTATAATAACACGATAACTTATGTATATATGTGTGTTATATTGTTATGAGAAAATGTTTCGGAATCCATTTGTGATCATATCCATACATAAATTTTGTTATTTTAATCTAATAACATACATCCATTCCATGCCACAGATTTTTCTTCTTCGTTCATTCGACCATGGTGCGCTTCCTACCCCGTTGCCTCACTGTTTTGCAAAGAGTAGACAAAAAGTCACTACTCACATCAGTGCAGTTAGCAACGAAGGTCATGCTCTGCCACAGGGGCCAACAAGACCATGCCATACCTTGAGCCAGCTTGTTCTAGGTGGAACACCATTGCTTCCAAGTCTTTCTTTACGTTGCAAGGATTTTCTCCATCTGGTTCATCATCAAGATCAGTGCTATTACCCACATAAGTTTGCTAAGGCATGATTAACACAACATAACAGACCTGCATAAAAACCATAGGAAACAAGATGCCACGAACAAAAGGAAAAATCATAAATCCAATTGCAATTGGACTAATCTTTGATGCGGAGTCGTAAATGTTTGCACAGATCAGTCGAGCCCAAGCACAGAATAACAGTTTAGCAAAATCAAATATTGACCAAACATATATAGAATTTGGCAATGGTAGTGAGTTCCTACACCAATAGAAAATGAGAAGAAAACAGAACAGGTGTTCTTCCTTCACATTGATGTCCAAGCCTTTACATCATTGATTTCAAATATCTAGTAATAAAAATTTTACGTTAGAAAAATTCAAATGCCCTTGAAGAAAATAACTGTAAAAACCCTGTTACCATGAGTCTTAAGCTATAAGCGTAACATAAGTCTTAAGATAGCTAACATAAATGTCCATTAACCAATAAGGGTTACAGAACAATTTAGGATATTCATGCTATACTGGTAACAAAACCCATATAGCATTCACATATAGCCATCAGTTATCAGACATATATAACACAAGCATATAGGACATTCATGGAAGTTCACACGAACTGAAATTGTTCACAGAAGTCCACACAAATTGAAACTGGAACAAGTTCACAGAACTACAAGGTGGCGACCAATACAAGTTCACAGAAGTACAAGAAACTTAATTTGTCCTACATTGCAGCAGTTTCCTTAGTGTCAACTTCTTTTTAAGCATACAAACACCTGAACCTTCACTTGGGCTCACTTGGCTAGATGTAGCCTAAACTTCATTGGTACTGCCTTGCACTGCTAATGCCTGCCACCCTTCAACTACTACTGCCTGCATCACTTGTGCTGCTTCACCTTGTGTAACCTGAACTTCAGTACTCGACACAGTTGAGGATAGACATCCACTTATTGAAAATAGCACAAGACGACTACATAGAAAATGAAAAAATAAACATTGTTAGGTTTGAATGGTAGCACGAGATGACCATAGAAACGTAGTGGATCAATTATTCACCTATCATATACTGGTTGTGATGGTTCTTGTGATGGTTCCTGTGAAGGCTCGTTTGCTCTAGCATCTTTTTAGGTCATTTGCCAATCTCCACCACACTAAGAGGGGACTTCAACAAAACTTCTTCCCTCCACCTGTAAATCATAATAAAACTATCATCCCAATTACGGATGAAGAAGCCATCGCAACGGTGTCTGCCTCCAGTCGAGCCTGGAGGTCGTCGTAGAGCTGGTACTGGCCAACATCGCCTCCTCCAACTATGCCTCCAGTTTTCAAGAATGAAGAAGCCATGCATTAGGACTAATGCCATGTCATGATACGATACCTGAAGAAATGAAGCACATCTGCGACTTGATCAGCGAGATCAACAATAGATGGCACCGGCACATCTGACGACATTGGAGCTGCTCCCATCTGTAGGACTCTTAACAAAAGCCACACAACAAAGATCATGTAAGTAACCAACTCGAAATACAGAGGCAACACACCTTATCACAGGGATTGAACCAGCATCACTGACCTCGTGCCCCTGGGGATTGGTGTGGTAGACGCAGAAGTTGTGTAGCAGCAAAGACGCCACTTCCGGGCAGAAGAAAAATCCTTGGAAACAGGACATGTCTGCCCAAGCCAATAGGAAGCAGCGAGATATAAACAATGTTAAGTCTTGGCAGTGAATCAGAAAAAATTTCGATCTACAGCACTTACAGTTCAGAGCTACATCCGGGTACGTTATAAGCGCTGGCTTGTCCTTGTCTCCATACACGGCAACAGTCACAGAACCACATCTCGTCCTCACAAGATGTTCCTGGGGAAGAAGAAAAAGTAGTCACCTTTTAGCAGCTATTTCAGCAGCACCGGCACTGACCACACCAAGCCAAAAAGAAGAATAGAAAAAAAGAGAACATCATGGAAGTGGAACAGACAAAGTTTGGCAGATTTCAGATGACTCCCATACACATTGACCAAATACAGGTAACAGTTTCAAGAAGAAACATTAGAATTCTGGCATGCTGTTTCACCGAACGTATTACTATATAAATTGAGTTTCATCGAACCAGTCATCTATCTCTAAGCAGAACGAAAGGGCTAGACTCTACACAACAGCACATAAAGAAACCAAACTCAATTCAATTGCCATCTAATAAACTAACTGAAATCAACCAGTACAAAAAATAGAGTCGTGCGGCCCAAAATTCAAGTTCAAAGACTTTAGCCTATCCTTTGATTGGAATAAATGGCAAGATGTAATCTGCTAGAAGCACGGGTAATGTAATCAAGGTGCTAGATAGTTTACCTTGACTGGAAATGTGACAGATATGAAGTTTGGTTGTCAAGAGTTCCCTAAGCCTCCTGATAGCCTTCACTTTGTTTGCTAGGACATCAAGCAGAGGGATCAAACCTGTGATGGACGTACGTTTAAAAAACTTCATAATGTAAATATAAAGCATAAACATAACATTTCCATGCAATCTGAAAGCTGCTAGTCACAAATAATATACTAAAACAAAAGGAATCAGAAAGTAGCAGGGCATGAAGACACTAACTGATAATTGGACACATTGTTCCTCGGTAGGTCTACTGAAAGCTATAGCGAGTCCAAGTCTCTATTCAGATAAATAAATAAATATAAGCAATAAACCAATGTCATGATATCAAGATTGTTCATTATTGATACGATGACCAGTCACATCACGTGCAATTTGTATAGACATTAGAACAGTCAGTGTGGCAGTCATTTTTTATTTTTGAAACAACCCATAAAAATCTATGAAAAAGCAGCATAGTAACAACTATAGCTACCCCTGAAGAAGGATCATAGACATAGTCTGAGTCCATGCTTCCATTATCAGCTTCTGCAGGAAAAGGAAAAATATTTGTGAATAAAGAAAACACAATGGTTGCCAGAAACAAGGGGAAATGTGCAACAGATTTCCACAAAAGGGGAAAAGAGCTAAAGATATGGACCAAAGCAAAGAATGTTGATCTTTTCAAGCAGACTCCTCTCATTTTGTACCAATGCAAGTTGTACACTCAAAGCGGTGCCCGTGCGTTGCTACGAAAGTTAAAAATTAGTATAAAATATAGATACGGAATGGCAAATATCACTATGATAGTTAGATACCCGTGCGTTGCTATAGTATCTTATGTATCCGTAATTGTTGAGAAAATATTGGTAATCAAGCTCCTGGGAACAAGTATGACAAGTGGCGGCCTAAGAAAGATACAGGGACAAGCACAACCGGTGAGAGCATTACAAGGGTATCTGCGCCAACCTTCCAACCCACGATGGCATCAGTACCTCTTCTCCTGCTCGATCCGTCTCCGCTCGCTTGGCTTTACTGTTGCTGCTTTGCTCCATTAGCGCTAAACAGCTATCTCATTTCCTTCCAACTTCTCGTCGGATCATGCAATTTTCAAATGGGCAGGTATGAGCTATGCTGATTAAGATCGCTTGGCATTATGACCATAAAATATTTGTGACCTTTTATGAAGAACGGAGACTACTTTCACCCCCAAATTTCCATAAAGGAAATGTGAATGGCATTTAGTGACTAATTTGATCAGCCCTTAAGGATATGTGCAGAAAGTGGGATGGTATAGTATTCTTAGCTAATTAACTAAGGCACTGTTTGTTTTAGTTAGGGATTCTAGAAAGCAGCTTGTAGAACTTGGGTTGTGGAAAAGCTATCCAAAATCTGAAGCTGTGTGAATTCTAGCTTATGACCATCTTTATCTTCCTCCCACCTCCTATGTTTGTAATGACATTGGATAAATTTGTGTGCTACAATCTAGGAAAAGCTGGTGGAGGGTGGATTGTAGGATTGTGAAAACTGGGCAAAGTATTCAGTAGGCATGTTTAATTTCCTGAACATCATATAGCTCCAGTTCCATTTCCTAAAAGTCATGTACGACTTGACAATGTAGGTGCAGTTATTTAAAGAATAATTTACTAGTGTTGTTCAGTCTTTATACTTCTGCAATACAAGGGTGTTGCAAAATCCATGCAAATGACATGTGTTGTGCTGATTCTCTAAGTAGCCCACACTGTTTCATGAAGATTTTTTAATAATTCAAATTTTTAATCTTGCTGCTCTTGTTCACACACAAGAAAAAGTGTGCAAATTCTTTATTCAATACTCTCTTTCCAGGTATCTAAGATTCTTTCATATTGCAACACCTATTGTCGTGGGAACTGAAGAACTAATATAGTGTCGAGCTGTGTTGTTTTTTGTGAAAGTATTACATTTTTGCCCAACCCGAATATTATCAATGCTGATAAACAAATAGTGTGAGGACTTCTTAATAATTCTATTTAGAATATTATCAATCTTTGGTGATAAGTGATCATCAGGATTTAGGAATGGATTGATAAGGTAAAATGCTTGAAGAATGAAGCCATTACCAGATACACAGAAACAAGATTGGCCTGAAAAATATCTGAAATGATAATAATAGATATTTATCAAGAAGTAAAAAACATCACCTTGTACATTGGATACAACGAGTCATCACTGTCTAAACCAAGGACATTTCAATATTAGAACAACGTCCAAGAACATGAAAACCACTAACGGAATGCAGAGGAGCCCACTAACCTGGGAGCACAGAATTGGAACCAATTTACCTACAGTACAGTGCACTCCATATTTCAATGTACCATGACCGAGCAGCATCTTGCGGTGAGGGTGAGTCGATTTGCATTGTCACAGGGCCATCATTCACCAAAGAAACCTGCAAGACTTTCCAATTTACCCTTTTTTTTGAAAAGGTCAAACGCTATGAAGGCAAATAACATGTTTCACCAGATGCACCTTCATCATCACTCAGAAACACCATCTGCCAGTCAAAGTATAGGAACGTCGTCACATTTATTTTCATGTGATACAGTGACTCATGACAGAAATCATTAGATGTAGATGGAACGTAGTGCAAAAGAAATAGTAGCAGCAGAGCAATAATGTTCTATGATCTAACCCTAGGAAAAAATAAAGCTTTCTACACGATTCCCTGCCTTAAGCACGAACTAAAGGCCATAGGTCAACTTCACAGAAGACCAAGCTATTTGGAGTTAAGGATACTAATTTGATCTCAACAAATTATTAATCAACGTATAGTTAATTTTTTAGAATAAAAACACTTTCAAGTTATTATGCATGTAGCCAGATCCGAACACGTATAGTGCATCTCCAACAAATTACTCAAATCATTCCCAATAGCAAAAAACATGGACGAGAAGGATCCAATAGATTAATCATTCAATTCAATACCCAATACCAAAATTATCTACTTAGGTAAATACTCAGACTCACCCCCATCTCCCTTAAATGAAGGGACGCATCCCTTCACATATAGTGAGTCTCCATCTACCTCAAATGAAGGAAGTCATTGGGAGGACATCTCTGGCGGAGCCCCTATACGACGTAAGAGAGAGGGAGGAAGAAGAGCACCTGCAACGAGATGGATGGTGGCTTGGGCGGATCTGGATAATGAGCTTCTCGCCGGGGAGAACGCGATGTGGTGGACGATTTGGTCAATGAGGACCACCACCGTGTGCGTCACATGGGGCTACCACGGAGGATGAACCTTGTGGGTGGGAAAAGAGGAGCCGTAGATCCGCACCTCCCTGCCACTCTCGTCGTCGGCGAGATCTGCACGTGCGGGGGGGGGGGTATGGGGGCTTGCCATGGCGACCGAGACGGAGGGACTGGGGAAGGGCCACTGTCTCGGTGCCTTGGCAAGGCATGGAGCCGAGCATCAGAGAGGAGCGACGGCATGGAATCCCTTGTGGACACAGTTTGGAGCGAGGGGTGTGTGGTAGCAGGTGCGACAGCCGCGGGGCAGTGATTTCGCGAGAGCAGCGGCGCAGACCATGTTCAACGCGAGAGCAACGGCGCGGCAGGAGGAGGAGATTGCGGACGCAATGGCGCGGGGCTAGAGAGCGCGGACGCAACGACGCGGGCTAGGAGACGGAGATTGCGGACGGTTGTGTGAGGTGGGAAGCGGCGTCCGTGATTCTTGGCACCAGAGAGGATGCGACGGCGCCGATCATGGTGTGTCCATCCATGGAAGGCGCACTCGTGGTGTGGACCTTCCAAAGACTGGGATCCATGGAAGGACGCAGCGAGAGAGACGCGGCGCGAGTGGCGGATCGGCGTAGGGAAACCGGGATCTCGGGAACCTTCCACGCGGCGCGAGGGACGGATCGGGATGGCAGAACCGTGCACCGTTTGGTGGTGTGGACGCCTACACTAAGGGCTTAATTAGTAGTAGAGATATGTGTCATAATCCACTTATAATCCTGGCTATACATAAATTTTGTTATTTTAATCTAGTTATTTCATCACTACATTACAATCATCAGTATCATGCAGACTTCGATATATGTCACGGTCTCATCATTGAACATCACGTATCACACCTATTAGAATAAGTTTCCTCATACATCATCAGTCATCAAATACGCACCACCATATCTGTTGGCTTAAACAAAAGGTAAGTGTGTGTTTGTGAAGAGAATTAAAGGCAGACCGGCACAAAAGCTACCCCGATGGTGGTGAGGATGATGAGCTGGTAATTGTTGTTGGTCCTCCTCTGTGTCACCTTCGGTGCCAAAATGATGCCACAGTCCTTGATATAGTAGTCGTCGAACGCGCGCGACATGGCGAGTACCAATGACTCTTGGCTGGGCTGCCAGACGAAGTGCACCCCATGCTCATAAGCGAGGTAGTACACCTAGCCGTTGCACCACCGGATGCGCTACTCCTCTACATACATCATGATCGAGAACATTTACAGTGTCAGCAACGGACATCGTCCCAGCGCACAAGAATTCATGGTTGGTTAGTAGCGACTTACGATGAGCTGGACGACGTGATGGCATCGTCGTCGGATGCAGTGCTCAGAACAACTCGAGAGTCACCGATGTTAGCGACGACCATGAGGTCTCCCTGCTTGACGATGTACAGCGCGGTGCAACCGCTCTGGACCGCGTCCAAGGGGCGGCTGTACCGGAGCTTGTCGTAGATAACGACGCATGCGGCCACGTAGGACTGCTTCCACAGGTCGAACTGGCAGTCGCCAAGCTTCTTCTCATCATCGATAAGCGACGCCAACGCGAGCGCCTCCTGCTAGTGATGTTTGTTTGGGGTTTTCAAGTAAGAAACATGTATTCATTCTTAGCGTTGGTTTATGAAAATGACTCACAAGTGAGATATATGGAATAAATATTATGAAGAATAAATGTCACGCATGCAAAAAGGAATTTAAGTTAAAAATATTAATCAAATAAAAGAAATTGCATGCAAGGCTCTTCTTTGAATACTACTTCCTTCATCCAAAAATATATTTCAAGAATCTCGGTGATACTTATCTACTACTACGCATTGTGCAAGGGTAGCAGTTAGGCTTGAGGCGAGATATAGTAGATATTTTTTCTGTCATAAATATAGACATAAACACACATATGGTGTAGCGGTAGCTACTGCTCTTATTTGACTGAGGGGTCATGGGTTCGAATCCCCTTGGGGCTGTATTATGTAGGGAAGGGGGAATAGGAAAGGCGGAACAAGAAATGAGAATGACAGAACTGAGAACGGTGGCAGAACACGGAATAGAAGACTACCCTTATAACCTTAATAAGTCTTAGAGATTAAGAGTCTCGCCTTCTAACTTAGCCACGTCATTCATAATATGATCAGCCATTGAATGCAGATCCATTGGTCAGGAGCCTCCTTGGTCATCTAACGTGCACGTGTCTCTACCTCCGCTGCATGCTAGTTTGCCATGCCACACCCTCCAGAGACTTCCAGCCAAGTCAATAATCGACTTTCTCAGCTAAAAAAGAGGGTTATGGTTCGGCTGGTACGGGTTCAACTCCGGAACCTTCACCAGCATTCTCAGGTCCTACGGCCCCGCCGGGAGTCGGCTACAGGCAGTGGTCGGTTGTGTTCCGCACCGCAGTCACCACCACTCTCGCCGACAGCGTCGCTGCACTCAGCGCTATTCGGGAAGCGGCCCGTCAGCAGTAGAGGCGCAAGAAGATGTAGAGAATCTGTCTCCCTTCCATAAGCACAACAGAGGAAACACATGAGACACTGGATATAGGGTTAGGCCTCTGGCCTCTTTCTGATCTCTGTATTATGAGGGGGTGTACAAGTTTCTTATATAGAGATGTGAGACCCCTCAGGGGCAAAGCAGGTATTTGCCCACATGACCCTAACTAGGGTTACTTAACACTCCCCCTTGGACGAATACCGCGACCAACACATGCCTTGTTAAAACTTCGAAAAACCCAGTGGAAAAAATATGGAGAAAGAGTGCATGGTGATACAAATTGCATTTGCACTTTGTTGCCTCGTTAAAAACCTCATGTGAGAAACTTCAAGAAAACTCACCAAGGGAAAAGGAGTACAACTGCTGTAATCTTAACAGATTTCGATCCTCTGGGATCTAGATTCTATCGAATCTTCTACAAGGGCTAACTTTAGAAATGTGCTCCCCCTGATACTTGCAAAATTGTATCAATAAGGCAAGACATCTTCTTCTGGAAGTATATGCACATAAAGATTTAACAAACGGATTGCATATCCTTGCAAATACTATTTCAGGAACTTTACCTCTACTCACTTCTAGGATATATGGGGTAAGTGTACGTATCAATATAAGTAAGCCACTTTGACTGATGGTGTTCGATCGACTGGATCTATATATTTGATAGAAAGTTCTATAAAAGTTCACATATTGATGATCAAGCTCACGCCTTCAGGGCATAGAATATGACATTTATTGTCTCACGACTGTGATCAATATAAGCATTCGCTCTCCCTAACGATGACATCTGTCAAAGTCGCTATCTCTCATAACTCAAGCATATTCTTCAAGATATATGTTTCATTGTTTATCTAGAATAACGAGAATGGATGAGGTTGGGGTGCTATCATTTTCTATCTTACACCACAATTTATACATAGTTGTGCAAAGAAAATAACATGTCCTTCAATAGGACTTAGGAGATAATATAGTTGCAATAATACATATTCTAAATGTGACACATCGCTCCAGGCGTTCATCCTTTGCAACATCTATGATGGTGTAACAAAAGTCCATCAAAGATTGTAATTCATCAGGGATTTTTCATCGATTATATCGTTATAGTCTGTCATTCTGGCACAATGGGGATATTTTGCCAGTAACACCTAAACCTTATAGGTTTCTGCCATCGTGACTTTAGAGGATACCGTAATTCCACACCTAGTGGAAAATACCACAAGTAAAGATCGTGGAATGCACATGTGCTTATACGGTGAACTTTAAGTCCTTTGGTACCTCATCTTATTCCTTTTCGGGTCTATATGGGTCTTTATCCCTTTATAGGGATTATCAAACTTTGGTGTTTAACACAGATTTTATTTCTTCTGGAAAAGTTCCATCAAGGAACTATAATCTCATCTAGAGATATTCTCTCTACATAGGAGAGTGTTCATTCGTTAGGAATGTATTATTCGGTACGGGATTTATATGTTGCATATTTATAATTCAAAGATATGGGTCCTCCTAGGATCTCATGATGAATCTTCAGAATCCTATTAACTGCATAATTTAATTCATGCCATTTGCCAGATATATTACATAGCAGAACAGTGTTTATTCAACACATATGTGGGATGGGTCTCTCACAATACCATTTGAACCATCGCATTTCACCACACATTATTTCAATAGTGCCCATAAATGTCCGAATTTCAAGCTCGTGACTTTCATTTTGCGATTATTAGTTCAGCCTCGATTGCATTTATCAATGACTCGATAAGAGAGCTTAAAGCACTCATGCCTAGGACTTTGTTTTGGATCCATTTGCAATCTAGAGGGGCAAGATAGGTGTCGACATATTTGTCTCCCACATTTAATAATGATCTCCGTCATTTCCCAAAACGAAAGATTCATTGTCCCGTATTCCCAGCACAATGATATTGCGCGCATTGCTAGGAATTTCATCATCAAGATGAACCTCTTCGTGAAGCAAATCACCATCAGGGTGAATTAATCGGAGGAGAGTTATCATAGACCACGTGAATCTGCAATCAGAACATATGCTTTGACTAAGGCTGATGGATCATATTCGTAGGCGTCCCCGAGAATAGATCAAATGCCAATAAGTCAAATGTGGATATGATATTAATCCCGGGTATATCCACATCTACATCAGGTAGAAACATTCAGAACAATATGGTTACTCCTCAACGATTTCTGGCAAACTCCATATACATAGGAGTACACACCGAACGACAGGTTCAGTTTGGCTTTTGTGCGTTTAATAGAATATTGAGGCATTACATTATATGGGCATTCCTCCCCCTAATGCCGAGATGTTCTAAAAGCATATAGATAATATCCCCAACCACAATCATCTAGTTGTGGCCAATGTATGCTATTGTGGTGATTTATTTGGGAAATATTACGCACATTACAGATAGGGGTTTTATGCAGTGAGCTTTGGACTTAGATTAATGTAGTGGCATGAATACTACATATTTGTCCTTCAACATGAAGGGTTAGTCTCAACATCCAGCGAGACACGCAACAACAAGTTGCTTCGTGGTTACAATTCTGCCAACTTATTGTTATTATTACCAAATGCACAGTCAATCATTAAGATTTAGACTAATATGCACAACACTATTTTATCCATAAGGATCCTTCAGGGGCTCATGCATACCATTCGTTTGGAGCCGTTAGTTGACTTCAGATCAACAAGTAAAATGACCATCAGGGTCTAACGCTCACAAAGTTATTCACTGGTTGCATTGTGCTTTTAAGCACATATGAAAAATGTGTGTGTTTATATTGGTAGTGAAGTGCACGGCATCAGGCCAATGCTGCCAAGCAAAGATTTTTATATGCAGAGATGTATAGTCCAGCTCGTTTTTATCACCGCCCATGGTTTACCCAATTACTCATACTGCTCTGAAATTGGGTATCGATTTATGCAACATTTTTAGGTATAATAATTTTGAGAGAGAACTTATAACAATAGTTAATTATTTGTAGTGTTGCCAGCAGGGCAAACATTTCTCCTCATATTATATACCAAATTGTTCTATATAGCATTATTTCAATCTCTTCGTTGTTCAACAAAAAGAGAAGCTTTGAAATAGAACAGATAGGGCCAAGAATTCATTTTATCTGGGAAAAATCACCATATAACTAGCTTTGATGAAGCAAATGATGATAACTGCTTGGCAAGAACAAAACAATACTGGTATCCGCCTAGGATCCATCTTCAGCAACAGATATTACTGCTCTCATACGAAGAAATCATCAGGAGTAGAGAGGATATAACATGTCTCTACAAGATCTTCATATTTCTATCACAAATTATCATCACTAGTAGTCTAGTGGTCAAGACATATGACTCTTCTGGCTCCGAGGACCAAGAACATGTTAATGTCTAATTTAGCTTCAAGCTCTGTGGTGATGTGGGATTTCATAGTTATTTGTCTACTCTTCTCACTTCTGGTAGATCGGAGGTAGATAATGGTAAGCATGCCAAAGGGTGGAATTTAGTGCAGTTTGGCTACATAACCCAAGGTATTTGTCCATTTAGGACCGACCTTTACCATTTAGCTTACAGTGTATACCAGACTTGTCAAAGGACTATCTTGAGTCAATGCAGCGACTATAAGTATTTACAATTCCGAGAGATGTATGCAACACAAGCATAGAGGTCCTATATAGGACAAGTAAAGTGGTTCGACGGGAACACACAATGTTTTTTCACACCAACATAGTGAAATTTTTCTCAGAGTAACCTTTCGATGTACTCACAACTTCGTGTTGCTAGGGTACTAGCTATTTATCTCAAAGTTCGCTTCATATCGTTCAACGACAACGAGAGCAATGTGTCAACATCTGGTTGAGCAATGTATAACTGAGATTTATAGCCTTAAATCATTTGGTAAGGTCTTATTGCTTACTAATAAAATCCCAATTTGTGATGTCTTCTGTACCAAAAAGGCTTTCATGCATTATATTATATTTCTTCGGGTTACTTCAGGTAAATGAGGAGAGAGCAGAAAATTAACTTATCTGTGTTTAATTGTATTTCAATTTAATTTCCCAGATTTCCAAGCACTATAGAGCTTGATACAGCTGTTATGGCCACTTGGCGATATATATAAATATATGATGCCACACAACACAATCAAATAAAATATAGAGCCAAACAAAAAAAAATTAGGAAGGTTGTGCATAATATGACTTCAGGGCCTTGAACAACTCACCACAATCCACGCGAGTACAGGCTCTAGCGTATCTGGCGTCAACACGTGTGCGACCATCAGGGCCACGACAACACAACAAGCCTTTGTAATAAGTGCAATAGGCACAATTATGGCTCGGTAATCGGGGTACACGATAAGTCCACGCAACGTGCACAACAGGCGCAATTGTGGCTCAATGATCACGGCAGACAGACAGTGCCTACAGGGCATGCGAAAAATACGTGACTCAGTGATGGCGGGTCGACTCAACGGGAGCTGTCCGAATAAACGAGGGTGCTACATAGCAATCATATGACGCAGCCAAGTTCGTACGACACAAATACTGTGTCGTGTTGCCAGGGCGCAGCCAATGCTCAGCTAATGCCAACTCAGTCGATTAACAATGTAGCCTGATCGGCGTGTCCGAGTGTCCACTATACAATTTAATCGCTCGAAGTGAGTCCAAAAGCTCAACGCAACACAAATATTTAGAGCGATTTAAGTATGTGCACTATAGCCTTCACATATTTTAATAATTTCTGCTTATTATCTACTATGAGAAATAAAGCCCACAAAAATGCTGGAATTAATGCATAAGCATAAGCAGGTCAAGTGTAAGAAGGCATTTTGTTTCTTATCAAGCATACATTTTCTACTAATTATTTACTACGGGAAATAATTAATTAAAGTAGAAATTGCGATAGAAAAACATGCTTGATTCTATTTATCAGAGTAAAAACAATGTCTCCTTTTTTTGGGTTAATGCATGGCTATACTCTACCTCACGCGCATGGATGGCCCATAGGCGTTGCTGCATGCACATGCGGCCACTGTTTATAGGCATGGAGCCTTGCGACCAAGAAGGGGCCCACGTGCAAATTGCTTCTTTCTTATCCCTCGCAAGCTATCAGGAAGACAAAGAAACAGACGTGGATGACCCGGCCAAGAGAATGACATTGCTTGCCATGCACATAACTGCACAAGCGATCAGTCCGCCCACACTGCCACTCCTGGGACCCACTCATAAATACCAGCCGCTTTAATCACGTATTTGGTGGTTTTTTTTTAAAAAAATTACTCGCGCCGCACATGCACAGTGCTCTCAACTGCCGGCCGCTTTGACTAGGAGCACATGCATGCATGCAGCGCTCGACCAAATTTTGTACCGCACGTCTCCTCGCTTCCCCACAAGAATAGGAACGCAGAACCGGTCTTCATCTCCGCAAGATGGTGCGTAACTGCCGGCGCGGACACGACTCCGACACAGGCGACGCGTGGCTACTGGCACGCGGCGTGGGTACGCTGGACGCCACCTCCAACGGTGGTGACGCGATGCAGACTGCGAGCACGGTCGCTGGTGCGCGGCGCGGCTCGGTGCAGGCACATGCCTGACGTTGGCTAGCTTTCACGTGCATAGAAATACATCGGCGATCGCAGTTCATCCCGCATGGATCACAGTCCATACATAACAACATATCAAGAACAGTACACATACCGCTCGATTACGTAGAGGAAAAAAACGAAGGCTGTCGCATAGGACAGTTCGGCTACGCCGGAGGACCTGCCGGCTTGACGGAGAGTTGTTGCAGATCTAATCCCGCGGTAATGTCGAGGTAGAGCGTGCTGATAACGTGTTGAGAACTACGTTACCACGGATCACCAGATCCGCTCCCTTCCCTCCCGTCAGCAGTAGAGGCGCAAGAAGATGTAGAGAACCCGTCTCCCTTCCCATAAGTACGACAGAGGAAACACACGAGACATTGGATATAGGGTTGGGCCTCTGGCCTCTTTCTGATCCCTGTATTATGAGGGGGTGTACAGGTTCCTTACATAGAGATGTGAGACCCCTCAGGGGCAAAGTAGGTATTTACCCACATGACCCTAACTAGGGTTACTTAACAGTGTGGACGTCTGCAACGGCCTCCTTGGTGGGTTTGTGGCCATCGCGGAGGGGTGCAGCGTGGTGGAGCAGTGGTAGACGTCATCCGTATGTTCGTTTCTGCGTGGGTGCTCTACTCATCAGCGCCAACGCACTCGCCGCGCGCTTCAAGTTCGATGACCCGTTGGAGGCAGCGCATCTGCACGCGAGGTGCGACGCTTGGGGCGTCCTCTTCACGGGCCTCTTCGTGAGGCAAAAGTACATTAATGAGATCTACGGTTGGTTTAGCTTTTTTTACCAGCTTTTTCGAGAATCTAGCTGTGGGGAGAATCTGACTGTGTAGAGAATCTGAGTATCATTAGGATTACGTGCGGAGGAAGATAAAGTTGTCCATGGAGCTCAGGATCTATAAAGTGACAGATTACTACTATTGCGATGACTCAACCGATTATAGGTTTATGTTGATTTTGAATGGTTTTTACCCAAACGAATTTTATAGAAGCTGGCTAAAAAGCTGAGTGTTTGGCAGTCTGTAGCAGCTTTTGGTGGCCAGAAGCTACGAAAAGCCGAAACAAACAGGGGATGGGTGGTGGCGGGAAGCTCCTCGCCACATATCCTGGTGATCGTCGGGTGGGTGAGCTCAACCATGGGCCTGCTCTTCTACGCGCTCAAGAAGCTGGTCCTGCTGCGCATTTCGACCGACGATGAGATGTCTAGCATAGACCTGACCCAACACGGCGGCTTCGCCAACGTCTATCACGATGAAGACCCCAACAACAAGGGCGGGGTTGGTGGGTTCATGCTCAAGTCCGTGCAGAACCGTATCGAGCCGTCGCGAGCGGCGATGGACCCAACACCAGGTGTAAAAAATTATGATAAAATTGAAACCCAACTGAAGTTACATGCTTTATCAACACTCTCTCATAAAAGTAGTAGCTGAAATACGTAATTGAAGGAAACAGGTGACGACTAAGAGGGGGTGAATTAGAACTTCTAAAACTTTTACTAAGCTAGGTCACAAATAAATCACTAGAGAAAAACCTATGTAAAAATCGTCTAGAGGGGGTGAATAGGCGAAACCTCAAAATTATAAACTTTAAACACGCACTTCACCCGGGGTTAGGGTTAGAAATAAATAATAGTGAGTTTGGAGTGCGGAAGATAGTTTCTCTTGCTATGAGTTGCTCAATCAATGTGGATAACTTTTGGAGCTAACTCAAAACAATATGAGCAAGAGAACTTTAGAGAGAGGAGAGGGAAGAAACAAATCGAGTGATGAAGATCAACACAAACGAACACCACTACAGGAATCCAGTTAATTCCCGTCGGCTAAAAACCGACGGGGATAACTAATTCCCGTCGGTAATAGACTAACTCCCGTCGGCCTCAAGCCGTTGGCTGTCAGGTGTCGGGAATAACATTATTTCCGTCAGCCGCCGACGGGAATAAGTAATCCCCGTCGGCCAACTACAAGCCGACGGGAATAAGCTGTTAACTCCCATCGGCCAGAACAGCCGACGGGGATCAATAGTTAATTCTCGTCGGCCAGGGTAACTGGCGAGGATTAATAGTTAATTCCCGTCGGCCATGGGCAACCGACGGGAATTAACTGTTAACTCCTGTCGGCCAGGGCAGCCGACGGGGATTAACTGGGCCGACGGGAGTTAACCTATAATGCTGCAAAAGCAACACCAAATTAGGTCACTATTTCTCCACAATTGCACACAAAACATACATAGAACATATACATCACAAACATATGACAAAACACATATATCATCACATGAACATACACATCACAAACACATTGATATGATTCACACATCACAAACTTAAGATCAAGTGTTTACACAAACATAACGTCCACGAGTTAAAAAACATAACGAGCACGAGTTCAAGTGTTTAGAGATAACCACCACTTGGGTGGTTAGAGCTTTGACCGCTGCCGCTACCAGGAGGAGGGAACACGAAGAGGGAGTCAACAAATCCAGTCCCTGCTGCAGGATCAGACCCACTACCACCCGCTTCGGGCGTAACCTATGCAAGTTAGCAAATATCAACATTTGTAATACAAATATCAAAAAATATACAAGTGTATAAATTAATCGAGAGTTATCAAACGTACCCTATCTCCATGTGCAGGTATATGTGTCGGAGGGGTGTTGAACTGTGGTGGCGGAGCTGGTGTGTTTGCAAACTGGCTCCATTATGGTGGCAGTGGAATATTTGTTGGCATGCCCTGTTGCTGCATTAACTGTTAAACATATATGTTACTATTGAAGATGTTGTATTGAAATATAATAATTTAGTGTTCGGATTATGTATACTCACTTGATACATCGCTTGGGTATGTGCAATGCAAGCCTCCATAAATTCGCGTTGTTGTCTCATCTCTTCACGCATCCTCATAATCTCCAACTCCTGCTCGTTCGGTCGACGAGAGCATGAGCTATGGGAAGACGAACCCGTCCTCTGAGATCTCACCGACGATGAGTCAATGAATCCGTCGAAGAGTGCGTATCTATAAGTGATTCAAAAATTGTGATTACTGCATAATCAATTTAGTGTCAACCATATAATTTCATAAGTTAGAGCTTACCGTCCATGCGCTTTGCCACCACCACTTGCATACACCACCGAGGGATCCATTGGTTCATGTCGCCAGTCGAAGTCAGGGCCATGGCAACAAACCATCTCCTCCCGATATGCCGCCTATACATCATTCACAACCTTACAAATGCAGGAATTTCTATACTTTGAACGTTTGTACTTTTGGGCCAAAACTCACCAGCCGATCCGTGGCTGTCTGGCTGTAGAGCTGGTCAGGGTTGTTAGGGTCTGGTCCTTTGTGGCCCTCCTGGTAGACCTCAATGTCACTAGGCTTTTGGCCACTCATAGCTTCCTATATAAACAAAAAAACATTCATAAGCAATCGTACTATTTGCTAATCAACATAGCTAGATCAAACTTACCATTCTTTTAGCTTTTCGTAGCATGTCGTCACCGCCAAACTTGTGGTTAGGATTGGTTCCTTGACATTGCCTGTGATGCGCTGATGCTTTCTGGAAGCCTTCGGAAGCCCAATATCGACACCAAGCATAGTACGCATCAGGAACGAGCGCCATCCATGGAACCATCACCTGCACACACAATGTTACATATTATATCAATCACAACAATCAATAAAAATGGTAAAACAAATTGAATACTAACCTCACGATATTGATCCTCAGTCAAATATATCTTTGAGGACCCTTCCTTTTTATTCAAGGGGCCTGCTTCTTCCGGATGCTTTTGAAAATACAGGTTTGTAGCCTGAATTCTCGCATAATATATGGCATCCTTCAACAGCTTCTTTGCATTGTTTTGGAACACACGTTCAGCGTGCCCCATGTAATCCTCTCCGTCAGGCAACCGATATCGAAGCTACAACATAAAGAATACAAATACAATGGTATAAGTCATAGAATTACAATATTAAGAAACATAACAAAAACAATAAAGAATTCATACCCAAAAGTCATTACGCACAAGTCCCTATCTGTCGGTGTGGTTTTGTTCCTTTTTAAACTTGTACTCGTCCCAGGTACTGACGAGCACCTCATCCTCGGTATCACCGTTTGACACCTTCACTATACCAGGGTAGTGAAGGTGGCAAAGAGAACCCAACGTAAGGTTAACCTGAGTGTGGTGTCCCTTGCCGTCAAAGGACAGGTCCTCCCGATTCCTGCATTACACAAATACATTAACAATACACATAATAGTTATATGAGATAAGTTAATATATTGCACTCACCGATCTCCATGTGGCATGATTAAGATTCTATCAGCCTCTCGCTCTATCGCGTGATGAGGTTTTACTGAGTGGCTTTTTCTTGAGCGACGTGTGCGTGTCGCTGAAGAGCCTCCTGAGCCATCATCCATCGGGTTGTCAGCCGGTTCGGCCTGTTGGCCCCACTGGTCCCACGCCTGTTGCTACTCTCTCTGGTGGTCCCACTGGTCCCATGGCTGGTGATGCTGCGTGGCCTGGTCCCATGTCGCGTGCTCCACCTCCTCATTGTGCTCCACCTCCTCATTGTGCTGCTCAGCCTCATTGTGCTCCTCCTCCTCATTGTGCTACTCCTCAGTGTGCTGCTCATCCTGGTACATACAACTCAAGATTTATTTGTAAATATGTAAACAAATTTATTTGTATAAGGTATGTTACCTCATCTCCATGTACAACGCTCAACAGCTCTCGACGTCTGCTGCTGCTCGAAGAACTGCCCTGAAAAAGGCCCAGGCCCTTGAACAGCCCTTCACTGACTTCTTTGATTTTGGCGTCATCCTGCATCAAAAATAAGAAATTATTCATTAGTGCATCAAAAATGACATAATCCTTAAAAAATAGAAACAAATGAAATAACAAAACAACTTTACTTGTTAAATATCATCAAAATTAGGATCTATTTGTTCTCTTCTATGCAGAGGTCGCCATGTAACTTTTCTCCTAACAAGTTGTCTTCTCCGTCTCTCGGGAAAAGTTAAGTCGTTAAGTCGTTAATGCCAATGCAGGATCAATATGAAAACTAGTTGGCAACTCTTCTTCTTGAAACACCTCATCAACCTGCTCAAGGTGACCAATTTGATATTCATCCTCACCAGGAGTGTATAGGCGTTCGTGGGGATTTACATTGTACACAACCCTCCATGTAGACAACTTTTTGCATGGATATGTCGAGAAATAAACTTGGTCTGCTTGATGGGCAAGGATATACGTGTCGTGTCCTTGAAGCAATTTTTTAGGTTGGATCTGTGTCATCCCAAATTTGGTCCTATAATACTTTAGGTTATACCATTTACACTCAAAGAAAACTAGCGCTAAAGGCTTATTTCCAGCAAATGTAATCTCGATTATATTTTTGATTTTCCCGTAATAGCAGGCTTTGTGTCCTTCCATGTCGGTTGCCCTAGTAACGACTCCACTATTTTGAGTGGCGGTCATAGGATGACTTGATTTGAAAATGCTTGAACGAAAGCGATATCCATTGACGTCGTAACGTCCATAGCTTTTGGTAGTTATGCTTCCAATAGATAACTGACGTAAGTCATCATTCAAATTCATTTCATCCCCAAACTGTCAATTATGCCACAAAGCATTAGCAAATTCTGTAATATTAGTTAACTAAAATTAGGTCTCGGAGCCACATAATTAAGACTTACACGGTTCCGAAGCCACATAATGAAATTAGGTCGCCCATGCATACCATCGCGTCGCAATTTATCTATGTCTCTCGCTGTTTGCCTACCGAGACACCTCATGTTTTGTTCATCAAACTCGCTGTCAAATATTATTGTATGACATGAGATATTTGATAACATAAACTAATTCACATATGAACAATTTAAGGAAATAAGTCTTACACAAAGTATTTCTCCACCTCAGGCATATTCATGAACATGTACAGTAAAGCAGACTTCCGTTCTTCCATAGTGAGGTGATATGCCTTGGGTGGACCAACGACTTTGCCGTTTGTCTGAAAAATCGAAAGATCACTACACGGAGGCATCTCTCGTTCATCATCATGGTACCTTTTCTTTCGAGCAAATACATTATGTTCTTCTGCAAAGTAACAACTTGTGAAGTGTGCTACCTCCTTCAGTTTAAATTGTTCTGCAATACATCCTTCAACTCTTGTCTTATTGCCCACCATTGCTCTAAGCTTCTTTAATGCTCTTTCTATATGAAACATCCACCTGTACTGAACAGGACCACCGACCTTAGCCTTATATGGAAGATGTATAAAGAGATGCTGCATAGGATTGAAGAAACCCGGTGGAAAGATTTTTTCCAATTTGCACAAAAGCACTGGTGTCTCTTTCTCCAGCTGTTCCATCACATCTCTTCTGATTTCTTTAGCACACAACTGTCTGTAGAAATAGCTAACTTCAGCTAACATTTTCCACACAGCTTCGGAAATGTACCCACAAAACATTACAGGCATGAGCCTTTCCATAATTATGTGGAAGTCATGGTTCTTCAGTCCATTCATCTTCATTGTCTTCAAGTTCATAGATCTTCTAAAACAAGCAACATAACCATCAAGGAATTTAATATCCTTCATCCACTTCATCACCTCTTTCTGTTGCTTAGGTTTCAGATAATAGTCAGCTTTTGGTTTGCCTCCATTTTCTCTAAGCACTTGGGTTGGACGATCACATATCACTGCTAAGTCCATGCGTGCCTTGTCATTGTCTTTCGTTTTATCAGGGAAATCCATGCATGTATTTATGAGGGCTTGGCAAAAGTTACTCTCTTGATGCATGACATCGATGTTGTGCATCAAAATTAATGACTTAGAATAAGGAAGCTCCCATAAGCCACATATGTGAGTCTAGTTATGCTCACAAAAACCTTGATACCTTTTCCCACTCTCGTCTAGGACAAGTTTACTATGCTCTTCTATAATTTCTATCCCACTACGTCGCTTGGGCGGTCCCTTCGTGATGATGGTTCCCTTCCTAAATTCCTTTCTCTGCCTTCTGAAGGGGTGATTGAAGGGTAGAAAACATATATGGCAATCAAAGTAACATATCTTGCCACCATCACTAAGACGAAAACAATCTGTATCTTTAGCACAATAAGGACACGTCAATCTACCATGCACGCTCCATCCAGAGAAAATACCATACGCCATAAAATCATGAACCGAGAACAGATATGCAATACGAAGATTGAATTTCTGCTTCTTGAAGCAGTCATAGGCTTCCACACCTTTCCATAGCTTCTTTAACTCTTCAATCAGTGGTTGAAGCATCACATTGAGGCGTACGCCAGGATGATCAGGCCCAGGTATAACAAGACATAGGAACATAAACTCATATTTCATGCAAAGAGCAGGTGGAAGGTTGTACGGTATGGCAATGACAGGCCAACATGAATATGACGCATCGGTCATATTGAACAGCGTGAAACCATCAGTTGCCAAGCCGATACGAACGTTTCTTGCATCGCTGGCAAAATCTGGATCAAAGTTGTCAAGAGCCTTCCATGCATCACCATCTGACGGGTGCACCATTAACCCATCTTGTCTGTCCATACAATCTTTATGCCACCTCATGTGCATAGCGGTCTTCCTCGAGAGAAACAAACGTTTCACTCTAGGAGTGAGAGGCATGTACCAAAGCTATTTATGTGCAACCTTTGTCACCACCTTCTCACCATCTTCATTTGCAAGCTCCACGTACCTCGACTTCCCACATTTTAACCATTTCTGCTCTCTGCCATGTTCCTTCCAAAAAAGCATATAGTTGTCCTGGCAAACATCAATCTTCTCATACTCCATACCAAGACCTTCAAGCAATTTCTTGGACTGGTACATGTCTTTGGGCATCTTGTGATCCATAGGAAGAACCTCGCTAATCAAATCCACAAGCTCCTTGTAACAATTAATTGAGAATGCAAACTTGGACTTGATTGACATCAGCCGGGTCACGAATTCGAGGACGGTCACGTCAGTGTGCCCATGAAGAGGCTCTTCTGACGCTTTGAGGAGGTCGAAGAACTTCTAAACCTCCGGTGTAGGTGAATCATGATGATCTGGGGCCAGTTCAGGCTACAGATCCTCAAGCATCTGGTCCATCCTATCAACATCATCTTCACCGTCATCAACTTCTACTTCTGTTGCTCGTTCAACATCTTCACCGTGGAGATACCAGACCTTATAGCCTGGCACGAAACCATGTGAGCACAGGTGTAGTGTGACCTGCCTCTTAGTGTGGCTCGTCATATTTCTACATTTATTGCATGGACACCTAATATTATCTATTTGTGACAAAGCAGCTGCATGGTCCAGAAACATTTGCATCTTGGCAAACCATTCACTTGTGTGACACCCACCCTTCTTGAAACCTTCATACATCCAATCACGTCTATCACCCATTATTGCGGCTGTGTGTACGAGTAAAAAGTGTGTGTGAGACAATCACGTTTCTAAACGTCACACATACATCTATAGGTAAGTAGTAAAACTATATATATACATAAATAACTATATATACATAAATAACATTAAATTTATCAATATCGAAACCTTCATACAACCTAATATTATAAGTTAAATCTAATCAATAAATAACATCAAATTCAACAAATTTAATAGTATAAGTTAAATCTATTATAATAATAGAATTAATACTTATACCTAACATCAAGGCACACATGTGATATTAAACTAACTCTAATCACACTCTAATAAAATGTAATATTAAACTAACTCTAATCACAGTCTAATCACACCCTAAACTAACTCTAATCACATGAAAGTTAACTCCCGTCGGCCATAAAAAACCGATGAAAATAAACATTTATACACACATTTAACAATTACACTCGCATTTACATTCAATAATTCAAAAATTTATATACCTCAATGGTCCGGGGCGGCGGCGGCGCTCGGGGAGGCGGTTGGGGGTGGTGGCGGCTCTCCGAGAGGGGTTCGGGGGCAGCGGCGGCGCTCCGGGGCGGTGGCGTTGGGGGAAGGGGGCGACGGGCGGCGCTCCGGGGGCGGCGGCAATGGGAGTGGACGGCGGTTTGGAAAGAGAGATCAGAGAGAGGAGACTGAGCCGCACGGGATGTCCGCCGGCCCATGAAGCAATAATCCCTGTCGGCTGGCGTCAGGGCCGACGGGAGTTAACTAATTCCCATCGGCTGGCGTCAGGGCCGACAGGAGTTAACTTAAGGCCCATCGGCCGGCTGCTGGGCCGACGGGAGTTAGCTAATTCCCGTCGGCTAGCCTCAGTGCCGACGGGAGTTAACTTAAGGCCCGTCGGCTGCTTTATAGCTAACGGGAGTTAACTAATTCCCGTCGGCCTTTGCTCTGGCCGACGGGAATTAAAATGGCCGACGGGAATCTTCAGTATTCCTGTAGTGCACGGTGATTTGTTTCCCATGGTTTGGTTCCAAGGAACCTACTCCCCCTTGAGTAGGCCACAAAGGCCGGGTCTATTGCAACCCTTTTCTTCTCTCAGTTGGTCACTTAGACCGGTCGAGCGCTTCTTCTTAATCACATGGGTCACTAAGACCCACAAGGATCACCATACAATTAGGTGTCTCTCGCTTGCTTTACAAAACACTTGAGAAGTTTAGAGTGAGAAGAAGGAAGCAATCCAAGCAACAAGAGCAACAAAAGAAACACAAATCACCCTCTCTCGAGTCACTAAGCACTTGATTTGATTTTTGGAGCTTGGAGAGGATTTGATGCTTTGATTGTGTCTTTGGAGTGTATTCTTTGCTCTTGTATTGAGTGAGAATAGTGAGAACCATGGATGGCTTGAATGGAGGTGGTTGGGGTGTATTTATAGCCTCCAACCACTTCCTAGCCATTGGCTGACTTTAGTATTGATGGGCACATCGGACAGTTCAGCGGTGCACCAGACACTGCACTGTTCACTGTCCGGTGAGTGCCACGTCAGCCAACCGTTGGGATTTGGAGATGTTGACCGTTGAAGTCTTCTGTCCTCTTGCGGCACCGAATAGTCTGGTGAATTATAATGGAGTGACTGTGAGAAAACCCGAGAGCGTCAGTTCACGAGGTGCCTCAGCCTAGGCACCGGACAGTGTCCGGTGCGCCACTGGCTGTACCAATTCTTGTATGCTCCAAACTTTGTAGAATTCCCTCAATTCTTTTTCTTTGTATGTTTATGTTGAACTTTATGCACTTAAGAGAAATAGCAACTAGACAAACTAGTTAGTCCATATAGTTTATGATGGACGTCAAACACCAAAATCGATTATAGGAAATGTTGAGGCCATTTCCCTTTCAATCTTCCCTTTTTGGTGATTGATGCCAACACAAACCAAAGCAAATATAAAGTGTAGAAATGTAACTAGTCTGTAATTTGTTAGAAGTGCATAAGTTACTTTGAAATGAATAAATTGAAAGTATTTCTACGCATATATGGTTGTTTTGATATGTTTGACATTTTGGACTGCGTTTGCACCACTTAGCTTTCTTTTTGCAAATCTTTTGGAAAAGTCTTTTCAAATTCTTGAAAGGGAAATGTGCCTTTGGGCCATTTCTATAATTGTTTTGGTGATTAGATGCCCAACACAAATATTTTGAACTCTTATGTGCTAAATGTGTGAAGAGTGCAAATCAAAGTACAGGGTACGTTTCTAGACTTAGTATATTATTTTGTATACTAATGTGTTTGTCTAAGTGCTAGAAATAGGACCAAGAAAAGAGAAGATTTGAATTGAAGAAGAGTTGGCTATATATAGCCAACAACTGCTCGAGCCTGGCGCACCGGACAGTGTCCGATGCCCCAGGCTGGCCGATGGTGAACCGGCTGCTCTCAGGAAACGATGGAGTCATACGCCTATAATTCATCGGACTATCCGGTGGTGCACCGGACTGTCCGGTGAGACATCCGGGACGAACTCCTCGCTCTCGGGAAAAGAAAAGGCGACGTGGCTAAAATTCACCGAACTGTCCGGTGGTGCACCGGACTGTCCGGTGAGCCAACGGCGCCAGCGCCAACAGTCGGCCTCGCGATCAACACGTGACACGTGGGTCGCTCCAATGGTCGGCTGGGTGCACCGGACAGTGTCCGGAGCGCCAACCAGCCCCGAGGAGCAACGGTCGGATGCTCTGGTGCGCCACTCGACAGAAGGCAAGGATAGCCTTCCATGTTGATCTCCAACGGCTCCTAACTACCTTGGTGCTATAAAAGGGACCCCTAGACGCATGGAGCAGTAGACCAAGCTTACAAGAAACATTCTAAGACTCCTAGACTCCGCCTCCATGCATTTGATTGATTGTGTTAGTGATTTGAGCTCCGTTTGAGTTGCGTACTCCCTGTGCTGTGTTTTGAGCTTAAGTCTTGGCTTGTGTGCGCGTGTGTACTGCGGATTTGAGTCTTGCGTGTGTTGCTCTCCCTCTCTTACTACTGTGATTCTCTTGTGACAAACTTGTAAGGGCGAGAGACTCCAATCTGTGGAGATTCCTCGCAAATGGGAGAAAGACTATAAGGAAGAAAGCCGTGGTATTCAAGTTGATCATTGGATCGCTTGAAAGAGGTTGAGTGCAACCCTCGTCCATTAGGACGCCACAACGTGGAAGTAGGCAAGTGTTACTTGGCCGAACCACGGGATAAAAATCGCGTGTCTCGTGTGTTGCGTCTTGTGATTGCTTTGTTCGCACGAGCGTGTTCCATAGCCACTTGATTTCACTAACTCCTTAACAATCAAGTTTGTGGCTATTTAGTGTTTAATTTGACAGGATCACCTATTCACCCCTCTAGGTGCTCTCAATTGGTATCAGAGCCGTACTCTTCATTTAAGGGACTAACCGCCCGAAGAGATGGATCCTAAGGGTAAGGGGATGGTGATTAACGACAAGGAGAAGGAGTCCCTCTTCAACGAGCCAAGAGATGACAAGCCTACCGACTCTGGCTCGAGTCACAAGAAGAGGGACGGGAAGAAGAAGAGACGCATCAAGAAGATCATCTACTACGATAGTGATGCATCTTCTTCTTCACCAAGGGACGTCGACTCCTCATCCAAGAAAAAGACGGTTAATCAAAATTATTCTTTTGATTACTCTTGCATTCCCTACAATTCAAATGCGCATTTACTATCAATTCCCCTCAGAAAACCTCCACACTTTGATGGAGAGGACTATTCGTTTTGGAGTCATAAAATGCGTAGTCATCTATTTTCTCTCCATCCTAGTATATGGAAAATTGTGGAAAACGGGATGCATTTTGATAGTACCGATAATCCTGTGTTTATTAGTGAGCAAATTCATAAAAATGCCCAAGCCACTACTATTTTGCTAGCATCTCTGTGTAGGGATGAATACAACAAGGTTAGCGGCTTGGACAATGCTAAGCAGATCTAGAACACCCTCAAGATATCTCATGAGGGAAACGACACCACTATGATCACCAAGATGGGGCTAGTGGAAGGCGAGCTAGGGAGATTCGCGATGATCAGGGGGTAGGAGCCAACACAAACCTACAACAGGCTCAAGACCCTGGTCAACAAGATCCGAAGCTATGGAAGCACAAGATGGACGGATCATGATGTCATCCGACTCAAGCTAAGGCCATTTACTGTAATTGACCCCCATCTTATCAGCCTTATTCGTGAAAATCCCAGGTACACCAAGATGACGCCTAAGGAGATACTCGAAAATTCGTAAGCGGGCGCATGATGGTGAAAGAGGCACGATACGTGGATGATGCGCTAAATGGTCCACCACCCATCTACGAGTCGCAGCCCGTTGCTCTCAAAGCAACAAGCAGCAAGGAGGCGCTACCAAGCAAGGTAGCACAAGTGGAGGCTGCAAGGCTCAATGAGGAAGAAATGGCGCTTATTATCAAGCGTTTCAAGACCGCGCTCAAAGGACGCAAAGAGTACCCCAATAAGAATAAAACAAGGGGAAAGCGCTCCTGTTTCAAATGCGGTAAGACTGGTCATTTTATTGCTCAATGCCCTGATAATGATAATGACCAGGGACAAGAAAAGCACGGGAAGAGGGAGAAGAAGAAGAACTATAGGATGGCAAAGGGCGAGGCGCACCTTGGAAAGGAATAAGATTCGTACTGCTCCTCATCCGTCTCCGACGATGAAGGTTTGGCTGCCTCGGCCTTCGACAAGTCTTTACTCTTCCCCAACAAACGCCATACATGTCTTATGGCCAAGGAAAAGAAGGTACATATTCGAGATACCCCCAAGTACACGTCTTCTAGCGATGAGGAATCTTCTGATGATGAGGTAGATTACTCAGATTTATTTAAGGGGTTAGATCGAGCTAAAGTAGAGAAAATTAATGAATTAATCGATTCTCTCAATGAAAAAGATAGACTGCTAGAAAAGCAAGAAGATATTTTATATGAGGAACATGACAAATTTGTTAGTGTGCAAAAATCTCTTGCTTTAGAAATTAAGAGAAATGAAATGCTATCTTCTGAGTTATCTGCTTGCCATGAATCTGTCTCTAGTTTAAAAAATTTAAATGATGAATTAAAAGCTAAGCTAGAGGAAGTTAATAACACTAGTTCGTGTGTAGAGCATGTTATTATTTGTAATAGATGTAAGGATTTTGATGTTGATGCTTGTGATGAACATCTTGCTTCTATTACTAAATTGAACAATGAGGTGGCAAGTCTTAATGCTCAACTTAAGACTTGCAAAATTGAATTTGATAAATTAAAATTTGCTAGGGATGCCTACACTGTTGGTAGACACCCCTCGATTAAGGATGGACTTAGTTTTCGAAAAGAAACCAAGAACTTAACAAGCCAAAGGGCTCCCATTCTTAACAAGGAGAAAGGGAAGGCCCCTATGGCTAGTAGTTCCCAAAAGAATCATGCCTATATTTATGATAGGAAATATTCTAGGAATGCTTATAATGATAGATGTTATGATCATGCTTTTAATGATTCACATGCTATGTTTGCATCTAGTTCCACTTCTGTTCATAGTAGAAGTAGGCCTAGGAGAAATCATGTTGTGCATCATGCGCCTAGGAAAATGTGCAATGGACCTTCTATCATTTACCATGCTTGCAATACTTCATTTGTACTTTCACGTAAGAACACAAAAGTAGTTGCTAGGAAGTTGGGATCCAAATGCAAGGGAGACAAGACTTGTATTTGGGTTCC
Source organism: Zea luxurians (assembly GCA_029449295.1). NCBI lineage: Eukaryota > Viridiplantae > Streptophyta > Magnoliopsida > Poales > Poaceae > Zea > Zea luxurians. Next base: position 95,140,139 of record JAOPSE010000015.1, on the reverse strand, counting down.
AAAAGTTATTGTGACTAACCTTGTAGGACTGAGAGCACCTAGAGGGGGGGGGTGAATAGGTGATCCTATAAAATTCAAGCACTAATAGCCACAAAACATAGTTATGAGTGTTAGTATGGCTAAATAACTTGAAGCGAGTTCTTGTGAACACAAACAATCACAGAGAGATCAACACAAGACACACGATTTTTATCCCGTGGTTCGGCCAAGTAACACTTGCCTACTTCCACGTTGTGGCGTCCTAATGGACAAGGGTTGCACTCAACCCCTTTCAAGTGATCCGATGATCAACTTGAATATCACGGTATTTTCCTTAGAGTATTTTCCCGTTTGCAAGGAATCTCCACAACTTGGAGTCTCTCGCCCTTACAACAAAGATCACAATGAAAGCACGAAGTAAGGTTGGGAAGAGCAACACACACAAGACTCAAAATGCACAACACACCCACGCACACAAGTGAAGACTCGAGCTCAAATGACCACACAGGGAGTTCGTGACTCGAATGGAGCTCAAATCTCTAACACAACGAAGCAAATGCGCGGGAGCAGAGTCTGGATGCTTTAGAATACTTAGTGAATGCTTGGGTTAACTCCATGTGCCTAGGGGTCCCTTTTATAGCCCCAAGGCAGCTAGGAGCCATTGGAGGCCAACTTGGAAGGCCAAACTTGCCTTCTGTCAGGTGGTGCACCAGACAGTCCGGTGCACCACCGGACAGTCCCTGTAGCTGTCTGGTGCGCGATAATCACTATGTGTTGGACACTTAATCACCAAAACATTATAGAAATGGCCCAAGGGCACATTTCCCTTTCAATCTCCCTATTTTTGGTGATTTATGCCAACACATCAAAAAGCAACCAAAATAAGTGCAACATCAATGCAAATGAGGTCCAAATTGTTTTGACTATAATTTGGCATATTTGGATCATTCTTTGCCACCACTTGGTTTGTTTTTGCAAATCAAATTCATTTTCCTATCTCTAAGTCAAACTCACCTGTTTGAGCACAAAGAGAGATAAATCAAGAGTGAAATTGATCAAGAGCCAAAAACTCCCCCTTTTCCCATAATCAAAATTTTTCCCCATAAGAGACCAAATTTTGCAATTAGAGTATTTCGACAAATCAAAAGTTCTAACTCTATTGTTTTCAAAATTCACAAGTGGTAGCTGATCCATTTTCTTGCTTTGGCCTTAATTTCTCCCCCTTTGGCATTAAGCACCAAAACGGGATCATTCTTGGCCCTTTAACCCCATTGCCTCACCAAAAATGTCAATTAAGAGCAAAAAGGCAATGAGAGCATAAGTATGAACTTGGAAGTAATTACACTAATACCGGAGTGCAGTGGAAGTCTTTGCAGTGTCCAAGTCCACATTTCTCTTTCACTGCACCTTTTAGACTACTCAAACAACCAGGTTAGTCTCAAAAGGTCAAGTTGTATCACTTCTCCCCCTTAATATGTGCAACACTTGCATATGGACTTGGGAGGTCCGGGGATCACGTGTACAACTTGAACACCACAAATAAACAATAATGGATTTAAATGCATAAGGTAACATGATCAGAGGCATAGAACACATGTATGCTATAGATCAATCCAAGTTACGCGAATCTAAGACATTTAGCTCACTACGCAACCTGCAAAACCTTTTCTTATCTAAAGGCTTGGTGAAGATATCGGCTAGCTAGTTCTCGGTGTTAATATGGTACACCTCGATATCCCCCTTTTGCTGGTGGTCTCTCAGGAAGTGATGTCGGATGTCTATGTGCTTAGTCCGGCTGTGTTCAACAGGATTATCCGCCATGCGGATTGCACTCTCATTGTCACATAGGAGTGGGACTTTGCTCAGATCGTAGCCAAAGTCCTGGAGGGTTTGCCTCATCCAAAGTAGTTGCGCGCAACACTGTCCTGCGGCAACATACTCGGCCTCAACGGTGGATAGGGCAACAGAAGTTTGTTTCTTTGAGCTCCACGACACCAGGGACCTTCCTAGGAATTGACACGTCCCTAATGTACTCTTCCTATCAACCTTGCATCCAGCATAATCGGAGTCTGAATATCCAATTAAGTCAAAGGTAGACCCCTTTGGATACCAGATCCCAAAGCAAGGCATAGCAACTAAATATCTAAGAATCCGCTTAACGGCCACAATGTGACATTCCCTTGGGTCGGATTGATATCTAGCACACATGCATACACTAAGCATAATATCCGGTCTACTAGCACATAAATAAAGTAATGACCCTATCATAGACCGGTATGCCTTTTGATCAATGGACTTACCTCCTTTGTTGAGGTCGACATGTCCGTCGGTTCCCATTGGTGTCTTCGCGGGCTTGGCGTCTTTCATCCCAAACCTCTTGAGAAGATCTTGAGTGTACTTCATTTGGGAGATGAAGGTGCCGTCCTTGAGTTGCTTCACTTGGAACCCAAGGAAGTAGGTCAACTCGCCCATCATTGACATCTCGAAGTTTTGTGTCATCACCCTGCTAAACTCCTCATAAGACTTTTGATTAGTAGAACCAAATATTATGTCATCGACATAAATTTGGCACACAAAATGATCACCATCACAAGTCTTAGTGAAAAGAGTGGGATCGGCTTTCCCAACCTTGAAAGCATTAGCAATTAAGAAATCTCTAAGGCATTCATACCATGCTCTTGGGGCTTTCTTAAGTCCATAGAGCGCTTTAGAGAGCTTGAACACATGGTTGGGGTACCTGTCATCCTCAAAGTCAGGGGGTTGTTCCACATATACCTCCTCCTTGATTGGCCCGTTGAGGAAAGCGCTCTTCACATCCATTTGAAATAACCTGAAAGAGTGGTGAGCGGCATAGGCTAATAATATTCGAATAGACTCTTGCCTAGCCATAGGAGCAAAAGTTGTTGGAAAATCCAAACCTGTGACTTGGGCATAACCTTTTGCCATAAGTCTAGCCTTGTTTCTTCTCACCACCCCGTGCTCGTCTTGCTTGTTGCGGAACACCCACTTGGTTCCCACAACATTTTGCTTTGGACATGGCACCAGGCTCCAAACTTCATTCCTCTTAAAGTTGTTGAGCTCTTCCTGCATGGCCAACACCCAGTCCGAATCCTGCAAGGCCTCTTCTACCCTGAAAGGCTCAATAGAAGAGACAAACGAGTAATGCTCACAAAAGTTAGCTAATCTTGAGCGAGTAGTTACTCCCTTGCTTATGTCACCTAGAATATGATCAACGGGGTGATTTCTTTGGATTGTCGCTCGGACTTGAGTTGGAGGGACCCGTGGTGCTTCTTCCTCCATAACTTGTTCTTCTTGTGCTCCCCCTTGATCACGCGCCTCTTCTTGAGGAACATGTCCATCATCTTGAGTTGGGAGATGCACCATTGTAGAGGAAGATGGCTGATCTTGCTCTTGTTGTTCCTGTGGTCGCACATCACCTATCGCCATCGTGCGAATTGCGGCCATCGGTACATCATCTTCATCTATGTCATCAAGATCAACTTGCTCTCTTGGAGAGCCATTAGTCTCATCAAATACAACGTCGCTAGAAACTTCAACCAAACCCGATGATTTGTTGAAGACTCTATACGCCTTTGTATTTGAGTCATACCCTAGTAAACACCCTTCTACTGCCTTGGGAGCAAATTTAGAATGTCTACCTTTCTTCACCAAAATGTAACATTTGCTCCCAAATACACGAAAGTAAGAAACATTGGGTTTGTTACCGGTAAGGAGTTCATACGAGGTCTTCTTGAGAAGGCGATGTAGGTAGAGCTGGTTTATGGCGTGGCAAGCTGTGTTCACAGCTTCCGACCAAAACCGCTCAGGCGTCTTGAATTCTCCAAGCATCATTCTCGCCATGTCGATAAGCGTCCTGTTCTTCCTCTCTACCACACCATTTTGCTATGGTGTGTAGGGAGTAGAGAACTCGTGCTTGATGCCTTCTTCCTCAAGATACTCCTCCACTTGCAGATTCTTGAACTCGGACCCGTTGTCGCTTCTTATCTTTTTCACCTTGAGCTCAAATTCGTTTTGAGCCCTCCTTAGAAAGCACTTTAGGGTCTCTTGGGTTTCTGATTTATCCTGCAAAAAGAACACCCAAGTGAAGCGGGAAAAATCATCAACAATTACAAGACCATACTTACTTCCCTCGATGCTAAGGTAGGCAACGGGTCCAAAGAGGTCCATGTGAAGAAGCTCTAGTGGTCTTGACGTTGTCATCACATTCTTGCTGTGATGAGTGCTTCCCACCTATTTCCCTGCCTGACAAGCTGCACAAGGTCTATCTTTTTTGAAACAAACATTGGTTAGTCCTAACACATGTTCTCCCTTTAGAAGTTTATGAAGGTTCTTCATCCCAACATGTGCTAGACGGTGATGCCACATCCAGCCCATACTAGTCTTAGCTATTGAGCATGCATCTAGATCGGCCTCCTCTTTCGAAAAGTCAACTAAGTAGAGTTTGCCGTCTAATACACCCTTAAATGCTAATGAACCATCACTCCTTCTAAAGACAGATACATCAACATTTGTAAAAATACAATTGTAACCCATGTGACACAATTGACTTACAGACAGGAGGTTGTATCCTAATGACTCTACTAAAAATACATTTGAAATAGAGTGTGTTGGAACTTGCTCTCCTGGGCAAGTGGATCCAACAGGGAAGTGGAAAGAGTGCAAGCAAAGTTTATCGTGAGATGATAATTGCTCCATTAATCTGGCCTCTCGAGGGCACTGTACAGGGGTATTTATAGGTACCCGAGTGTCCAACATCCCAAGGCAAGGACGTTTATGCCCTCAGGTACCCGGACTATCCCTAGAATATTCCCATAAAGGGAGGTTACAGACCGTCATTACAGAAAAGCTATTACAGATTAGGCCCGTAACATGCTTGTCCACGCGGGGCCCGTTATAGTGGGCCGAATTCCACGTGGGCCTCCGGGCGAGATGAGGACACAGGACTGCTAGACTTCATCGGAGTCTAGCCTTCGTCTTGCAATGGAGAGGACAAAGTGCAACCACACCGATCATCTTGCCTTCGTTGGTGTAGCGAGGCGACGAAGGCTTCACGCGAAGGGTAGCGTCTTCGCCTTCGCCCCAACATTTGCCCTCCGAGGGACCAGTTCGACTAAGTCATCTAGTGCCGAAGACGTCGCTAGATGGTGGAGACGCTGCCCTCGCTCGAAGTTGTCCCGTGGGGGTTTTTGAGGTGACCTTTGATGGACGTGGCACTGTTGGACTACGGGTTTCCCGAAGCGCCGCGCCGTGTGTATAAAAAGGGCGGTGCGGCTCGGTCTGACTCTTACCTTCGCGTGCGCCGGAAAAACCCTAAGCTTTTGTAACCGCTCGCCCGTTCACCTGCCCTCCCTACTCATCTGCATCAGAGATCTTGCCTGCATCAAGCTAACCACGTGCCGCTGCCGATGGTACGTAGTGATGTGGTCTTCTTCCTCATCCGCTGCAAATGCGCCACCGTCCGATTCGTCATCCGAAGATACCTCGAGCAATGTGGCGGCGGTGGAGTTACAGCCGGGCCACATAGTGGAGTTTGGCGTTTCGAGGATTTCCTCGGTTCGTGTGCAGGATATGCAGCAGTTGGGGTATTTTGGGGACAGTGTTGGGCGCGTCCTGGGGGCGGAAGAGGTTCCTGAGCCTAAGGGCGAGTTAGTCGTGTTTGAGGCATTCTTCATCATCGGCCTTTGCCTACTTGCGCATCGTTTCATGGTGGAGGTCCTACAGAGGTTTGAGGTCCAGGTCCACCAGTTGACACCTAATGTCGTGGTGGCCCTAGCGAAGTATGTCTAGGCGGTGACTTTGTATGGCAGTCAACCTTCTGTAGAGGTCTTCGCTAAGAATTACTGTCTGCACTGGCAAAAGAGAAAGATTGGGAGTAAGATTGCATAGTTTGGATCGTGCACGTTCACGCCGAGGACCGGAAAGACTTTGGCGGAAGTCGTGGAATTAGTTCCCTGTGCTCGCAAGAAGTGGGGCAACTGGTGGGATTATTGGTTTTATGTTTCAGGAAGCGAAGTCGAAGACCTCCCAGGGCTCCCCGCGGCCGTAATGTGCTCCCATTGTTATGTGGCATTCCCATAATTTGAGGTGGCGGAGGATGATGAGGACGAAGGGGCCCTCCATTGCGCTGCCCGCATGAGCAGCAGACGTGATTTAGTTGAGGAATTCATTGGTTATGGAGTGTGGCCCCTGGCGCATGGATGGGTGCTCGGCAAAGTATGCCCTCGCCAGATGCCTACTTTGGGCCAGTAGCTGGTGCGAAGTCCGGCCTTCGCTTTGGATCTGCGCGGCAGAGACCCAACCGTGTTCATTCGTGAAGTGGAGGATGGGGCTGTGAGGATTGTAGGGCGGTATGCGTCGAGGACGGAGAGTCTGTGGAGTTAGGATATTCGTGGATCCAATGTTCTCTTGAATCAGGTATTCGAGTTAAACTGTTTGCCATACGGTGGTTACCTTGGAGACGACGCTGCTGTGGCTGTCGACCACCGCGGGAAAAAACCAGTGGCCATGGCTGAGGGAGGCCCTTCGCGGGAGGCTGCCCTGGCCATTAAGTAGAGGAAAATAGGTACTGCAGTTGGGGGGTTGGGGGTTTCTGATCGTTTTGCTATGGAGTTGATGGGGACTTGTGCGGCCCCCGGGGGAACGATGTCTTCGCCCGAGCTCCGGGAGTCTTCGGCGCGAATGCTGAAGGTTACCAGGGGTCGATGGCCAAGGAACGTTCCAATTCCCCGGGCGGCCGGCGAGGACATATTTACGTCTTGTTTGGCCCGTGAGATGAAGATTTTTCCTTATGGACGGAATATTGCTGCTGTTGTATCGGCAGTGATGGACAAGGATCGTCAAGATGCGGCGTGGAAGTGCCGGGCGTTCACTAGGGTCGGGGACCCTAGTCGCGAGGTGAAGATGGCGCAGGGAGGCACGAAGTCCACCGCCCCTGGCAGCAGCAAACCGCCACTGGCTGCGAAGCCGGCCGCCCTCGGGTCTACCAAGTTTTCGGCGGGTGCGAGGGCTACTGCTTTCGGCACGGGCAAGCCGCCCTCGGCTGAGCCCTTGAAGGAGCGAAGGCCACCGTCGCCGGTGCGCGCCGATGAAGCGGCGGCGGGTGGTGCCAACTTCGACACTGACATCTGCGTGGAGGATTACCTCGTTGGTGAGTTTTTTTGGGACTGGGTCTTGAACAAGGTTATGGCGCAGGGTCGGATGCAGGGCAGCTGGCTGTTGTCCCGACTCCGGTGGCGGCCACTTCACCTACGACGGTGGTTGGAGCGAAGGCTGCTTCGCAGGACCCATGGTCCAAATTCTTCTCCAGCGGCGAGATTTCGTCGGCCACCGCCGCTAAAGACGTGGCGGGCTCTGTGTCCCAGCAGTTGAGGCATGCATCGCAGCAGCTGAAGCATGTAAGTCATCTTGGACTTCATTAGTTCGTTGTTTTTATGTAGTTGCGAATCTGATGGATTTTTTGTGGCAGGCGGCCGCCTTCGCCGACCATGTTGCGTCGGGCGCCCTAACTTCGGAGTTCACTGTCGAGAGGCAACGACTCGAGGGCAGGATCAATCGCCTCTGAGCGCAACATATTAATGTTGTTCGGGACAAGTCAGCTGTGGAGAACAAGAGCCACATGCTAGTGGAGAGGCTGGCGGCTGCGGAGGCTGAGAAGGAGGATCTCAGGCGTTAGTTGGTGGTGGAGAGGAGGGACGCAAACAAAGCTTGTGCTGAGGCGTAGTCTGCGCAAGCTGAGGCCAAGCTTGTGCGGGCGGAGGCTAGTCTCGCCCGCTAACGCGTCGAGGAGATGGAGACAAGGCTCGACGGCCTGCGTGACTGCCTAGACAAGATGGAGGCCTCGACGCGCGCGGAGGTCGAGCGGACGCATACGCAGCTGGTGGACGCGTACTAGGAGCTGGGTGCGTGGACCGCTCCCTTCGAAGAGCCCGGTCGGGAGGTGGGTCTCCGCTTCTTTGGTGGCTACAGGAGGAGCTGGAGGTGCTCCCGACCATTGTGACGGGCCTCATGTCCTTCACCTCCCCCATCACCTACGAGGGGGCCATGAATGCCCTGTCCCGCGAGGGATGCAGGCACTTCGAGGTCTTCGACCAGTCGGACGAAGGCTTCGAGCGCAGAATCTTCTAGGTCGAGGACCCGGTGCTGAAGCGGTTGGCTGGGGCGCTTTTTGATAGGATGTGGGGCCCTCGCAGCTGAGAGACTGTCCAGGAGAGGTCTGACCGGGCGATGGATCAGGTAAAGTTGCATTTGTGTGATTATATGTGTGGGTATGTGTGGTTTGTTGAATGGATGTGCTATTTCTATAGATGGTGCATGATGAAGAGGTTGAGGACCTCGATGATCTAGACAGCACACTGCCCGAGGCATCGGGGGTGTTGCTGGCGCCGCCATTCGATGCTGGCGAGGGCCCCTCGGCGACCCCCGCGTTGACTGGAGCTGGCGAAGACCCCGTGCCAGCTACTGCACTGATGGGTGAGGACGCTTCGAAGGCGGTGGGCAAACTAGCTACCGAAGACTCAGCGTCCTCGACCGAGCCTTCGCAGGTGGCGGAATAGGGGCTAGGGCTTTTTGGTGTAAACTGTTGTTTTTGTGATACTGAACCTCGGTTGCTACACAAGTTTCGACGTTTGGGCCTGCGCAAGCAACCGCTGCTGGCAATACTGATTTTGTGGCGGCCTCAACCGTAGTGCCTGCCAATGATAATTTATTTGGCTCTGGTTCTGAGTGTTTTGAGTCTGATGGTGAGTCTAGGAGTTCGTTTTCCTGGATGGAGGAGTCCTCAGATGAAGGCTTGGATTATTTTGCTGCATTAGATGTGGCCGCAGCGGAGTCGTCACCGCGTGTGGAGGGTGCCGGGGCTGCTGGTCTTCCTAGTGCGAGTACTGAGTATAGGCGGCAAAGGGTGGTGTCGAAACACAGTGTGGGTGAGTTTTCGCGAAGTGGTAGGCGCCGTCGTATGGGGATGGAGTGTGGCCGTCTTCAAGTAGACCAGATTGGTAAACGAGAATTGTTGTCCTCGCCGGTTGGGGTGAGCATAGGTGAGGGGGATCTGCGAAATCTTTTTGAGGGTGAGGAATTGAGGATAATTCTTTTCAATTATAGGGAGATGGGTATCATCTCGAAGGTTGAGCCGATGTAGTATATGGTGCCCTCGCCGTGCGTATGTAACTGTAATTTGTATTGTAATGTGGTCTGTTGGCCGTTTTCGCACGCCTGTGCTGATCCGGCTGCACCCGTGGGCGAATTTTGCGCGGAGTGTTTTTTCGGCGAGAGACTTCGATGGCGTATTTTATTGTGCCTGTCTGGCTGCACCCTTAGGCGACTTTTGCACAGAGTGTCTTTTCAATAAAAGACTTTGATTATCGCACTTGTTGTGCTGTTCTGGCTGCACCCTTAGGCGACTTTTGCGTGGAGTGTCTTTTTAATAAAAGACTTCGATTAACGCACTTGTTGTGCTGCTCCGGCTGCACCCTTAGGCGACTTTTGCGCGAAGTGTCTTTTCAATAAAAGACTTCGATTAACGCACTTGTTGTGCTGCTCTGGCTGCACCCTTAGGCGACTTTTGCGCGCAGTGTCTTTTCAATAAAAGACTTCGATTAACGCACTTGGTGTGCTGCTCCAGCTGCACCCTTAGGCGACTTTTGCGTAGAGTGTCTTTTCAATAAAAGATTTCGATCAACACACTTGTTGTGCTGCTCCGGCTGCACCCTTAGGCGACTTTTGCGCGGAGTGTCTTTTTAATAAAAGACTTCGATTAACGCACTTGTTGTGCTGCTCCGGCTGCACCCTTAGACGACTTTTGCGCGGAGTGTTGCACGCGAGGGTAGTCTACGCTACCTGTCGCGGTGACTTTGGAGTGGTCGAATGCCAAAGACCGTCGATGCAGTCTTTTTCGACACGTTGCATCTGAGTTTGTGTTTTTGCGGGGGCTTTTGCAGGTATATTACATGACTCCACCTCGTTAAAAACCTTACCCCCGGGAGGAAAAGAGTGCGGGCCGGAATAGTATTGTTTGGTGGATTACAAGGGCGCGTGGGCCCTGAGGGTTAAACAAAAAATTTACGAAGATTGTCAATGTTCCAGGAGTGCTCTAAGTCTTCGCTGGAGGGCGTTGATAGCCTGTACGCGCTGGGGGAAGCCTTCGCCTTGACGATGAATGGACCCTCCCATTTCGGCTTCAGCTTGCCCCGTGACTCTGTCCGGGTGGTCCGGACGAGTACGAGGTCTCCTTTGTTGAACTCTCTTGGGACGACCACGTTGTCACGCCAGGCCTTGGTTTGAGCTTGGTATTTGTTGAGGGCCTGCAGGGCGAGGACGCGGTCTCTGTCGATGAGGTCTTTAGACGTTGGTTCGTCGACGTCGGGGATAGCTAATGTGCTTGTTCGGGGCAACCCATGCTTTATCTCCTGCGGCGTCATGGCCTCCGATCCATATAATAGACGAAAAGGTGTGAATCAGGTTGCCCGACATTCGGTCGTGTTTAGGGCCCAGACCACTTCAGGTAGTTGGTCGGCCCATTTGCCCTTCTTATCGTCGAGGAGTCTTTTTTTGATGGCAGTGAAAATCTTGTCGTTGGCGTGCTCGACGACGCCGTTGGATTGCGGGTGGTATACCGAGGTGAAGGCAGGCTTGGTGTCGATGGAGAGGCAGAAATCCCTGAAGTCCTGGCTGTCAAACTGTTTGTCGTTGTCGACTGTGAGCTCAGACGGGACTCTGAATCGGCAAACAATGTTTTGTAAGAAGAACTTTTGGGTGGTCTTCGACGTTATTGTGGATACTGCCCTGGCCTCGATCCACTTGGTGAAGTACTCGATGGCGACAAAGGCGAATTTGAGGTTCCCCTGAGTCGTAGGTAGTGGTCCGACAATATCCAGCCCCCAGCGTTGAAGTGGCCATGTGTGGGCGATCAGCTTGGTGAACTGCGAAGGGTTGCTCGAGCGGGGAGAAAACTTCTAGCATGCTTCGCAAGACCTCGTTACTCGATTCACGGTACAGATTATCATGGGCCAGTAAAATCCTTGACGGATTACCTTGGCAGCGAGGGCCCTAGACCCTGAGTGGGACCCGCAAATTCTGCTGTGGACTTCGCAAAGGATTTGACACTTGGAAGTCATGTTGCACTTGGAAGTCGTGAGGACTTCGGAGACGTAGTAGACTGTACACTGCCGAGTCGTGCCCTCTCTGTCTTGTTCTTGGACTAGCGCTGCGCTGACTGCATATGGCGAGGCTGCGATGTAGAGCAGCAGAGGCAGCGAGGGGTCGGGACTAGAAAGAATTAAGTCTGACAGGTGTTGCTTGAGTGATGCGAAGGCTGCTGCCTGTTTCGGTCCCCATGCGAAGTCTTTCGGACCACGCAGTGTCTTGAGGAAGGGTAGACTCTGCTCTACGGACTTGGAAATGAATCTGTTAAGGGTGGCTAATCTGCCTGTCAAACGCTGGATGTCCCTGGTTGACTGCGGGGGTGTCATGTTGATGATTGCTTGAATCTTGGTCGGGTTGGCCTTGATCCCACGGTGCGACACCAGGTTGCCCAGTATCTTCCCCTGGCGAACTCCGAAGACGCACTTCTCGAGGTTGAGGCGAAGTCGTGCGTCCCGCATGTTTGCGAACGTCTCTGTGAGCACTACAGGAAAACGCCCAGTTTCCGACGGCCTAAATCGTCGGAAATAAGTCCTGAACTGTCAGAAGTAGTTACTTCCGACGGCTTAAGGCGGGTCCCGTCGGAAGTAATGCCGTAGGGGATACCCAGTCGGAAGTACCCGCGCTTCCGACGGGGCCGTCGGAAGTAAGTTTATTTCCGACGGCCAGGGTGGAGCCATTGGAAATAAAGCGAGGTGGGCCCCGCAGACGGCTGGCCGCCGGCGCCTGACGCCGTCACAGCTTATTTCCGACGTGGCCGTCGGAAATAAGAGGCCGTCGGAAGTTATTAAAAAACAGAGAAACAGAATTTTCCTGTTTTTTGTTTTACAAACAACCACACAAATTCAATCTCATACAATATCCAGTTTCCAATAATCCATCCAGAATCACATACAATACCACAAATATCCATAATTCATCGTTTCACATGAAACACACATTTAAATTCACAAAAAGTTCACCCGTCCACAAATTAAAGCACAAGTTCACATGTCCACAAGTTCACAAGTTCACATGTCCACAAGTTCACAAGTTCACAATACCACCATGCATAGTACGAGAAAAACACAAGGAGACATGCTACTCAAATGGAGGAGGTTGATCAAATGGAGGGGGTTGATTTGATCCGCTAGCTCCTCCGCTGTTTAGAAGACCGTCCACAAAAGAAGCGACCGCATCTTCAGAGTCCTCATTTCCCAGAGTTAGCAAGTTTCCTGGAGGGACCTACAACATTCAAAAAAATGTGTTAGTAGTTAAATTCTTGTTATGCAACATCAAAAGAAAAAGTCAAGTAATATAACCTGAGGTGCAGGTGTGGGCCAACTAAATTGTGGAGTCGGTACAAACTGCGGGATAGGTGGAGGAGGTGGCATAGTCATCGCTGAAAAATCTGGACGTTGCCCTAGTGCTATTTGCTGAAAGAAATTGAAAGCAATGTTACGAGGATATATTAGAAAATATGTGCTCCAATTATAGTAGAGGCTCACGAGGATCTAATTACCTGCATCATCTCCTGCTGTCGTGCAAATTGAGCAGCCCAGTACTCTTGTTGTTGCTTGTTATACTCCTCTTGCCACCTCAAAGCTTCCTGCACCCGGATCAGCTCGGCGTTTCCTTGGGTACTAGAGCGAGGACCACGGCTAGACGACCTCGATGGGCGAGACCTTTCAGGCCTCACCTGAGTCGAGTCGATAACACTACCAAACATGGGGTAACTACTAAAAAATAGAAAGAAGTTAAACACGCAACACATCATGTTAGAAAGATCAAATCGACGAATTAATAATTGCAAACTCACCGTCCATGAGGTTTTCCGCCTCCACTAGCATACACAACCTGAGGATCGATAGGCTGATTCATCCAATCATAGTCTTGCCCATGCTCCGACATCATGGAAGCACCATATGAGGCCTGACAAATAATAAACAATGCAGTTATATTTTTCTCGACTCTTAGAATAGAAGTGCATTGTAACTAGTTGCGAAAGTCTCACCACACGCTCAGCAGCTGACTGAGAACACAACTGTTCTGGATTTGTAGGATCCGACCCCCTATGACCTCTAAGGTAAACCTGAACATCACTCGGCGTAACACCAGAACTAGCTTCCTACAGGCAAAAGAAAATAACATAAAACACATAGAAGATTCATGATATGCACGACCATAAATTACACTTACCATGCGCTTTGCCAAACGAACGTGGCCATCACCACCATATCTGTGGTGAACATCATGCCCACGATTTGAGCTGTTTCTCAATGAAACACCTTTAAATCCATCTGTTGCCCAATATTTGCATACAACCCGCCAACCAGCCTCATTTGATGCCATCCATGGCACCGAGTCTGAAAACTTTATTTCGATCCAATGTATTGTTAGTACTAACACTTGGACAAGAATTAGGATAAAAACAATTTACCTCAAGATATTCTTCTTCGGTTAAGTTTTTGTTTGATGCCTCACTTTTGGAACGTGGCCGACGTCCTTCCTGCCTTAATATGTAATCAGAAGTGACCTGGATCCGAGCATAATACATCTGATCCCTAACCAAGGTAGTCGCGCTCTTGTTAAAAACGATCCGTGCACGATCGTTCATACTTTCATCTTCAGGCAACCTGTAACGTTTCTGAAAAAACAAGAAACAAGATTTTTAGCACATTGTATAGTTGAATCAATTCAAGTTGGGCTAGAGAACATACCCAGAACTCATGCCACACAGCACCTTGGGCATTCCTATGTTCCGCATTGAACGCGAGCCCGTACTGATCCCAAGACATACAAGGCACCTCAACGCCTTTCTCCATCACTACACCAGGCCATAGATATTTGCATATACTTCCCAAAACTTTATTCACCTGTGTGCGACGTCCTTGACCTTGAAAAGATGCATCAATCCAAGACCTGCAACCACATTGTACAAAAGAAGCATTAACAAATTTCATATAATGTATGTACAAATATTTAAGATTAGAATCAACTCACTCGTCACCACACGGTACGATCAGAATCTTATCCTCCTCACGAGCAGGAACTTTAGGAGGAGGCACCCAATGTGTTTTCCTCGACTTATGTGCCCGAGAAGACCCTCCACCACTAGAAGCTCCAGCATCACTGCTAGGCCATGAGTCCCATTCGCCTGCTGACCCTCCACCCTCAAACTGACCACCACCGGAAGACCACCCATCTCCAGCTCCACCTCCAGCATCATCTTCCTGCTCATAGTCTGCATCGGCCGTATCGTAATCAGCCGCATCCTCACCCCTCGCCTCCTCCTCTCGAGTCTCGTTAACATCCTACACATGAAACACTTTAATCATTAGATTCATATAAACATTACTATATTGAAATAAAATAATAATTTAGAGTAATCACACCTGTCCCTGCATATCAGGTGGAAGATGTTCCATCAAAGCCTGTCGTCTGTTGCTCGAGAGCGACTCGGTACCCTGGAACAGACACTCCTGTGCTTTGCTTCTTCCTGAAGAAGAAGAGCCCTTCGTCATGCCCTTCACAAAATTCTTCAACTTTCGAGCCGCCATCCTGCATATTGAAAATTATATTAGTATAACAATAAAGAGATAACAACATAGTATAACAATAAATTAAATTTTAATTCATCAAAATAAATATTTACTTCTTAATCATATTCGAAATTAGGATTAATTTGTTGTCTTCTCAAGCGCATCGACTTTCTCTCAGGCGTCTTTTTCTTCTTCGACTTTCGTTTCCTTTTTGGAGGAACTATTGCATCATTAAGATCGCCCGCTACCGAATCTGGCTCCATTGTTGTTTCTATATTAAAAACGGGTGGAACTTCAATTTCTTGATAAATTTCTTCAACATCAGCTTCCACCTCATTTTGTCGATAACTTGTATCACCCTTTAAATATAATCTTTCACGGGGATTTACGTTGTACACTACCCACCAGTCTTTAAGATCGATACAGGGATATGACATATAATACACTTGGTCCACTTGAAAACCAAGAACAAATTTACTACAACCACGAGTCATTATACGCTCGTGTTTGACTTCTACCATACCAAATTGGTTTTGTCGTATCCCATGTTTAGGATCGATCCAATCACATTTGAAGAACATAACTTTCAGATTTTTTCCCCCAGCGAAGTCGAATTCCAATATATCTTTGATAGTTCCATAATAATTCATCTCCCTTCCTTGCTCATCAAAAGACCAACATACCACACCAGTATTTGTTGTCGCAGCTAAAGGTCGAGTACATTCAAATTTGGTTGAACGAAAACGATATCCCTTGACATCATAACGACCATAGCTTCTGACTTTGACAAGTGCACGTGACATCTGACGTAAGTCCTCGTCAACGTTGGAAGTTTTTTCGCACTGTCAGTTACGAATATAGATCAATAGGAGGAACTATTAAAAAGATAAACTATGAACACATAAGAAAACGGATGTGATATTTACATGAACTCGAAACCAATTAATGAAATTGGGAGTGCCTTCTTTTCCTTCGCGAAGCATGATTTCATACAGCCTCGTCGACAGTTTACCCTTATTCTGTCGTTCGTACTCTCTGTTGAAAAAAAAGTAAATAAAAGAGTTACAAGGAGTAATGAGCACATGTTGCTCTTCAATTTGAAAATCTATGCTTACTTGAAGTATGGAGTCATCTCTTCCATGTTTTCATACATGTAGAGTAATGCATCCAACTTTTCTTCACGTCCAATGTGATATTCAGTTGATGCTCCAACTGTCCTTCCCTCGAATGACAAAATTTTGAGTTTACTGCATGGACCAGCTTGATCAACATTATACCTTAATGTAGGTGCATTTACATTGTGTTCTTCTGCAAAGTATACACTCGTGAAGGCTGATATCTCTTTATATTTAAATTCTTCAGCAATACACCCTTCAACTCTTCCCTTGTTGCCAACCATTGCACTAAGCTTCTTAATTGCCCTTTCTATGTGATACATCCATCTATACTGCACAGGACCCCCAATCTTAGCTTCATATGGAAGGTGTACAAGTAGATGTTGCATCGGATTGAAGAATCTAGGGGGAAATATTTTTTCCAATTTGCAAATAAGGACCGGAATCTCCTTCTCTAATTTCTCCATCACATCTTTTTTAATTTCTTTAGCACAAAGTTGTCTATAGAAGTAGCTTAACTCAGCTAACGCCGTCCACACATCATTATTCAAGTAACCCCGAAACATTACAGGAAGTAATCTTTCCATAATAATGTGATAATCATGACTCTTCAATCCATTCATTTTTCCTGTCCTCAAATTCACGGACCTTCTGAATCCCGCGGCATACCCATCTGGAAATTTTAAGTTTTTCAACCACACCATCACCTCTTTCTTTTGCTTAGATTTTAGACAAAATGACGCACGTGGCTTAGCACCACTCTGAAGCAAGACCAGGCTTGGTCGGCTACAATTTTTCTGTAAATCTTTTCTGGCCTTTATATTGTCTTTGGTTTTATCAGGAAAATCCATACATGTACTAATAATGCTTTCAGCAACATTCCGCTCTTGGTGCATGACATCAATGTTGTGCATCAGAATCAAGGCCTCCGTATAAGGGAGTTCCCACAAAGAACATTTATGTGTCCAATTATGTTCTATTCCAAATCCCAGGTAACCAGTACCGTCTGGTTTCAAATTATCGAGCACAGCATGAATCTCTGCGCCACTCAAACGCTTCGGTGGGCCTTTGGTAACAATGGTGTCTTTTCGAAATTGATTTGCCTCAAATCTGAACGGGTGATCGAGAGGCAAGAAACATCTGTGGCAATCAAAGTAACAGATCTTCCCACCAAACTCAAGACGAAAACAATCTGTATCCTTACCACATATTGGACATGTCAACTTTCCATGACAACTCCATCCAGCAAAAATACCGTAGGCCATGAAATCATGAATCGACCACAAGTACGCAACTCGAAGATTGAATCTCTCTTTCTTGTAGCAATCGTAAGCTTCGACTCCTTCCCACAATTTTTTCAACTCATCGACTAAAGGTTCCAACATTACATTGAGATGTTTTCTAGGGTGTTCTGGTCCAGGAATGATTAGACACAGAAACATGTAATCGTATTTCATGCAAAGGTGAGGTGGAAGATTGTATGGAACTGCAAATACAGGCCAACAAGAATACGGCGATGCGGTCATATTGAAAGGTGAGAACCCGTCCGTCGCCAACCCGATTCGAATATTTCTAGCTTCACTAGCAAAATCCGAATCAAAATCATCAAGCGCCTTCCACGCATCACTATCAGATGGGTGCATCATAACTTGAGGGTTCTCGCGGTCACGTTCTTTGTGCCATCTCATCTGCTTAGCGATGTTTTTTGAGAGAAACAACCGTTTTACACGAGGCGTGAGAGGCATGTAACGAAGTTGCTTCTTTGCTACTTCTGTTGTCAATTTTTCTCCATCTTCATTTACGACCTCAATGAACCTTGATTTGCTGCATCTCAAACATTTGTCTAATTTTTCATTTTCCTTCCAGAAAAGCATACAGTTATCTGGACAAACATCAATTTTTTGATACTCCATACCTAAGCCAGAGAGTAACTTTCTTGACTGATACACGTCTTTGGGCATTTTGTGATTTGGTGGTAATACGTCGCTGATCAAATTCAAAAGTTCATTTAAGCAGTTGATGGAGAATGCGAACTTAGACTTGATAGCCATAAGTCGCGTCACAAAAGCAAGAATGGTTACTCTCGTGTGTTCGTGCAACGGCTCTTCTGCTACCTTGAGAAGTTCAAAGAATTTTTTAACTTCTGGCGGTTGAGGATCCTCAGGATTATCTGGAAACACTAAATCAGGATCCTCTCTTAAATCCTGAACCATCTCCTCCATTCGGTCTAAATCCGGGTCAAAATCGTCTTGACCTTCTGGAGCATATCCACGGGGAAGCTCCTCACCATGGTGCACCCAAACTTCATAATTTGGCACGTAGCCATTTTTGCAAAGATGACCAGACATCTCTTTCTTGGTTTGACGTTGATAATTTTTGCAAACACTGCATGGGCACCACACTCGACCATTTCTTGACGAAGAAAAAACACGATTGATAAAATCTTCGGTTTTCTGTATCCACTCAAGCGAAGGATCATTTTTTCGCCAGCCTTCATACATCCAACGACGACTATCACCCATCGTTCGACTAATTAAAGATCAAGACAAGTTCATTAATTTCTAGATATGTTATCAGCCGGTGGTCCTACAATTATAGGAAAGGATATGTCCTAAACCCACCTAAGAGTGAACGACATATCACAGATTTATGATGAGTCAATGAGTTTGAACGAAATTTCGGCAGCATAACCCCGTTGTTCTCCATTGCACACCCGTAATGGTGCAACGGAGAACAAGAGGGTTATGCTGTCGAAATCTCGCTCAAACTCATTGACTCATCATAAATCATATTTGATATGTCGTTCACTCTAAGGCTGTCCAAAAAGGGACAATTTCGGTACAACACACTACTTTATTAAGCAATGTGTTGGACCGAAACGGGTGACGCATAAGTTTAGACCTATTTTAGTTAAGTATCACATTATACTACAACATCACATCAAATTATACTACAAGTTCACATTATACTACAACATCACATTAATAAAGTTAGAAACTACCTGAATTGCCCACAGGAGTGACGGCTGGCGACCGGTGTGAAGCTGCGTGCGCGCGCTCACGTGCGGCCGCATTCGGCCTCGTGCGAACGGCCGCATGCGCGCGCTCACGTGAGAAGACTCGACGACGGCCTCGGGCGTCCTTGCCGACAGCGTGCGGCGGGCTCGGGGACGGCTGTGGCCTTGGGTAACGCGGCGGCGGGCCGCTGCGGCCTCGGGGCAACGGCCGCGGAGGCTGTGGACGGCGGCGGCGGTCTCGGGGCATGGACGGCAGCGGCCTCGGCTTGCGACGAGGTGGCCTGGGCTTAGCGGCGCCGACCAGGGGCAGGGAGCGAGGCGGCCTGGGCAAGGGGCGGCCTCGGGCGTGGGTGGCGCTAGCCCAAGGCGGGGAGGCCCTGGCGGCCACAGGCGGCGCTGGCCAGGGGTGGGGAGGCGGCGGCGTCCACTGGCCAGCGACGCTGGCCAGGGGCGGCGACGCGCTGTGCGGGCGGCGTTGGGTGCGTGGGTGTGTGCGTTGGGTGCGTGTGTGCGCGGGGTAACGGCCGTTAGGGAACTTCCCTTATTTCCGACGGCCAAGGTGGTGGGCCATCGGAAATAGCCCTATTTCCGATGGCTGGCCGTGGGCCATCGGAAATAACGCTATTTCCGATGGTACCCTAGGAACCGTCGGAAATAGTGGCGGCCGTCGGAAATATAGCGTTTTCCTGTAGTGGAGGTCAGCCAGGTGATCTTCTTTATTTTTGCTTGCGACGATGATGTCGTCCACGTACGTGAAAATGTTGCGACCCATTTGGCTCTCAAGCACCATCTTGGTGAGGCGAGAGAAGGTTGACCCAGCGTTCTTGAGTCCCTCTAACATCCTGATGAAGTAGTACGTGCCGAAGGGTGTGATGAAGCTGGTGCTGGCCTTATCTGCCTCTTTCATGTATATCTGGTGGTAGCCGGAGAAGCAATCGAGAAGGGACATGACTTCACATCCGGCTACACTATCGACTATTTTGCCGATCTGTGGTAGCTAGAAATTGTCCTTGGGGTAGGCCTTGTTGAGGCTGGTGAAGTCTATGCACATGCGCCACTTGCCGCTTTTCTTCTGTACCATGACTACGTTGGCAAGCCACGTAGGGTAGGCGATTGGTTTGATGAAGTTGGCCTCCAGCAGGCGGTGCACTTCGGCTTTGGCAGCTTCTGTCTTCTCATTGGACATTTTACGCAGCCGCTGCTTTCTTGGACGCACCAAAGGTCGATGCCTAGACCGTGCTCGACGATGATGCGGCTGACTCCGACCAGGTCGAGGGCAGACCAGGCAAAGACGTCCTTGTTTCTAGAGAGACAGGAGATGAGTTTCTCCTCATCTTGCAAAGTCAGGTCTTCGCTTATTACGACCGTTTGCTTGGGCGTCGCTGGATCGAGGGGAACTGTCTTTGTTCCGTCGTTGCTCTGTAGTTGCGCCTTAACTTTCTCGATGGCGGCTGGGAGGGTCACTTCGGAGACTTCGTGTTGTGTTGTAAGGTAGTGTACATTCCATTGGCCTGGAACAAAGTCTCTCTCAATGTTACGCTCAGTCTGCTGGTTACCGTAAACCGTTATTACGCCTTGTGGACACGGAATTTTCATGCAGAGGTACAATCCGTGAATGGCCGCTTCAAATTTATTGATAGAGCCCCGACCCATTATGGCGTTGTAGGGATAGACCATGTCGACGATGTCAAAGGTGACCTGTTCGCTTCGCGCATTGGGTGCTACGCCGAATGACAGGGGTAGTTCTATCTTGCCCACAGGGAAAGTGCCCTTGCCTCTGAAGTCGTATAGGGGGTTGTCCGAAGGCTTGAGTAAGCTATGGTTGATGCCCATGCGGTCGAAGGTGTGCAGGAAGATGATGTCCGCTTGGCTGCCATTGTCGACTAGGACTTTGTGCAGGTCCCAGCCAGCCACGCTGTAGTTGATTACCATGGCGTCGACGTGAGGTGCACTGCGCAGATCAACATCTCTGGCATCGAAGGTTAGTGGCACGTGTGACCACCTCGTTTGCACCACCGGGCTGGTGAGGGCGACATGGTTGACACTCCGGTAGTGATCCCTCTTTTGCCGCTTCGTCTCGAAGTCTACACTGGACCCTCCGGTGATCATGTGGATGACTCCGCAATACGGCTGATCGGCGAAGTCTTCCTGCTTTGGTGCTGGGGGTGATTTTGGTAGTGTGGGTTTGGGTGATGTGGAGGCGGGGGTGGAAGGATTTGTACTTCCTGGTGATGCTGATATGCGTGGTTGGGTGGGTGCTGGATATGAACGTTGTTATATGGTTGCTGGTGGTGATATGTGTGCGCGACAACTCTTTGATTATCGGCTGGTGGTGCCTAAGACATTCTATCCTTGGTGGCTTTTGTTTCTGGGCAATCCCTTGTTGGGTGTGTGCAGTCTTCGCCGTGAAATAAATAGTAAAATATGCATGGTTGTTGCGCCCGTCCCCGGCCCCGGCCTCGTGTGCCATTGCCACGACCCTAGGGGGGATATTCCTGACGGCGAGGGGCCTTACCAGTGGGGTGCTGGTTGGCTATGTTGTGCACCTGCTGCTGACTACGACTGTCCCGTCCGGAGTCTGGCTACGAAGGCCTTGTCTAGGTTCGGCTGGACTGCGGAGGGTCCTTGGGCTTTCTCTGAGACTCGACCTTTCGTTGATGGAGCTCTTTGGATCTGGCGTATTTCTCGAACAGCTGATAGAGCTCTTGGAGATTTTTGGGTGGGTCCCTGATGCAGTGACTGTATAGGACGCCAGCCCGAAGGCCACTGATGGCGTAGTGTATCGTGATGTGGTCGTCGACCGAGGGCAATTGTGACTTGAGAGTCAGGAACTTGCGGTAGTACTCCCGTAGGGTTTCCTTCTCTTGTTGTTTGTAGAGTGATAGCTCGGCCAAGGCATCGATATCGGGTCGGTATCCTTGGAAGTTGAGTAGAAACTTGTCTCGGAGTCCTTTCCAGGAGTCGATGGACAATGGGGGCAACTTGGTGTACCAGGTTAAGGCTGGACCCTCGAGGGCGATGATAAAAGACTTGGCCATTGTGGTGTCCTCCCCTCCGAATGATGCGACGGTGACTTGGTAGCTCATGATGTATTGTGCCGGGTCTGTGTTGCCATTGTACTTGGGGTAGGTCCCTGCCCTGAAGTTGGCGGGCCACGGTGACACTTGGAGTTGCGGAGCCAGGGGGCTTCGCTCATCAAGGTAATTGATGCCTTGGAAAGCTGCGGCGTGCGGGATGAAGGGCCCGTGCTGGGGTATGAATAAGTCTCCGGCTGGGGCGCGCTGTTGGAGGGGCGGGCCGTGTTGCAGATCATGGTGGCCTTCGCTCTGCATGAGCGCAATCTCTTGCTTGAGTTCCCGGGCTCTCTGCTCCTCGTTTCGTATCATCTGGCACACCTTGGCTTGCGCGGTGACACGTTGGCGCTTGGCCTCAAGGATGTCTCTCTGTTTTTGGAGGTTGTGGTTCTTGATGCGCAGTGCCCGTAGCTATAGCTGTTCTTCGGCTGAGATGCCGATGACTTCGCCGTCCTCTGCTGCATCTTCGCCCTCTGGTGGAGCGAAGCCTGGGGGTGGTGCTTGTGGTTGCCCTCTGGAGTTGTAGGTGCGTACGGTGCCTTCGGGAGTGGGGTGTTCTTGGCGCTGTCTCTTGCTGAGAGCTTCGTCTTTGGAGGCTTCTTAGTGGGTGTTGTCTATGAGGGCCTTGCCTTTTTTCTCAGCCAGGAGCGCCGCCTTTGCCGCTTCATCAACGGATGGGGCTGCCTTCGAACTAGCTCTCTTGGGTGCCATCGTGGGTGGTTTGTTTGTGGCACGAATGGTGGGCGCCAAATGTTGGAACTTCCTCTCCTGGGCAAGTGGATCCAACAGGAAAGTGGAAAGAGTGCAAGCAAAGTTTATCGTGGGATGACAATTGCTCCATTAATCTGGCCTCTCGAGGGCACTATACGGGGTATTTATAGGTACCCGAGTGTCCAACGTCCCAAGGCAAGGACGTTTATGCCCTCAGGTTCCCGGACTATCCCTAGAATATTCCCATAAAGGGAGGTTACAGACCGTCATTACAGAAAAGCTATTACAGATTAGGCCCGTAACACGCTTGTCCACGCGAGGCCCGTTACAGTGGGCCAAATTCCATGTGGGCCTCCGGGCGAGATGAGGACACAGGACTGCCAAACTTTGTTGGAGTCTGGTCTTCGTCTTGCAATGGAGAGGATGATTTGCAACCACGCCGATCATCTTGCCTTCGTTGGTGTAGCGAGGCGACGAAGGCTTCGTGCGAAGGGTAGCGTCTTCGCCTTCGCCCCAACAGAGTGCTCACTTGTGATGGCTAATTTTCCCAAACCTTTGACCTTGCCTTGACTCCCATTTCCA
Organism: Zea luxurians; assembly: GCA_029449295.1. NCBI lineage: Eukaryota > Viridiplantae > Streptophyta > Magnoliopsida > Poales > Poaceae > Zea > Zea luxurians. The sequence goes on along the minus strand of JAOPSE010000015.1, from coordinate 95,116,984 downwards.
AAGATAATCGTATCCTAGGAATCCTTGTTCTTGACGTAGGAGGTGAACATCTTCTTCTTCCCCGTCATGTGGTTTATGCATCCGCTATCGATAATCCAGCTTGAGCCCCCGGATGCATAAACATGCAAGGAATTTAAGCTTGGGTTTTAGGTACCCAACTCTTGTTGGGTCCTACAAGGTTAGTCAAAATAACTTTTGGATCCCAAATACAAGTCTTGTCTCCCTTGCATTTGGATCCCAATTTCCTAGCCACTATTTTTGCATTCTTACATGAAAGAACAAAAGAAGCATTATAAGCATGGTAAATAGTAGAAGGTCCATTGTACACGTTTCTAGGAGTATGAGACACAACATGATTTCTCCTAGGCCTATTTCTACCATGCACAAAAGTAGAACTAGAGGCAAACATAGCATGTGAATCAAAAGCATCATGATCATAACTCCTATTATAATTGGAATGACTATCAATTTTCCTATTATAGATGAAAGCATGATTCCTTTGAGTACTACTAGCCATAGGGGGCTTCCCTTTCTCCTTAGTGCGAATGGGAGCCTTTTGTCTTGTTAAGTTCTTGGTTTCCCTTCGAAAACCAAGTCCATCCTTAATTGAGGGGTGTCTACCAACAGTGTAGGCATCCCCAGCAAACTTTAATTTATCAAAATCATTTTTGCAAGTCTTAAGTTGAGCATTAAGACTTGCCACCTCATCATTTAATTTAGTAATAGCAATAAGATGTCCATTACAAGTATCAACATCAAAGTCTTTACATCTATTGCAAATAACAACATGCTCTACACATGAACTAGATTTGTTAAGTTCCTCTAGCTTAGCATTTAAATCATCATTTAAAATCTTTAAACTAGATATAGATTCATGGCAAGCAGATAACTCAGAAGATAGCATTTCATTTCTCTTAGTTTCTAAAGCAAGAGACTTTTGTACACTAACAAATTTGTCATGTTCCTCATATAAAATGTCTTCTTGCTTTTCTAGCAATCTATCTTTTTCATTTAGAGCATCAATTAATTCATTAATTTTCTCTACTTTGGCTCTATCTAAACCTTTAAATAAGCTAGAGTAATCTACTTCATCATCGGAAGAATCATCATCGCTAAAAGTAGTGTGCTTAGGGGTTTCTCAAACACTTACCTTCTTCTCCTTGGCCATGAGGCAAGTGTGGCGTTCGTTGGGGAAGAGCGAAGACTTGTTGAAGGCTGAGGCAGCGAGTCCTTCATCGTCGGAGTCGGATGAGGAGCAGTCGGAATCCCATTCTTTTCCAAAATGAGCCTCGCCTTTCGCCTTCCTATAGCTTTTATTCTTCTCCTTCTTCCCATGTCTTTCTTGTCCCTGGTCATTTTCATTATCGGGACATTGAGCAAAAAAATGACCAGTCTTTCCGCATTTGAAGCAGGAGCGCTTTCCCTTTGTTTTATTCTTGTTGGGGTACTCCTTGCGTCCTTTAAGTGCAGTCTTGAAGCGCTTGATGATAAGCGCCATCTCATCTTCATTGAGGCTGGCAGCCTCTACTTGAGCTACCTTGCTTGGTAGAGCCTCATTGCTGCTTGTTGCTTTGAGAGCAACGGGTTGCGGCTCGTAGATGAGTAGTGGACCATTCAAAGCGTCATCCACGTATCGCGCTTCCTTCATCATCATGCGCCCGCTCACAAACTTTCCAAGGATCTCCTCGGGCGTCATCTTTGTGTACCTGGGGTTTTCACGAATAAGATTAACAAGATGGGGTCAATTACAGTAAATGACTTGAGCATGAGTCGGATGATGTCATGGTCCATCCATCTTGTGCTTCCATAGCTTCTAATCTTGTTGACTAGGGTCTTGAGCCTGTTGTAGGTTTGAGTTGGCTCCTCTCCCCTGATCATCGCAAATCTCCCTAGCTCGCCTTCCACCAACTCCATTTTGGTGATCATGATGGCGTCATTTCCCTCATGAGATATCTTGAGGGTGTCCCAGATCTGCTTTGCATTGTCCAAGCCGCTAACCTTGTTGTATTCATCCCTGCACAGAGATGCTAGCAGAACAGTAGTGGCTTCGGCATTTTTATGTATTTGCTCATTAATAAACACAGGGTTATCCGTACTATTGAAGTGCATTCCATTTTCAAATATTTCCCAAATGCTAGGATGGAGAGAAAATAGATGACTACACATTTTATGACTCCAAAATGAGTAGTCCTCTCCATCAAAGTGTGGAGGTTTTCCTAGAGGAATAGAAAGTAAATGTGCATTCAAATTGTACGGCATGTGGGAATAATCAAAGGAATAGTTTTGATTAGCCATCTTTTTCTTTGATGAAGAATCATCATCATCATTGTCTCTTGGTGTAGAAGATGCATCACTATCATAGTAGACGATCTTCTTGATGTGCCTCTTCTTCTTCTTCTTCTCGTCCTTCTTCTTGTGACTCGAGCTGGAGTCGGTTGGCTTGTCGTCTCTAGGCTCGTTGAGGAAGGACTCCTTTTCCTTGTCGTTGACCACCATCCCCTTTCCCTTATGATCCATCTCTTCGGGCGGTTAGTCCCTTAGATGAAGAGTACGACTCTAATACCAATTGAGAGCACCTAGAGGGGGGGTGAATAGGTGATCCTGTAAAATTCAAGCACTAATAGCCACAAAACATAGTTATGAGTGTTAGTACGGCTAAATAACTTGAAGCGAGTTCTTGTGAACACAAACAATCACAGAGAGATCAACACAAGACACGCGATTTTTATCCCGTGGTTCAGCCAAGTAACACTTGCCTACTTCCACGTTGTGGCGTCCTAGTGGACGAGGGTTGCACTCAACCCCTTTCAAGTGATCCGATGATCAACTTGAATACCACGGTAGTTTCCTTAGAGTATTTTCCTGTTTGCAAGGAATCTCCACAACTTGGAGTCTCTCGCCCTTCCAACAAAGATCACAATGAAAGCACAAAGTAAGGTTGGGAAGAGCAACACACACAAGACTCAAAATGCACAGCACACCCACGCACACAAGTGAAGACTCGAGCTCAAATGACCACACAGGGAGTTCGTGACTCGAATGGAGCTCAAATCTCTAACACAACGAAGCAAATGCGCGGGAGCAGAGTCTGGATGCTTTAGAATACGTAGTGAATGTTTGGGTTAACTCCTTCATGCGCCTAGGGGTCCCTTTTATAGCCCCAAGGCAGCTAGGAGCCATTGGAGGCCAACTTGGAAGGCCAAACTTGCCTTCTGTCGGGTGGTGCACCAGACAGTCCGGTGCACCACCGGACAGTCCCTGTAGCTGTCCGGTTCGCGATTGCCTTCCAAATTAGGCACATCCAACCATTGCAACTTCGGGCTCATTGGCGCACCAGACACTGTCCGGTGCCCCCCGTCGACCGTTGGAGCTGCCACGCGTCGCGCAAAGATTGCGCGGCCGACCGTTGGCGCTGGCGACCGTTGGCTCACCGGACAGTTCGGTGCACCACCGGACAGTCCGGTGAATTATAGCCACATCGCCCCTTTGCTTTTCCCAAGAGCGACGAGTTTGCCGCGGATGACTCACTGGACAGTTCGGTGAACCACCGGACGGTCCGGTGATTTTTAGCCGTATGCCGCCGTCGAGTCCCGAGAGCAGCGAGTTCACGCGGACCAGCCTGGCACACCGGACACTGTTCGATGCACCACCGGACAGTCCGGTGTGCCAGGCCGAACTGGAGTTTGGCTGCACATAGCCAAGTCTTTTGCAATTCTTTTCTCACTGTTTCTAGCACTTAGACAGAACACATTAGTACTCAAAAACAAATGTACTAAGTCTAGAAACATACCTTGTCTTTGATTTGCACCTTTTGCTTGTTTAACACATAAAGACTCACTTACCATGTGTTGGACACTTAATCACCAAAACATTATAGAAATGGCCCAAGGGCACATTTCCCTTTCAAGGACCCAACAAGAGTTGGGTACCTAAAACCCAAGCTTAAATTACCTTGCAGGTTTATGCATCCTGGGGCTCAAGCTGGATTATCGACAGCGGATGCACAAACCATATGACTGGGGAGAAGAAGATGTTCACCTCCTACGTCGAGAACAAGGATTCCCAGGATACAATCATATTTGGAGATGGGAATGAAGGCAAGGTCAAAGGTTTGGGAAAGATAGTCATCACAAGCGAGCACTCCATTTCAAATGTATTTTTAGTAGAGTCGCTAGGTGTCGGCGTTTCGAGACCGGGGGGTCCCTAAGCCGACGAGTGAGTGTGCCGCGTGCCCCAGCCCAGATGGGTCGAGCGCGTGGGCGAGCGCGAAGGGGGGAGAGCGAGGTGGCCGGAGCCGGGTCGTGAGGGAGGTGGAGATCCCGCGGCCTTCGTGTTCGTCCCGCGCCCAGGTCGGGTGCGCTTGCAGTAGGGGGTTACAAGCGTCCACGCGGGTGAGGGGAGCGAGCGGCCCCAAGAGAGCGCCTGCCCCTGCCCTCGTTCCCGCGGGGCCAACCTTCTCTAAGAAGGCCCTGGTCCTTCCTTTTATAGGCGCAAGGAGAGGATCCAGGTGTACAATGGGGATGCAGCAGAGTGCTACGTGTCTAGCGGGGGAGAGCTAGCGCCCTGGGTACATGCCAATGTGGCAGCCGGAGAGAACTTGGCACCCAGCTGGTGTGGTGTCGTGGCTGTCGGAGGAGTAACGGAGCCTGGTGGAGGGACAGCTGTCGGAATAGTTGGGCTCTTGCTGACGTCCCCCCGCTTCCGTAAGGGGGTTGAGAGCCGCCGTCGTCATGGGTCTAGCGGGGCGCCATCATTGCCTATCTGGCGGAGCTAGCCAGATGGGACGTCGGTCTTGTTCTCTGCGGCCCAAGTCGGCTCGGGGTAGGGTGATGATGGCGCTTCCTGTTGACGTGGCGGACTTGTGCCCTAGGTCGGGCGACGTGGAGGCTCCTCCGAGGCCGAGGTCGAGTCTGTCTTTCATGGCCGAGGCCGAGCCCGAGCTCCTGGGTCGGGCGAGGCGGAGGTCGTTCGGCAGAGACCAGGGCGGAGTCCGAGCCCTGGGTCGGGCGAAGCGGAGTTCGTCGTCTTCTGGGGCCTTAGCCCGAGTCCGAGCCCTGGGTCGGGCGAAGTGGAGTTCGTCGTCTTCCGGGGCCTTAGCCCGAGTCCGAGCCCTGGGTCGGGCGGAGCGGAGTTCGCCGTCTTCCGGGGCCTTAGCCCGAGTCCGAGCCCTGGGTCGGGCGGAGCGGAGTTCGCCGTCTTCTGGGGCCTTAGCCCGAGTCCGAGCCCTGGGTCGGGCGGAGCGGAGTTCGCCGTCTTCCTGGGTCTTAGCCCAAGTCCGAGCCCTGGGTCGGGCGGAGCGGAGTTCACCGTCTTCCGGGGTCTTAGCCCGAGTCCGAGCCCTGGGTCGGGCGGAGCTTCCTATGGCGCCTTTGGCAAGGCCTGGCTGCCTGTCAGTCTCACTCTTTGCGTTAAATGCCCTGCGACTCGGTCGGTCGGCGCGGTGATTTAGTCAGGGTTGCTTCTTAACGAAGGCAAGGCCTCGGGCGAGCCGGAGATGCGTCTGCCGTAAAAAAGGGGGCCTCGGGCGAGATGGAAACACCTCAGGGTCGCCTGCCCTTGCCCGAGGCTAGGCTCGGGCGAGGCGTGATCGAGTCGCTCGTATGGACTGATCCCTGACTTAATCAAACCCATCAGGCCTCTGCAGCTTTATGCTGATGGGGGTTACCAGCTGAGAATTAGGCGTCTTGAGGGTACCCCTAATTATGGTCCCCGACAGTAGCCCCCGAGCCTCGAAGGGAGTGTTAGCACTCGCTTGGAGGCTTTTGTCGCACTTTTTTGCAAGGGGACCAGCCTTTCTCGGTTGCATTTTGTTCTGGTGGGTGCGCGCGAGCGCACCCGCCGGGTGTAGCCCCCGAGGCCTCGGAGGAGTGGTTTCACTCCTTCGAGGTCTTAATGCCTTGCGTAATGCTTCGGCTGGTCTGGTGGTTCCCTCATGCGAACAGGCCGTAGCCCGGGTGCACTGTCGGGGCCCAAGTTCTCGGGCTGGTATGTTGACGCTGTCAACGGTTTGGCCGGAGCCGGGTTTGCGAGAGCAGCCCCTGAGCCTCCGCACAGGGCGAGAGGGTGATCAGGGACAGACTCGGCTTTTTTACATACGCCCCTACGTTGCCTTTCCGCAAGGAGGAGGGGGGGAGAGCGCCATGTTACCCTCGATGGGCACCGAACATGGTGTCTCCGGTGAGCTGCAAGCGGGTAATCCGAGTGGACGTCCGTGCCCCGTTCGTTGGGGGTCGGCTAGGGGCCCGGAGGCACGCCCAAAAGTACCTGCGGGTGATCTGCCGGACCCGGTCCCCTGGCGACGGGGTCCGAGGGCTCGTTGCCTCCCTCCGATGGGATTCCGTTACAGGATCATTCCCGCTGGTCTCGGAAATGTCCTAGGGTACCTCGGGAGCGCAGCCCGAGCCTTGGTTATGTATCGAACGTACCCCTGGTCATCCCTCGCTCGGTGTCTGAGGCGACTGTGAACCCTTCGGGGGGCCAGCCTTCGAACCCCTGATCAGTAATGGGCGCGGAGCCCGAATAGCCTGAGGCGGCCGTGGAACCTTTCGGGAGGCCGACCTTCGAACCTCTGACCAGTAGTGGGTGTCGGGCCCACGCGATCTGAGGCGGCTGTTGAACCCTTCGGGGGGCCAGCCTTCGAACCCTTGATCAGTATGGAGGCTCGGAGCCTAGTTCCTTCACGGGGAAGGATCCCTTTGGGGGTATCCCCTTTCCCGGTCCCTGTTGCAAGAGATAGAGAAAGAGGAAAAAGGAAAAAAGGATACGAATTTGAATGACGCGGCGTACCTTTTTTGGCGCGGTTGTTTTGGCGAAGGCGAAGCGTCGCCAGCTGCTCCTGCCAGAAGCGCCGCCTGTCCAGCCGCGGAGTTAATGCAACGGGGCGAGTAGTTGACGAGGCTGCCGTTGCGCGTGCGCGGGCCGTTCGAGGGACGGGTCACGGGCGCGTCGTCTTCACGCCGTGAGAGGGGGTTCTCTCGCTGCCTCCGGATGGGACGCGAGCTTGGCTGACGGCGTGACCGCTGCTCCCGCGCGCCTGCCGCCGTCATTACTGCCGGCCCACTTTTTACCACGTTTGACCGCTGCGTCAGGCTGGCGCTGCTGGGTCGCCTCGGGTCGCGGTATTGGTTCCGCAATCGAGGAGGTGCGGTGGTGGCGCAAGTGGTACAGTTGCTTGCATGCAGCATCCGGCGCGCCGGTCGCGTGACGCGTGGGCTTGGGCCTCCGTGCTGGCAGGTTAGGAGTCGGAGAGGCGCGGCCGCTTGGCGTGGTTGCATGCCGCATTGCCGCCTGCATGGCTGCCTGCCCCTTTCGCCCGTTGGCCTGGGCAAAAGTGGAGGGTCACTTGTAACCGCTGGGTGGTTGCGTGCGCCGTGCGCGGCGGTTTGGCTTCTTCTGCTCGGAGCCGGTGTGCATGACATGCGGGACCCAGCCCCCGCGCCACGGGGGAGGGCTTTGGAGGCGTGTTGGAGAAGACTCGGCCCGTTACGGTTGGGGGCGCAAGCAGGGAGAGTCGCCTTTAAAAGGAGGGCGACCCCTTTCGTAAGGCGACCATGTCTTCTTCCTCCCTTATGCACCGTGTCTTTCCACCTTTCAAGCCCCCGGATGGGGGAAAACCGCCGTCTTTTCGCCCCATCGTTGGAGGAACGCAACTCCGTGGGAGTTGGTACCTTTCAGCCATCGTTCCGCTTCAAGGATTTTCATCACACAGCCCGGTTGCTCCCCTCCGCTGGTGATCACCCAAGACGGTGACCTCCAGCTCCTGGATGGGGAGAGGCAAACCGGGCTGTGGTCCCGGCCCCGCCCTCAGCGTCGAGGGTGTTCGTCATCCTCGCCGGGGCGGGGAGCGAGGCGAGCCGGGGCTCCACCTCCTGCGCGGGTCGGCGGACCACCTCTTCTTCCAGCTTCTGGTGGTGGCAATCGCTCTTTAGCCCTACGGCGGAGACATCCTCCAGCCATGCCGGGGAAGGCGAACTGTTGCTGCCCAGCTAGGATGCAACATTCCGTCTTCCTCCTCGCATTCGCGGCGAGGACGGCTGCGAGGATCTGCCGGGGTGCTTGGGGGCGTCCCGTGTTTTGCTGGTGATTCGCCCAGAGCTTGTCGCTCCACGGGCTTCCCGGGCGGGGAGGTCGTCCATACCCGTGGAGACGGAACCGGAGTTCCGTTTGTGATGGCACCTTGGATGCCAGTGTTTTTTGTTCATTTCGGCTTTCGGGGCCTGAACATGTATGTAACTTCGGCACGGAGCCGTGTTTTTTCCTCATTTTTGAGCACTAAGACTCGCCTGTTGTTTGTCTGAACCGCTTCACCAAGCATGAGTCGCCCCGTGTCAAGGTGACGAGTGAGGTATCCGTATCCCGGAGGCGTAGGAGTCCCTCGGCTCGGTCGGCCCTGCTATCCGAGGCTCCTCTAGCTTAGTTAAAGAGACCCCTCGGCCGCTCTTCGTCGAGCCGAGGCCAGGGGTAGCGATATCAGCATGAGCAGAGGCGGAGTTGGCTCGAAAATGAAACCTGGTTGGCCGGAGCCTGGCCAGGTTGTCCGTTGGCTGGATCGACGTCGGGGTTGATCAGCCGAGGCTTCGAACCAGGCTGGCGCCCTCGGAAGATGGTTGGCCGAGGCCCCAGGGGTGACCGGCTGAGCCGCCTGCTCGGGCCGGGTTCTCGGAGAAGTCCCTAGCATCGATTGCCCGGGCGTGGTGATGACGTCGTCTTCGAAGCAGAGACCCTCGGACCGGGTCGCCGTCCGAGGCTAGGTCGGGCCTCGCCGAAGGTGCCGTCGATGCTGAGGGTGTTGCTGCCCCCTTCCAGCGTCAAGACCCGAGCCTGCAGGATCAGATTGTCTTGTAGTGTGTGCTTTGTGCGGCCGTCGAGGCCAGAACACACACCCTTGTTGCGTGTTAAAGCTGCGTCTCTCTTCCTCTTGTTTCAAGTATCTGGACTTTTTGTCGGTAACAGGGACGTTTGTGCGAGTGAAAGTTGCTTCTCGCGGAAGGTGAGGAGTGAGGTATCCGTATCCCGGAGGCGTGGGAGTCCCTCGGCTTGGTCGGCCTTGCCGCTTACGCGCACTTTTACTCGTCCCTGAGGCCCTATCACCGACTCGGTCGAGAAGACTCGAAGAATCGCTTCGACAGAAGGGCTTCCGAACGTAGAGACTTGTTCGATCCGCGGAGTCACCTTATCCGAACGCGAGTTACTTATCGCAAAAGGTGATGAGTAAGGTATCCGTATCCCGGAGGCGTAGGAGTCCCTCGGCTCGGTCAGCCTTGACTGCTTACGTGTACCCCGTCGTTTCCAGGACCCACTTTTCGAAGTAGTCAAAAAGCACGAAAGATATTCTGGTAAAAGAGATTTTTTTTTCGAGGAAAATTTTGACGCAGAGGGGGTTTCCCCCCTTTTAGCCCCCGAGGGAGGGTCGAGCTTTGCCGAGGCGAGGCCGACCCTTCCTTGTTGACTAAACTTTGCATGGGTGCGAGGTATATGGACAACTTGGAAACATCTTAAGGGTAGAAGCGACGTAGCTGTTGGATGTTCCAAGCGTTGCCGTAGACCTCGCCTTGACTGTTAGCCAGCTTGTATGTTCCGGGCTTCAGAACTTTGGCGATGACGAATGGCCCCTCCCAGGGGGGCGTGAGCTTGTGCCTCCCTCGGGCGTCTTGCCGCAGCCGAAGCACCAGGTCGCCCACCTGGAGGTCTCGGGGTCGGACCCCTCGGGCGTGGTAGCGTCGCAGGGACTGCTGATACCGCGCCGAGTGTAGTAAGGCCCTGTCCCGAGCCTCTTCCAGCTGGTCCAGCGAGTCCTCTCGGCTAGCTTGGTTGCTTTGATCGTCGTAGGCTCTCGTCCTCGGGGAGCCGTATTCCAGGTCCGTGGGCAAGACGGCCTCGGCCCCGTAGACCAGGAAGAACGGCGTGAAACCCGTGGCTCGGCTCGGCATCGTCCTCAGGCTCCAGACCACCGAGGGGAGTTCCCTCATCCATCGCTTGCCGAACTTGTTGAGGTCATTGTAAACCCGAGGCTTGAGCCCTTATAGAATCATGCCGTCGGCACGCTCTACTTGCCCATTCGACATGGGATGAGCTACGGCAGCCCAGTCCACCCGGATGTTGTGGTCCTCGCAAAAATCCAAGAATTTTTTGCCGGTGAACTGGGTGCCGTTGTCGGTGATGATGGAGTTCGGGACCCCGAAGCGATGGATGATGTTGGTGAAGAACGCCACCGCCTGCTCGGACCTGATGCTGTTCAGGGGTCGGACCTCGATCTACTTGGAGAATTTGTCGACGGCGACTAGCAGGTGCGTGTAGCCCCCGGGCGCCTTCTGCAGAGGGCCGACAAGGTCCAGACCCCACACAGCGAAGGGCTAGGTGATGGGTATCGTCTGCAGAGCCTAAGCGGGCAGGTGGGTCCGCTTCGCATAGAATTGGCACCCTTCGCAGGTGCGGACAATTCTAGTGGCATCAGCCACCGCCGTCGGCCAGTAGAAGCCTTGCCGGAAAGCGTTCCCGACAAGGGCTCGAGGCGCTGCGTGATGGCCGCAAGCCCCCGAGTGTATCTCTTGCAGGAGTTCCTGACCTTCGGCGATGGAGATGCACCGCTGGAGGATGCCCGAGGGGCTGCGGTGGTAAAGCTCCTTCTCATCGCCCAGCAAGACGAACGACTTGGCACGTCGCGCTACCCGCCGTGCCTCGGCCTGGTCGAGGGGTAGCTCTCCTTGGCGGAGATATTGCAGGTACGGGGCCTGCCAATCTCGATCAGGCGTGACCCCGCTCCGCTCCTCCTCGATGCGCAGCGCCTCGCCCTCGGGGGCCGAGGGTTCCTCGGGCTGAACCGAGGATGGCTCGGGCTGGGCCGAGGTCACCTCGGACGGGGCCGAGGGCGCCTCGGGCTCGGGCGTGTCGCTGATCTTGACGGAGGGTTGGTGCAGATCCCGGGAGAAGACGTCCGGGGGAACCGTCGTTCGCCCCGAGGCTATCTTTGTCAGCTCGTCCGCAGTCTCGTTGTAGCGCCGGGCGATGTGGTTAAGCTCGAGCCCGTAGAACTTGTCTTCCAGGCGTCGAACCTCATCACAGTAGGCCTCCATCTTCAGGTCGCGGCAGTGGGAGTTCTTCATGACTTGGTCGATGACGAGCTGCGAGTCGCCGCGAGCGTCGAGGCGTCGGACCCCTAGCTCGATGGCGATTCGCAATCCGTTGATCAGAGCTTCGTACTCAGCCACATTGTTGGACGCCGGGAAATGGAGGCGTAGTGTAACACCCGGATTTTAGGGGTCCAAAACCCGGGGTTAACATAAACACCAGGTATGCTGGGACCAAGTCTCATACATATGATGTATAGTGGCACAGGATCGAATGTCACATCTTTATATATAACAGGAGTTCTATACAAAATAAATAATTACATTATAAGGAGACAACGGTCCAGCAACCCTAAGTTGACTGGGAGACGACGACCTAGACCACTCACGAACTCATCACAGCATCTTCCATGAGCATCATCCTGCAGTACCTGGTCTTGACCTGTGGTGTATGTGAGACAGCAAGAGTGAGCTCACATACGTTCATCGCTCAACAAGTTGTGGGGAATAATGTGCATGAACTCGCCAAAAGTGGGAGCTCACGTAAAGTGTAAGGCTTATCAAAGAAGATGGTTAGAGCTGAGCATTGCTTTTAAAGTTGGTCAAAATTTTATTAGCAGTTACTAAGTATAAGTGAATACCAAACCCAATTAAGTAGTAGGACAAAAATAACAACTTCACCTGCGATGCAATGCATATGATAAATTGAATTTAGTTCCATAATTTAATCATGTGAGTGTCCGAGCTGCTCATGACCGTGAGCACGGCTAGTATACCAGTTTTACACTCTGCAGAGGTTGCGCATCTTTACCCACAAGTCGTGTATCCCATGTCGCCAGGGTTTGCAAGGCCCTTAGACACTTCCGAGGTGAATGGCTAGGGATCCACTACGAGGCCTTTACAAAGTTCCACTAGCTTCCGAAAACCCGCTACAGTTTATAGGAAGATCCAGTACAGGAATCCCTTGCAGGACCGCCATCGCAGCAAAATCCTCCCGAGGGCCTCCCCGCACTGACCTCTCCCCTACTGCCCTTGCCCCTTTCGGGTAAGGTAGTCTTCCACTAGCTTTCCTAATTAATCAGCCAAGGGCGTCCCATTCCACCCTTATGGTAGCACTGTTTTCCCGGGTGGTTCTCCATGTTCCAATTAACATAATGATCTTACCATGAACAATAAATAACAACTGATAACAAAAGTATAATCATGAATAGTGTAATCTTCATACCCAAAACCACATATAGCACTAGCAAGTACTACCCAGAAAGTTCAGTGGTAAACAAGGTATAAAGATAGACAAACTAGGGTAACCTATTGGGTCCCATCAAAATTAACCTATGCAGATCATTATGATTAATCAGAACATGAGTGGGTAAAAAGAAGTGATCAAGGGCACAACTTGCCTGGGCCTTGAGAATCCAGGTACCAGGATGATTCTTCAGATCCTCGTGACCTCACTGCTAGTCGTAGCAATACAAACATACATGGTATAGGCAGAATTAACATTACACCAAACATATATGCAGAATACATATTAATAATCTACACATTAAAATAAGATCACAGGAAAAAGAATTATTAATTTTGGAGTTGTAGAATTCAAGTTATGATTTTCCTAAGGTTTAATGTGATTAAAATATGATTAAATGATAAATAAATTTTCTGACAGAGTTCATGTCAAAACAGTGATTCTAAATGGTAGAGAATATTATTACAAAATTTTAGGAATTGGAATGACTCAATTTGGAGCTAAAATGAATTAGTTATGAATTAATTAAGTTTCTGGATTTATTTTAACACTAAAAATCATTTTCTAAATTATTTTCTATGATTTTCCTATTCACTGGACTGGGCCTCAATTAAGCAGAAGCACAGGGGGCTCGGGGTAAGTTTTCCGTGACACAGTGAATAGTAACAGGTGGACGGCGGGTTATTTTGCTAAAAGGACAGGGACTCTTTAGCGATTATGCCAGGCCGAAGGGGTATCCTTTGCTACGAGCCACCCAGATTAGATCCAACGGCCCGGATCAGATCACCAACCGGTACTAAACAGAGGCCGCCAGATCTCTATCCTACGGTTCAAATCCGACCACGCCAAGCACCCACCCATGGCCATCGGATGAATAACATACGGTTCGGATTTAATCCCGCGAATGGTTACACTTTACCTAATCGCCACCGTTCATCGATGGATCGACGATCCACAGAACTCCGGCGCGCGCGACCCTCCCCCAACATTACGCGCGCGGTGGTGCCAGAGCGCACGCGACGGCGCCATGGCCGGCGTCGCCCAAACTCCGAATCGTGCGCCCAAACACCGATTCGACGAATGCTTCGCAAGGTAGTAACGACGGCGAACATGGCCAAGGGCATCTTACCGGCAATGACGTCGCAGAGGAGTCGGGTCACGGCACGCGGCGGATCCAGGCGAAGAAAATGCTCCGACGAGCAATTAAGGTCGCTCAGCTCGTCAATACGGCCGGTCAGTGCCACGACCACCCACGCAGCAACCCGGCGAAGGTCCCTGAGCTTATCCTCGACACTGAACGGCGGCGCGGGCGAGACTCACAGGCGCGAACTCGAGGCGGAGGCGGAGCTCTTGCAATGAGTGGGGGACGTCGGGTCGGCGGAGAGAAGGGCGATGCCTAATTTTTATAGCCTAGAAGAGGACGAGCTCGGCCGAACTTATCTGCGCAATTCATGGAGAGCCGGTGAAGCCGCTGGTTGAACGGAGTTCGTGCGCTTCGGGCGGAGTCCGCGATGCCCGCGAGTCGCGCGTTCCGTTGAGGAAGAAACCGAGCTGACCGGGCGGACCCATATGTAAGTGAGCACGGACGAAGTGGAGCGTGGGTCCCAGTATCCAGCCACACCGGTATCAGCCGTATCAGGCGTGCGCGGAGGCTGACCCACGGGTCCCGCGAGTCAGCGATACAGCTGAGGAAGCGAGCGCGAGGGCTAACCACCCGGTCCCACACGTCGGCGGCGCGCCCCCCCCCCCAATTGGGCCGCGTGAAGGGGAACTGAAGTGGGCCGAATTAGGTTTTTGCAGCCCAGGTAAGGTTGTTTTCTCCTTTTTATTTTCTGTTTTATTTCTTTGTTGTTTTCAATTTCAAATTCTGAATTTTGAATCCTTTTGGGAGTTTTTACCTTTGGGTAAAATTTACAAACTCAAATCTTATTATAGAAGTAGTATATTTTATTATATATATTTTTATTATTTATTTCACTCACATTGTATTGTTTCCTTCTTCTCTTTTCTCTTTTACATATTATTTCTAAAACCCCAAAGTGAAATTTTGGGTTAAATTCAAATCTCCCTATTATTGTACTTTCTATTATCATTATTTTATTATTTTATTAACTAAGTAATGTTTTCAAAATGAAGTACACACACCACATTATTATTTGAGTGTGTAGTTAGGTTAAAGGTATATTCAAAAGTTCTCCCATTGTTTTGATAGGAACATTTTCCAATGTCAAATCTTTATTATGATTTATTTTAACCATTGTTATTTTATTATGATCATTTACCTTTAAAGAGGGTGAATTATAAAGTTTAATTATTTATCAATGGTACTTTGCTCAGATTTCTTCTACCAATCCCAAATTCAGAATTTGGGTGTTACAAATCCTACCCCCCTTAAAAATAATCTCGTCCTCGAGATTTGTAAGAAAAGGGTGCATAACTTATGTTATCTCCAACATATGCACAAACAAAATCTCAGCATGATGCATTATTTATTAGCAACACATGGGGTCAGATAGACTTTATTATTATTCTCAATATAGTAAAATACTAGCTACTAACTAAGGTAACACTTAGATCTTACAAATAGTAGTAATATATAAATATGTTTATGTATCTTGGTGGAACTGGTGGTTAGGAAAGCATGGGTGTATATATGTATGTCCACTTTAATTATGTAGGATAGAAGATGTCTTTAGGGCATATATAGGTTTGGGTAAGAAAGAGTAGGATAAGAAAAGACTTCATCCTAGATTGTGGATCTTGACTCATCTTGGTGACCTCACTTGATCCTTGAAGACTTGAGTTGGTGCTCATCCTTACTTGATGAAGTTGATCATATTCTTCGGTCTTGTCTCTTTGATTAGGAGTTAGTGTATATTATCGGAGTTGGGGGAAATATGGTTAGAATAGTTATGGGTGAGATGGACTACATGATGTAGGCCAAAGTCTGGTTTGATGTCAGGTGTTGGTTGATAGATTATGTAATCCATTAAGACTCTATTGATTGGGTAAGTTATGTAACTTGTTATATAGGTCGGGTTGTTGTATATGGCCAAGTTGATATAAGTCTCCAAATTAGGCTTAAGTGATTTAGGAGTATGGCCTTATCTTTTGTATCAGCATTAAGTAACTCAATCTAGCTTAGATCATGTTGGATTAGATAGAATCCAGATTAGGTTGGTATGACTAGATTAAACTAGTTAAGATTAGCTAGGTCTACCAGGGTAGAATAAATATTATTAGGATATGGTAGAATCTTTTAAGGTAGGATTATATGATATAGGTAGGCCATTGTTCAAGGATGAGTTGGTATAAGACATTAATTTAGGTTAAGATATATTTGTAGAGACAGTGTCTAACCTATATCACCAACTTAACTAACTTGTTAATAACTCACTTTAGATTGGGTCATATTTAGATTAGATAGAATCTGGATTAGGTTGGATATAACTAGATTAGACTAGATAATATCTAATTACTTTGGATTAGATCTTGGTTGTTACTAGGGTGGGGTAAATATGCTTATTAGGACAAGATGAATCCATAAGGATAAGGTAGAATCTTTTGAGGTCAGCTAGGTTTATTAGGATGGGATAAGTAAAGTGGTTAGGATAAGATGAATCCTTCAAGATAAGATGAATCTATTAAGATAAGAGAAAACCTCTTACGATAAGATGGATCTATATACATTAGGATAAGTTAAGACCTTTTGAGATAAGATAGATCTATGAGATAGATTTTCTTAAGATGAGATGAATCTATTAAGCTAGATACATTTTTTTTAAGGGATAATCCAATTTGTCTAGTTACTTTTATAAGCATTTTTTTATATGTATATGCAAATGTAATTGTGGACATTACTCCACAACCCATCTCACTCAATCAAAGATCCAAATCAGACAGATATCATAAGAACAAACATCCAAATACATAGACACTTATAAAAATAGTTTTGTTTTTGTTCCTAGGATTAGGTCCCCTATTCCTAAAGTCACTTTAGGTACAGGATTTCAAAGTGTGAAATCCACATTTGTCTTTTAGAAAGAAATGATAAGAATAATCAGAGTGAAGCGGAAATAGATGAGAAAAGATTAAGAAAAGTTTAGAAAAGAATCAGAGTAGCAAAGGTAAGTAGATAATGGTTGTCCAGTTCTATCTAGGTTTCGTCCTACAGTCAACATTCCTCTGATACCACTTCTGTAACACCCGGATTTTAGGGGTCCAAAACCCGGGGTTAACATAAACACCAGGTATGCTGGGACCAAGTCTCATACATATGATGTATAGTGGCACAGGATCGAATGTCACATCTTTATATATAACAGGAGTTCTATACAAAATAAATAATTACATTATAAGGAGACAACGGTCCAGCAACCCTAAGTTGACTGGGAGACGACGACCTAGACCACTCACGAACTCATCACAGCATCTTCCATGAGCATCATCCTGCAGTACCTGGTCTTGACCTGTGGTGTATGTGAGACAGCAAGAGTGAGCTCACATACGTTCATCGCTCAACAAGTTGTGGGGAATAATGTGCATGAACTCGCCAAAAGTGGGAGCTCACGTAAAGTGTAAGGCTTATCAAAGAAGATGGTTAGAGCTGAGCATTGCTTTTAAAGTTGGTCAAAATTTTATTAGCAGTTACTAAGTATAAGTGAATACCAAACCCAATTAAGTAGTAGGACAAAAATAACAACTTCACCTGCGATGCAATGCATATGATAAATTGAATTTAGTTCCATAATTTAATCATGTGAGTGTCCGAGCTGCTCATGACCGTGAGCACGGCTAGTATACCAGTTTTACACTCTGCAGAGGTTGCGCATCTTTACCCACAAGTCGTGTATCCCATGTCGCCAGGGTTTGCAAGGCCCTTAGACACTTCCGAGGTGAATGGCTAGGGATCCACTACGAGGCCTTTACAAAGTTCCACTAGCTTCCGAAAACCCGCTACAGTTTATAGGAAGATCCAGTACAGGAATCCCTTGCAGGACCGCCATCGCAGCAAAATCCTCCCGAGGGCCTCCCCGCACTGACCTCTCCCCTACTGCCCTTGCCCCTTTCGGGTAAGGTAGTCTTCCACTAGCTTTCCTAATTAATCAGCCAAGGGCGTCCCATTCCACCCTTATGGTAGCACTGTTTTCCCGGGTGGTTCTCCATGTTCCAATTAACATAATGATCTTACCATGAACAATAAATAACAACTGATAACAAAAGTATAATCATGAATAGTGTAATCTTCATACCCAAAACCACATATAGCACTAGCAAGTACTACCCAGAAAGTTCAGTGGTAAACAAGGTATAAAGATAGACAAACTAGGGTAACCTATTGGGTCCCATCAAAATTAACCTATGCAGATCATTATGATTAATCAGAACATGAGTGGGTAAAAAGAAGTGATCAAGGGCACAACTTGCCTGGGCCTTGAGAATCCAGGTACCAGGATGATTCTTCAGATCCTCGTGACCTCACTGCTAGTCGTAGCAATACAAACATACATGGTATAGGCAGAATTAACATTACACCAAACATATATGCAGAATACATATTAATAATCTACACATTAAAATAAGATCACAGGAAAAAGAATTATTAATTTTGGAGTTGTAGAATTCAAGTTATGATTTTCCTAAGGTTTAATGTGATTAAAATATGATTAAATGATAAATAAATTTTCTGACAGAGTTCATGTCAAAACAGTGATTCTAAATGGTAGAGAATATTATTACAAAATTTTAGGAATTGGAATGACTCAATTTGGAGCTAAAATGAATTAGTTATGAATTAATTAAGTTTCTGGATTTATTTTAACACTAAAAATCATTTTCTAAATTATTTTCTATGATTTTCCTATTCACTGGACTGGGCCTCAATTAAGCAGAAGCACAGGGGGCTCGGGGTAAGTTTTCCGTGACACAGTGAATAGTAACAGGTGGACGGCGGGTTATTTTGCTAAAAGGACAGGGACTCTTTAGCGATTATGCCAGGCCGAAGGGGTATCCTTTGCTACGAGCCACCCAGATTAGATCCAACGGCCCGGATCAGATCACCAACCGGTACTAAACAGAGGCCGCCAGATCTCTATCCTACGGTTCAAATCCGACCACGCCAAGCACCCACCCATGGCCATCGGATGAATAACATACGGTTCGGATTTAATCCCGCGAATGGTTACACTTTACCTAATCGCCACCGTTCATCGATGGATCGACGATCCACAGAACTCCGGCGCGCGCGACCCTCCCCCAACATTACGCGCGCGGTGGTGCCAGAGCGCACGCGACGGCGCCATGGCCGGCGTCGCCCAAACTCCGAATCGTGCGCCCAAACACCGATTCGACGAATGCTTCGCAAGGTAGTAACGACGGCGAACATGGCCAAGGGCATCTTACCGGCAATGACGTCGCAGAGGAGTCGGGTCACGGCACGCGGCGGATCCAGGCGAAGAAAATGCTCCGACGAGCAATTAAGGTCGCTCAGCTCGTCAATACGGCCGGTCAGTGCCACGACCACCCACGCAGCAACCCGGCGAAGGTCCCTGAGCTTATCCTCGACACTGAACGGCGGCGCGGGCGAGACTCACAGGCGCGAACTCGAGGCGGAGGCGGAGCTCTTGCAATGAGTGGGGGACGTCGGGTCGGCGGAGAGAAGGGCGATGCCTAATTTTTATAGCCTAGAAGAGGACGAGCTCGGCCGAACTTATCTGCGCAATTCATGGAGAGCCGGTGAAGCCGCTGGTTGAACGGAGTTCGTGCGCTTCGGGCGGAGTCCGCGATGCCCGCGAGTCGCGCGTTCCGTTGAGGAAGAAACCGAGCTGACCGGGCGGACCCATATGTAAGTGAGCACGGACGAAGTGGCGCGTGGGTCCCAGTATCCAGCCACACCGGTATCAGCCGTATCAGGCGTGCGCGGAGGCTGACCCACGGGTCCCGCGAGTCAGCGATACAGCTGAGGAAGCGAGCGCGAGGGCTAACCACCCGGTCCCACACGTCGGCGGCGCGCCCCCCCCAGTTGGGCCGCGTGAAGGGGAACTGAAGTGGGCCGAATTAGGTTTTTGCAGCCCAGGTAAGGTTGTTTTCTCCTTTTTATTTTCTGTTTTATTTCTTTGTTGTTTTCAATTTCAAATTCTGAATTTTGAATCCTTTTGGGAGTTTTTACCTTTGGGTAAAATTTACAAACTCAAATCTTATTATAGAAGTAGTATATTTTATTATATATATTTTTATTATTTATTTCACTCACATTGTATTGTTTCCTTCTTCTCTTTTCTCTTTTACATATTATTTCTAAAACCCCAAAGTGAAATTTTGGGTTAAATTCAAATCTCCCTATTATTGTACTTTCTATTATCATTATTTTATTATTTTATTAACTAAGTAATGTTTTCAAAATGAAGTACACACACCACATTATTATTTGAGTGTGTAGTTAGGTTAAAGGTATATTCAAAAGTTCTCCCATTGTTTTGATAGGAACATTTTCCAATGTCAAATCTTTATTATGATTTATTTTAACCATTGTTATTTTATTATGATCATTTACCTTTAAAGAGGGTGAATTATAAAGTTTAATTATTTATCAATGGTACTTTGCTCAGATTTCTTCTACCAATCCCAAATTCAGAATTTGGGTGTTACACGTAGCACGTAGCGCAGGTGTTTCCCGAGGGGCGAGACGAAGAGCAGGCCCGCGCCGGCTCCCGTCTTCATCAGCGACCCGTCGAAAAACATGGTCCAGAGCTCCGATTGGATCGGAGCCGTCGACAACTATGTGTCGACCCATTCGGCTACGAAGTCTGCCAGTACCTGGGACTTGATGGCCTTCCGAGGGGCGAACGAGATTGTCTCGCCCATGATTTCCACCGCCCACTTCGCGATCCGTCCCGAGGCCTCTCGGCACTGGATGATCTCCCCCAGGGGGAAGGATGACACCACAGTTACCGGATGAGACTCGAAGTAATGCCGCAACTTTTGCCTTGTCAGGATCACTGCATACAGCAGCTTCTGAACTTGTGGGTAGCGGATCTTGGTTTCGGACAGCACCTCGCTGACGAAGTAAACTGGCCTCTGAATGGGCAATGCATGCCCCTCTTCTTGCCTTTCGACCACGATCGCGGCGCTAACCACCTGAGTGGTAGTGGCGACGTAGACCAAGAGGGCTTCTCCATCAGCTGGGGGTACCAAGACGGGCGCCTGGGTGAGGAGCGCCTTCAGGTTCCCGAGAGCTTCCTCGACCTCGGGAGTCCAAGTGAAGCACTCGGCCTTCCTTAAGAGACGGTACAGGGGCAGGCCTCTTTCGCCGAGGCGCGAGATGAAACGGCTCAAGGCCGCGAGACATCCCATGACCCTCTGTACGCCTTTTAAGTCCTTGATGGGCCCCATGCTGGTGATGGCTGCGATCTTCTCCGGGTTGGCTTCGATGCCCCGCTCGGAGACGATGAATCCCAGGAGCATGCCTCGGGGCACCCCGAAGACACACTTCTCGGGATTGAGCTTGACGCCCTTCGCCTTGAGACACCGGAATGTCACTTCAAGGTCGGAGAGAAGGTCGGAGGCTTTCCTTGTCTTGACTACGATGTCGTCGACGTAGGCCTCGACCGTGCGACCAATGTGTTCGCCGAACACATGGTTTATGCACCGCTGGTATGTTGCACCCGCATTCCTCAAACCGAACGGCATGGTGACATAACAGTACATGCCGAAGGGCGTGATGAAAGAAGTCGCGAGCTGGTCGGACTCTTTCATCTTGATTTGATGATACCCTGAGTAGGCATCGAGGAAAGACAGGGTTTCGCACCTAGCAGTGGAATCCACGATTTGATCGATGCGAGGTAGAGGGTAGGGAACCTTCGGACATGCTTTGTTGAGACCAGTGTAGTCTACACACATCCGCCATTTCCCCCCTTTCTTCCTCACAAGCACAGGGTTGGCAAGCCATTCGGGATGGAATACCTCTTTGATGAACCCTGCTGCCATCAGCTTGTGGATCTCCTCGCCTATCACCCTGCGCCTTTCCTCGTCGAATCGGCGCAGAGGCTGTCTGACCGGTCGGGCTCCGGCCCGAATATCCAGCGAGTGCTCGGCGACATCCCTCGGTATGCCGGGCATGTCCGAGGGACTCCACGCAAAGACGTCGGCGTTTGCGCGGAGAAAGTCGACGAGCACTGCTTCCTATTTGGGGTCGAGCCCGGAACCGATCCGGATCTGCTTGGAGGTGTCGCCACTGGGGTCGAGAGGGACGGCCTTAACCGTCTCCGCTGGCTCGAAGTTGCCGGCGTGTCGCTTCACGTCCGGCACCTCTTGGGAGAGGTTTTCCAGGTCGGCGACGAGGGCCTCGGACTCGGCGAGGGCCTCGGCGTACTCCACGCACTCCACATCGCATTCGAACGCGTGTTTGTACGTGGGGCCGATGGTGATGACCCCGTTGGGGCCCGGCATCTTGAGCTTCAGGTAGGTGTAGTTGGGGATGGCCATGAACTTCGCGTAGCATGGCCTTCCCAATACTGCGTGGTAGGTTCCTCGGAACCCGACCACCACGAACGTCAAAGTCTCCCTTCGGAAGTTGGAGGGTGTTCCGAAGCAGACAGGAAGGTCAAGCTGTCCGAGGGGCTGGACGCGCTTCCCAGGAATGATCCCGTGGAAGGGCGCATCGCCTGCTCGGACGGAGGACAGATCGACGCGCAGGAGCCTGAGGGTCTCGGCGTAGATGATATTGAGGCAGCTGCCCCCATCCATCAGGACCTTGGTGAGCCTGACGTCGCCGATGATGGGATCGACGACGAGCGGGTACTTCCCCGGGCTCGGCACGTGGTCGGGGTGGTCATCTTGGTCGAAGGTGATGGGCTTGTCGGACCAGTCTAGGTAGACTGGCGCCGCCACCTTCACCGAGCAGACCTCCCGACGCTCTCGCTTGCGATGCCGAGCCGAGGCATTCGCCGCATGCCCTCCGCAGATCATGAAGCAGTCGCGGACCTCGGGGAACTCTCCTGCTTGGTGATCTTCCTTTTTGTCGTCGTCGCGGGCCCTGCCACCCTCTGCGGGTGGCCCGGCCTTGTGGAAGTGGCGCCGAAGCATGACGCACTTCTCGAGGGTGTGCTTGACGGGCCCCTGATGGTAAGGGCACGTCTCCTTGAGCATCTTGTCGAAGAGGTTGGCACCTCCGGGGGGCTTCCGAGGGTTCTTGTACTCGGCGGTGGCGACAAGGTCTGCGTCGGCAGCGTCGCGTTTCGCTTGCGACTTCCTCCTGCCTTTCTTCTTAGCGCCGCGCGGAGTAGACGCCTCGGGAGCATCCTCCGACGGGCGGCCCTGGGGCTGCTTGTCCTTTCGGAAGATGGCCTCGACCGCCTCCTGGCCGGAGGCGAACTTGGTGGCGATGTCCATCAGCTCGCTCGCCCTGGTGGGGGTCTTGCGACCCAACTTGCTCACCAGGTCACGGCAGGTGGTGCCGGCAAGGAACGCGCCGATGACATCGGAGTCGGTGATGTTGGGGAGTTCGGTGCGCTGCTTCGAGAACCGCCGGATGTAGTCCCGAAGAGACTCTCCCGGCTGTTGCCGGCAGCTTCGGAGGTCCCAGGAATTCCCGGGGCGCACGTACGTGCCCTGGAAGTTGCCGGCGAAAGCTTGGACCAAATCCTCCCAGTTGGAAATCTGCCCCGGAGGCAGGTGCTCCAACCAAGCGCGAGCAGTGTCGGAGAGGAACAGGGGGAGGTTGCGGATGATGAGGTTGTCGTCGTCCGTTCCACCCAGTTGACAGGCCAGGCGGTAGTCCGCGAGCCACAATTCCGGTCTTGTTTCCCCCGAGTACTTTGTGATAGTAGTCGGGGGTCGGAATCGGGTCGGAAACGGCGCCCGCCGAATGGCCCGGCTGAAGACCTGCGGACCGGGTGGTTCGGGCGAGGGACTCCGATCCTCCCCGCTGTCGTAGCGTCCCCCACGCCTGGGGTGATAGCCTCGGCGCACCCTTTCATCGAGGCGGGCCCGACGGTCGCGATGAGGGTGCTCGTCGTCGAGGTGGCCCGGGGCCGCAGGCGCGGTGTTGCGCGTGCGCCCGGTGTAGACCGAGGCTTCCCGCATGAGTCGGAAAGTCGCGGCACGAGGTTCCGAGGGGTACCCCTGCCTTCGGGAGGCAGAGCTCTCGGCCCGCCGGGCCGCAGCGCCTTCCAGGAGATGCTTGAGCTCTCCCTGGATTCCCCGACCCTCGATGGTTGATGACTCCGGCATCGCGTGGAGGAGCATCGCCGCGGCTGCCAGGTCCTGATCGGTTCCGCCGGATGCGGGTGGCGGCCTGTCCCTGGCATCGTTGGCGATGCGGTGCTGGAGACCCTGGGGCAGGTGACGTATTTCTCCGGCCGGGGGCTAGCCCGCCCATACCTGCCCGACGTCCTGGCGGATCGACTCGAGCGCTCCTGCCCCCTTGTCGAGCCCGGCCTGCGCCCCGCGGACTTGCTCGAGCTGTGGGTCGTGACCCCTCGCCGGAACAGGGACCACAGCTAGCTCCCGCGGGATGTCGGCGCGAGGCACTGGCCTAGGGAGATCACCATCCTCCGGCATGCCGAGACGGCTGCCTCCGGAGGGATCCCCTAGCTCGACGTGGAAACATTCGCGGCTCGGGACGCAGTCCTTGTCGTCAAGGCTGCGGCTGCCGTCGGAACAGTCGGAGAGGCAGTAGTTGCATGCGGTCATGAAGTCCCGCATGGCACTGGGGTTGCCAGATCCAGAGAAATCCCAGCAGATGCTGGGGTCGTCACCTTCCTCGGACCCAGAGGGCCCGTAGGTCGAGACGCCCGTCAATCAGTCCCAAGGCGACCGCACACGAAACCCAAAAGGGGTTGCACTCGCCTCAACGTGAGCGCCCGCCACAGCGAGGTCGCCAGGCAGGTTGAGGTCGAGTCGAAATAACGAAGGATGGGGATCAGTCGGTACCTTTTGGTCGACGAGGAGCGACGAGGTCACATCGGGGGCTGATCGCGCCGTCGTCCTGGGTACGAGGGCGACGTCCCGCAGGCCCTCCGTGAGCGTGCTGGCGTCGTCCACCTGCTCGGGGTTGGCGTGTTGCGGGGGGACGGCGCTCGCCTTCGCCTCAAACGCGAGGGTGACGCCCGACGCGTCCTCCGTTGGGGCACTGGGGATGTCGATTCGCTCGACAGCCGACGGAGCGCAGCCTCCCGCTCGGCCCTAGTTGCCCCGCCTCCTCCTCCGATGGCGAGGGAGAGGATGGGGCGAGCTCGAATGTTGTTCTTCCCCCACGCGGGAAAGACGTCGTCGATTCCGCCACCGGCGGGCGGGCTGTCGGCCGCCATTGTCGCCGCCGCGCGGCGGTGGAAGGAGTATCATGTCGTAGCCGCCGTCGAAAGACATGAACTCGAGGCTCCCGAAACGGAGCACCGTCCCGGGTTGGAGAGGTCGTTGGAGACTGCCCATGTGGAGCTTGACGGGAAACTGCTCGTCAACACGCAGCAGGCCCCTACCTGGCGCGCCAACTGTCGGCGTTTCGAGACCGGGGGGTCCCTAAGCCGACGAGTGAGTGTGCCGCGTGCCCCAGCCCAGATGGGTCGAGCGCGTGGGCGAGCGCGAAGGGGGGAGAGCAAGGTGGCCGGAGCCGGGTCGTGAGGGAGGCGGAGATCCCACGGCCTTCGTGTTCGTCCCGCGCCCAGGTCGGGTGCGCTTGCAGTAGGGGGTTACAAGCGTCCACGCGGGTGAGGGGAGCGAGCGGCCCCAAGAGAGCGCCTGCCCCTGCCCTCGTTCCCGTGGGGCCAACCTTCTCTAAGAAGGCCCTGGTCCTTCCTTTTATAGGCGCAAGGAGAGGATCCAGGTGTACAATGGGGATGCAGCAGAGTGCTACGTGTCTAGCGGGGGAGAGCTAGCGCCCTGGGTACATGCCAATGTGGCAGCCGGAGAGAACTTGGCACCCAGCTGGTGTGGTGTCGTGGCTGTCGGAGGAGTAACGGAGCCTGGTGGAGGGACAGCTGTCGGAATAGTTGGGCTCTTGCTGACGTCCCCCCGCTTCCGTAAGGGGGCTGAGAGCCGCCGTCGTCATGGGTCTAGCGGGGCGCCATCATTGCCTATCTGGCGGAGCTAGCAAGATGGGACGTCGGTCTTGTTCTCTGCGGCCCAAGTCGGCTCGGGGTAGGGTGATGATGGCGCTTCTTGTTGACGTGGCGGACTTGTGCCCTAGGTCGGGCGACGTGGAGGCTCCTCCGAGGCCGAGGTCGAGTCTGTCTTTCATGGCCGAGGCCGAGCCCGAGCTCCTGGGTCGGGCGAGGCGGAGGTCGTTCGGCAGAGACCAGGGCGGAGTCCGAGCCCTGGGTCGGGCGAAGCGGAGTTCGTCGTCTTCCGGGGCCTTAGCCCGAGTCCGAGCCCTGGGTCGGGCGAAGCGGAGTTCGTCGTCTTCCGGGGCCTTAGCCCGAGTCCGAGCCCTGGGTCGGGCGGAGCGGAGTTCGCCGTCTTCCGGGGCCTTAGCCCGAGTCCGAGCCCTAGGTCGGGCGGAGCGGAGTTCGCCGTCTTCCGGGGCCTTAGCCCGAGTCCGAGCCCTGGGTCGAGCGGAGCGGAGTTCGCCGTCTTCCGGGGTCTTAGCCCGAGTCCGAGCCCTGGGTCGGGCGGAGCGGAGTTCGCCGTCTTCCGGGGTCTTAGCCCGAGTCCGAGCCCTGGGTCGGGCGGAGCTTCCTATGGCGCCTTTGGCAAGGCCTGGCTGCCTGTCAGTCTCACTCTTTGCGTTAAATGCCCTGCGACTCGGTCGATCGGCGCGGTGATTTAGTCAGGGTTGCTTCTTAACGAAGGCAAGGCCTCGGGCGAGCCGGAGATGCGTCTGCCGTAAAAAAGGGGGCCTCGGGCGAGACGGAAACACCTCAGGGTCGGCTGCCCTTGCCCGAGGCTAGGCTCGGGCGAGGCGTGATCGAGTCGCTCGTATGGACTGATCCCTGACTTAATCAAACCCATCAGGCCTCTGCAGCTTTATGCTGATGGGGGTTACCAGCTGAGAATTAGGCGTCTTGAGGGTACCCCTAATTATGGTCCCCGACACTAGGATACAACCTTCTGTCTGTAAGTCAATTGTGTCACATGGGTTACAATTGTCTGTTTACAAATGTTGATGTATCTGTCTTTAGAAGGAGTGATGTTCATTAGCGTTTAAGGGTGTATTGGACGTCAAGCTCTATTTAGTTGACTTTTCAAAATAGAATGACGGTCTAGATGCATGCTTAATCGCTAAGACCAATATGGGCTGGTTGTGGCATCACCGTCTAGCACATGTTGGGATGAAGAACCTTCATAAGCTTCTAAAGGGAGATCATGTGTTAGGACTAACCAATGTGTGTTTTAAGAAAGACAAACCTTGTGTAGCATGTCATGCAGGGAAACAGGTGGGAAGCACTCATCACAGCAAGAATGTGATGACAACATCAAGACCACTAGAGCTTCTTCACATGGACCTCTTCGGACCCATTGCCTACCTCAGCATCGGGGGAAGTAAGTATGGTCTTGTAATTATTGATGATTTTTCCTGCTTCACATGGGTATTCTTTTTGCAAGACAAATCAGAAACCCAAGGGACCCTAAAGCGCTTTCTAAGGAGGGCTCAAAATGAATTTGAGCTAAAAGTGAAAAAGATAAGGAGCGACAACGGGTTCGAATTCAAGAATCTACAAGTTGAGGAGTATCTTGAGGAGGAAGGCATCAAGCACGAGTTCTCCGCTCCCTATACACCACAGCAAAATGGTGTAGTAGAGAGGAAGAACAGGACGCTAATCGACATGGTGAGAATGATGCTTGGAGAGTTTAAGACGCCCGAGCGGTTTTGGTCGGAAGCTGTGAACACAGCCTGCCATGCCCTAAACCGGCTCTATCTGCATCGTCTCCTCAAGAAGACCTCCTACGAACTCCTTACCGGTAACAAACCCAGTGTTTCTTACTTTCGTGTATTTGGGAGCAAATGCTACATTCTGGTGAAGAAAGGTAGACATTCTAAATTTGCTCCCAAGGCAGTAGAAGGGTTTTTACTTGGGTATGACTCAAATACAAAGGCGTATAGAGTCTTCAACAAATCATAGGGATTGGTTGAAGTCTCTAGCGACGTTGTATTTGATGAGACTAATGGTTCTCCAAGAGAGCAAGTTGATCTTGATGACATAGATGAAGAAGAAGTTCCGACGGCCGCAATGCGCACGATGGCGATAGGCGATGTGCAACCACAGGAACCACATGAAGAAGTTCAACCATCTTCCTCAAGAATGGTGCATCCCCCAACACAAGACGGTGAACAGGTACCCCAAGAAGAGGGGAAGGATCAAGGGGGAGTACAGGAAGATCAAGTCATGGAGGAAGAAGCACCATGGGTCCCTCCAACTCAAGTCCGAGCGACGATCCAAAGACATCACCCCGTCGATCAGATTCTGGGTGACATCAGCAAGGGAGTAACTACTCGCTCACGATTAGCTAATTTTTGTGAGCATTACTCATTTGTCTCTTCTATTGAGCCTTTCAGGGTAGAAGAGGCCTTGCAGGATCCGGACTGGGTGTTGGCCATGCAGGAAGAGCTCAACAACTTCAAGAGGAATGAAGTCTGGAGCCTGGTGCCACGTCCAAAGCAAAATGTTGTGAGAACCAAGTGGGTGTTCTTCAACAAGCAAGATGAGCACAGAGTGGTGACAAGAAACAAGGCTCGACTTGTGGCAAAAGGTTATGCCCAAGTTGCAGGTTTGGATTTCAAGGAGACATTTGCTCCTGTGGCTAGGTTAGAGTCAATTCGAATTCTATTAGCCTATGCCGCTCATCATTGTTTTAGGCTATTCCAAATGGACGTAAAGAGTGCTTTCCTCAGTGGGCCAATCAAGGAGGAGGTATACGTGGAACAACCCCCTGGTTTTGAGGATGACAGGTATCCTAACCATGTGTATAAGCTCTCTAAGGTGCTCTATGGACTTAAGCAAGCCCAAAGAGCATGGTATGAATGCATTAGAGTTTTCTTAATTGCTAATGCTTTCAAGGTTGGGAAAGCCGATCCCACTCTTTTCACAAAGACTTGCAACGGTAATCTTTTTGTGTGCCAAATTTATGTTGATGACATAATATTTGGTTCTACTAACCAAGAGTCTTGTGAGGAGTTTAGCAGGGTGATGATGCAAAAGTTCGAGATGTCAATGATGGGCGAGTTGACCTACTTCCTTGGATTCCAAGTGAAGCATCTCAAGGATGGCACTTTCATCTTCCAAACGAAGTACACTCAGGATCTTCTCAAGAGGTTTGGGATGAAGGACGCCAAGCCCGCGAAGACACCGATGGGAACTGACGGGCACATTGACCTCAACAAAAGGAGTTGTACAAGTCATCCTCGGACCTCACAAGTCTGTATGCAGATGTGCACATGTTTAGGGGGAGATGTGCTACAACTTGATCCCTTTGAGACTAACGTGTTTGTTTGAGTACACTTGATATAGTCTCAAAGGTACATTGAAAGGGAAAGTGAACTTGGAAGATGAAAATACTTCCACTGCACTCCGGTATTTGTGTATTTAATTCCAAGTTCATACTTGTGCTCTCATTGCCTTTTTGCTCTTAATTGACATTTTTGGTGAGGCAATGGAGTTAAAGGGCCAAACATGATCCTGTTTTGGTGCTTAATGCCAAAGGGGGAGAAATTAAGGCTAAATCAAATGGATTAGCCAACTACTTGTGAATTTTGAAAATAGTAGAGTTATAATTTGAGAATTGTCAAAATACTCTTAATGCAAAATTTGGTCTCTTATGGGGGAGAATTTTGATTATGGGAAAAAGGGGGAGTTTTTGACGCTTGACAAATTTCACACTTGGAGTATCTCTCAATTTGCCCAAACAAGTGTGTTTGATGTAGAGATAGGAAAAAGAATTTGATTTGCAAAAATAAACCAAGTGGTGGTAAAGAATGATCCAAATATGTAAAATCTAGAGTAAAAAGAATTTGGTCTTCATTTGCATTGATGTTGTACTTCTTTTTATTGCTTTTTGATGTGTTGGCATAAATCACCAAAAAGGGGGAGATTGAAAGGGAAATGTGTCTTTGGGCCATTTCTATAATTGTTTTGGTGATTAGATGCCCAACACAAATGTTTTGAACTCTTATGTGCTAAATGTGTGAATAGTGCAAATCAAAGTACAAGGTACGTTTCTAGACTTAGTATATTATTTTGTATACTAATGTGTTTGTCTAAGTGCTAGAAACATGACCAAGAAAAGAGAAGATTTGAATTGAAGAAGAGTTGGCTGTTAGAAATATGCCCTAGAGATAATCATAGAGATGAGCATATTTCTTTGTATCCATGATATATATATTGCTTAATTGAATATCCATGGATGACACCTTGTATTGATTAGCAATTATGTGAATTGTTTGTGAGATTCTTTACTTATATGGTTATTCTAAATGATGTCCTTAGTCAGAGTCGATGACTAGCACATGTATTAGTTGATGACTACATTTCACAAGTCATGAACATGGAGATGTTAAACTAATAATGTGGGCGCATGTATGACATGAGGCTGGACCGACCCAACGTGAGATTTTGTAATATAGTTCTCTTTTTGCAACATGAATACTGTATCCTTAGACCTGAGATTGTCGCATGTTCTCAAGATGTGAATTGACTTACTTAGGTACTATCAAACGATATTCCGTAACTGGGTAGTTATAAAGGTAGTTTTGGGTTTGTCAGGAAGCATGCTGTGAGGCATGGTCAGTCAAGATGGAATTTGTCCCTCTCTTTGTGAGAGAGATATCTCTGGGGCCCTCGAGTGATTGGATCAAGAAATGCATGGCCGTGCTAGGGTTAAGAGTTAACCATTGAAAGGATTCCAATTCACAGTATCGAGAAAGAGAGGTCAGCTTAGAGCCAGACCAAATATCGTGAGACAAAGGGAACATCATGTACGTAATGTTGCAATGGTTCGTCTGATATGACCTTTACGTGCGCATAGGAGTTGACATGTCTTGCTAGAGGCCGCTGTCAATTATTGGGCCAAGTAAGAGTACTCGGGCTATGTCCATTTGTACGTAAACCTATAGGGTCACACACTTAAGGGGAAGGAAGCCTAACTCGGATTAGATCCGAAATTAGACTGGGCTTTAGGGTTACTGATGGGCCTCGGTGTCAGAAGCCCACCATAACGCCTATATAATGAGGGGCGGGGGCGCGGTTAGGCTAACCCTAATTGGCCACTAGCAAACGAGTAGCCGCTCGCCTCTCGCCCTCGCCAAGCCGCCGTCGCGAACCTAGCAGTTCGGTACGCGGCGCTTCCTCCCTGTACGTGTGGATACCTCGGAGGTGCTACATCTGGAGCACTAGGACGAACCGTGCGAGGACGTGAAGGACGCCGACGACTGCACGGCATTGCTCGACGTGTTCGTCTACATCGAGACGTCTTCTGCTGCTCTACGCGTCTAGTGGTAATTCCATGACTTATAACTGCAGTAGTTCTTGGTTTTATGGGGTTCAAAATTTTGTTTTGCGCTAGCGTAGCCTCCCCGTAATCCTTCAGTGGTATTAAAGCCAGGTTCTGCATAGTTTTAGGTCTGGATCTAGGTTCATGAGATGGATCTACTTGATGCACGATTTGATTAGATCAATTGGTTATAAAGGGTTGAAGTAGATTACATCGGATATGACTGAAGAGATTAGTTCGTCCTTCTCTGTTATGTGCGCGACTTGCCCCTTCCGGCTGGAATCACCATCGGGGCTAACTGCGTACACAACCAGCAAATTGACGTAACAGATCGACGTCATGAGTGTAATCTTCTTCGGGTCGAAAGTCTCGGATTTGGGTTGATTTGATCAACCGCATGAGATTTTCAGTGGAATTTCCATACATACGATGCATGGGACCGCCGTGGTTATCTGCTGTAGTGGCGAACATATAGAAACGTGTTTGTCTAACCTGTTTTTGCAGGACATCTTGTGATCGGTATGGCTATTGTGTGTATATGATGCATATTAATGAATTATTCATGACCTGCGTGTCGTGACCAGGGCAATACGGCTGGAGCCACATGTATTGTCCAAATTTAATGTAATGACCTGCGTGTCAACATGTGATGATCTAAAGCGTATATGTAATTTGTTTACCAGCATACGTTAGATAGGTCTTGAAGGACTCATCACCTGAAGGATGGCATACCTATATCATGGAGATGGAGATCATCGTGATGGACAGATTATTGGAGATGGGGATCACCATGTGACAGCAAGCCATACCGAATCACAACTGTTGTGTGAATGACATTCTTAATGTTCTACTTGTTCATATTGCATATATGTCCTTGCGTGCGATGATATAAGTAGGACGATCCCTCATAAATGTTTAAGCTTAAATGCCTCTCCAAACCTTGCACTATCATAAGTCTTGTACAATTGGTGGTGGGTCTATGAAATTAGGGTGCCACCAGTTTTCCTTGACTAGATAGGTTTGTATCGGATACGAACTGCAGAAAGGGTTGGTTAACTGAAACAAAGTCAGCTTAATGGTTAAGGACTTTGGGGCATAAGGTTGGGAGCCGAGACATAGAGATGTCACCCAACAACAGAAGTCATATATATGATATGATTAGCAAGGAGTTGCTTACCGATCTACCTTGTCTTCTAGTGGTGATGCTAAAGCTCACTAGTAGACTTGTTAGTTGTGGGTTCTGAATCACTAAGTATCAATCGAGGGATATTGATTTTAGTGGGAGTAGACTATTAAATGTTTAATATGATTTACTCTGTCATGGATATTTTTGTCTTAGTATTTTGCATTATTTTGTTGTAGATAAATGGCACCTAGCACACCAACATTTACTTTGCGATCAATTCTTGAAAAGGATAAGGTAAATGGAACATACAGATTGGATCCGTAACCTGATAATTGTTCTCAGGGCTGAAAAAAGGAAGACGTTCTAGACACCCCACTGCCAGAGGATCCTGGTGAAAATGCAACTGCTGCAGCTAAAACCGCTTACAAGAAAGCAATGGATGCTAATCTTGAAGTGAGTTGCCTAATGCTTGCTTGCATGGAGCCTGAGCTACAGATGCAGTTTGAGACAAACCATGAGGCGCACGATATGATCGTAGCGCTCAAGGATATGTTCCAGACTCAGGCTAGGACTGAAAGGTTCAATGTGTCCAAAGCCTTTCTGGAATGCAAGCTAGCAGAAGGCACAGCAGTTGGGCCACACGTAATCAAAATGGTTGGTTATAGTCAGAGGTTGGAGAAGCTAGGCTTCCCAATAAGCCAAGAGTTGGCCACTGACTTCATTTTGGCATCTCTTCCGCCCAGCTATGGAAACTTCATTACGAACTACCATATGCATGGGGCGGAGAGGGGCCTCAATGAACTATGTGGCATGCTGAAAACAACAGAGGGGGACATAAAGAAAAGCGCTGGCAGCAGCGGCCATGTGATGGTGGTCCAAAACAAACCCAACTTTAAGAAGAAGGGTAAATCTCAAAAGAAGAAGGGCAAGGCAAAGGATACAGTATCGAAGCCAAATCAAAAGCCCAAGGCTGGACCAGCTGCAGATGCAGAGTGCTTTTATTGCAAAGAACTTGGTCACTGGAAAAAGAATTGCAAGCAGTACTTGGCCTCTATTAAGGATCACGGCGGTAAGGGTACAGCCGCAGCAGGTACACTTGCTATTCACATTACAGAAATTTTTCTTGCTGATTCTTATATTAATTCTTGGGTATTTGATACCAGATCGGTTGCCCATATTTGCAATTCGATGCAGGGAATGATAAGAAGTAGAAGCGTGAAAAGAGGAGAAGTTGATTTCCGGGTAGGCAATAATGCAAGAGTTGCTGTGTTGACCGTCGGGACGATGCAACTCCACCTCCCATCAGGATTTATTTTGGAGTTAAATAATTGTTATCTAGTTCCTAGTATGAGTCGAAACATTATGTCTCCTTCATGTTTGATGAAGGATGGTTATTCATTTGCGAGTGAAAACAATGGTTGTGTGATCTCTAAGAATGGCATGTTTGTGGCTTTTGCATCCATTATGAATGGGTTATTCATTTTAAATCTTGATGATGCACCTATCTGTAATATTAGTGCTAAAAGGCCTTGGCCTAATGATTTAAGTCCTACCTACATGTGGCACTGTCGTTTGGGTCATATAAGTGAGAATCGCATGAAGAAGCTTCATTCTGATGGGCTTTTAACTTCATTTGATTTTGAATCATACGAGACATGTGAAGCTTGCTTACTTGGTAAGATGACCAAGGCGCCCTTCACGGGTTTACCGGAGAGGACATTAGATTTATTGGAACTCATACATACTGATGTGTGCGGACCAATGAGTACGACAGCTAGGGGAGGATTCCAATACTTCATAACCTTCACTGATGATTTTAGTAGATATGGGTATGTCTACTTAATGAAACACAAGTCTGAATCCTTAGAAAAGTTCAAAGAGTTTCAGAATGAAGTAGAAAATCAACGTGGCAAGAAAATTAAAGCACTGCGATCGGATCGTGGAGGTGAATATTTGAGTCATGAGTTTAGCAATCATATAAGGAGTTGTGGAATTGTTCCACAGCTTACGCCGCCTGGAACGCCTTAGAGGAATGGCATGTCTGAGCGACGTAATCAGACTTTATTGGATATGGTTCGATCAATGATGAGCCAGTCGGACCTACCTTTGTCGTTTTGGGGATACGCTCTAGAAACAGCAGCTTTCACACTAAATAGGGTACCGTCTAAGTCCGTAGTTAAGACACCATATCTGATGTGGACTGGGAAGACTCCCAGTTTGTCTTTTCTGAAGATTTGGGGTTGTGAGGTTTACGTCAAGCGACTTCAGTCGGATAAACTCACTCCAAAATCGGACAAGTGCATGTTCGTGGGATATCCAAAGGAAACTTTAGGATATTACTTTTACCACCGGTCAGAGGGCAAAGTGTTTGTCGCCCGGAACGGTGTGTTCTTAGAGAAAGAGTTTCTCAAAAGAGAGAAAAGTAAACAAAAGGTGTATCTTGAAGAAGTTTAGGATGAGCCAGTGGGACAAGATTCAACAAGTGATGCTAATGTAGCAGAACAAGTTGAGACGTCTATGGCAAGAGAATCACCACCACAACCACGAAGGTCAGCAAGGCTTCGCAAGGCACGAGGAGAAGTGCTATTGTTGGGCAATGGGGAAGTGTTGTTGTTAGACAACGACGAACCTGCAACATATGCAGAAGCGATGATGGACCCAGATTCCGAGAAATGGCAAGTCGCCATGAGATCCGAGATAGATTCCATGGGAGAAAATCAAGTATGGAACTTGGTTGACCTGCCTGATGGTGTTAGACCCATAGAATGCAAATGGATCTATAAGAAGAAGAAAGACATGGATGGAAATGTTCACATCTATAAGGCTCGACTTGTTGCGAAGGATTTTCGACAAGTTCAAGGAGTTGACTATGACGAGACATTTTCGCCAGTAGCGATGCTTAAATCTATTCTGATCATTCTAGCTATTGTCGCATATTTCGATTATGAGATTTGGCAGATGGATGTCAAAACAGCTTTCCTTAATGGAAACCTAGATGAGGACGTGTATATGATACAACCCGAGGGTTTTGTCGATCCGATCAATGCTGGAAATATATGCAAACTTCAAAAATCCATTTATGGGTTGAAGCAAGCATCTCGGAGTTGGAACATTCGTTTTGATGAAGTGGTCAAAGGGCTTGGTTTTCATCAGAATAAAGAAGAAGCTTGTGTTTACAAGAAGGAAAGTGGGAGCGCTGTTGTATTTCTGATCTTGTATGTGGATGACATATTATTGATTGGGAATGACATTCCTATGCTGGAGTCCGTCAAGGCTTCATTGAAAAGAGTTTTTCTATGAAGGACTTAGGGGAAGCAACATATATTTTGGGCATAAGGATCTATAGAGATAGGTCGAAGAGGCTTATAGGATTAAGTCAAGATACGTACATTGACAAGGTTTTGAAACGGTTCAACATGGAACAGTCCAAGAAAGGGTTCTTACCTATGTCACATGGTATACACCTTAGCCAGATGCAATGTCCTGTGACGGCTAATGAGCGGGAGCGCATGAGTAAGGTACCATATGCCTCAGCAATTGGATCAATCATGTATGCCATGATAAGTACACGCCCAGATGTTTCATACGCTATAAGTGCTACGAGTAGGTACCAGGCTGATCCAGGTGAGGGTCACTGGACAACGGTAAAAGGCATTCTTAAGTACTTAAGAAGGACTAAAGATATGTTCCTGGTATATGGGGGGTAAAGAGGAGCTCGTTGTAACTGGTTACACCGATGCTAGCTTCCAAATTGACCCAGACGAGTTAAAATCGCAATCAGGTTTTGTGTTCACAATAAATGGTGGTGCTGTTAGTTGGAAGAGTTCCAAACAGGAGACTGTGACTGATTCTACAACAGAAGCCGAGTACATTGCAGCTTCTGAATCTGCGAAGGAAGGTGTTTGGATAAGGAAGTTCCTCATCGAGCTTGGTGTGTTTCCTAATGCATCTAGTCCATTGAACCTCTACTGTGACAACAATGGGGCTATTGCGCAAGCTAAGGAGCCAAGGAACCACCAGAAAAGCAAACACGTACTGCGGAAGTTTCACCTCATACGGGAATTCGTTAGGCGGGGTGAGATAAAGATATGCAAAATACATACGGATTTGAATGTTGCTGATCCTTTGACAACACCTCTTCCACAACGTAAGCATGAGGCACACATGAGATCTATGGGTATTAGATATCTTCTAGATTGACTCTAGTGCAAGTGGGCGACTGTTAGAAATATGCCCTAGAGATAATCATAGAGATGAGAAAATTTCTTTGTATCCATGATATATATATTGCTTAATTGAATATCCATGGATGGCACCTTGTATTGATTAGCAATTATGTGAATTGTTTGTGAGATTCTTTACTTATATGGTTATTCTAAATGATGCCCCTAGTCAGAGTCGATGACTAGCACATGTATTAGTTGATGACTACATTTCACAAGTCATGAACATGGAGATGTTAAACTAATAATGTGGGCGCATTATGACATGAGGCTGGACCGACCCAACGTGAGATATTGTAATATAGTTCTCTTTTTGCAACATGAATACGGTATCCTTAGACCTGAGATTGTCGCATGTTCTCAAGATGTGAATTGACTTACTTAGGGACTATCAAACGCTATTCCATAACTGGGTAGTTATAAAGGTAGTTTTGGGTTTGTCAGGAAGCATGCTGTGAGGCATGGTCAGTCAAGATGGAATTTGTCCCTCTCTTTGTGAGAGAGATATCTCTGGGCCCCTCGAGTGATTGGATCAAGAAATGCATGGCCGTGCTAGGGTTAAGAGTTAACCATTGAAAGGATTCCAATTCACAGTATCGAGAAAGAGAGGTCAGCTTAGAGCCAGACCAAATATCGTGAGACAAAGGGAACATCATGTACGTAATGTTGCAATGGTTCGTCTGATATGATCTTTACGTGCGCATAGGAGTTGACATGTCTTGCTAGAGGTCGTTGTCAATTATTGGGCCAAGTAAGAGTACTCGGGCTATGTCTATTTGTACGTGAACCTATAGGGTCACACACTTAAGGGGAAGGAAGCCTAACTCGGATTAGATCAGAAATTAGACTGGGCTTTAGGGTTACTGATGGGCCTCGGTGTCAGAAGCCCACCATAACACCTATATAATGAGGGGCGGGGGTGCGGTTAGGCTAACTCTAATTGGCCACCAGCAAACGAGTAGCCGCTCGCCTCTCGCCCTCGCCAAGCCGCCGTCGCGAACCTAGCAGTTCGGTACGCGGTGCTTCCTCCCTGTACGTGTGGATACCTCGGAGGTGCTACATCTAGAGCACTAGGACGAACCGTGCGAGGACGTGAAGGACACCGACGACTGCACAACACTGCTCGACGCGTTTGTCTACATCGAGACGTCTTCCGCTGCTCTGCGCGTCTAGTGGTAATTCCATGACCTATAACTGCAGTAGTTCTTGGATTTATGGGGTTGAAAATTTTGTTTTGCGCTAGCGTAGCCTCCCCGTAATCCTTCATTGGCTGGATACAGCCAATAACTGCTCGAGCCCTGGCGCACCGGACAGTGTCCGGTGCCCTAGGCTGGCCGACGGTGAACCGGCTGCTCTCGGGAAACGACGGAGTCGTACGACTATAATTTACCGGACTGTTTGGTGGTGCACCGAACTGTCCGGTGAGACATCTCGTACGAACTCCTCGCTCTCGGGAAAAGAAAAGGCGATGTGGCTAAAATTCACCGGACTGTCCGGTGGTGCACCGGACTGTCCGGTGAGCCAACGATGCCAGCGCCAACGGTCAGCCGCACGATCAACGCGTGACACATGGCTCGCTCCAACGATCGGCTGGGTGCACTTGACAGTGTCCGGTGCGCCAACCAGCCCTGAGGAGCAACGGTCGGATGCGCATGATATGGAAGGAGATCATGCACCGGACATGCTACAGTGGTTGTCCGGTGGCGCACTGGACTATCCGGTGCACCACTCGACAGAAGGCAAGGATAGCCTTCCATGTTGATCTTCAACGGCTCTTAGCTGCCTTAGGGCTATAAAAGGGACCCCTAGGCGCATGGAGCAGTACACCAAGCTTACAAGAAACATTCTAAGACTCCTAGACTCCGCCTCCATGCATTTGATTGATTGTGTTAGTGATTTGAGCTCCGTTTGAGTTGCGTACTCCCTGTGCTGTGTTTTGAGCTTAAGTCTTGGCTTGTGTGCGCGTGTGTACTGCGGATTTGAGTCTTGCGTGTGTTGCTCTCCCTCTGTTAATACTGTGATTCTCTTGTGACAAACTTGTAAGGGCGAGAGACTCCAATCTGTGGAGATTCCTCACAAACGGGAGAAAGACTATAAGGAAGAAAGTCGTGGTATTCAAGTTGATCATTGGGTCGCTTGAAAGGGGTTGAGTGCAACCCTCGTCCATTGGGACACCACAACGTGGAAGTAGGCAAGTGTTACTTGGTCGAACCACGGGATAAAAATCGCGTGTCTTGTGTGTTGCTTCTTGTGATTGCTTTGTTCGCACGAGCGTGTTCCATAGCCACTTGATTTCACTAACTCCTTAACAATCAAGTTTGTGGCTATTTAGTGTTTAATTTTACAGGATCACCTATTCATCCCCCTCTAGGTGCTCTCAATTCTTTTGCAAATAGCAAATGGTATAAGAATGTGATTTCTAAAAGAATTTTTAAAGTTTTTGAAAATTCTCCCATGTTTCAAATGCTTTTACTTTGGCTAAATAAAAGCTCCCCCTGAAGAAGTTATCCACTTAGCTGTCAAGAGGGTTTTTGCAATTTGAATAATCTCTCCCCCTTTTTGAGAAAGTTTTTAGAAAACTGGGTGGTGGTGTGGTCCTTGTGCTTTGGGCCTATTATTCTCTCCCCCTTTGGCATTAATTGCCAAAAACGAAGAGAACTATAGGCCTATTACTCTTTTCTCCTTTTGTAAAAGGATATGAATGAAAGTTCATGAGGATGGCAAAGGATAAATGATACCGACAGAGTCGTAGTGGAAGCCTTGCCTTTGCCGAATTATTCATTTCCCTTTCAATCTAAGACTAAGGACAGAAATACACTTAGAAGCTCATTAGTCTTAGCTTTCGCACAAGAAGAATAAGAAATACACATTTGTAGCAAAAGAAAGAGATATGATCAAAGGTATATAAATGAGCTAAGTGTCCAAGATTTCAATCAAAGTTCCGAGAATCGAGAATATTGAGTTCATTCCTAAGCTTGCTAAAAGTCTTTTCATCTAGTGGCTTAGTGAAGATATCAGCTAATTGATTGTGGGTGCTAACATAAGCAATTTCGATATCCCCTTTTGTTGGTGATCTCTCAAAAAGTGATACCAGATGTCTATGTGCTTAGTGCGACTGTGTTCAACGGGATTATCTGCCATGCAGATCACACTCTCATTATCACATAGGAGAGGGACTTTGCTCAACTTATAGCCATAGTCCCTAAGAGTTTGCCTCATCCAGAGTAATTGTGCACAACAATGGCCTGCAACAATATACTCAGCTTTAGCAGTGGATAGAGCTACTGAGTTTTGTTTCTTTGAAGCCCAATACACCAAAGATCTTCTTAGAAACTGACAAGTCCCTGATGTGCTCTTCCTATCAATTTTACATCTGGCATAATCGGCATCGGAATACCCAATCAAATCAAAGGTAGATCCCTTGGGGTACCAAAGCCTAAACTTAGGTGTGTAAACTAAATATCTCATGGTTCTTTTCACGACCCCAAGGTGAACTTCCTTAGGATTTTCTTGGAACCTTGCACACATGCATACAGAAAGTATAATATCCAGTCGTGGAGCACATAAATAGAGTAAAGAACCTATCATCGACTGGTATACCTTTTGATCTACGGATTTACCTCCCGTGTCAAGGTCAAAATGCCCATTTGTTCCCATAGGTGTCTTGATGGGTTTGGCGTTCTTCATACCAAACTTCTTGAGTATGCATTGAATGTACTTAGTTTGACAGATGAAGGTGCCTTCTTGGAGTTGCTTGATTTGAAATCCAAGGAAATACTTCAATGCCCACATCATAGACATCTCAAATTTCTGTATCATAATCCTACTAAACTCTTCACAAGATGACTTGTTAGTAGACCCAAATATAATATCATCGACATAAATTTGGCATATAAACAAGTCTTTAGCAATTGTTTTAGTCTAAGAGAGTAGGGTCAGCTTTACCTACTTTGAAGCCATTAGTGATAAGAAAGTCTCTTTGGCATTCATACCATGCTCTTGGGGTTTGTTTGAGCCCATAAAGCGCCTTTGAGAGCTTATACACATGTGAATGATACTCGCTATTTTCAAAGTCGGGAGGTTGCTCAACATACACCTCTTCCTTGATAGGGCCATTGAGGGAAGCACTCTTCACGTCCATTTGATATGATTTAAAGCCATGGTAAGTAGCATAGGCAAGTAATATATGAATTGACTCAAGCCTAGCTACGGATGCATAGGTTTTATCAAAATCTAAACCTTCGACTTGTGAATATCCCTTGGCAACAAGGCGTGCTTTGTTCCTAGTCACCACACCATGCTCATCTTGTTTGTTGTGGAACACCCATTTGGTACCTACAACATTTTGGTTAGGACATGGAACTAAATGCCATACCTCATTTCTCATGAAGTTGTTGAGCTCCTCTTGCATTGCCACCACCCAGTCTGGATCTCTAGTGCATCCTCTATCCTGTATGGCTCAATAGAAGACACAAAAGAGTAATGTTCACAAAAATGAGCAACTCGAGATCGAGTTGTTACCCCCTTGTGAATTTCACCAAGTATGGAGTTGAC
Organism: Zea luxurians; assembly: GCA_029449295.1. Lineage (NCBI taxonomy): Eukaryota > Viridiplantae > Streptophyta > Magnoliopsida > Poales > Poaceae > Zea > Zea luxurians. The sequence goes on along the minus strand of JAOPSE010000015.1, from coordinate 95,076,349 downwards.
GGAGTGATCTATTTGAATTGCTTGGTGGACTCTTGGGTGTGATGGTCTTTGATCCTGAATTTCTTGATCATCTTCCTTGTCTTGATCATCTTCATCTCCCCCTTGATCAATGTCCTCCTCTTGAGGTGGCTTAACGTCTTGGTCTTCTTCTTCTTCTTCTTGAGCCATTTCCTCATCTTGAGTTGGTGGAGATGCTTGTATAGAAGATGATGTTGATCTTGTGTTTGTGAAGGCTCTTTGGATTCTTTCGGACACACATCCCCAATGGACATGTTCCTTAGCGCGATGCATGGAGCCTCTTCATCATCTAATTCATCAAGATCAACTTGCTCCACTTGGGAGCCATTAGTCTCATCAAACACAATGTCACAAGAAACTTCAACTAATCCAGTGGACTTGTTGAAGACTCTATATGCCCTTGTGTTTGAGTCATAACCAAGTAAAAAGCCTTCTACTGCTTTAGGAGTAAATTTAGAATTTCTACCTCTTCTAATAAGAATAAAGCATTTGCTCCCAAAAACTCTAAAATAAGAAACATTGGGCTTTTTACCGGTAAGGAAAAACTCTAAAAAAACTTTCCATTTTTACCCCCTTATACTCCTTTACTTAGATAAGTGAGAAGCAGATTTGTTTTACAGAAAAATGGTGTTTCAGTTTTTGACCATTTATTTAATCGGACAAAGTAGAATCTAGAGTAATTATGCCAATAATGAGAATATTTTCTCTTAGGTTTGCAATGTTTCAACAATGAAAAGTTTTTTAAGCATAATCTGGACAGTACAATTTGGAGTAATTATGCCAACTCTACTGTTTAACTGGACAGAGTACAATCTGTACAACCTAAACCATTCTTAAAATGGGTAGATACTCATTCTAAAAATGATCACCAACTGAACAGACAGAAAAAGAGAACAAAATCTTTGCCAAGTAAGACAATCTAAACCACAATATCTCTGCTAAACTGAAAACAAGCAAAAGAGTTTCCACTTCATCATCAACAAGCAAAAGAAAAAATAGATCATCCAAAGATTCCATCACCATCCATCAGAAGACCAAGCTTAACACACTAAACACCGGTGTTTAACTGCATGACCAAGGTTCTAGTACTTTCACTAGACAAAATTTTCATATTAGTACTTTCAGCTTTCCGTTCAACAACTGTAACAAAAAAATTCACAATATTTTCAACATCCAAAAGCAAACAGAAAACAATTGTTGCCTAAGAATAAATTGCAATTTTTTCTTTATTCACTGATCTGAACCATAGCTTGTTCAACCAATGATGCATCACACTTGAGTTGTAAAGGAAGGCACCCTTGCCTTTCAAGCATCCCTTTCTTGATGTGTGGGGTGTTATATCGATTTCCACCTCCAATTTTCATCACTTCCTTCATGCATGCATGTAGAGTCAAGAAAATTCTGTTTGATTGTCCCACTGGATAGTCTACAAAAGCGTGGATCCATAACATTAAGGTGTCATGACATAATACTCTAGAGCACATGGTAAGTATTGAAATAGGAAAACAATATTAAAAGAGCATTACTCATAAGTGTGAACATAGAGTATATTTTAGACCATTATTATTATTTGCAAAGGGGTCGGCAGAAGAGAAAGCTCTAGTGAATGTTTCATCACCTAGAAATCTACCTTGCATTCATAAGCACTCTCTGGGTGCAATCTCTAATTTGGATAGAATGCTGGTCCTACTCTAAACAACAGCAGCATGAGCTACCTAGTATTAGGTCACAAGTATTTGATGCCCATATCCTGTTATCAATAATAATGCCAAGCCTACATATAGATCATATCCCTGCAGTATTGGATTCAAATAGGCTAGAAGTTTGGACCATTATGATGAGTGTCTCTACAGAGGCAATGCCATTGGATTACTATATTGACAGCACATGGTAGGCCAAGGTATAATACTCTAAAGCACATGGTAGGTAATGAACATAGAAAAACAAATGGTAAAAGAGCATTACTGTATTGACGGCAACTACAAGCTCTTCGGTTTTTGGATGATGTCTTGTACTGAATTGACTGGAGAGATTTAAAGAACCCTAGATCCAATACATTCAAATCCGGTGAGTTTGCAGGCTGACATATAAGTCTAATGTCGAACCCACCTTGCTAAGTAGCCTCACAAAACAATCTATCATTAGATGAAACATGTGGCTTCACATTGTCTTATTGTATGTATATAAGCTTGTTGGCGTCTTCACATGGCCACTTAGCACGAATCGCCGGTAAGACCTTTTCAATCATGAAACTTTGCATGACATCCTTTGTGATTGATTCAATGGGCTTCATCTCTATTGTCCCTGTTGGCTGATTCACACTCGATCTCTTAGCGGGTTCAAATGTGACAAAGGCCCATCAACCAATTTTGCCATCAAAGGTGCAATTGTCACCACTATCAAACCTTGGCATACCGAGAGCTGTTAAAATCTAGATTTTTGGAATATAATTCTTGTTCTTCGTTGTGCGAGTAGGCTCTACTTTGCTAGGAGTTGAATAATATCGCTTGGTCTTCCTAGTGATGAAAAACCATTTCTCGTCAATGACAATGTGACCAAACATATCCTTGAACAAAGGCTCATGAGGTAGACTCACTGGATCAAGCATTGACAAACACCACTTCAGCCTGTCCTTTTATTCTTCTCTATCAAATAGGGCTTTATGGAGTTTGAGACACACTTTATGGTGCCATCTCTCTTCATAGAGTGGACCTTGCTTTTACTCACACCAAAGTGTGTAGCCACATCAGCTATCGTTCAAAAGGACAATGATAGAGAAAGAATGAAAATAAGGAGGTCTTCACACCATCCTAGTAGAACCTCAGAACTCCAGCAGTACTGATTAAAATTTAAAACTTACTAAAACTTTAGACACTCACCCATGGACTAGCATCTACTGAAAACCCACTGAAACTTCAAGACACTAAAACTCTAAACTTCATTGAAATTGAACTCTGAAAACTGACTCCCTCCAAAGCCATCGGCGCAAACCCAAATCATTCGGAGCACATGTCGCCGCCTCACGTGTTCGTTGTATGTAATGTACTCTAGCAGCTAGCTAGGTGCTATGTTCACCCATTTATCTACAGACTACATTATCTTATCACTAGAAATCAAATAACAAAATCTGTTTCCGGCTTGAAGCCAGCCAAAACTATTAGGGTTCCATGGAGCCATATAACTAAAGAAATTCAGCCGGCTCAAGGCAATTCACAATGTATTGCTGCGATTCACAATGTATTGTTGCAATTAACAATACCACGGGCTTTCCAAGCTCTATACGACCATCTCCACCTATATCTATTCCAGTTAATTCAATTCTAGTACTTCAAAATAATCAATTAACTGTAGCATCTGGTGCAAGAGTGTTCTTTGTCACTGCGTCACCCACACAAAACTTCAAGAGTGTTCTTCGTCACTTTGTCACCCACCCATACAAGGTAAGCCTGTCAGCCTAACTGCAGTAACCTTGGAGCAGTTTCCAAGGTCTTGTCTTACTAGAGACCGAGCATGAGTAAGGGCACGATACGTGTGATTGGGGAAGTGCTAGGCGCGTCCATGGTCCTTGTGGGGGCCATGAACATCACCCAACTCTCTGAGTACAGGAAGGATGCACACAACTAGATCTACAAGAAGTAGTGGAAGCCACTGACCCCGGAGCAGACCCCAGAACAGGAATCAAACGAGAGTACCTTGGGGATGAAGAAGATGGACTCGTGCAAGCTCACCGATGAGAGCACCTAGAGGGGGGTGAATAGGTGATCCTGAATAAATCAAATACTAATAGCCACAAAACTTGGTTAAGTGTTAGTACGGCTAAGTAGCGAGCTCTTGCGAACACACAAGTAATCACAGAAAAGCAATCACAAGAGACACGCGAGTTTATCCCGTGGTTCGGCCAAGTAACACTTGCCTACTTCCACGTTGTGGCATCCTAATGGATGAGGGTTGCACTCACCCCCTTTCAAGTGATCCAATGATCAACTTGAATACCACGGTGTTCTTCTTTCTTAGACTTTCTCCCGTTTGCGAGGAATCTCCACAACTTGGAGCCTCTCGCCCTTACAATTGATGATCACAAAGAAGCACGGAAGTAAGGGAGGGGAGAGCAACACACACAAGACTCAAAACGAGAGCACAATCACGCACACAATTCACAACTCGAGCTCAAAACACAACGCAAGGAGTTCTCAACTCAAATGGAGCTCAAGTCACTATCTCAAAGAATCGAATGCGTGAGAATGGAGTCTTGGAGTCTTAGGATCTTTCTTGTAAGCTTGGGTGACTCCTCCATGTGCCTAGGGGTCCCTTTTATAGCCCCAAGGCAGCTAGGAGCCGTTGGAGACAATCTTGGAAGGCTAATCTTGCCTTCTGTCGGGTGGCGCACCGGACAGTCCGGTGCGCCATCAGACAGTCACTGTAGACAGTCCGGTGTGGATCTCCTTCCTATTTTGGTGCAGTCAACCGTTGCAGCGTCGTGGCATTTGGCGCACCGGACACTGTCCAGTGCACACCGGACAGTCCGGTGCCCCCTGCCGACCGTTGGCGCGGGCCACGTGTCGCTCGTGGATTGCGCGGCCGACCGTTGTGCAGTCGACCGTTGGCTCACCGGACAGTCCGATGCACCACCGGTCAGTCCAGTGAATTTTAGTCGTACGCCGTTGAACTTTTTCTGAGAGCGACAACTTCACCGCGGATGACTCACCGGACAGTCCGGTGCACCACCGGACAGTCCGGTGAATTATAGCCATACGCTGCCGTCGAGTCCCGAGAGCGGCATGTTCACCTTGGACTCGTCTGGCGCACCGGACACTGTCCGGTGCACTAGACCGAGCAGCAGTTGGTTGTACACAGCCAACTCTTTTCCAATCTATTTTCTCCTGTTTCTAGCACTTAGACACAATACATTAGTACCCAATCAATGTACTAAATCTAGAAACGTACCTTGTTACATGATTTGCACTTCTTCAATCTTTGGCACAAATTAACACTTAGCGAATATGTGTTGGGCACTTAATCACCAAAACACTTTAGAAATGGACCAAGGGCACATTTCCCTTTCAATCTCCCCCTTTTTGGTGATTTATGCCAACACATCCAAAAGCAACCAAAAGAAGTGCAATATCAATGCAAAAGAGAACCAAATTATTTTTGACTCTAATTTGGCATATTTGGATCATACTTTGCCACCACTTGGTTTGTTTTTGCGAATCAAATTCATTTTCCTATCTCTACAACAAACTCACTTGTTTGGGCACAAAGAGAGATAATCCAAGAGTAAAATTGATTAAGAGCCAAAAACTCCCCCTTTTTCCCATAGTCATAAATTCTCCCCACGAGAGACCAAATTTGCAATAAGAGTGTTTTGGACAAATCAAAAAGTTCTAACTCTACTCTTTTCGAAATTTCACAAGTGGTAGCTGATCCATTTGCTTTGGCCTTAATTTCTCCCCTTTGACATTAAGCACCAAAACAGGATCATTCTTGGCCCTTTAACCCCATTGCCTCACCAAAATTGTCAATTAAGAGCAAAAAGGCAATAAGAGCATAGATATGAACTTGGAGTTAATACCGGAGTGCAGTGGAAGTCTTTGCATGGTCCAAGTTCACCTTTCCCTTTCAATTAACTTTTGAGACTAAATCAAGTAAACTCAAACGCAAAGGTTAGTCTCAAGGGGTCAAGTTGTAGCATGCCTCCCCCTAAATACGTGCATCACTTGCAAATGGACTTGTGAGGTCCAGGGATCATGTGTACAACTTGAGCACCACAAATGAACAAAAATAGATTGAAATGCATAAATTAACATGATCAAAGGCATAAAACACATGTATGCTATAGATCAATCCATGTTACGCGAATCTAAGACATTTAGCTCACTACGCAACTTGCAAAACCTTTTCTCATCTAAAGGCTTGGCGAAGATATCAGCTAGCTAGTTCTCGGTGTTAATATGGTACACCTCGATATCCCCCTTTTGCTGGTGGTCTCTCAGGAAGTGATGTCGGATGTCTATGTGCTTAGTCCGGCTGTGTTCAACAGGATTATCCGCCATGCGGATTGCACTCTCATTATCACATAGGAGTGGGACTTTGCTCAGATCATAGCCAAAGTCCCGGAGGGTTTGCCTCATCCAATGTAGTTGCGCGCAACACTGTCCTGCGGCAACATACTCGGCCTCAGCGATGGATAGGGCAACGTAAGTTTGTTTCTTTGAGCTCCACGACACCAGGGACCTTCCTAGGAATTGGCACGTCCCTAATGTACTCTTCCTATCAACCTTGCATCCAGCATAATCGGAGTCTGAATATCCAATTAAGTCAAAGGTAGACCCCTTTGGATACCAGATCCCGAAGCAAGGCGTAGCAACTAAATATCTAAGAATCCGCTTAACGGCCACAATGTGACATTCCCTTGGGTCGGATTGATATCTAGCACACATGCATACGCTAAGCATAATATCCGGTCTACTAGCACATAAATAAAGTAATGACCCTATCATAGACCAGTATGCCTTTTGATCAACGGACTTACCTTCTTTGTTGAGGTTGACATGTCCGTCGGTTCCCATTGGTGTCTTCGCGGGCTTGGCGTCCTTCATCCCAAACCTCTTGAGAAGATCTTGAGTGTACTTCGTTTGGGAGATGAAGGTGCCGTCCTTGAGTTGCTTCACTTGGAACCCAAGGAAGTAGTTCAACTCGCCCATCATCGACATCTCAAACTTTTGATTCATCACCCTGCTAAACTCCTCACAAGACTTTTGGTTAGTAGAACCAAATATTATCTCATCGACATAAATTTGGCACACAAAAAGGTCACCATCACAAGTCTTAGTGAAAAGAGTGGGATCGGCTTTCCCATCCTTGAAAGCATTAGCAATTAAGAAATCTCTAAGGCATTCATACCATGCTCTTGGGGCTTGCTTAAGTCCATAGAGTGCCTTAGAGAGCTTAAAAACGTGATCGGGATACCTATTATCCTCAAAGCCAGGGGGTTGTTCCACATACACCTCCTCCTTGATTGGCCCATTGAGGAAAGTGCTCTTCACATCCATTTGAAACAACCTGAAAGAGTGGTGAGCGGCATAGGCTAATAGAATGCGAATAGACTCTAGCCTAGCCATAGGAGCAAAAGTCTCCTCGAAATCCAAACCTGCGACTTGGGCATAACCTTTTGCCACAAGTCGAGCCTTGTTTCGTGTCACCACCCCGTGCTCGTCTTGCTTGTTGCGGAACACCCACTTGGTTCCCACAACATTTTGCTTTGGACGTGGCACCAGGCTCTAAACTTCATTCCTCTTGAAGTTGTTGAGCTCTTCCTGCATGGCCAACACCCAGTCCGGATCTTGCAAGGCCTCTTCTACCCTGAAAGGCTCAATAGAAGAGACAAATGAGTAATGCTCACAAAAGTTAGCTAATCTTGAGCGAGTAGTTACTCCCTTGCTTATGTCACCCAGAATCTGGTCGACGGGATGATTCCTTTGAATCGTCGCTCGGACTTGAGTTGGAGGGGCCCGTGGTGCTTCTTCCTCCATAGCTGGTTCTTCTTGTGCTCCCCCTTGATCACACGCCTCCTCTTGAGGAACCTGTTCATCATCTTGAGTTGGGGGGTGCACTGTTGTTGAGGAAGAAGGCTGATCTTGCTCTTGTTGTTCCTGGGGACGCACATCACCTATCGCCATCGTGCGTATTGCGGCCGTTGGAACATCATCTTCATCTACATCATCAAGATCAACTTGCTCTCTTGGAGAGCCATTAGTTTCATCAAATACAACGTCGCTAGAGACTTCAACCAAACCCGATGATTTGTTGAAGACTCTATACGCCTTTGTATTTGAGTCATAACCTAGCAAAAACCCTTCTACAGCTTTGGGAGCAAATTTGGAATTTCTACCTTTCTTTACTAGAATGTAACATTTACTTCCAAATACACGAAAGTATGAAACGTTGGGTTTGTTACCGGTTAGAAGTTCATACGAGGTCTTCTTGAGGAGGCGATGAAGGTAGACCCAGTTTATGGCGTGGCAAGCTATATTCACAGCCTCCAACCAAAACCGCTTGGGTGTCTTGAACTCTCCAAGCATCGTCCTTGCCATGTCGATGAGCGTCCTGTTCTTCCTCTCTACCACACCATTCTGTTGTGGTGTGTAGGGAGCGGAGAACTCGTGCTTGATCCCTTCCTCCTCAAGGTACTCCTCCACTTGTAAGTTCTTGAACTCGGACCCGTTGTCGCTTCTTATCTTTTTCACCTTGAGCTCAAATTCGTTTTGAGCTCTCCTTAGAAAGCGCTTTAGGGTCCCTTGGGTTTTTGATTTATCATGCAAAAAGAATACCCAAGTGAAGCGGGAAAAATCATCAACAAGCTGTGACACCCCAGGTGTCTGTTCCGTGTTACGTCGGGAGATTTATCCTAATCCCATATGCTCAGTAAAAATTTCTATTTCTCGATCGTATCTGTCTCCTTTTATCAAGTTACTTGTGAAGGTTTCACCAATTTTTGAATTTCTTCGATCTCGAGAAAGGCCGAATTTGGAGCCTATTAAAACTTTTAATTCTCAGAGCAAATGCAAATTCGAAAGTAAATCTCATATCGCAACTTCCGTCTAGACTCATTTATTCGGACTCTCGATAGTTGTTATGTTATCCAATCGGTATCCAAATCTGCTTTCTCGATAATCGGTCTACGTCCAAATACTTAATTCGAATCCATATTCTCCCACAGAATCTCTTTGTGTGAACCTCTAATTAATTATTATGCAAATTGACTTGTTATATCTATATCATCATTCATCTCTATGTATCAAGTGTCTTCTAAATATTTCTCAAAGTTTTAAACAAATGGTCACATAAAAAGATAACTCCTATACTTGCTTGAATCTTCTCGTTTGAACAAATGTAAATTTTGAAATTCAACCAAGTCTTTCCATCTTGCTCAAACAACTCTATGTGAACTCTACAACAAAAGTTATTGAGGGTCCATGTCAATAAAATGTCAAGAAAGTAGTCTGATTGCCTTAAAAATATAATTGAGAGCTTTATAATGATACTACTTTGACCAAAGTGAAACTTTAATTTATATTCAAGATATGAGGTTTGACCTTTAATAAAAATTATAGAACCTGTGTTATATAACAAATATTATATTTAAACCAAGCCTTGATTCAATCCCTAAGTATCTCAAACAGTGCCATCAAAATAGAATAAAAATCTGATTTTAGGATTCAAATTCTTCTTAGTCTGAAATCAGCATCGTTTGGGTCGACGTCTCCCGTTCCCAACTTTTTGTTGAACAACTCAAGTTTTCCCAAATATAAAAGTTGTTAATAACTAATAGGGGCACAATATATTGAAAGATGGCATTCATCCGATTCCGTTTGATATGCTTTGACATTCAGTTTTCGCGAGTTTCCACTGTTTTCTAACCCACTGACAAACCAATTTTCGTGGGTCTATAACTCTCTAACCAATGCCTGAATCACCTCAAGTGTTGTACAAGATTTGTAGAGGGTACATCAAGGAAGATATTTTGTGCAGCGACCAAGATCCGAAAACAAAAGGAAAATGCCAAACACATCCGTCCAAAGTGGCTCTGTCATCACCTGCTAGCAGGCTGACATGCCAGAGCTCTGCAGACCGCCCATCTCGCCCAATGGCTGCCGGCGACGCCTCTTTAAATGGCAGCCCACCAGCCCTGCTCCCTTCCTCCCCACGCCGTCCTCCCTCTCCCTCACGGCAGCAGCAAGCTCCTCCCATGGCCGTCATTTCTCCAGCTCGACTCCCCTGCTCCCATGGATGGCCAGCGGCCTCTCCAGCTTGCCCATGGCGCTCGGCTGGCCATGGCTCCTCCACTGCACCCCCTCCTCCCAAATGCTGATTCCCTCTCTAACTCCCTAGCGCTTCCCTTCTCCCCCTCGGTTCCTTCCCTTCAGGCCGAGCTCTCTCTGTCCATGGCGCCCACCTCCATTCTAGCCATAGCAGCCTCCCTGTTGTTCACGTCAAGGAAGAAGATGACTCCCTGAGCTAATGACAAGTGGACCCGAGGCGAGATGTGAGTACACAAAGTTGCAGATTTTTGTGTTGTGTTCGAAAATTCATATCTTGAGTTTTAGAGCTCCTAAAATCGTGAAATTTGTTTTGTTGGCTTCCTTACGAAATTATCTATCTGTTAGATCTATAGGTTGGCATGTTTTAGTGGAAAAGTTTTCTGTAGAAATTTGTATTTAAAAACTGGTTTAGAGAATAAACTAACTTGCTTCTCTCCATAATTTTATTTATAAAAATCCAAAAATGATGAAACATATTTTGTTAGTTAGATGTTGTCATACTCCATCAAGGAAAAATATAAAACTTATATGTTGTTCCCTGTTTTCTTGGTGTGCTAATTAAATCATGTTAAATAGGAAAAAGAAGATTTATTTGCTTGTTATTTTTGGATCTGTAGCTCTAGTGCTCCAAATGGGTTGAAATTTTTACAGTAGACTCTTGTGGTGATGCTTGGTGACTAGGGGTGGGCACATTTTTACCATAAACCGAAAATCGAACCGAACCGAACCGAAATTTCGGTTTTTTTGGTAGTTCGGTTCGGTTTCAGTTTTTGTATCTAAGAAGTTCGGTTTTCGGTATCGTAATCGGTTTTCACCATATACCGAACCAAAAAAACCGAATACCAAACTTTATCAATTCTTAAATTTGACTATTCGATTATGTGAACTAATTGTGTGATACAATTAAATTGTTATTTACTTATTTGTATGTGATGTATGATGTATATCTAAATATTTGTACCTATATAATTTTTACTTTTTAAAATTATGTTTAATCTATCATGTAAACTTGTTGTATGTATTGTCTTGATTATAAGTTTGGTATTCGGTTTTTACCGAAAAACCGAAGTAAAAAGCCGAAACCAAACTTCTCGGTTTTCATTTTCTAGAAAACCGATCAGTTTCTAATGTTTGAAAAACCGAAGTTTTTTAAAACCGAAAAACCGAACTGATGTTTAGAAAAAAACCGAATGCCCAGCCCTATTGGTGACTGGTAAAAATTTCATGAATTGTTGTGCATGTATGATTAAGTTAGTGATTTAACTTATTTAATGCACCTTAAGTAGTTTTAAATGATTTAAAAATAATGTATAGATGCAAAAATAGAAAATGGTGTTCTACTGTCCTTGCATGGTATTATAGTAGCCTAAGAAAACTCAATATGGTCATGCATCTACAGAAAATAATTAGTTTTAGATTTAACTTGCTCTCACATGCTTTATTGCATTAACAATTTATTATTTTTGTATTAAATAAAATATAAAACCTGGGCATGTGAAATTTATACAATGGTCATGAATTGTTATTACCTATGCCTCATAAAAATTTCAGCTCCAAATTAGATAGTTTCATACGTTGCTAAATGACACACGTTTTATAATTATAAGAAGAATTAGAGACAAATTAGAAGTAAACAAAAGCGTGCATGTTTCTTGAAATGCTTAAGTGTCTTGAGTGCATGCCGCAATATGGTTGTATACGAGACGGGGTTATGCGCATGACGAGTTAAGTAAAAATCCATCGGTGTCACTTGTGTTAAATTAAAGTTTATTGTGCATGGAAAGTAATAATGTGTTTAATACTTAGAACTCTTAGTCAATGGTAGAAATTGTCTCAGCTTAAATAGAGAGGTGGTGACATGCCGAAGTAGTCATCGCTTCCTCTATGTTTATAAGTCGAGTCGAGTCGATGCGCATTATGTGTTCGTTAAATTATACTTTGCATATAGTGTATGATTGTGCTCGCGATTTTGAGTAGTCACATCGGATGGTCAAGTAGGATCGTAATACAAGTTGTGTAATGGAGTTAGTTGTTTTGGGATAATTATTAAAATGCTCTGTGATAAATATATATATGTTTAGAAAAACGTTGTAGTGTATGTTGTGTCTCGGAGTGCGATAATAATGGGTTAGCAGACGTGTTAGATGGTTTTGGGTTAAGCTCGTGGTCATGATGAATTGCTTGTTGTCGTCTAAATGCGTATGGTTATGGTCGCGGATGAAAAGTAGTAGTGCTCAGGTGATGTCTAAGTTAAAATGCAAATTATTTGGTGAAAAGCGCTTCGATATTGATTTTCGTAGAGAATGAGTTGTTACTTGTGTATGGCAATTCTAGCGCCCAAAATAACTTGTATAAAAATTAGTAAGTCTACTTGTTAGTTCTCACTTAGTTATTTTAACTCTAACAATTGTCAAAGTTTTAGAATAATTCAAGTAACTAGAACACGGCAATTCTTGAATTGTATAGGAGCTGAAATTTATTAATTGCTGTTATGGACTACAGGCAGTGATTTCTTCGTGTTGTATGTTTGATGAACTAAATCATGCTTTCTGTAGGAAAGTCATATAGAAGAGTTGTAGATAACCTTATTATCTTGCTTGTACAAAAATTTGACAGCCATAAACCTGATCGTTTAGGAGTTATGCTTTTTACAAATTCAGTAACTGAATCTGTCTAATTTCTGTACAGATTTCAGAAACTGCATTGGTTGCCTAAGTTAAGGTTAGAATCAGTCCTTGTCGATTATAAGGAAGTTGTAAATCTTTTTCTTATCTTGCTTTTGTTAAAATTTCATAACCATAGACCTAACAGTTTAGAAGTTATGAATTTTACAAACTGCTTGCTGCGTTCTGTCCACCGTCAGAACAGATTTTGAAAACTGTGTTGTTTGATTTAGTTAAACATTGAATCAATTCTTGGTGATTATAGAAGTTGTGTAGTACTTTTTCTGAGCTTTCCAAAAAAGTCTTGGATCACTCTTTTTGGTGATATGAAGCTTGAGTTATGAATGTTTAAAGTGTGAAGACTGAATCTGTTCAGTTTTGGACAGCAAAGTCTTCTAGTGTCTTTTATCCTTAGTTAAATATTGAATCAACTCGAAATATTTATAAATGATATATAGACAATTTAATTACCTTTTCAGAAAGTCTAGGATCACTTTGTTTGGATACATAAATCTCTAGTTGTGAATTTTTGAAGTAGCAAGTCTGAATCTGTCCAACCTGGACAGACATGTTATTTTTGCATAATGCGACTTTGCTAAGAGTCTAGTCATATTGAGATGATAATACCAAAGTTGTAGAGTGTTTTCCAAGCTTTCCAAAAAGTATTTGTTCACTATTTTTGGATAAATATTTGAAGAGTTATGATTAAAACAAGTAACTGTTGTATTGCTGTTCAAAAATCTGCAAGTGTCCATTTGATGGTTGAGTTCACCCTTTTGGCTAAAAATGCTTAGTTAGCACTTAATGGACATAGACTTGTAATGTCTAACTTAGGTTAACATGCGCTCCATGATTAATGTGCTTACTTGAGTAGTTGGTTGTGGATAGGAATTCCTCCTCTGTTGAACTTGTGCTCGGGATGCTTTTGTGTGATTAATAGAAGAACTAATGAAAAGCCGTAGCAAACTAAATAAATGCTCATACTTGTGATGACATGTTTGTGTTGGCTAAGTATAGTAAGTGTCGTCTTATTTTAGTGGTGTTAATGTTGTGCGATCGATGACGTGTAGATAACTAATGCTAACGTGTGGTGATTTACGGTGTCTTCCAATTTAATGTTTAGTTCACCGTTGTGTCTTTGTATATCTTGTGTTCCTTTCATTATATTCATCCATATGCATCTTGCATCTCATTTAGGACCGAGAGGTGATGATCGTGCAAGTGATGTGGTGCCAACCACAAGTTGCAGATGGTGGACAACCCAAGGAAGGATGGACTTAACCAGTAGATGCTCGCCAAGCGAGCACCTCCCCCAACAAACACTATCTAAGTGTTAAATTAAAGGCAAGCCCCGGTTTTATGCATAGCCGTTATATATATGCTATTTTACTGCACTTAATGTTTGTAGGCTTGTACTGTGCACTTAAGTGTAGGAGTTGCCTGAAACCCTAGTTGCATGAACTCAGGATCCCCATGGGATGGATACTAGTATGCTAGGACGAATAGCTGCTTTGCTAATTAGGGATCTCGGTAGAAGTCGAGTGATTTTTCTAGCACTCGTGCGAGGTCAGGAATTGGTTGTATCCACTTTGATAAGCAGAATGATGATGGTCTGTGGACACGGATCCATGGAGATGCGTGGTCTACGAGATGAAATTGGAATAAGGATTAACGTGCGGATACCTGTGTCAAGCGTTTGAACGTACTAAGCACATGCCGAGAAATATGGTAAATCGGTAAGCCTAGTACCTGAGTGAACCTGCCCTCAGATTTCCCTCCTCACGCGACCTGAGACGTGGTCTCCCATTCCGGTTATGGTGGGTACAAGTGCAGTCACTGTACGACGGCAGTCGGGGCCAGTGAGGCATTGTATGCCAAGGCGGTGAGCCCCTTTCTGTTGCCAGGGAATCGATGGGGACGGTTGATGTGTGTGGGGACGGAGTGCCTCGCCACGTCGTGTGTTTAGGTTTACCTTACAAGGATAAAAACTTGATTCGAATCATCTGCTTCTCGCAGCTAATGAGATTGCTTGATCCATTGTACTGCATTGAGTAATAAGTGGAAATGAGTTGATTGGCAAAAGATATTGAGTGATAAAAATGTTTGATACCATGTATGAATAGCTAGGTACACATCTAGTTTAAAAGGATCATACTAAAACTTGAAAAGCTAAAACTTGATTTTAGACTCAGCTAGTGCTTTGGCAAACCAAACCCCTCAGCCAAACAGCTGCATGTCTAGAGGTAGAGGAGTAGACTCCTCACACCGGGTAAGTCTAGTTGAGTATTAGTATACTCAGCCTTGCTTGCGGCATAATTTTTGCAGGTACCTCCTTGATTTAGTTGATGGTGTGACTTGGCCTTCATCCCTGCCACCGGGATAGATGGTCGAGAGGGTTATTGCTTCCGCAGGAGAGGACCAGGAGGAGTAGCGTGGCCAGGCTTCGCCATGTTACTCGGTTTTCTCCATTAGTTATTTCCGCTGCATTAAAATTTATGGTTATTATTTCTGAAACTCCAATAATGTAATCACTAATGATACTTATTAAATTTGTGGTATTATGCTTTATTGTATTTCTCTGTGCCTCACCTTCGAGTGAGCTAGTGGTATTCGATCCTGGTAAGTGGCTTTATCGGACTAGATCCGAGGGACTGACGAGTTATTCCTGTTTAAGTGTGTTGCTGCCCTTAAGGGTGCAACTTGGGCACTTAAGCTAGAATAATTCGGGCGGTTCCGCCACAAGTGTAACACCCCAGGTGTTACTTAGGGTTTCCACTCAAGACTACACTGTTGAACCCATCATCACATGTAGTTTAGTTTGAGCAAAAGACACCAAACTTGGGGATCAAGATCCTAAGTAGGTGTAACCCATCTTAGAAGTCATGCCTTGGCCTTATCATGCACTAAAGAGAAGAGAATGACTCAAACCCTAATTCAAATCCCTTGTAGGCAAATGGAGCCCTAGAGGGGATTATGGCAAAAAGTCTATGTAAATCACATTATCATGACTTGAACTAATTATAAAAGTTGCAATACACTTAATACCCTACAAAACATAGTAAGGGTGTGACCCCAAAAAGGATTCAGAAGAACCCCAAAAAGGTCACCAAAGAGTTAAGCATAAAAGAAAAATCAGGATTTGCTCAAGTTCAAAACCGACCCTCTTTCAAAGATCAAACATGTTCACCTTGATCCCAACCTCAAAACCTTATGGCCCAATTGACAAAATGGCGCCCAAAGACCCCTAAAACACCCTGGAAAAGTTTGAACCCAACCCTAAGCCATTTGACACGACTTGGCATGGCTTTTGTCTCGGTGTGGATAGCTCTGACAGAGCCGACTTCTCACCCCCATATCTCTCTACTCTGACCGTATCCTTGCTTGGAACTCACATCAAAAAGGTAGGATTTGGTGCAGGGAAGAGACCGTACACGGGGGTTTTGCCAAGATCTGCACGCTAAGGCGATCAAATCGGTCGTTGAACCCTGGCAGAAGTAAACCCCCACGTGTTCGACGTGGGCTGACACTCGGGGGCGCGCTCAGAGCATGCCCGCACGCGAACCCCGCGCGCCCGCGGCCGCCCTGTGACCACGCCCACGCCGCGGCTATAAAGCCCACCCCCAGTGCCCGGCTATCTTCCCTGTTGCCTCCTCTGTACCATGCCTAACTCCCCCGAGCTCGCCCATAGCTCCGGTGACCTCCCCGCGACCCGCCAGAGCCGCCCGAGGGCAACCACCGTGGCCAACCGCTTTCCTGCCCTCCTCCGCTCGACCCAAGCCTTCGGATAGATCCCCTAGGAGACCATGATGCTTGCCCGAGCTTGAACCGAGGACCCGCGCCACCGGAATAGCGCAATCGTGCTCGCCGGAGTTCGGAACCCCGTCGGAGCACGTGGACCGGGTAAACCTCTGCACCATTTCTCAATTCGTTGCGCGCATGGCCTCTACATCACCCCGTGGAGCTCCTCGTGCGCTTTAATTGAACCCTACCGCCGTGGTTTGGCCGGAGCAGGAGCCGCCGATGACCTCCGCCGCCTGCGCTCGTGGCCAGGGCAGCTCCGACCACCTCTGACGCCGACCCGCACACCGACGTGACCGCCGTGACCTCCCCGACGTCACTGACCACCCCGCCGGAGCTCTACTGTCGCTGGTAAGCCTCACCGCCGTAATCTTCGCCGCGGGTACTGTTTAAGCCAGCCAGGGAGCGCGAGTTAGATTTCGGCTAAGTCCAGGGGGTTTTGTGCAATGTCAGTGACTCATGCGAATAGTAGACCGAGGACTGTTTTGAGAGAGAAAAAGGAGAGAAAATCCAGGGGTTCAGCAAACCTGTATTTCTTTTCCCTTTCAAATTTATTCTTCTTTTAAATATTACAGAGAACTAAATAAATGCATAACTTGAAGAATAATTATCCAAAATCTGTCAAACCACTTTTGCTAGACTTTGTGAAATATAAACTATTAGACAAAAATAGTAAACCTCGTAGTTCCTGTATTATTTTCTAGAGTTTTGAATTAAATAAGAAAACTGCTCAAAACTTAATATTAGAAGGAAAGATAGAAATATTATTAGACCAGGGTTAAGAAAAATAGTGGAGACACTAACCTAGTAGTTACACTGTTTAAAATTAATAAACACCCCAGTATACAAGGTTAAGGAGAGTTTGTTCACCAAAGCTTGTTTATGCTCAAACTTAGGAAAATTAAGAAAAGGGATTAAAAATGGAAACCAGAGGGCAACCATATTTTTCCTAGCATGCCTAAGTTATGTAGTTTACAAGAAAAATCTATTGAACCATAGTCTAGTGAGAGAAAATTGCACTCACAATTATTCATGAAAAACAGAGAAAACTTTGAAAAATCATAAGAAAATAATCCTAAGGAGAAAACACCCCTACCTTAGGAATAACTATTCTTGTGCTAAGAGGAACCTAGGAAAAATACAAGTTCTGTTGTTTGATATTTTTCAAATAGCAAGTTAGTTATAAGTGTCTTTTTGGCATTAAACTTTAGAAAATCATAACTAAATAACCACTAAGTAACCCTCTGTGATTTTTTGGCACAGAAGCATGTTATTATCCATAGATACTAGCAAAAATAACCCTTAGTACAGAACTGTCGGTGTTTTGACCCCAGGGGGTCCCTGGACCGACAAGTAAATTGTCGCTGCATGTCCTAGCCTAGATGGGTCGGCGCGAGACGGAACACAAGGGGGGGAAACAGTAAGGGGAACCGTGGCCTCGTGTTGTCCTGCGCCCAGGGCGGATGCGCTTGTAGTAGGGGGTTACAAGCGTTCGCGAGGGAGAAAGAGAGAGAGAGAGCTTGTGCGTCAGCCCATCCTCCCGCGCGGCCACCTCCTTCGTACAAGGGCCCTGGACCTTCCTTTTATAGACGTAAGGAGAGGGTCCATGTGTACAACGGGGGGTGTAGCAGTGTGCTAACGTGTCTAGCAGAGGGGAGCCAGAGCCCCATGTACATGCCGACGTGGCTGTCGGAGAGGTGTTGGAGCCCTGTTCATGTGGCGTCGTGGCTGTCGGAGGAGCGCTTGAGCCCTGTAGAAGTACAGCTGTCAGGGCTATCAGATCCTTGCTGACGTATCCTTGCTTCCGTAGGGGGCTGAGAACCACCATCGTTATGGAGCACGCGGGGTGCCATCATTACTTGTTTTACCGGGGTGAGCCAGATGGGACGTCGGTCTTGTTCCCCGTAGCCTGAGCTAGCTAGGGGTACGGTAATGATGTACCCCCCTGCGACGGGGTCGGTCCGAGCCCAAGGTCGGGCGAGGCGGTGGCTCCTCCGAGGTCGAGGCTGAGTCCGAGCCCGGGGGTCGGGCGAGGCGGAGACCATCTTCCGGAGTCGAGGTTGAGTCCGAGCCCTGGGGTCGGGCGAGGCGGAGACCGTCCTCCGGAGTCGAGGTTGAGTCCGAGCCCTGGGGTCGGGCGAGGCGGAGACCGTCGTCCGGAGTCGAGGTTGAGTCCGAGCCCTGGGGTCGGGCGAGGTGGAGACCGTCGTCTGAGGTCGAGGTTGAGTCCGAGCCCTGGGTCGGGCGAGGCGGAGACCGTCGTCTGAGGTCGAGGTTGAGTCTGAGCCCTGGGGTCGGGCGAGGCAGAGTCCGTCTTTCGAGGTCGAGGTGGAGTCCGAGCCCTGGGGTCTCCGAGGTCAAGGTGGAGTCCGAGCCCTGGGGTCGGGCGAGGCGGAGACTGTCTTTCGGAGGCGAGGTCGAGTCCGTGCCCTGGGGTCGGGCGAGGCGGAGATTCCTATGGCGCCCGAGGCTGGACTTGGCTGCTGTCAGCCTCACCCTGGCAGGTGGCACAGCAGTCGGAGCAGCGCAGGCGGCGCTGTTTTCCTGTCAGGTCAGTCAGTGGAGGGGCAAAGTGACTGCAGTCACTTCAGCCTTGTCGACTGGAGAGCGTGCGTCAGGATAAGGTGTCAGGCGATCCTTGCATTGAATGCTCCTGCGATACGGGCGGTTGGCGTGGCGATCTGGCCAAGGTTGCTTCTCCGCAAAGCCTTCCCAAGCTGGGCCTCGGGCGAGTCGAAGGTGCGCCCGTCGCTTGAGGAGACCCTCGGGCGAGGCGTGAATCTGCCTTGGTCTGCCCGAGGCTCGGCTCGGGCGAGGCGAGATCATGTCCCTTGAGTGGATGGAGCCTTGACCGGAATTGCGCCCATCAGGCCTTTGCAGCTTTGTGCTGATGGGGGTTACCAGCTGAGATTAGGAGTCTTGGGGGTACCCCTAATTACGGTCCCCGACAGTAGCCCCCGAGCCTCAAAGGGAGTGTGGGTACTCGCTTGGAGGCTTTGTCGCATTTTTTGCAAGGGGACCGGCCTTTCTCGGTTGCATTTCGTTCCGGTGGGTGCGCGCGAGCGCACCCGCCGGGTGTAGCCCCTGAGGCCTCGGAGGAGTGGTTTGACTCCTTCAAGGTCTTAATGCCTTTCGTGATGCCTCGGCTGGTCTGGTTGTTCCCTCATGCGAACTGGTCGTTGCCCGGGTGCATAGTCAGGTTCTGGGTTCTCGGGCTGGTATGTTGACGCTGTCAACGGGTTGGCTGGAGCCGGGTTTGCGAGAGCAGCCCCAGAGCCTCTGCACAGGGCGAGAGGACGGTCAAGGACTGACTCGGCTTTTTTCATACGCCCCTTCATCGCCTTTCCGCAAGGAGGAGGGGGGAAAGTGCCATGTTGCCCTCGGAGGGCGCCGAACATGGTGTCTCCAGTGAGTTGCTAACGGGTGATCCGAGTGGACGCCCGTGCCCCGTTCGATAAGGGTCGGCTAGTGGTCCAGAGGCGCGCTCCAAAAGTACCTGCAGGTGATTTGCCGGACTCGGTCCCGTTCGATAGGGTCCGAGGGCTCGATGCCTCCCTCTGATGGGATTCCATTACAGAATCGCTCCTGCTGGTCTCGGAAATGTCCTAGGGTACCTCGAGAGCGTAGCCCGAGCCTTGGTTATGTATCGAACGTACCCCGAGTCATCCCTCACTCTGCGTGCTCTAGGGCGACTGTCGAACCCTTCGGGAGGCCAGCTTGCGAACCCCTGATCAGTAGTGGGCGCGGAGCCCGAGTGTCCTGAGGCGGCTGTTGAACCCTTCCGAGGGGCCAGCCTTCGAACCTCTGACCAGTAGTGGGCGCGGAGCCTGACTGCTCTGAGGCAGCTGTCGAACCCTTCTGGGGGGGCTAGCCTTCGAACCTCTGATCAGTAGGAGGGCTCAGGGCCCGCTTCCTTCGCGGAGAAGGATCCCTTTCGGAGTATCCCCCCTTTCCTGGTCCCTGTAGCAAGAAAGAGAAAGGGGAAGAAGAAAAGGATACAAAATTGAACGACGTGGCATACCTTTTTTGACGCGGTCATTATGGCGGAGGTGAAGCGTCGCCCGCTTCACCTGCCAAAGGTGTCGCCTGTCCTGCCGTAGAGTTAATGCGACGGGACGAGTGGTTCACGGGGCAGTCGTTGTGCATGCGCGAGCCGTTTGAGGAATGGAACACGGGCACGTCGTCTTCACGCCGTGGGAGAGGGCTCTCTCGCTGTTCCAGGCGGGGACGCGAGCCTGCAGATGATTTGACCGCCGCTTCCGCTCGCCTGTTGCTGCCATTACTGTCAGCCCACTTCTGGCCATATCGACCGTCGCGCCTTCTCCCGTGGCTGACTGACCCGTGACCGGCGTGCCTGGTTGGCACTGCTGGGCCGTGCGCAGGGTTGCCTTGAGTCGCGGCACCGATTCCACGGTCGAGGATGCGTGGCACTGGCGCAAGTGGCGATGCAGTTTCTCGCACGTAGTAACCGGCGCGCCGGTTACATGACATGTTGGCCTAGGCCTCCATGCTGGATGCGTCGAAGTCGAAAGGGTGCGCCCCCTTGGTGTAGTTGCATGCCGCCTGCATGGCGGTCCGCCCTTTCACCCGCTGGTCTGGGCGAAAGTGGAGGAGTGCTTGTAACCGCTGGGCAGTTGCGCGCTCCGTGCGCGGCGGTTTGGCTTCTTCTGTCCTGGGCCAGCTCGCATGACGCGTGGGACCCAGCCCCCGTGTCGTAGGGGGAGGACCTTGGAGCGTGTTGGTGAAGACTTAGTACGCGACGGCTGAGGACGCGAGCGGGGAGAGTCGCCTTTAAAAAGGGATCGACCTCCTGGGTGGTGGCCATGCCTTCGCACTTTCCTCATGTGTCACGTCCTTCCGCCTTCCGAGCCTCTGGATGGGGAGCGCTCGCTCCACCTTGCTCTTGCTGTTGTTGGAGGAGCACGGCCTCGTGGAGATCGGTACCTTTCAGCCATCGTTCGGCTTTAAGTATTTTTGTCGTGTAGCCCGGATGCCTTCCCCCACCAATGGGCAGTTTGGTGGAGAGAAGCAAGCCGGGCTACGTCCTCCGCCCCGCCCTTAGCTTCAAGGATTTTCGTCATCCTTGCTGAGGCGGAGGGCGAGCTGAGCCGGAGCTCTACCTCCCGTACAGGCCGGCGGGCCACCTCCTCCTTCAGCGTTCATGGGAGAGGGCGCTCACCGGTTTAGCGGAAGGGGCAGACTTTGACAACGCGTGGCCGAGCGGCCGCAAGCGTCGTCAGCTCCAGCATGCCTGGTTCGCTGGCTCAGCTAGCTCTGGCACAGCTTCTGGTGCCACCTCCCACCGCTGGGCGGAGTGTGGCTATCTGCCTGTCATACGGGCGGCTATTGCGCCGCGCGCACTGGGGGTCCGCCCAAGACGTCGCGCGCTGCTAGGGCGGCGTTCGTGTTCTTGGGCTGTCCTACCCTTGCTCCGGCACGACGCCTTCGCACGGGGGTCGGTGCTCGCTCGTCCGGGAGGACTTGAGTGGGGATCTGCCGGTGGACAGGTGGTCGGAGAAGTCCTCATCGCCGACGAGATCACCGCTGCCATCTACGCTCCGGGCCTCCGGCTCTTTGGCTTTGATAGCTTGTCCTCGCCCCTCGAGTGGGGACGTGGGCGAGGGCCTTGTCGCAGCAGCGTCTGCCCTGAGGTCATCGCTGCTGCTGTTTGGCCGCCTGGAGCGGAGGTCGTTGTCGCTGCTGCAGGAGTGGGCGGCGGTGAGCCGCTTGGAGTTCGTCGTCCCGCGGGCCTCCTGGTATGGAGGTTGTTCATACCCGCGGGAACGGAACCGGAGTCCCATTTGTAATGGCATTTTGAGTGCTGGCGTATGTTCATTGCAGCTGTCGGGGCCTGAACATCTGTGTATTTGGGCGTAAAGCCGTGTTTCTTCCCAATTTCGAGCACCAGGACTCGCCTGTCGGCTAGCTGGACTGCTTAACCAACTGTGAGTTGCCCTGTGCGGAAGGTGACGAGTGAGGTATCCATATCCCAGAGGCATAGGAGTCCCTCGGCTCGGTCGGCCTTGCCGCTCAAGGCTTCCCTTGCTCAGTGAAGGAACCCTCGGCTGCTCTGTGATGAGCCGAAGCCGGAGGCAGCGGTGTCAACACGGACAGAGGCGGAATCGGCTGGAGAAGAAACTCCGTCGGCCCAGGAGTAGGGGACTTCCCAGGCCGAGGAGGCGTAGCAGCGGCGGCTGGAACCTGGCTAGGTTGTCCACTGGCGGGACCAACCCTAGAGTCGGGCTGCCGAGGCCATGAGCCGGGCCGGTGTCCTCGGGGGACAGCCGGCTGAGGCTACGGAGCGGCCGGTCCGGCCGTCTGCTTGGGCCGGGTTCCTAGAGGAGACCCTGGCGATGATGGCCTAGGCGCAATGCTGACATCTTCCTTCGATGTGGAGATCCTTCCGACCGTGTTGCCATCCGAGGCCGGGTCGGATTCCGCCGAAGGTGGAGTCGATGCCGAGGGTGCTGCTGCTCCCCCTACTAACGTCTGAACCTGCAGGAACAGTTTGTCTATAGTGTGCGTATGTTTTTGCGGCCACCGAGGCCCAAACATATCGTCGTCGTGTTGTAAAGCTGCGTTTCTTTTCCCCTTGTTTCGAGTATCAGGACTTGTTCGTCAATAACAGAATTGTTTATCCGAGCGAGAGTTACTTATCGCAGAAGGTGATGAGTGAGGTATCCGTATCCCGGAGGTGTAGAAGTCCCTCGGCTCGGTCGGCCTTGCCGCTTACATGTACTCTTACTCGTCCGTAGGATTCTGTTATCGATATAGTTGAGATGGCACGAAAAATCGTTTTGGACGAAAAATTTTCGAGCACTAAGACTTGTTCGGATAGCGGAATCGCTTATCCGAGCGTGAGTTACTTATCGCAGAAGGTGATGAGTGAGGTATCCGTATCCCGGAGGCGTAGGAGTCCCTCGGCTCAGTCGGCCTTGCCGCTTACGTGTACTCCGTCGTTTTCAGGATTCCACTATCGAAGTAGTCGAAGAGTACGAAAGATGTTCTGGCAGGAAGACTTTTTCCGAGGAAAATTTTGACGCAGAGGGGGTTCCCCCCTTCTAGCCCCCGAGGGAGGGTCGGGCTTTGCCGAGGCAAGGTTGACCCTTCCTTGATGGTTAGACTTTATTTGTGTATGTGAACGAGGTATATGAATGACTTGAAAAACATCTTAAGGGTAGAAGCGACGTAGCTGTCGGATGTTCCAAGCGTTGTTGTAGACCTCGCCTTGACTGTTGGCCAGCTTGTATGTTCCAGGCTTCAGAATCTTGGCGATGATGAACGGCCCTTCCCAGGGAGGCGTGAGCTTGTGGCGCCCTCGGGCGTCTTGTCGTAGCCGAAGCACCAAGTCGCCCACCTGGAGGTCTCGAGACCGAACCCCTCGGACGTGGTAGCGTCGCAGAGACTGCTGATACCTTGCCGAGTGTAGTAGGGCCATGTCCCGAGCCTCCTCCAGCTGGTCCAATGAGTCTTCTTGGCTGGTCCGGTTGCTCCGTTCGTCGTACGCTCTTGTCCTCGGGGAACCGTATTCTAAGTCTGTGGGCAAGATAGCCTTGGCCCCATAGACTAAAAAGAACGGCGTGAAACCCGTGGCTCAGCTTGGCGTTGTCCTCAGACTCCAGACCACCGAGGGGAGTTCCTTCATCCATCGCCTGTTGAACTTGTTGAGGTTGTTGTAGATCCTCGGCTTGAGTCCTTGCAGAATCAAGCCGTTGGCACGCTCTACCTGCCCATTCGTCATGGGGGTGAGCTACGGTGGCCCAGTCCACCCGGATGTGGTGGTCCTCGTAGAAGTCCAGGAACTTCCTGCCAGTGAACTAGGTGCCGTTGTAGGTGATGATGGAGTTCGGGACCCTGAAGCGATGGATGATGTTGGTGAAGAACGCCACCACCTGTTCGGACCTGATGCTGTTTAGGGGTCGGACCTCGATCCACTTGGAGAATTTGTCGATGGCGACCAGCAGGTGCGTGAAGCCCCCGGGTGCCTTCTGCAATGGACCGACGAGGTCCAGACCCCACACAGCAAACGGCCAGGTGATGGGTATTGTTTGCAAGGCCTGAGTGGGCAGGTGCGTCTGCCTTGCATAGAATTGACACCCTTGGCAGGTGCGTACAATCCTAGTGGCGTCGGCCACCACGGTGGGCCAGTAGAAACCCTATCGGAAGGTGTTTCCAACGACGGCCCGAGGTGCTGCATGGTGACCGCAAGCCCCTGAGTGTATTTCTTGCAATAGCTCCTGTCCTTCGGCGATGGATATAAATCGCTGGAGGATGCCTGAGGGGCTGTGGTGGTAGAGCTCCTTTCTGTCACCCAGCAAGACGAACGACTTGGCGTGCCGCGCCAGTCGCCGAGCTTCGGCTCTATCGAGGGGTAGCTCTCCTCGGTGGAGATATTGCAGGTATGGGGTCTGCCAGTTTCGATTAGGCGTGACCCCATTCCGCTCTTCCTCGACACGCAGTGCCTCACCCTCAGGGGCCGAGGGTGCCTCGGGCGGGGCCGAGGCTGCCTCGGGCTGAGCTGAGGGCGCCTCGGGCAGAGCCGAGGCCTTCTCGGGCTTGGGCGTGTCGTCGGTCTTGATGGAGGGTTGATGTAGGTCTCGGGAGAAGACATCCGGAGGAACCGTTGTCCGCCCCAAGGCTATCTTAGCCAGCTCGTCCGCAGTCTCGTTGTATCGTCGAGCGACGTGGTTGAGCTCGAGCCCGTAGAACTTGTCCTCCAGGCGCTGAACCTCGTCGCAGTAGGCTTCCATCTTCGGGTCGCGGCAATGGGAGTTCTTCATGACTTGGTCGATGACAAGCTGTGAGTCGCCGCAAGCGTCGAGGCGCCGGACCCCTAGCTCGATGGCGATGCGCAACCCGTTAACCAGAGCCTCGTACTCGGCCACGTTGTTGGACGCCGGGAAATGGAGGCGCAGCACGTAGCGGAGGTGCTTCCCGAGGGGTGAGATGAAGAGCAGGCCCGCGCCCGCTCCTGTTTTCATCAGCGACCCATCGAAATAATGGTCCAGAGTTCCGGTTGGATCGGAGCTGCTGGGAGCTGGGTGTTGACCCATTCAGCCATAAAGTCCGCCAAGACTTGGGACTTGATGGCCTTCCGAGGGACGAACGAGATTGTCTCGCCCATGATCTCCACTGCCCACTTTGCAATCCTACCCGAGGCCTCTCGGCACTGGATGATCTCCCCCAGGGGGAAGGATGACACCACAGTCACCGGATGAGACTCGAAGTAGTGTCGCAACTTTCGCCGCATTAGAATTACCGCGTACAATAGCTTCTGAATTTGCGGGTAGCACATTTTGGTTTCGGGCAGTACCTCACTGATGAAGTAGACCGGCCTCTGGACGGGCAATGCGTGCCCTTCTTCTTGTCTCTCGACCATGATCGCGGCGCTGACCACCTGAGTGGTAGTGGCAACGTAGATCAAGAGGGCTTCTCCGGCAGCGGGGGGCACCAGGATGGGCGCGCTTGTAAGGAGCGTCTTTAAGTTCCTAAGGGCTTCCTCGGCCTCGGGGGTCCAAGTGAAGCGCTCGGTCTTCCTCAAGAGGCGGTACAGGGGTAGGCCTCTTTCGCCGAGGCGCGAGATGAAGCGGCTCAGAGCCGCAAGGCATCCCATAACCCTCTGTACTCCTTTCAAGTCCTTGATAGGCCCCATGTTGGTGATGGCCGCGATTTTCTCCGGGTTGGCCTTGATGCCCCGCTCGGAGACGATGAACCCCAGGAGCATGCCTCGGGGGACTCCGAAGACACACTTCTCGGGATTGAGTTTTACGCCTTTCGCCTTGAGACACTTGAATGTCGTTTCAAGGTCAGAGAGGAGGTCGAAGGCTTTCCTCGTCTTGACTACGATGCCATCGACGTAAGCCTCGACCGTTCGGCCAATGTGCTGTCCGAACACGTGGTTCATGCACCTTTGGTATGTCGCACCCACATTCCTCAAACCAAATGTCATAGTAATGTAGCAGTACATGCCAAAAGGTGTGATGAAAGAAGTCGCGAGCTGGTCGGACTCTTTCATCCTAATTTGGTGATACCCTGAGTAGGCATCGAGGAACGACAGGGTTTCGCACCCAGCAGTGGAATCCACGATTTGATCGATGCGAGGCAGGGGGTAGGGAACTTTCGGACATGCTTTGTTTAAACCAGTGTAGTCTACACACATCCGCCATTTCCCTCCTTTCTTTTTCACAAGCACAGGGTTGGCTAGCCATTTGGGATGGAATACCTCTTTGATGAACCCGGCAGCCATCAGCTTATGGATCTCCTCGCCTATGGCTCTGCGCTTTTCTTCGTCGAATTGGCGCAGAGGCTACTTCATGGGTCGGGCTCCAGCTCGGATATCCAGCAAGTGCTCGGCGACATCCCTCGGTATGCTAGGCATGTCCGAGGGACTCCACACAAAAACTTCAGCGTTTGCGCGGAGAAAGTCGACAAGCACTGCTTCCTATTTGGGGTCGAGCTCGGAGCCGATCTGGATCTGCTTGGAGGTGTCGTTGCTGGGGTCGAGAGGGACGGACTCAACCGCCTCTGCTGGTTCGAAGTTGCCGGCGTGGCGCTTCGCATCTGGCGCCTCCTTGGGGAGGCTCTCCAGGTCGGCGATGAGGGCCTCGGATTCGGTGAGGGCCTCGGCGTACTCCACGCACTCCACGTCGCATTCGTACGCGTGTTGGTACGTGGGGCCGACGGTGATGACCCCGTTGGGGCCCAGCATCTTGAGCTTGAGGTAGGCGTAGTTGGGAACGGCCATGAACTTGGCATAGCATGGTCTCCCCAGCACTGCGTGGTAGGTTCCTCGGAACCCAACCACCTCGAACGTGAGGGTTTCCTTTCGGAAGTTGGAGGGAGTTGTCCAAGGGGCTGGACGGGCTTCCCGGGAATGATCCCGTGAAAGGGCGCCGCATCGGCCAGGATCGAGGACAGATCGATCTGTAGGGGCCTAAGGGTGTCGACGTAGATGATGTTGAGGCTGCTGCCTCCGTCCATGAGGACCTTGGTAAGCCTGACGTTGCCGACGACAGGATCAACAACGAGCGGGTACTTCCTCGGGCTCGGCACACGGTCGGGGTGGTCGCCTTGGTCGAAGGGGATGGGCTTGTCGGACCAGTCTAGGTAGACTGGTGCCGCCACCTTCACCGAACAGACCTCCCAGCGCTCTTGCTTGCGGTGCCGAGCCGAGGCGTTCGCCACTTGCCCACCGTAGATCATGAAGTAGTCATGGACCTCGGGGAACTCCTCTGCCTTGTGACCCTCCTTCTTGTCGTTGTCGGGGGCTCTGCCCCCTTCCGCTGGGGGCCCGGCTTTGTGGAAGTAGCGCCGAAGCATGACCCACTCCTCAAGGGTGTGCTTGACGGGACCCTGATGATAGGGGCATGACTCCTTGAGCATCTTGTCGAACAGGTTGGCGCCTCCGGGAGGCTTTCGAGGGTTCCTGTGCTCGGCGGCGGTGACAAGGTCTGCGTCGGCGGCGTCGCGTTTCGTTTGCGACTTCTTCTTGCCCTTCTTCTTCGTGCCACGCTGAGCGGACGCCTCGGGGACGTCTTCCGGCTGGCGCCCCTGAGGCTACTTGTCCTTCCAGAAGATGGCTTCGACCGCCTCCTGACCAGAGGCGAACTTGGTGGCGATGTCCATCAGCTCGCTCACCCTGGTGGGAGTCTTGCGACCCAGCTTGCTCACCAGGTCGCGGCAAGTGGTGTCGGCGAGGAACGCGCCGATGACATCCGAGTCGGTGATGTTGGGCAGCTCGGTGCGCTGCTTCGAAAATCGCCGGATGTAGTCCCGCAGGGATTCTCCCGGCTGCTGGCGGCAGCTTCAGAGATCCCGGAGTTCCCAGGGCGCACGTTTGTGCCCTAGAAGTTGCCGGCGAAGGCTTTGACCAGGTCGTCCTAGTTGGAGATCTGCGCAGGAGGCAGATGCTCCAGCCAGGCTCGAGCAGCGTTGGAGAGGAACAGGGGGAGGTTGCGGATGATGAGGTTATCATCGTCCGTTCCACCCAGCTGGCAGGCTAGCCAGTAGTCCGCGAGCCACAGTTCCGGCCTTGTCTCCCCCGAGTACTTGGTGATGGTAGTCGAGATTCGGAACCGGGTCGGGAACGGCGCCCGTCGTATGGCCCGGCTGAAAGCTTGCGGACCGGGTGGTTCGGGCGAGGGGCTCCGATCCTCCTCACTGTCGTAGCGTCCCCCACGCCTGGGGTGGTAGCCTCGGTGCACCTTCTCGTCGAGGCGGGCTCAACGGTCGTGGCGGTGGTGCTCGTTGCTGAGGTGACCCGGGGCCACAGGCGCTGTGTCCCGCGTGCGCCCGGTGTGGACCGAGGCTTCCCGCATGAATCGGGAAGTCGCGGCGCGATGCTCCGGGGGGTATCCCTGCCTTCGGGAGGCAGAGCTTTCGGCCCGTTGGACCGCGGCATCCTCCAGGAGATTCTTGAGCTCTCCCTGGATACGCCGCCCCTCGGTGGTGGATGGTTCCGGCATCGCTCGGAGTAGTATTGCTGCTGCAGCCAGGTTCTGGCCGACCCCACTGGAAGCCGGGGGCACCCTTGCCCTAGCATTGTTGACGATGCGGTGCTGGACGTCCTGGGCCAGATGACGCGCTTCTCTAGCTGGTGCTCGGCCTGCCCGCTCCTGCCCGATGTTCTGCCGGAGCTACACAAGTTGCCCTACTTCCTCGTCGAGCCTGGTCTGCATCTCACGGATTTGCTCGAGCTGTGCGTCCTGACCCCCTGCAGGGACTGGGACCACAGCTAGCTCCCGAAGGATGTCAACGTGAGGCGCATGCCTAGGGGGATTGTCGTTCTCCGGCATACCAAGGTGGTTGCCTTCGTCGAGACCCCCTAGATCGACGTGGAAACATTCGCGACTTGGGCCACAGTCCTCGTCGCCGAGGCTGTGGCCACCATCGGAGCAATCAGAGAGGCAGTAGTCGCATGCGGTCATGAAGTCCCGCATGGCACTGGGGTTATCGAGCCCGGAGAAATCCCAACCAGAGTCGGGCTCGTCGTCTTCCTCGGAACCCGGGGGCCCGTAGGTCGAGACGGCCGTCAATCTGTCCCAGGTTAACCACATATGGTACCCCGGAAGGTTTGGATACGCCTTTATGAAAGCGTCCACCGAAGCGGGGTTGCTTGGTGGGTCGAAGCTGAATCTAAAAGGCATTGGATGGGAAACAGACGGTACCTCTTGATCGATGGATGGTGACGAAGTCGCGTCGGGGACGGACTGCACCGTTATCTCAGGTACGAGGCTAACGCCCAGCAAGTCCTTCGCGAGTGCGCTGGCATCGTCCGTCTGCTTGGGGTTGGCGTGTTGCGGGGAAACGACGCTCATCTTCATCTCAGACGCGAGGTCAACACCCGACGTGTCCCCCGCTGGGGCGCCGGCACCGTCGACTCGCTCGACAGCCGACGAGGCACCGCCTCCTGCTTGGCCATGGTTGCCCCGCCTCCTCCTCTGTCGGCGGGGAAGGTGACGGGGCTGACCCGGATGCTATTCTTCCACCACGCGGGAAAGACGTCATCGATTCCGCCGCCGGCGGGCGGGCCGACGGCCGCCATTGTCGTTGTCGCGCGGCGGAGGAAGGAGTATCATGTCGTAGCTGCCGTCGAGGGACATGAACTCAAGACTCCCGAAATGGAGAATCGTCCCGAGTTCGAGGGGTTGCTGGAGGCTACCCATCTGGAGCTTGACGGGAAGCTGCTCGTCAACACGCAGCAGGCCCCTACCTGGCGCGCCAACTATTGGCGTTTCGACCCCGGGGGGTCCCTGGACCAACGAGTAAATTATCGCTGCGTGTCCCAGCCCAGATGGGTCGGCACGAGACGGAACACAAGGGGGGAAAATAGTAAGGGGTACCGCGGCCTCGTGTTGTCCTGCGCCCAGGGCGGATGCGCTTGCAGTAGGGGGTTACAAGCGTTCGCGAGGGAGAAAGAGAGAGAGCCTGTGCGTCAGCCCATCCTCCCGCACGGCCACCTCCTTCGTACGAGGGCCCTGGACCTTCCTTTTATAGACGTAAGGAGAGGGTCCAGGTGTACAACGAGGGGTGTAGCAGTGTGCTAACGTGTCTAGCAGAGGGGAGCCAGAGCCCCATGTACATGCCGACGTGGCTGTCGGAGAGGTGTTGGAGCCCTGTTCATGTGGCGTCGTGGCCGTCGGAGGAGCGCTTGAGCCCTGTAGAAGTACAGCTGTCGGGGCTGTTAGATCCTTGCTGACGTATCCTTGCTTCCGTAGGGGGCTGAGAACCGTCGTCGTCATGGAGCACGCGGGGTGCCATCATTACTTGTTTTACCGGGGCGAGCCAGATGGGACGCCGGTCTTGTTCCCCGTAGCCTGAGCTAGCTAGGGGTAGGGTAATGATGTACCCCCCTGCGACGGGGTCGGTCCGAGCCCAAGGTCGGGCGAGGCAGTGGCTCCTCCGAGGTCGAGGCTGAGTCCGAGCCTGGGGGTCGGGCGAGGTGGAGACTGTCTTCCGGAGTCGAGGTTGAGTCCGAGCCCTAGGGTCGGGCGAGGCAGAGACCGTCCTCCGGAGTCGAGGTTGAGTCCGAGCCCTGGGGTCGGGCAAGGCGGAGACCGTCGTCCAGAGTCGAGGTTGAGTCCGAGCCCTGGGGTCGGGCGAGGCGGAGACCGTCGTCCGAGGTCAAGGTTGAGTCCGAGCCCTGGGGTCGGGCGAGGCGGAGACCGTCGACCGAGGTCGAGGTTGAGTCCGAGCCCCGGGGTCGGGCAAGGCGGAGTCTGTCTTTCGAGGTCGAGGTGGAGTCCGAGCCCTGGGGTCAGGCGAGGCAGAGTCCGTCTTCCGAGGTCGAGGTGGAGTCCGAGCCCTGGGGTCGGGCGAGGCGGAGATTCCTATGGCGCCTGAGCCTGGACTTGGCTGCTGTCAGCCTCACCCTGGCAGGTGGCACAGCAGTCGGAGCAGCGCAGGTGGCGTTGTTTTCCTGTCAGGTCAGTCAGTGGAGGGGCGAAGTGACTGCGGTCACTTCGGCCTTGTCGACTGGAGAGCGTGCGTCAGGATAAGGTGTCAGGCGATCCTTGCATTGAATGCTCCTGCGATACGGTCGGTTGGCATGGCAATCTGGCCAAGGTTGCTTCTCCGTGAAGCCTTCCCGAGCTAGGCCTCGGGCGAGTCGAAGGTGCGCCCATCGCTTGAGGAGACCCTCGGGCGAGGCGTGAATCTGCCTTGGTCTGCCCGAGGCTTGGCTCGGGCGAGGCGAGATCATGTCCCTTGAGTGGATGGAGCCTTGACCGGAATTGCGCCCATCAGGCCTTTGCAGCTTTGTGCTGATGGGGGTTACCAGCTGAGATTAGGAGTCTTGGGGGTACCTCTAATTACGGTCCCCGACAAGAACCCACACCTAGATAAGGGTTGTAGTGCAAAGT
Source organism: Zea luxurians (assembly GCA_029449295.1). Taxonomy (NCBI): domain Eukaryota; kingdom Viridiplantae; phylum Streptophyta; class Magnoliopsida; order Poales; family Poaceae; genus Zea; species Zea luxurians. Next base: position 95,044,690 of record JAOPSE010000015.1, on the reverse strand, counting down.
AACCCCTCTGCCCCAACTTTTGTTATTTTTTGTCCAGGACATTTTCTGTTTATTTTTTACCTCAAATTTATTGGACAGACTTCAGAGACCAATATTCACCCACTGTAATTTTTACAAGATTTTTTGGAAATTTTGAAATCACTATTGTAGTTCAAACCACCTTAGGAGCATAAAAAGACAATAAAAAGAGGAATTAGTAGTGGAGATTTATGTTGCCCTAACCAAAACAACGAAACCCTTGAATACCTGATAGAACCTTTAAAGGGCAATCCAAATCTTAATCCACTATGTTTACCTCTAAGCAAAACCTCAAACCTAAATTGATAAGCATAAACCTCAAGGGCTTCTTATAACAAAGAAACCCTAAGTTATCAACTAACTTAGTTTTTCTTCACTAAGCATAATGATTACTAAATCCTGCATAATCATAGCATACATATTTCTTATTCATTGCATTCGATAGATTGCAACCTCGCTGACGGAGAGTACATCCTTGTGCCAGAGCAAGGAGTTGCTCAGGAGGTAGCCCCGGATCCAGCACCAGAGCCTGCCATCGAGGATCTGCCTGCCCCAGCTTTAGAAGGCAAGCCTCGGTTTTATGCATAACCTATTCTATATGCCATTTTACTGCACTTAATGTTTGTAGGCTTGTATTGTGCACTTAAGTGTAGGAGTTGTTTGGAACCTTAGTTCATGACTCGGGATACCTTTGAGATGGATACTAGTATGCTAGGTCGAGTAGCTGCTTTACTAATTAGGGATCTCAGTAGAAGTCGAGTGATTTTTCTAGCACTCGTGCGAGGTCAGGAATTGGTTGTATCCACTTTGATAACAGAATGATGATGGTCTATGGACTCGGGTCCATGGGGATTGCAATGTCTACGAGACGAAATTGGAATAAGGATTAACGTGCAGATACATGTGTCAAGTGTTTGAACGTACTAAACACATGCCGAGAAATATGGTAAATCGGTAAGCCTAGTACCTGATTGAACCTGGCAGCAGATTGCCCTCCTCACACGACCTGAGACGTGGTCTCCCATTTCGGTTATGGTGGGTACAAGTGCGGTCACTGCACGACGGCAGTCGGGGTCAGTGAGGCATTGTACGCCAAGGTGGTGAGCCCCTCTCTGCTGACGGGGAATCGATGGGGACGGTCGATGTGTGTGGGGACGGGGTGCCTCGCCACGTCATGTGTTTAGGTTTACCTTGCAAGGATAAAAACTCGATTCGAATCGTCTGCTTCTCGCAGCTAATGAGATTGCTTGATCCATTGTACTGCATTGAGTAACAAGTGAAAATGTGATGATTTGGCAAAAGATGTTGATTGCTAAATTGCTTGATACCATGAATGAGTAGATAGTACACCTTTATTCTTAAGAGAGTCACACTAAAACTTGAAAAGGCTAAAACTTGATTTTTAGACTCAGCTAGTGCTTTTGGCAACCAAACCCCTCAGCCAAACAGCTACATGTCTAGAGGTAGAGGAGTAGACTCCTCACACTGGGTAAGTCTAGCTGAGTATTAGTATACTCAGCCTTGCTTGTGGCATAATTTTACAGGTTCTCTGGAGGACATGGTTGCTAGAGTGACTTGGTCATCCATCTTGCCACCGGGTTGGACAGTCGAGTGGGACCCTACCTCGGCCGAGGAGGAGCTTGAGGAGTGATGGGATAGGCTTCCCCATCCCTCCATTTATCGTTAGTTTTATTCCGCTGCATTCTGAACAATGATCTCCACTTTTGCTAAAACTCCGATGTTGATGTAATAATTTAATACTCCTTAATGTATGGTTTTATGTTTTATTGTATTTGCTCTGTGCCTCACCATCGAGTGAGTACATGGTACTTGATCCTGTTAGTGGCCTCGTCGGACTAGATCCGAGGGACTGACGTGTTATTCCTATTTAAGTGTGGTCTAGCCTCTAAGGTGGGACTTAGGCACTTAAGTTGGAATAGTTCGGGCGGTTCCGCCATAGCTGGTATTGAAGCTCGTACCACCACAGAGGAATCAATAAACTATAAATACCATCCTTTTTCAAAGTAAAACTTGATAGAAACAAATGTTGGATAGATCGTAGGACGATTAGGATAGACCTAGGACGTGAAGCCTTAGGATGATAGAGGGGTAACTAGGTGGCTATTTGAGTAAGCCCTACAGGCTACAATAAGGGATGGGAATTTTTTCCTATTCCCTCTAAGTTGAAGTAAGGTCATTTTAGGACGAACATGCATGCATCCTTACCTAAACTGTTAATAATTAAGTAAGAACTCTAATAAATGATGATGACAGACTAAGTACACTCCGTAACATTTTTAGCCAGAGAGAGGCCGAGTTTTGACCCCCCCTTATTTTATACTTCTTTTTCTTTTTCACTTACGCTTAACCTTACACAGATGACTTCTCATGGATCCTCGGACAAAGGGAACGCACAGTCCCACACGGACGGACTTGCACGAGAGGGTTTTCCCCGTATCTTGTGGGAGGTGCTTCAGGGAGCCGGTTACACGATGCCTCCCCAGTACGCGGTGTAGCTGTTTGAGAAGCATCGAGTGCCCCACTGTAGGGTGAGGATGATCCTGGAGCCTCATCCCTTACAGCCGGGCTGGCGTTCGTTGGACTCCAAGTCTTTCGGATACCGGGCTGAAGACACCATCGAGGCCATTGCCCTCCATGGATTGACGACCTTCTATGGTTTTCACCCCTTGGAGCTGTCTACTCATCCCATTGGCTTGTTCCCCGCTGACAATGAGGATGACCCAATGTGGAAAGATCGAGTGGAGCATGCCAAGGACATATGGCTCTTTACCCAGGGCAGACCGCTCACTTGACAGTGCGATGCATGAATGCTCTGTATCGTCTGCAGGTGATGCGAGGAGAGGCAATGTCTCAACTAATGGCATTGTTGGAGGCTACTAAGATCACTTTGGATAACAGAGAGGAACTTGTGGTAGATCTGTCCATAGAATTGGTGGAGAAGGACTTGCAGGTGGAACAGATGTCCAATGAGATCCAGGAGCTCGAGGAGCTAGTGGGGACCAGGGAGAACACCATTGAGGTTCTCGAGGATCATCTCATCAACACTCAGCAGTAACTTGCGGAGGCTAACCAACATTTGGATATGCACCACCAGGAGATCCAGGACATGGAGGCCAACGAGGAGGTTGACATCGAGGGAGGAGAGGAGCCGAAGCCCGCATCTAGTCTGGACACTGCTGGCTTAGGGAGACCACTCCCCTGAGTCGAGCGTTGCCTTGTTTGCTCACTAGGTGGCGGAGATAGAATTAGAAGTGGGTAGGAAGAACTCCTCGGAGCTAGCTTAGCTTTTGCACCCTTGGGGTACTAGGCTAGACAGAGTTGAGTCTTTTGGGTCACTGATGTAATCTTAGCAAACTCTTTTGGGAGTATGGATGATGAATGATGTCAGTTTTAATTTATGAAGGAAAGTTTTATGCCATGTGGAATCTTTTTATGATTTATGCAAGAAAATAGTGGTTTTACCCTTGCAAATCTTTCACCGCGTATGAACCTTGACATCGGAAATGTGATATTGAGAGCATTCTTGATTTTTCAGATGGCAGGAAGAACGCGTCGTGGACAGAATGAACGCATTCCTTCGCCACCGCCTCCTACTCTGCAAGAGCTGATGGATCAATAGAATGAGATCTTGTGACAGTTGGCTCAGCGTCAGCCGCCACCTCAGCATTATGGTGGTGGTGATCATCAGCGTCACCCAGCGACAGCCACTTATCAGGAGTTCCTCAGTACCCAGCCACCGTTGTTCACCAGGGCAGAGGATCCACTTGATGCTGATGTATGGCTGAGGGTAGTGGAATCCAAATTCCCACTACTAAATGGAGTTTGTTCAGAGGTGACTAAGGTCAGGTTCGCCACCTAGTAGCTTCGTGGACCCGCGCGGACATGGTGGGACCACTTCCTTGCTATGCAGCCAGTTGACCATGAGGTGGAATGGAGAGAGTTCAAGGCAGCTTTTAGGGCGCATCATATACCAGCCGGCATTATGGACCGCAAGCTAAATGAGTTTCTGGCACTCACTTTGGGGAACCGGACAGTGTTACAGTATGCTCAGGCCTTCAATGACCTGTGCTAGTATGCCAGATACCATGGAGACACTGATGAGAAGAAAAGGGACAGATTCAGGAGGGGGCTCAACACTAAGCTCCACGACCGTCTCAACACCGTCAGGGCCAACAGTTACAATGAAATGGTCAACATGGCCATTTCTCAGGAGGACTGCATCACGGCCCGTCAAGCAGAAAAGAAGAGGAAGACCCCTGTGGCAGGATCATCAGCTCAGCCACAGCGCTTCAGGATTGTATCTGTCACTCAGAACCGAGGACCTCAGCAGCAGCAAGGACGTTGGGTGATCCGACCACAGCAGCAGCAGCAGGCACCCAACCGCTCTCAGCCCCCAGTTCAGAGGAACAATAATTAGCCACAGCAGCAGCAGTACCATCAGGCCAATGACAACAGGTGTTTCACTTATGGTAACACCGGACATTATGCTAAGAATTGCCCCAGGAACCAGCAGAGGCAGGGACAAAATTCCAACCAGAATCAAGGCAAGAGGCAGAAGGTGCAAGTGAGGCAAGGCAGGCTGAACTTCACCACCATGGCTGACATTCCGGAGGGAGCACCCGTCATGCATGACTGGTATCTTTTCAGTTTTGAATTATCCTGCAATTATTCTTTTTGATTCTGGTGCATCACACAGTTTTATCAGTATCAAATTTAGTGCCAAGTGCCAGTTACCTTTTCACCACACCAATAGGGGAATTACGATTTCAACACCAGGAGACAGGGTTGCCACCTATCAAATCAACAGGCAGGTGCCTATAAAATTTGGTAGTCTTGTGATTAGAACCACCCTTCTCATCTTAGGGTTGGATAGTGTGGACATTATATTGGGAACTGATTGGTTATCCAGGCATCAGGCAGTACTTGATATTGCAGCAAGGGCCATTGAGATTCACTCCCCTACTTGTGGTGAAACCACATTATATTTGCTCGATCAGGGTTGTACCCGCTCTGTGCATTCACCATGATAGAATCACCGGTTGAGAGAATCCCCGTAATCTGTGACTACCCAGATGTTTTTCCTGATGAATTGCCAGGGATGCCACCCGATAGGGACATAGAGTTCGCGATTGAATTACAACCTGGGACTGCACCTATATCCAAAAAACCCTATAGGATGCCTCCAGCCGAGTTGGTAGAATTGAAAAGTAGTTGCAAGAATTGTTGGACAAGGGGTTCATTCGCCCAAGTACTTCACCATGGGGATGTCCAGCCTTATTTGTGAAGAAGAAGGATGAGAGTCTGAGATTGTGTGTCGATTACCACCCTCTCAATGCGGTGACTATCAAGAACAAATACCCATTGCCCCGCATTGATGTATTGTTTGATCAGTTGGTGGGAGCCAAAGTATTCTCCAAGATAGACCTTCGCTCTGGCTATCATCAGATTAAGATCAGGGCCAGTGATATTTGGAAGACGGCTTTCTCTACTAGATATGGGCTTTATGAGTACTTTGTAATGTCTTTTGGGCTGACCAATGCCCCGGCTTATTTCATGTATTTGATGAACTCGGTATTCATGCCAGAGTTGGACAAATTTGTGGTGGTTTTCATTGATGATATTCTGGTCTATTCTAAGAATGAAGACGAGCATACTAAGCATCTACACATCGTGCTTCAGCGACTGCGCGATCATCGTCTATATGCTAAGTGGTCCAAATGTGATTTCTGGCTAAGGGAAATTAAATTTTTGGGTCACACAATTTCTCAGGATGGGATATCAGTTGATCCTGAGAAGGTACAAGAAGTGATGAATTGGAAGCCTCCTACTACAGTAAGGCAGATTCGGAGTTTTCTAGGATTGGCAGGATATTACCGACGATTTATTCCAGATTTCTCCAGGATTGCCAAGCCAATGACTGAATTGTTGAAGAAAGGAGTAAAGTACGAATGGAGTCAGAAATGTGAGGATGCCTTTCATACACTAAGGCAGCATTTGACAACAGCACCCGTGCTAGCTCAGCCTGATAACACCAAACCCTTTGAGGTTTATTGCGATGCTTCCGGTACTGGATTGGGATGTGTCTTGTTGCAAGACAACAGAGTCATTGCTTATGCCTCCCGAGCACTCAAACCCCATGAGCAGAACTACCCCACACATGATCTGGAGTTAGCAGCTGTAGTTCATGCTCTCAAGATTTGGAGACATTACTTGATGGGAGCTCACTATAATATTTACATTAATCATAAGAATCTCAAATATATCTTCACCCAGGCTGATCTTAATATGAGGCAGAGAAGATGGTTAGAACTAATCAAGGACTATGATTTGGAGGTGCATTACCATCCTGGCAAAGCCAATGTTGTGGCAGATGCCTTAAGCAGGAAAGCCCAGTGCATTTGTATGAATATGGATGCAAGGATCACCACCCTATGTGATGAGTTGTGCAAGCTGAACATAGAAGTCGTTTCCTCCGGTGCTTTAAGTTATATTTCAGTGGAGCCCACCTTACATGAGCAAATAGTCATGGCACAGATTGGTGACAAGGGTGTTCAAGTTATTAAGGAAATGATCGAACAGAAGGCGGAAAAATACAAATGCTTCCGTCAGGACAGCAAAGGGATTCTATGGTTTGGAGACCGATTGGTTGTTCCCAAGAACCCCGAGCTCAGAAAGAAAATATTGGATGAAGCTCACCTTTCAAAATTCTCCATGCACCCCAGCAGTAACAAGATGTATCATGACCTCAGATCTTTGTACTAGTGGACCAGAATGAAGAGGGAAATTGCTAAGTATGTATCTGAATGCGACACTTGCCAAAGAGTCAAGGCCAGCCATCTGAAGGTAGCAGGCACCTTACAGCCCCTTCCCATACCATCTTGGAAATGGGAGGATATTTGCATGGATTTTATCGTGGGATTGCCCAATACCTCCCGACACCATGATTCTATTTGGGTCATCGTGGATAGGTTGACCAAGACGACTCATTTCTTGCTAGTGCATACCACCCACAAGGCAGAGAAGTATGCAAAAATCTATATTGATCAAATAGTGCGTTTGCATGGAATTCCGAAGACCATTGTGTCTGACAGAGGAGCACTGTTTGTGGCATGCTTTTGGGAGCATGATGTGTCACGATGCCCAATCTTCACGACGTAGAATCAATCTTCAGATAACTAGCTTCAAAGAAGCCAAGATAACTTGCTGCAAGCAGCGATAACTAGTGCAACCTGACAAATAAAACTCGAAGCCAACCACCGTCTTTAACCGGCAGCCTGAATCGAGGATTCGCCCAACCACACTCTCAAAGAACCAACCAACACAGCCTACAATCAATCGAGGAGACCTCGAAGGGAGTAGGAGCACCAATTAGGAGCAGATGAAGTCGCCGCTTCTGCAATCCCGTGAAGGAATTCACAAGAGCAAAGGGGTAGAGATCACTCTCAATATTTGTTAGCACACAGCTGAACAAAGGGGTTCTATTTTAGATTATCATAAGTTGCCTTACATCATAGACATAGGGGGGTATTTATACTAGTAACAACCAGCCTTAGCGAGGTATAAACACAAAACAAAAGTATTTTCACGAGCTAATGTGAAGGAGCCTCTTCGGGAGATCTGCAGAACTGATTTCTGTGTGGCCGTTTGACTTCTGCGCAGCCTTCAGTATTTTGACAATAACTTCTTCTAGGAATCTTCAAATGACGTGGGGCTGGATGCGTTGGAAAGCTGACTTGATAAGCTTTCTCACCATATATAGCATGCTTAATGAAACTTCGTAGAATGATGCAGTTTAATACGAAAACTTGGTCATCAAGCTGACTGTTGACCTTCTGACCAGTCGGCACTAAAGTAGGTTGGCTGCCTTTCTGGTAGATGTGGTTATGTCGACTTTAGAAGCATTGGAAACTAGACTTCAAGAGCTTTCCAAAAAGTACTTATGGGCCTTCATAGCTTTTGGGAATCAAAAGATATGACTGTTTCTTCTGGATGGTTCTGTTGCGCTAGACTGACTCGGATATAGCTCTTCTTGCTGATTCGCCCTTGATATGTTTTGTCCTTCCTCTTTGGTGAACCTAAGTAATATCAACATACACGACTTAGGTAGCATAAAATTCTCATTAGTGTTTAAATTAAATTCATAAAGTAGCGCGTGCACCTCTTGCTGTAGCTTCTTAGCTCGGCTACGTGTAATTGGTCCATCAAAGACTTGGGTTGGTGATGATGTTGATTGTTCTTGAGTTGATGTAGTATGATTTGGGGGTTGTAATGTGTTGCTTAATGGCGTGGTCATATCATCCTCCTCCTCTTGAAAAGGAGTCGTCCTCGACTCTAAAGTGTCTTCACTTGTATATGGTAAGAGGTCAGCAACATTGAACGTGTTGCTCACGCCATAGCTTGGTGGAAGATCTATCTTGTATGCATTATCATTGATCTTGGCAAGAACACGAAATGGACCATCCCCTCGTGGCATCAATTTGGATTTGCGCTGATCAGGAAAACGCTCCTTAAGCAAGTGAATCCAGACCAAGTCCCCCGGTTCAAATAACACTTTCTTCCTATGCTGGTTCATACTGGCAGCCTTGCGCACTGCTTTGAGCTCAATTGCTTCCTTGGTCTTCTCATGTATCTTTTTTATATATGCAGCACGCTTGGAAGCTTCCATATTGGTTCTTTCCTGCAATGGAAGGGGCAACAAATCTATGGGAGCAATAGGTTTGAACCCATATACAATTTCGAAGGGGCATAAATTAGTTGTAGAATGTACTGCCCTGTTATAAGCAAACTCCACGTGTGGCAAACATTCCTCCCAATTCTTCAAGTTCTTCTTTACCATTGTTCGCAGCAGCATTGACAATGTACGATTCACCACTTCAGTTTGGCCATCAGTTTGGGGGTGGCATGTGGTGGAGAACAAAAGTTTAGTCCCAAGCTTTGCCCACAATGTCTTCCAAAAATAGCTCACAAACTTCACATCACGGTCAGATACGATGGTCTTGGGCACTCCATGTAGTCTCACGATTTCTCTGAAAAACAAATTAGCAACATGTGAAGCATTGTCGCTCTTGTTGCATGGAATAAAATGAGCCATTTTTGAAAATCTATCAACCACAACAAAAATAGAATCTCTCTTTTTTCGAGTCATCGGCAGTCCTAAAACAAAATCCATGCTTATGTCTTCCCAAGGAATTTTAGGAGCGGGTAAAGGAGTTATAAACCATGAGGGTTCAATTTTGACTTAGCTTTGTGACAGGTGACACAACGTTCCACAAATCTGATGACGTCTCTCCTCATCTTTGGCCAATAGAAATGATCACTGAGCATTTCATAAGTCTTCTTTTGTCCAAAATGACCTGTTAGACCGCCTCCATGTGACTCCTGCAATAAAAGCAATCTAACCGAAGAATTTGGTACACAAAGTTTGTTAGCTCTAAACAAAAATCCATCATGTATATGATATTTTTCCCAACCTTTTCCATCTTTACAATGATTGTATGGTTCTGAAAATTTAGGATCATCATTATACATTTCTTTCAAATTTTCAAGACCCAAAACTTTTACCTCTAGTTGATTCAACAACACATTCCTTCGAGACAAGGCATCAGCGACCACATTGTCCTTACCTTTCTTATATTTCACAATGTATGGAAATGTTTCGATAAACTCAACCCATTTGGCATGGCGACGGTTCAGTTTGGCTTGCCCTTTCAAATACTTCAAAGCTTCATGATCAGAATGAATAACAAACTCTTTTGGCCATAAGTAGTGCTGCCATGTTTCAAGCGCTCGGACCAAAGCATACAATTCTTTGTCATACACAGAATAATTTAATTGAGCACCTCCCAATTTTTCACTAAAATATGCTATAGGTTTTCCTTGTTGCATTAAAACTCCTCCTATCCCAATCCCACTAGCATCACATTCTACTTCAAAAGTTTTAGTGAAATCAGGAAGAATAAGTACAGGTGCTTCAGTCAAACGTTTCTTCAATTCTTGAAAAGCATCTTCTTGTGAGTTTCCCTATTTAAATTCAACACCTTTCTTTGTCAATTCATTTAAAGGAGAAGCGATAGTACTAAAATCTCGCACAAATCTTCTATAAAACCCAGCAAGACTATGAAAACTTCTTACTTGACTTACATTCGTTGGAGCTGGCCAATCCTTGATGGCTTTCACCTTGGATTCATCCACCTCTATTCCTTTTGCTGAAACAACAAAGCCAAGAAACACAACATGGTCTGTGCAAAAACTGCACTTCTCAAGATTAGCAAATAATTTCTCCTTTCTTAGCTCATCTAAAACTTGTCGAATGTGTTTCACATGTTCATCAAAAGTCTTGCTGTAAATTAGAATATCATCGAAGTAGACAACAACAAATTTTCCAATGAAAGTTCTTAAGACATGGTTCATTAATCTCATAAAGGTACTAGGAGCATTAGTTAACCCAAAGGGCATCACTAACCATTCATACAACCCAAATTTTGTTTTAAATGCAGTCTTCCATTCATCTCCAGTTTTCATTCTTATTTGATGGTATCCACTTCTCAAATCAATTTTAGTAAAAATTGTGGAACCACTTAATTCATCAAGCATATCATCTAGTCGTGGAATAGGATGGCGATAGCGAACGGTAATATTATTTATAGCTCTACAATCAACACACATCCTCCAAGATCCATCTTTCTTAGGTACTAAAATCATAGGAACAGCACAAGGGCTTAAGCTTTCACGAACAAAATCTTTATCAAGAAGTTCTTGTACTTGCCTTTGTATTTCCTTAGTTTCTTCGGGATTGGTTCGATATGGTGGACGGTTAGGAAGTGCAGCCCCTGGAATAAGATCGATTTGATGCTCAATCCCTCGAATTGGAGGTAGTCCAGTCGGTGTTTCTTGTGGAAATACGTCTTCATAGTCCTGCAAAAGATCAGCCACAACACTAGGAAGAGATGTTATGTCGTTAGGAGAAATCAAAACATCTTTGTTCACAAGTACAAAGAGCACTTGATATGGGTTGTTCCTCATTTCTCTCAGCTCAGATTTCGTGGCTAGCATAACTAGATGTTCTCCCTCTTCCTTCTTTTTATCTTTGGAATTTGGCTTGTAGCACTCACTCACCGAATTGTGGATGGCACTCAATTTTCTTTGCTCTTCTCCTCCTTTACTTGTTGTACTAATTTCAGTTTTCTTTTGTAAGTGTTCAGCCATGATTTGTTGAGGGGTCATAGGCTTGAGTACAAACTTTCTCCCTTTCAGATCTAGCGTGTATTGATTTGTTCTTCCACAATGTTGAGAATATCGGTCATATTGCCAAGGTCTTCCTAGCAGCATGTGACACACAGACATGGGTGCAACATCACACTCCACTATGTCAACATACTCTCCAATCTTGAACAGAACTTTCACTTTATAACCAATCTTGATATCTCCCGATTCATTCAGCCATTGGACATGATATGGATGAGGGTGTCGCTGCAACTTCAAACGAAGCTTTTCAACTATCTCACGACTTGCAAGATTATGGCAGCTCCCTCCATCAATGATCACCTTTACTACTTTGTCTTGCACTTTTGCTCGTGTTTGAAAAAGATTATGTCGCTGTCCAATTTCAGCTTCTTTCATTTGAACACTCAAGATTTGTGTAACCACAAGAGTAGTACCATGCTCAAATTCACATCCCGTATGTTCTTCAGATTTATCAATGTCATCTTCATTTCCTGCTTCAGCTTCCTCTTCACTTGCTGATGTATATTCTCCATCATCAGTCACAAGGATCACACGATTATTTGGACACTCCTTTATGACATGACCACGACCTCCACACTTGAAGCACTGAATACCACTACTCTTGGTTGTTGAATCCACTGATGTTGAAGTGGATGTGGCTGGTTTATAACTCGTGTTTGGAGTAGCACCGTTCTTTCCACTAGAATTGCCTTGAATATTGGATCGCAAGCCTCCAGTTGAACCTTTTGTTGCTGAGGATGCAGCAGTAAACCTTGAGATCGATTTGCTTCCTCCAGTCATGGTTTGTGCACCATATGACAAGGGCTTGCTGCTCTTAGCATCTTGTTGCAGCTGGCGTTCAGCTTTGGTGGCTTGATGTACCAAATCAATAAGACTTTGGTACGGCTGAAACTCAACAATACGCTGAATGTTGCGGTGTAACCCAGCCATGAAACGTGTAATGGTTTGCTCTTCGTCTTCATACACATTGGCTCTAATCATGGCCTTCTCCATCTCCTTATAATACTCCTCAACAGAGAAACTTCCTTGCCTCAAATTCTGCAATTTATCAAAAAGATCACACCGATAATGCTTTGGCACAAAACGAATTCTCATTTCTCGCTTCATCTCTTGCCAAGTAACAATAGGGTCCTCTCCATCTTCTTCACGATCACGAAGAAGTTGCTCCCACCAAATCAGAGCATATCCCTCAAACTCAAGAGATGTCATTGCGAGTTTCTTCTCCTCTAAATAATTATGTAGGCGGAAGATTTTCTCCACCTTCAATTCCCATGTGAAATAATCTTCAGGATCAGATCTACCATCAAATTTTGGCATGGTAAACTTAAGTTTCCCAAATCTCTCTTCTTGGTTGACACCTCTATGATGACGACGACCATAGCGATGTTGAGACTGATCATCCCCAAATTCAGATTCTTCATTGTCATTATTTATTCGCTTTCGGCCTCTTCCTCTACCATGTGCAGCACCTTGATTTGTCCTCCCATGTTCACTTGCTCTTCTAGAATAATTTCCTTCACCTTCTTCCCCATCTTCATAATGGTTTCTTACACCGTCGGGGAGTCGACGACGACCTCTGATTTCAGCCATAAGTGTCTGAAGATCTTGTGCCAATAGATCTTGCTTGGCTTCTATGCTTTGTTTGAGCTCATTGAATTGTATTAGGGTGACACATTCTTCAATCTCAACGTTGGGATCCATCTTCCTGCGAAGTTAGTGGCAACAATGCAACAAATATAGGTGGAATATGAAGCTATATAAAATCTCACAACCTCACCACTCTTACCAACCAAAGCTCTTATGAGTTCCCTGTGGGTTGCAAGAAAATGTGTGGTGGTAACAAGAAAGTGGTGGTTAAGCGAATACAAGACCAGAGTACCGATTACGATGGCTTATATATGGAGCTTGGTGGGGATTAATAAACAAGGGATACAATCTGAATTCTAGTTGTTGTTAAGTTAAATAACCATCCAACTAGAAGTTCCCTGCCTAGTGCTGACCACAAGATACGAGTGATGTAAATAGATCAAACACACGCGTAAGAAATTTCAGATTTGATGTAGACAAGGAGTATGATTGGAATGCAAGTGTTGCAATCAGATCCAACCAAAATTTTGCACCAAATGACAATAGCAAACTGGTTGAACAACTTGATAAGATTTTCAGCACTTGTGCACATAAACAAATTGATTGTTCTACTTTTCTTTCACAATCTTGTTCAACACTTTTCTTTTTGGTACTTTTCTTTCTTCTCTTTTTTTTGATACTCTTTTTTATAGAACTAAACATAGATATCTGATATGATATTGCACACTTTATAATACTTAACAAAGAACTCAACCAGCAGCTATAACTTAAATAGGCTCAAAGTTAACGCGAAGCAAATGATGAGGGTTTCAGAATTTTCTTTTTGTGGATATTTTCAGATATATATAAGAGGCTCAAAGGAAACACAAAGGATAGAGTGACCAGCAACTAAACAAAGACTCTAAAGACTGAAACTTAACAAAACTCACTAGAACAACAGATTGAAACAAAGGGCTATGACAAAATATTTTATGGCTTTTTGGTGGATAGGACGAACACAAAATATATGTAGCTAAGGGTAAAGAATCCTACCGTGGCAACTGAGGCTTTGATACCAGATGATGCGTCACGATGCCCGATCTTCACGACGTAGGATCAATCTTCAGATAACTAGCTTCAAAGAAGCCAAGATAACTTGCTGCAAGCAGCGATAACTAGTGCAACCTGACAAATAAAACTCGAAGCCAACCACCGTCTTTAACCGGCAGCCTGAATCGAGGATTCGCCCAACCACACTCTCAAAGAACCAACCAACACAGCCTACAATCAATCGAGGAGACCTCAAAGGGAGTAGGAGCACCAATTGGGAGCAGATGAAGCCGCCGCTTCTGCAATCCCGCGAAGGAATTCACAAGAGCAAAGGGGTAGAGATCACTCTCAATATTTGTTAGCACACAACTGAACAAAGGGGTTCTGTTTTAGATTATCATAAGCTGCCTTACATCATAGACATAGGGGGGTATTTATACTAGTAACAACCAGCCTTAGCGAGGTATAAACACAAAACAAAAGTATTTTCACGAGCTAATGTGAAGGAGCCTCTTCGGGAGATCTGCAGAACTGATTTCTGTGTGGCTGTTTGACTTCTGCGTAGCCTTCAGTATTTTGACAATAACTTCTTCTAGGAATCTTCAAATGACGTGGGGCTGGATGCGTTGGAAAGCTGACTTGATAAGCTTTCTCACCATATATAGCATGCTTAATGAAACTTCGTAGAATGATGCAGTTTAATACGAAAACTTGGTCATCAAGCTGACTGTTGACCTTCTGACCAGTCGGCACTAAAGTAGGTCGGCTGCCTTTCTGGTAGATGTGGTTAAGTCGGCTTTAGAAGCATTGGAAACTAGACTTCAAGAGCTTTCCAAAAAGTACTTATGGGCCTTCATAGCTTTTGGGAATCAAAAGATATGACTGTTTCTTCTGGATGGTTCTGTTGCGCTGGACTGACTCGGATATAGCTCTTCTTGCTGATTCGCCCTTGATATGTTTTGTCCTTCCTCTTTGGTGAACCTAAGTAATATCAACATACACGACTTAGGTAGCATAAAATTCTCATTAGTGTTTAAATGAAATTCATAAAGTAGTGCGTGCACCTCTTGCTGTAGCTTCTTAGCTCGGCTACGTGTAATTGGTCCATCAAAGACTTGGGTTGGTGATGATGTTGATTGTTCTTGAGTTGATGTAGTATGATTTGGGGGTTGTAATGTGTTGCTTAATGGCGTGGTCATATCAGAGCAGCTCCAAGAGTTACTTGGGACCCATGCAATAAGAAGTTCAGCATACCATCCGTAGACTGATGGTCAGACAGAAAGAGTAAATCAAATCCTCGAAGACATGTTGCGAGCCTGTGTGCTACACTATGGAAAAAATTGGGACAAGTGCCTTTCCTTGGCAGAATTTTCATATAAGAACAGCTACCAGTCCAGTCTAAAAATGGCTCCTTTCGAGGCCTTGTATGGGAGAAGGTGTAGGACACCGCTAAATGGTCTCAAGCGGGAGAGAGGGAAATATTTGGACCAGACTTAGTACTTGAAGTAGAGGAAAAGGTCATAGTTATTAAGAAGAACCTAGAAGCTTGTCACACCCGGTTTTAGAAGGCAAACCAAATGCAAACCATGTACGTGCCAGGATCAGCAACTCACGTACACAACAGTTACATAACATGGACATCATCACACAGTGCTCAAATAGTATTAAAAAGGGAAATAATAGTCGATTACATCATATGTCTGAGACATCTACATAGTCTTTACAATAAATCAAAGCGCGGAAAAGAAACGTAGATAAACGCGGCCTTCACAGGCAGCCGACTGGGGGTTTGCCGCTAACCCACACCTAGAACTCGTCGTAGTCTTGGAACTCCTGGAAGTCTCCTTCCACGGCTTCATCTTCTCCTGAGCAGTGGTTGCAATGCAGACAACCTGGGAGGGGGGATTTGGTGTGTAGAGCAAGGGTGAGTACACATCAACATACTCAGCAAGTATCCTGTTTGGCTGTAGTGGACTAGCTTTATGTGGGGTAAGTCAAGCAGTTGCTTTTAGTTGGTCAGATTATTATTACTAGTAGAGAAAGCCAAGTTTTAGAATTAACCCACGTTATTAACCCAAACGTACTCCTTTTCAAACGGAAAGAGTACCACTTACCATTACCAGAGCCAATACCAAGAACCATCAATCTCATTGCCACCTGCAATCCAAACATCTTTGATCAAGTACCACTAATCACTGGAGCTCCCTTGGCCGCTCATAACCGTGAGCACGGCTGATATATCAGTTTTCTAACACTCTGCAGAGGTTATGCACTTTACCCACAAGCCGTGATTTCCCTTTCTTCCCGGAGGTCATGACTCTCCATTGATCACTACCAAGGTGACCCAGCAGGGTATCACTATGTAGCCTTTACAAAGATTCCCCGGGGCTATAGCCGCCCGTTAGGTTTCCTAAATGTACCGCACTCCTCCCCAACGGACAAATCAACCTTGGCAGAGCAAGTCGCATACACCGAGCCCCATTGACGACACAACGGCTAAGCGAACTACACCCCGGTTCCTCTAATTACTCGGCTAAGGGCGTCCCACTCCACCCTCATGGTTGCACTGTTTTCCTGGGCGGTCATCCAACGAACAGGTCCTTACGGAGAGGCACTCGAGAAACCGCTCGAGCCCCCTTGAAGGTCACAAGTATAACATCATAATAAAAGAGGGGAAAACAGCGTATCATTGATAATTCTCATCATGTTCATTGATTAACGTTGAGCAATAGCATAAGACTAAGCAATAATAATCCAACCCAAATAGGTAAACAAGGACATGGATAACAAAAACTAGTAAACCCTTAGGTATAAATGTGAAAAGCGGGAGGTGAATTAAAGAATGTATAGGACAGAGATAGGTCAAGGGACACTTGCCTCCACCAACTGACTGCTGCTCAGGGGCTTCTCCTGCGAGCTCTTCGGGCTCTTCAACCGGATCGTTCTCTATGCGAGCACAAACATACATACATCCACACATTTAATACAAAAGAACAATACACCATACAATAGAATGCAGTAAATAAACAGACGTTCCATGTGGGTTCGCAATTAAGGCTAAGAGAGAAAGAGAAAAAGACAGTCGAGAAACGATCACGTTACATGATTATGAATTAAATTACTCGCTCAATGGAAGGGAATTAATTTGGACACTATGTTTTAGCATAAAGTAAAGTCAAGTTCCACATTTAATTATTATAAACAATTGAAGATGACTGAAAGGGAGTGGTCGCACGTCGAGACGTACGACACGACATTTAGATCGAATTAAGAAGTAGACGACTCGCCGCGCGACAGAGCGCACAACGAGACACTTGCATTAACTATAAAGAGACGTGAAGCATCGCGCGACGAAGCACACGACGACATACGCCAACAGCGCTGAGTTTAAAGTGGAACGTCGCGCGTCTGGACGCGCGACATCGCACCTCAAACAACCTGAAATTAAAATAGATCGTCCCGCGACGAAGCGCGCGACACAACACTTTAATGAATATAAACTAAAAGAATCGTCCCGCGACGAAGCGCGCGGCGCAGCACATTAATAAACACAAATTTAAATTGAATCGTCACGCGACGAAGCGCGCGACGCAACACATTGATAAATACGAACTTGAATTGAATCGTCGCGCGACGAAGCGCGCGACGCAGCACATTAAAAGAATCTGAAATTAGACAAATTCGTCGCGCGACGAAGCGCGCGACGCAGCACGCTAACTAACGGAGTTTGAAATTAGCTACAACCAAAAATAATCACCGCGCGCGTGGGTTTGTGCATGCGGGAACGCGTTAGGGGGTAAACGGGGCTACGCGAGTCGCGCCGGGGACGGGATGCCGCGCGCAGGGGCCGAGCCGCCGCGCCGGGGCAGAGGACCACGTCGGGGGCCGTGCCGGGGGCCGCGCCGGTGGCCGAGCCGCCGCGAGGGAGGGAGCAGGGGCGGGGCGGGCCGCGCCGGAGCCGGGGCGAGCGGGCCGCGTCGCCGCGGGAGGGGCAGGGGCGAGCCGTCGCGCCGCCGGGCAGGGCAGGGGCGGGGCCGCACTGCGCGGGCAGGGGAGGGGCAGGGCCACGCCGCCGCGCGGGGGGGGGCGGGACGAGCGCGCTGCCGTACAGGGAAGGGGAGGGGCAGGGCCGCCGCGCAGGTGCGGGCAGGGGCGAGTCGCGCCGCCGCGGGGGAGCAGGGGCGCGCGCAGGGGAAGAAGAAGGGAGAGGGAGGGAGAGAGAGAAGGGAAGGGGAGGGGAAAAACTCACCTCCAGGGATCCAAATCCCGGTGATCGCCGTCTCCAAGCCCTAGGGCACCACGGGAAGGGGGAGAGAGAGAGGTGAAAGACGGAGAGGGAGGTTACTGCGTGGGAAATCCAAATGATTGAGGGAGAGGAGGAGGGGGCGCATGGGGGTGTGTGGGGCGCCGGGGGCGCACGGGCCGGGCTGGGCTGGGCTGGGTCACATCGCGGATCGAAACCCACGACACGCACGACCATTAAATGGAATTAAATCGCGAACTGAAGTCCGAAGCGGAACGAGACGAACACATGGCATCAGACAAAGAAACGTGTTTCGGCATGATGCAACACCCATGACAACTTAGGTTTTGTTCATACACGACACGGACACCTGTCACTATACTGGTTTGAAATTGGGAGGAAGGAGTGAAACGGGAAGAGAAAAGAGAATAACGCCCGAATTTGGTGAGAGAAAAGAAGAAAAAATTCTACCCCCAAATTCAGGGCGTTACAAACCTATCCCCCTTAAAAGAATCTCGCCCTCGAGATTCAGGGTTGGCTAGCAAAGAGCTCAGGGTATTTAGCCATTAGATCATCTTCGCGCTCCCAGGTTGCTTCTTCCTCAGAGTGATGACTCCATATGACTTTGCACATTCTGATTATCTTCCTTCGGGTGACTCTGTCTGCAGTCTCAAGGATTTGCGCTAGTTTCTCAACGTAGGTCAAGTCCTCATGGACCTCCAGACCTTCCACTGGCAACTGCTCTTCTGGCACACGCAGACACTTCTTCAACTGAGACACATGAAAGACGTCATGCACTGCGGACAAGCCTTCTGGCAAACTGAGCTGATAGGCTGAAAGCTCTCTTGCGGGTTTTGGTGTTTGGATGACAACTCAATTAAAGGACTAACAAGTGTGCCAAGTGTTGAACAGGTGCTTAATGTAAAGCTAACAGGGTTCAACACAAGTGAACAAGTGTGATGGTCCAAGGACTAGATGATGGATAGATAATGGGCATCACAAATAAGATGGACATTGCATAAAGTGAGACTCGGGTACGTAGCTCAGAGACAACTGATCAAGCTAAGGACGGAGGCAAGAAGAGCTTCGAGGTACCAAGTGCACGGGAGAAGGTCAAAGAGGCTGAGGAACCCAAAGCCAAGGGTGAAGAAGGCTTGCAAAGTCAAGGGTGATCGAGTTGAGAACAGCTACGGCACATCAAGGATCACTACATAAGGACGTGACTTACAACCAATGAGGAAATGTCTATAGTTATGTGGTGTAAGTCATAAGGCTCAAGACCAAGCTCTAAGAAATGCACAAGGTCACTAGAAGAAGAAGCAGCATCAAAACCAGAACTGGAAGCAGCCCAAAAGAGCTAAGTTCACCTTGATCTTTAGTTTGGGTTGTTCCTATGTTTGGATACATTCTATATGACCTTTGCAGAGTGTTGGAACTCCGACATATCAATCTAGATCAAGTCAATCTAGCCCAAAAGCGCTCTTGAGGTTTTGGAGTTCCACATTAATATCAAAACGTGCAAAATGCTAAAATTGGGTAAAGCGCAAATATAGGCACGAGGTATGTTTCCAGACCTAATACATTGTTTTTGTGTACTAACATGGTTTGTCTAAGTGCTGGAAACAGGAAGAAAAGAAGAAGAAAATAAAAGGACTGGTATTGGCTATGAGAAGTCAATTTCAGCTCAGTCTGGCACACCGGACTGTCCGGTGGTGCACCGGACAGTGTCCGGTGCGCCAGGCTGAACTCTGGTGAACAGGCCGTTCTCAAGAGAAGTCGGCGACGTTCGGCTATAATTCACCGGACTGTCCGATGGTGCACCGGACTGTCCGGTGAGCCAACGGTCGGCTAGGCCAACGGTCGGCCGCGCAATCCCTGTGTGACGCGTGGCCGAGCCAATGGTCAGATGGAGGCACCGGACTGTCCGGTGTGCACCGGACAGTGTCCGGTGCGCCAACGGCTCCAGGACTGCAACGGTCGACTGCTCCATTTCTGGAAGGAAATCGGGCACCGGACAGTGTCCGGTGGTGCACCGGACTGTCCGGTGCGCCACTCGACTAAAGGCAAGATTTGCCTTCCTGGATTGCTTCCAACGGCTCCTAGGCCCCTTGTGCCTATAAAAGGGACCTCTAGGCGCCTCAATCAATAGAGAAGTGCAGCCAACAAGTGTAGACATCACTCTGATCAATTCTCACTCTCCCTCCTATGTGTAACTCTCTAGTTTGTGTAGAAGGCAAAGTTATAAGCCTTTAGAGAGTGGAGAAGAGCTGCTAAGAGCTAGAGCAAGGTCTTGAGCATATCGTTACTCTGCTAGGGTGCTGTCAAGAAGTTTATAAGCAGCCGGGTTTCTGTTGTAACTACCTCATCATAGTGGAAGGCTCTATCTGTCTGACTGACAGATCTGAGCAAACGGAGGAAGGAGTTGAAACAGACTCTAAGCCCAGGTGTGGCTAACTCCAACGAGGACTAGGCAAGCATTTCAGGCTTAGCCGAACCTCGGGATAAATCCTTGTGTCTGTGTGCTCTGTTCCGTATTGTATTCTGACTCTCTATCTTACTCGCTTTTATATCTGCACTTCACTGCTTACTTGTGGTACTAGATTTCCTTGGAGTGCAGGATATTCTTAAGACAGGAACTTCAATTCCACTGCAACCTACTCGAAGGGTTCTTCACTCCACTGCGATCCTATCTTCGAGTAGAGTAAGATTTAAGTTTTAAGGTGATAATTTTTATTCGCCTATTCACCCCCCCCCCCCTCTAGGCGACATCCAGATCCTGTTCCCGGGCCAAAGGGAACTTTCAATTGGTATCAGAGCTAGGCCTCTCCAGTGTGGGATTAGCCGTCCGGAGATGACGATGTCGTCACAAGAGGTAACTGTAGAACTTCTTTTAGGCGATGGCTCTAATTACAAGTCTTGGTCTGTCTCTATTTATAATGCTTTCATGAGTGTTGATCCTGATTTGAGATAGGTCTTTAGTAGAAGTATTTTTCCCTCTAATGCTAGTAAAAATCCTTCTAATGATGAACTAAGATGTCTATCTCTAAATCACCATGCTTGCAACATCTTAGTTGATTCTCTTTCTAGAGGTGCCTATTTTGCCATCATGAGTAGTGATAGTGACTTATTTGTTGATGCTCATGATCTATGGACTAAACTTAAGTTGAAATTCTTTAAGTCCATATGCACTTCCTCTGCTCCCTTTATTTCTGGTGATACTAACTTGTCCAAGGGAGAAGAACAAGAACGATGGCAACCAAACGATGAATCCACCTCGTCGACAGGTTTGTTCTCCACTAGTAATAAATGTTTTATTGCTAACAATGACGGTGGAGACGAAAGCCATGATGAGGAGGAATATGAGGATGATAGCGAGGATGAATCTTCATCACCACAAGGTGCATTTTCCTGTATTGCTTCCACTAACATTAATGACAGGGAAAATGAGACCGATGATGTGGAAGAAGAGGAGATTCGTTGTTTCTACATCCATCTCAACAAAAAGGACAAAGCGCTCTTGGTTAAGTTGTTGAGAAGGAATAAGGAACAAGGCGAGACGCTTCTCAGGCTAGAGGAGACACTCATCAAAACAAACAACAGCCTGGAGAAGATGACCAAAGAACATGAGGAGCTAAAGTGCTCTCATGATGATTTGGTCCAACGGTATGATTCAATTTTATTTGAGCAAAGAAATAATGATGATGCTTTATCTTGTGTTGCTCAACTTAAAATGGAAAACGCCATGCTTGAGAGGCAAGTAGAAATTCTAAATTTAAAAAAGCTTGCTCTAGGTGAAGAGTATGATATGTTGTCATATTCTCATAATGAACTAGTTGATGACCATATCATGCTTGATATTGCTCATGAAGTAGTAATTACTAGTTTTAACTCATGTGAACCTCATTCTTGCACAAGTACGCATTTGGATAATTTATCACCATGTGCTAACCCCTGTTGTTCAAAAGAAAGCCAATTTTTGAATAAGCATCAAGCTGCAGGGTTACAAAAGAAATTGTGTGGGAACAAGAAGCAAAGACAACTAAGGAGAAGACGCATTGCTCAACCTTCTCAAGATATCCACGGGCGCATGGTGAAGAAGCTTGAGAAGGGAGAAACTGCAGCAAGTGTTAAGCTCCATAAGAAGGATGTTCCTAAAGATGAAGAAATCAACATGAGCTTGGAAAAAGGTAAAGATTCAATTAATCATGTTGTTTGCACTGACCATTTCTCTATGTCATCCAAGGACAAAAAGAGAAAAGGGAAAAGGGGGTGCTTTAAGTGCAATAAGGCAGGACACCTCATTGCGTCGTGTCCATACAATGACAAGGGAGAAGGGATAAGGAGATGCTTCGGATGCAATGACAAGAGCCACACGATCACTTCTTGTCCGCTAATGATGAACCAAGCATGTGCATTCTCCAAGATGACTCTCACCAAGAAAAATGACAAACAGCAAGCGTCATGTCAGGGTGAGCGACGCTTCTGCTACAAGTGTGGTGAGCAGGGTCATCTATCCAAGGTATGTAATAAAGGTGAGGTTCCTAAGCAAGTAAATTTGTCTCAATCTTATTCACTTAGAAGACCCAAATCATACCCATGTGCTAGATCAATCATGAGATCACCTAGGACTAGCATAAATGCTATTTGGGTACCAAAGGCTTTTTTGGATGATCGATATGGACCCATCCCAAGATGGGTACCAAATTGTGCTAACTAGACCATGCAGGTGCCTTGAGATGGACTGGAGACCATGGGAGAGCTTAAGACGGTTATCTCAAACTCTATGCTTAAGCTGTTAATTGTTTTGGTGTTTATTCATTGACCCGAGGTTGAATTATTGTGAGACACTAATCCCATGTTCATCTCAAGTGAAATAAGGTGAATAGGTCCTTAATCATTATTGGTGAATCAAGCGAAGGACCTTGATGAGATTCTGCAACCTGCTCTCCATAGGATGGTACCCCTGTATCTTAAGTACTTTGTTGATAATCAGTACTGCTCTTAAGTCTGATTGTTGTGCTACCTGTCCTTGGAGTAGTTATGCTTTTTGATTACCTGAGTTGGGTACCTTTCAATCAATGATTAATGATTTCCAAGATCGTAACCATGCTTGCTTAATCATGATTGTGTGCTTTAAAAGTTATGTCTCTTGAATCATTTAATGGGTAGTTTTTCATTAGATATATCCACCATGATTAACTCTTTTTGTGTTTGTATCCCTTTGTGAGTTATGATATATGGTTTTAATGATTAACCTATGTGCAAATATGACATTTTGTTTAGTTTATGTTCACACGATTACTCTGGTCTGGTATTGTGTGAATACCAACTCCATGTTGTGTCTTTAATGCACCCTCTTGAGCTATAAGGTGCATGAACAAAAGGAGCCCTCGATTAGTGACAACTGGTGCTCTCATAGCAATTCAGGAAAAGGCAAAGGTATGGAGAATGGAACTATGCAATTTCATTGAATATCTTGAAGTTCCATTGATTGTGATCACAGTTATGGTCTTGCCTCTGAATTGGCAGTATCTTGGCTTAGGTGCTCCATACTTTAAAATGTTGTTTCTTCTGGTGTACCTAAAGAACCTTCTTAATTATGATGTGCTTAGACATTGCGCTTTATAAACATGATCGTGTTGTTTTTCAATTGGTATATGTGGTGCAATGATAGCAAGTATGAAGCATGTCTAGGTTGCGTGTAAATGTTATACTTCTTGAGGCATGCATTGTTGTATTAAATCAACCCTTAATTTGGTATTCAATTGTTATCTCTTTGTGATGAAATTGAGAGTATTCCTTGACCAAGATATGTTGTGATCCCCTCTAGTTCTGAGAAAGCTAGAATGTGCAAAGTGCAAGTTATTCAAATACTTGACGCACAAGTGTAGGGGGAGCACACATAACTTGCGTCTTTTGAGACTAATTGTATCTTGAGCGATCTTGTGTAGTCTCAAGGTGAAAAAGAGAAGATGAGCAAGAAATGGAGCAATTAGGACTAGGGTACCTCTGTAAGTCAAGGAATTGGTATCTTAAGTCATGAGTAATTGCATATTTTTAGATTGCTCATGCTCTATAAAATTTCGTGATACTAGATGCTTATCCTTAAATATCATGGAGCTATGATAATAAATGATCTTGCAATTGGTATCTTTCAATTGGTAGCCATGATAGTTTGCTTCAATTGACATCTTTTGGTAATCACTAGAATAGAAGCTTCATCTTGTGCCACAATACTATAACTTGCTCTAAGCTTGGTGTCTTAGCAACAAGAAAAGGTTAGGATAAAGGATTAGGCACAAGTGTGGAGAAGCTCCCAAGAGACTAATACTTTCAAGAGAGGAAGTACACAACATCTGGGCAAAGGTACAAAGGAAGTACTGATCTTTTGCGTATATGTACCTTAACTTTCCTCCAAATGCTTGTGGTGCATTTGTTGAATGAGTAAGGGGGAGTATTGTTAGTGTGTGTTTACCTACTCAATACCCTGTTGTCCCTTGACATCATTCTATGTTCTTGCTTGAATATGGTTTTGGTGTTTGATGTCAAAGGGGGAGAATTTGTGCATTAAAGCTTATCTCAACCTGAGAGGAAAGCTTATCCTAAGGGATAATGTGTTAGTTGTGTTATTGTGTTATTGATAATTCTTATCATATGCCTTTTGCAGTATTATATGTGTTGCATCATATGGACTAGTGTTTCCGCTGCTATGAATAATGTGTTAGTTGTGTTATTGTGTTATTGATAATTCTTATCATATGCCTTTTGCAGTATTATATGTGTTGCATCATATGGACTAGTGTTTCCGCTGCTATGAATTTATTGTCATCTATAGTGTTTATTCTGTAATAGATATACATGTGGTTAATGGTGCCTTAATATTAACGGTGCTTTAAGATTGCTTTAAATTGGTATCTTAGTTTAAATTGGTATCTTAATGATGAATAGTGGTAGGTTGATATTCCTGTGATATATCCACTCAAGTGAATGGTGTTTAACTCTAATTCTGTGCATTTGTGTGTTATACGCATCATGGTTTGATCCGTGACACAATGCATCCCACAGGTGCTAAGGTGTGGCAATGCTTCGATTTAGCCTAAGTATGTGCATTTTGGCATTTAAGGTCAAAGCTAAGATTTTAATGTAAGCACATATTTAGGGGGAGCATTCTACAATCTTAGAACTCAAAATTTGTGCTTTAAGTTTCACTCTTATGTAAGCTTTAGTTGTGTTGCCATCAATCACCAAAAAGGGGGAGATTGAAAGCTCTCTTGTGGGTTTTGGTGTTTGGATGACAACTCAATTAAAGGACTAACAAGTGTGCCAAGTGTTGAACAGGTGCTTAATGTAAAGCTAACAGGGTTCAACACAAGTGAACAAGTGTGATGGTCCAAGGACTAGATGATGGATAGATAATGGGCATCACAAATAAGATGGACATTGCATAATGTAAGACTCGGGTACGTAGCTCAGAGACAACTGATCAAGCCAAGGACGGAGGCAAGAAGAGCTTTGAGGTACCAAGTGCACGGGAGAAGGTCAAAGAGGCTGAGGAACCCAAAGCCAAGGGTGAAGAAGAAGGCTTGCAAAGTCAAGGGTGATCGAGTTGAGAACAGCTACGGCACATCAAGGATCACTACATAAGGACGTGACTTACAACCAATGAGGAAATGTCTATAGTTATGTGGTGTAAGTCATAAGGCTCAAGACCAAGCTCTAAGAAGTGCACAAGGTCACTAGAAGAAGAAGCAGCGTCAAAACCAGAACTGGAAGCAGCCCAAAAGAGCTAAGTTCACCTTGATCTTTAGTTTGGGTTGTTCCTATGTTTGGATACATTCTATATGACCTTTGCAGGGTGTTGGAACTCCGGCATATCAATCTAGATCAAGTCAAGCTGACTTGAGGTTTTGGAGTTCCACATTAATATCAAAACGTGCAAAATCCTAAAATTGGGTAAAGCGCAAATATAGGCACGAGGTATGTTTCCAGACCTAATACATTGTTTTTGTGTACTAACATAGTTTGTCTAAGTGCTGGAAACAGAAAGAAAAGAAGAAGAAAAGAAAAGGAATGGTATTGGCTATGAGAAGTCAATTTCAGCACAGTCTGGCACACCGGACTGTCCGGTGGTGCACCGGACAGTGTCCGGTGCGCCAGGCTGAACTCCGGTGAACAGGTCGTTCTCAGGAGAAGTCGGCGACGTTCGGCTATAATTCACCGGACTGTCCGGTGGTGCACCAGACTGTCCAGTGAGCCAACGGTCGGCTGGGCCAACGGTCGGCCGCGCAATCCGCGCGTGACGCGTGGCTGATCCAACGGTCAGATGGAGGCACCGGACTGTCCGGTGTGCACCGGACAGTGTCCGGTGCGCCAACGGCTCCAGGACTGCAACGGTCGACTGCTCCATTTCTGGAAGGAAATCGGGCACCGGACAGTGTCTGGTGGTGCACCGGACTGTCCGGTGCGCCACTCGACTGAAGGCAAGATTTGCCTTCCTGGATTACTTCCAACGGCTCCTAGGCCCCTTGTGCTCATAAAAGGGACCTCTAGGCGCCTCAATCAATAGAGAAGTGCAGCCAACAAGTGTAGACATCACTCTGATCAATTCTCACTCTCCCTCCTGTGTGTAACTCTCTAGTTTGTGTAGAAGGCAAAGTTATAAGCCTTTAGAGAGTGGAGAATAGCTGCTAAGAGCTAGAGCAAGGTCTTGAGCATATCGTTACTCTACCGGGGTGCTGTCAAGAAGTTTGTAAGCAGCCACGGTTTCTGTTGTAACTACCTCATCATAGTGGAAGGCTCTATCTGTCTAACTGACAGATCTGAGCAAACGGAGGAAGGAGTTGAAACAGACTCCAAGCCCAGGTGTGGCTAACTCCAACGAGGACTAGGCAAGCATTTCAGGCTTGGCTGAACCTCGGGATAAATCCTTGCGTCTGTGTGCTCTGTTCTGTATTGCATTCTGACTCTCTGTCTTACTCGCTTTTATATCTGCACTTCACTGCTTACTTGTGGTACTAGATTTCCTTGGAGTGCAGGATATTCTTAAGACAGGAACTTCAATTCCACTGCAACCTACTCGAAGGGTTCTTCACTCCACTGCGATCCTATCTTCGAGTAGAGTAAGATTTAAGTTTTAAGGTGATAATTTTTATTCGCCTATTCACCCCCCCCCCTCTAGGCGACATCCAGATCCTGTTCCCGGGCCAAAGGGAACTTTCATAGGCCACTTCTCCATGCTTTGCAAGAATCTGATACGGATCGATGTAGCGGGGTGCCAACTTGCCTTTGATTCCTAATCTTCTGACTCCTCTGATCGGTGACACTTTCAGATAGACAAAATCTCCAACCTCGAAACTCAGCTAGGGATGTTCCTAAAACATCCGACTTGTATCACAAATCTAATATTTTAGCATAGATATACATAGAATTTAAAGCTAATTTTCAGCAATGTTATTAAGAATATTATGAAGTATTTAAATAAATTTTTATATAATTTTTTATGTATATTATTTTCTCCCTACAACAAAAAAGGTGAAAAAACATCCGAATCCGTATTCGAATAGACATCCGAATTCTATATCAATTATTTAAAAATATATAGAATGAATTTAATGTTTATTTTTTGTGAAGATTAATAGCCTCAATGTTAAAAACAAAAATATAAATTTACATAGCAAATTCTATATATTATTTGTTCATAATTGAATAAAGAAGACTAAAAATTTGACATCCGAATAAATATCCGGATCCATCCCTAAACTCAGCTCTCTTCTTCTTGTGTCTGCATAGCTTTGCTGCCTTGATTGCGCTATCTTCAGGTTCTCTCGAACCATCTTGATGTTCTCTTCAGCTTCAAGCAAAATGTCTGGCCCAAACACTTGCTTTTCTCCAGGCTGATCCCATTGCAACGGAGTTCTACAACTCCTCCCATAAAGCGCCTGAAATGGTGACATCTTCAAGCTGGCCTGGTAACTATTGTTATAGGAAAATTCTGCATAAGGTAGCTTTCTATCCCATCCGGACTGATCTTGCAACGCACATGCTCTCAACATGTCTTCAAGGATTTGATTAGTTCTTTCGGTCTGACCATCTGTCTGCAGATGATAAGCTGAACTGAAATTCAGATTTGTGCCCAAAGCTTCATGCAACTGCTGCCAGAAATGAGAGGTGAACTGCGTTCCTCTGCCTGACACTATCTTCTTTGGCACACCATGAAGACAAACAATCCGGGACATGTACAATTCTGCCAATACTGCACTGCTGTAGTTGGTCTTGACAGGTATGAAGTGGGCTGACTTGGTCAAGCGGTCCACCACTACCCAAATGGAATCATAGCCGGCTCGAGTGCGAGGCAATCCGACTATGAAGTCCATACCGATTTCATCCCATTTCCATTGAGGAATTTGCAACGGTTGCAACAATCCAGCTGGTCTCTGGTGCTCTGCCTTGATCCGCCGACAACTATCACACATCGCCACATGCTCTGTGATTTCCCTCTTCATTCCGTACCACCAGAATTTCTTCTTCAGATCCTGGTACATCTTATCACTTCCAAGGTGAATCGAATAGGCTGTCTCATGAGCTTCTTTGAGAATCAACCCCCGAATAGACTAGACATTGGGAACACACAAGCGGTCTTTGAACCATATCACACCTTCTGCGTCTTCCCGAAAATCTTTGCCTTTGCCTTCCAGAATCAGTCGCCGGATCTCACTGATCTTCTCATCATTCTTCCGTGCTTCTTTGATTTCCCGCTCCAGGGTAGGTTCCAACTCAATTGTGACTCCTCGCGAATTATTCAGAAATCCGAGACTCAACCTGTCAAACTCTTTGGCCAACTCATAAGACATCGGACGAGCGACCATCAGATTGACTTGACTCTTCCTGCTCAGAGCATTTGCCACTACGTTCGCTTTGCCTGGATGGTAGTGAATCTCCAACTCATAGTCCTTGATCAACTCTAACCATCTTCTTTGCCTCATATTCAGCTCTGACTGAGTGAATACGTACTTCAGACTCTTGTGGTCTGTGTAAACATCACATTTCTGTCCATACAGATAGTGCCTCCATGTCTTCAATGCGTGAACCACTGCTGCCAACTCTAGATCATGGATTGGGTAATTCTGCTCATGAACCTTCAGCTGTCGGGACGAGTAAGCCACAACTCTTCCCCCTTGCATCAACACACATCCCAAACCTATGTAACAAGCATCGCAATACACCGTGAAGGGCTTGTGCACATCAAGCAAGACTAAGACAGGCGTTGTAGTCAACTTCTCTTTCAGCGCTTCAAAGGCCTCTTGACATTTCTGGGTCCACTTGAACTCAACCTTGTTGCCTAGCAAAGCTGTCATTGGTTTCGCAATCTTTGGAAACCCTTCGATGAATCGCCGATAATATTCGGCCATTCCAATGAAGCTCTTGATTCCTCGAGCATCTGTTGGCGCTTTCCAGTTCAGAATGTCTGCCACTTTCTTTGGATCCACAGCCAATCCTTCTTTGTTGATTATGTGACCCAAGAACAGAACTTCACTGATCCAGAACTCACACTTGCTCAACTTTGCATACAGCTGGTGCTCTACAATCTCCGCAATACCATCCTCAAATGATCTGCATGCTCTTCTTCGCTTTGAGAATATATCAGAATGTCATCAATAAATACCACCACAAATGTGGCGGAACCGCCCGAATTATTCCAGCTTAAGTGCTCAAGTTGCACCCTTAAGGGCAGCAACACACTTAAATAGGAATAACTCGTCAGTCCCTCGGATCTAGTCCGATAAAGCCACTTATCCAGGATCGAATACCACTAGCTCACACGAAGGTGAGGCACAGAGAAATACAATAAAACATAATACCACAAATTTAATAAGTATCATTAGTGATTACATTATCGGAGTTTCAGAAATGATGACCATAAATTTTAGTGCAGCGGAAATAATTAACAGAGAAAACCGAGTAACATGGCAAAGCCTGGCCACGCTACTCCTCCTGGTCCTCTCCTGCGGAAGCAGTAACCCTCTCGACCATCTATCCTGGTGGCAGGGATGAAGGCCAAGTCACACCATCAACCAAAACAAGGAGGTACCTGCAAAAATTATGCCACAAGCAAGGCTGAGTATACTAATACTCAGCTAGACTTACCCGGTGTGAGGAGTCTACTCCTCTACCTCTAGACATGTAGCTGTTTGGCTGAGGGGTTTGGTTTGCCAAAAGCACTAGCTGAGTTCATAAATCAAGTTTTAGCTTGTCAAGTTTTAGTGTGACTCTCTTGAGACTAAATGTATACCTATCTAATCATACATGGTATCAAACATTTAGCAATCAACAACTTTTGCCAAGTCATCTCATTTCCACTTGTTACTCAATGTAGCAGCATGGATCAAGCAGTCTCATTAGCTGCGAGAAGCAGACGATTCGAATCGAGTTTCAACCTTGCAAGGTAAACCTAAACACACGACGTGGCGAGGCACTCCGTCCCCACACACATCAACCGTCCCCATCGATTCCCCGTCAGCAGATCAGGGCTCACCGCCTTGGCGTACAATGCCTCACTGACCCCGACTGCCGTCGTGCAGTGACCGCACTTGTACCCACCATAACCGGAATGGGAGACCACGTCTCAGGTCGCGTGAGGGGATATGTCCACTGCCAGGTTCACTCAGGTACTAGGCTTACCGATTTACCATATTTCTCGGCATATGTTTAGTACGTTCAAACGCTTGACTCACGGTACCACACCTTAATCCTTATTCCAATTCCCACCTCGTAGACCACCAATCCCCATGGATTGTTGTCCACAGACCAACATCATTATGATATAAAAATGGATACAACCAATTCCTGACCTCGTGCGAGTGCTAGAAAAATCACTCGACTTCTACCGAGATCCTACTTAATAAAGCAGCTACTCGACTTAGCATACTAGTATTCATCACAATGGGGTTCCTGAGATCATGCAACTAGGGTTTCAAACAACTCCTACACTTAAGTGCACAAACAATCCTACAATCATTAAGTGTAGTAAAATAGTATAAATAACAGGTTATGCATAAAACCGGGGCTTGCCTTTAATTTAACACTTAGGCAGTGTTTGCTGGGGTGGGCACTCGCTTGGCGAGCATCCACTGGTTAAGTCCATCCTCCTTAGGTTGTCCACTAACTGCATCTTGTGGTTGACACCACATCACTTGTACGATCACCATCTCTCGGTCCTAAATGAGATGCAAGATGCATATGTATGAATATAATGAAAAGTTATCACAAGATATACAATACACGGTAGCGAACTAAACACCAAGTAGTAAGACACCGCAATGACTATACGCAAGCGCTAGCTATTCGTACATTATCAACGTTCATTATTAACACCATTAACAATACGACCATATTTTATTTATTTACGCAACACAAATACGATATCACAGGTACACGTATTTATTTAATTGCTACGACTTTGCATTAGTTCTATTGATCACACAAAAGCATCACAACACAAGTTTAACAGAGGACCTATGCATCAATGTCGATGGACTCCTATATCACCATCAACTACAGCAAGCAAGCACATTAATAATGGAACACATGTTAACCTATGTTTAGCCATTACAAGTCTATGTCCGTTAAGTGCTATCTAAGCATTTTTAGCCAAAAGGGTGAACTCAACAATCAAATGGGCACTTGCAGATTTTTGGACAGCCATACAGCAGTTACTTGTTTTAATCATAACTTTTCAAATATTAACCCAAAAATAGCAAACTAGGACTTTCTGGAAAGCTTGAAAAGTGCTTTACAACTTTGGTATTATCATCACAGTATGATTAAACACTTAGCAAGGTCAAAAGGTATTAACACAACAGCGCTGTCCAGATTTGGACAGATTCAGACTTGTGACTTTAAAATTTCATAACTGAAGATTAAAACATCCAAACAAAGTGATCTTAGACTTTTTGGAAAGGTAATAAAATTGTCTACATATCATTTATAAACATCTCAAGGTGATTCAATATTTAACTAAGGACAAAAGACACTAGAAGGCTTTGCTGTCCAGAATTGGACAGATTCAGTCTTCAGACTTTAAACATCCATAACTTAATCTTCAGATCACCAAAAAGAGTGATCCAAGACTTTTTGGAAAGCTTGGCAAAAGCACTACATAACTTTTATAATCACCAAGAATTGATTCTATGCTGAACTGAATCAAACAATTCAGTTTTCGAAATCTGTTCTGTCAGTGGACAGAACACAGCAACCAAGTTGTAAAATTCATAACTCTTAAACCGTCAGGCCTTTAGTTATGAAATTTTAACACAAGCAAGATAAGAAAAGCATATACAACTTTCTTATAATCTACAAGGACTGATTCAAACATTAACTTAAGCAAACAGTACAGTCTCTGAAATCTGTACAGAAATTGGACAGATTCAGTTACTGAATTTGTAAAAAGCATAACTCCTAAACTGTCAGACCTATGGCTGTCAAATTTTAACACAAGTAAGATAATAGAGTTATCTACAACTTTCTTGTGAACACCAATAACTGATTTCAAAATTAACTTAATCAACCATTGCAATTTCTGAAATCTGTTCAGAAATTTGACAGATTCAGGTGCTGGGCTTGTGAAAAGCACAACTCCTAAACGGTCAGGTTTATGGCTGTCAAATTTTAGTACAAACAAGATAATCATGTTATCTACAACTTTTCTATAGCACATATCTACAGAAAACACAATTTAGTTCATAAAACATACAGCACACTGAAAACAGTACGTGCAGCCCAAAACAGCAATCAATAAATTTCAGCTCCTATACAATTCAAGAATTGTCGCGTTCTAGATACTTGAATTGTTCTAACGCTTTGACAATTGTTAGAGTTAAAATAATCAAAGGAGAACTAACAAGTAGACTCACTAATTTTTATCCATGTCATTTTGTATTACTAGCTTAATCATTCTACACATATAAGTCTATTACACCTTCCTCGCCCGAAAGGCAATCCTCAAGCCTAACATTTATCACACATATATAATGTACTTAGATCACAATAACAGCACCACTAAATCATAGGATGCGTCTATTTCATTTTTTTCATATACATCAAATTAGCATATGCGATGGGTATCACGGCGAAGGCATAACATATCTAGACCCGACTCATAACCGGGGGGACTACTTGTAAAGCCGTGATTTCCCTTTCTACCCGGAGGTCATGACTCTCCATTGATCACTACCAAGGTGACCCAGCAGAGTATCACTACGTAGCCTTTACAAAGATTTCTCGGGGCTGTAGCCGCCCGTTAGGTTTCCTAAATGTACCGCACTCCTCCCCAAGGGACAAATCAACCTTGGCAGAGCGAGCCGCATACACCGAGCCCCATTGACGGCACAACAGCTAAGCGAACTACACCCTGGTTTTTCTAATTACTCAGCTAAGGGCGTCCCACTCCACCCTCATGGTTGCACTATTTTCCCGAGCAGTCATCCAACGAACAGGTCCTTACGGAGAGGCACTCGAGAAACCGCTCGAGCCCCCTTGAAGGGTCACAAGTATAACATCATAATAAAAGAGGGGAAAACAGCGTATCATTGATAATTCTCATCATGTTCATTGATTAGCGTTGAGCAATAGCATAAGACTAAGCAATAATAATCCAACCCAAATAGGTAAACAAGGACATGGATAACAAAAACTAGTAAACCCTTAGGTATAAATGTGAAATGCGGGAGGTGAATTAAAGAATGTATAGGACAGAGATAGGTCAAGGGACACTTGCCTCCACCAACTGACTGCTGCTCAGGGGCTTCTACTGCGAGCTCTTCGGGCTCTTCAACCGGATCGTTCTCTATGCGAGCACAAACATACATACATCCACACATTTAATACAAAAGAACAATACACCATACAATAGAATACAGTAAATAAACAGACGTTCCACGCGGGTTCGCAATTAAGGCTAAGAGAGAAAGAGAAAAAGACAGTCGAGAAATGATCACGTTACATGATTATGAATTAAATTACTCGCTCAATGGAAGGGAATTAATTTGGACACTACGTTTTAGCATAAAGTAAAGTCAAGTTCCACATTTAATTATTATAAACAATTGAAGATGACTGAAAGGGAGTGGTCGCACATCGAGACGTACGACACGATATTTAGATCGAATTAAGAAGTAGACGACTCGCCGCGCGACAGAGCGCACAACGAGACACTTGCATTAATTATAAATAGACATGAAGCATCGCGCGATGAAGCGCACGACGACATACGCCAACAGAGCTGAGTTTAAAGTGGAACGTCGCGCGTCTGGACGCGCGACATCGCACCTCAAACAACCTGAAATTAAAATAGATCGTCGCGCGACGAAGCGCGCGACACAACACTTTAATGAATATAAACTAAAAGAATCGTCCCGCGACGAAGCGCGCGACGCAGCACATTAATAAACACAAATTTAAATTGAATCGTCGCGCGACGAAGCGCGCGACGCAACACATTGATAAATACGAACTTGAATAGAATCATCGCGCGACGAAGCGCGCGCCGCAGCACATTAATAGAATCTGAAATTAGACAAATTCGTTGCGCGACGAAGCGCGCGACGCAGCACGCTAACTAACGGAGTTTGAAATTAGCTACAACCAAAAATAATCACCGCGCGCGTGGGTTTGCGCACGTGGGAACGCGTTAGGGGGTAAACGGGGCTACGCGAGTCGCGCCGGAGCCGGGATGCCACGCGCAGGGGGCCGAGGGCCGCGCGCAGGGGCCGAGCCACCGCGCCGGGGCAGAGGACTACGCCGGGGGCCACGCCGGGGGCCGAGGCCGCGTCGGGGGCCGCGCCGGGGCCAAACCGCGCCGGGGGCCACGCCGTGGGCCGCGCCGATGGCCGAGCCGCCGCGAGGGAGGGAGCAGGGGCGGGGCGGGCCACGCTGGAGCCGGGGCGAGTGCCGCCGCGCAGGGGCAGGGGCGAGCGGGCCGCGCCACGGGAGGGGCAGGGGCGAGCTGCAGCGCCACCGCGCGGGGGGGGGGGGCGGGACGGGCGCTGCCGCGCGGGGAAGGGGAGGGGCAGGGCCGCCGCGCCGCGCCGGGGAGGGGCCGAGACGGGCGCCGCCGTGCAGGGGCGGGCAGGTGTTGGGGGCCTTCGTCCTCCGAAGGTCCTCAAAAACATGATTTGACAATGTTTTCCAAGTGGATTATATGAACAGGTATCTTCGGACTCAGAATTATGAACATGAAGTATGGTCAGGACGAAGCCTAAACCAGACGAAGGACGAGCTGATTATCAAGCTCCACGAAGGATGGTGCACAGCCGAAGCTGTGCGCAGGGAAGCTTCGTCGCGATAGCAGAGAGTGGAACCGACTTAAAGATGAAAAGACTACGTGGGCCTTGACAGATTTCCATAAGTCATTGACAAATGTAATGGACACGAATGTAATTTTACGTGGGCTGCGTCCCGCGTCTATAAATAGATGAACAGTACTCCCGTACTGTTCACGCGGACTTGGCATTTGCTTTTGCGTCACGCTTGTACTTTTTACCTTCTCTCAGGACCGAAGGTACATTTGTAATTTGAAATCATTTCTATTTTCCCATGTTAATAAAATAGAAATGATTCTATGATAATGTTTATATTATATTTCATGCTTTATATAAATCCTTCGTCATTACGAAGGTATGCCTCTTATGACCTTCGTCCGAAACTCATTATTTCCCGAAGGGGAATAATGTTTCGAAGGACGAAGGACTTTAACACTTAACACTTTTATGTTGCCTTGTTCTTAACTCTTAGCATTTGAGAACAAGTCCCCAACATTGGCGCCCACCTCCAGTGAACTCACTTCCACTTCGAGTTTTTTGAACACCTTCGGAAGCTATAGACCTTCGCTATGGCGCCGAAGAAAGCTTCAGCGACTGGGGCTGCAGCACTGCAACCGCTGGACCCCAACCAGGAGACCGTCTCTCTTCGGGAGGCCCGAAGCCAGAAGAGGAAGGCCGTCAGCCCGACGCTTCAGGAGGATGAACTAGACCAAGAGATCAGGGACATGGAGATGCTTCATCAACAGGTGCAGAGGAAAAAGGAAAAGATGGCCAGGCTAGCTGAGCTGCAAAGGCAGATAGACGAAGCTTCTGAAGAAGTTCGTCATCTTACCCACGATGAGCAGAACCGAAGGCCTCAACAAAAAGACCTTCATCAGGAGGGCTTCTTCAACGAAGATGACTGGTATGACAATTTCCATCATGGAAATTTTGTTTTCGATGATGCCTCTCCTCTATCCGCTGAGCTGCAGGCTACACCCTGGCCTCCATCCTATAAGCCACCCCAGCTTCCCATGTTCGACGGCCACTCAGACCCGAAGCAGTTCTTGATGAGCTACGAAGCAACAGTGTCTTTGTATGGGGGCAATGCTGCAGTCATGGCAAAGTCTTTTGTTATGGCTGTCAGGAGTGTTGCTCAGACCTGGTATTCCTCCCTTCGACCAGGAACGATCACCTCATGGCAGAAGCTGAAGGATATGTTGTTAACCAGCTTTCAAGGATTTCAGACGAAGCCGGTCACTGCTCAAGCCTTGTTCCAGTGCACTCAGGATCATGAAGAATACCTTCAGGCGTATGTCAGAAGGTTCTTGCGTTTGAGGGCGCAGGCACCAACGGTGCCCAATGAAATTGTCATCGAAGCCATGATCAAGGGGCTTCGTCCTGGACCTGCAGCTCAATACTTTGCTAGGAAGCCTCCTCAGACCCTGGAGAAGCTGCTCCAAAAGATGGACGAGTACATTCGTGCCGATAATGACTTTCGCCAAAGAAGGGAGGAGGCCTTCAGATTTTCTGAGATGACCAGGGGCTTCGGAGGAAGATTCTATCCGAGGCATGTCAGGTCCATCCACAACTCCAATCAAAATGATGATAAGGGGAGTCAGCAGAACAGACCGCAGTGCTCCTCACAGGCTTCGGGGCAACAGCAAACTTTCTTTCGGCCACCAGCTCCAAGAGGCAGAGGCGCCAGGGGCTTCGGCAGAAGATTTGGAGATCAACCAAGGAGGATATTTTGCTTATTCTGTGGTGAAAACAAGGGCCATACCACCAGGATGTGCCATGTCATCATCCAGAAACAAAAGGAGCTAGCAGAAGCTGCAGCGCAACAGGGCCAGCCGAAGCAGGTTATGCATACTGCTTCGTACCATCAGCCTTACATCCCGGAATACGTGGGCAACCACCCCGCAGTTTCCGTAGCTTCGGCGAGTCAACCTCAAGCTTCATGGCAACAGCCCCCGCCCCCACCTCCGCTGCAACAAGGCCAACAGCCAGAAGGGAGCCAATATGTTCCGCACCAAAGGGATCTCAGAGAGCAATCTGAAGCTCGCACAGTCAATAGTACTGTGCCAGAGTCGAAGCGCATTTATTGACAAATATCCTACTTTGATAGCAGTCTTTTCCGTTTAAGTTCTATTTTCTGTGTAATAAAGAACATTTCAGTTTTCATATAATAGTTTCGTAGTTGGTTATGAGGAAAACCTATCTTCTCCACAGGCTTAAGTTGCTGAAGCTTAAAAATTTGCGGTAACAAGGAGGACCTTCGAATTATTAAAAATCCTTCGAAGCAACAAAAAGTCGTTCTAAGGAACGCAGAGTAAGTTGCCGAAGTTACAAATAGCCGTTCCAAAGGGAGCGCAGTGTAAGTTTTTTGCTCCAAAGACGTTCCTAAGGGAATGCAGAGCATACAGCGAAAAGTCAACGCTGATACCGCCTAAGTAAAAGGCGAAGAAGCTCCAAAGACGTTCCTAAGGGAATGCAGAGCTTATACCGCCTAAGTAAAAGGCGAAGAAGCTCCAAAGACGTTCCTAAGGGAATGCAGAGCTTATACCGCCTAAGTAAAAGGCGAAGAAGCTCCAAAGACGTTCCTAAGGGAATGCAGAGCTTACAAATATATTTTGTGTGTATCTTCGGAACAAATGTCATTTGCATAACATAACATCATCACATCATTTTGCATAGCATAAGCATCATACATCATGTTGCATTTGGCAAAAGAAGGGGACACAGTATCAACCTTCGAAAGGACGCTTTGAGAAAGTGAAAATTGTGTAAAGTCACGAGGGAATACAATGATAATCTTCGGAATACAGCTTCGGAGAATGTTTTTACGAAGCATGAACGAGCTTCATCAGAGCAATATCGAAATTGTATAGCTTCGGAGAATGTTTTCACGAAGCGAGGACGTGATTCATCAGAATAGTTTTAACGGAGAATGTCTTCTTCACGAAGCATGAAAAGAAGGGAAGGTGTTTTTTCGCTGAAGGCTCAAAAATGGTATGTATAATTTCATGCATCGTAAAGAATTGAATAATGAAAAGAGACTTGTATATTACATTCAAATGTACAAAATATTACATAGATCACACTTCAAATGTTTTTTCTGATAGCACCTAGTCTTCTCTTAATACTACTTCGGCGGCCTCATTTAGAAGTTGTTCAACAACTTTATCCATGATAGCTTCGGCCATTTGTTTAATTTCGTCATCGCCTTTTGTGTGAGGGTCACCAGACGATCCAGCAGGTTCTGAGGGAACAGAATATTTTTGCATTACTATTACAAACCGCGGGCAAAGTTTGAAATAAAAATTACAAAACAATAAGAGCGACTAATTAATACCTATTTGCCCTTCGGCAACCTCTGTCACTTTCCTAGCATCATGGATGCCTTTTTCACTCCTTTGAATAATTTCTTGCGCCATTTCTCGGCCGCCGTTGTTCCAGACATCAGTAAAGAATTTGCCACCAACCATGCTTGCTTCGGCCGAGGGGTCTGTGATGTCCTCGGAGGATAAGGCAGCTTCGGACTGAGCTAAAGATTTTACATGTTCACAACCTTTCTTCTCCAAGACAGTAGCAACCCCCCTGGCGCCCGAAAAAGCGCAGATGTCACCGCGGCTACTCAGGATTTCCTCGAAGGCCTCTGCTTCGTGGCTGATCCATTCTATTGGACCTTCGGGATTGCCTCTTGAAAAATTCTCTTCACTGGAAAATGCGCCCACGCTGGCGAAGCTGGTTTTAATTTTCTTTATGCACTCCATGGATTTTTCGTAGCATTTTTTCTTAGAAGACCGAAGCTCTTCCACGGTTGCTTCCAAATGATCAGCCCATTGGTCGCTGCATTCCCGTCTTGTTTCTTCAAGTATGCGTTCTTCTTTCGCCCGGGCCAATTGCTTCTGAAGATCTTTAATTTCGCGTTTCTGAGCTTCGGCCTGGATCTTTGCAGCAGCTTCGTCCTTTTTTATCTTGTCTACTAATGTAACCAGAATTTTATCTTTTTCTACAGCTTCGTTTCTCAGTTTAATAACTTCTGATCGTAAATTGTTGAACGCAATTTCATAGCTTTCATCTTCGGCACTCTTTTGTGCTCTTAATGCGTTGCTCAGGATTAAACCCTATACAAAAAAGAATCCATATAAGAATAAAGGAATGAATTACGTGTTGTAAAATTTTTTCAAACGTCTAATTCCTATACCTTCAGGCTATTATATGCAAGACTATCCGCGAGATCTTCCTTCGTCATAGCGCATAATCCAGCTTCGGGCTTCGGGAATCCCATACTTCTAGCCATCTCTCGGCAGACAGATAGTTCTTTATTATCAGGAAGGCAGTACAGGAAGTCATCTTCATTTGTCCCGTTAAACACTACTGCCCCCTTCGGATATTTTAGTTCTCTGGCATAGTAGTTGGCTTCGTAAGTCTCTTCTTCAGATAATTTCTTCCCCGAAGCATGTCGTACAATGTAATCGCGTATGCTGGCAGGAGCTTCGGGGGCGGCAGTGTCAATTTCTTCAACCAAATTTGATTCTGATATTTTTGTTTTCAAAGATTGTTCTTTGGTGGGCTCTGAAGGCCCAGCCTCAGCTTCAGGTTGTTGCTTCGAAGCCTCAGCAACTACAGCTTCGGTAGACACTTCAGCAACTTCAATAGTCTTCTTTGGAGTTGTGCTTGAAGACTTAATTGTCTCCAAAACATCTAGCACGTTCACCATTCTTTTTCTTTTCGGGGTCACCGACGGCCCCTTTTGATTTTTTATTGTTTCGACATTTACCGAAGGTCTTAAGATTTCCGATATTTTTGGCTCTTCAACCTTCGGTTTCTCTGCTTTTTTTGCTGAAGGCGCTTCAGTCTTTTCTTCCATCTTCGGCACTGGAGCTGGTTCGGTAGCTTCAGAGGTCAAAGAGACTTCACCAATAAATTCTGGCACTGACGCCGGCTCAATAAAACGCGCTGGGTGGGTGAGCACC
Organism: Zea luxurians; assembly: GCA_029449295.1. Classification (NCBI taxonomy): domain Eukaryota; kingdom Viridiplantae; phylum Streptophyta; class Magnoliopsida; order Poales; family Poaceae; genus Zea; species Zea luxurians. Next base: position 95,004,272 of record JAOPSE010000015.1, on the reverse strand, counting down.
TTCATCTTCTTCCTTTGCGGCACTGGCTCACTAGTAGCACTCGTCGTAGCTTCTGCCGCAGTAGAAGTATTTTTTCTTTTGCGACTCAATACCGGATAGTGGTAGTCAGGGTAGACAAACCCGACTGCGTCAAATACCCGGTTGAGCCTTTTCTTTTTTCGGCCTCCGAAGGCTGCTGATAACGCAGTGTTCTCGGCCTTCGAATATGCCCCAAGCAGTTCGTCACTTAATGTTTCAATGCTTTTCAACCAGTCATCATCAGGTTCAACAAATTTATCTGCATATTTGAATGTGTATTTCAGTCTTACCATTCCGCCTTCGTCGGACTCTTTGATGGTCTCCTTCGGCATTTCCCACTTTCCTGCAAGTGGCCACACCCTGAAGGCAATATGCTCTTGGACCAAGTCCCTTGTCCCAATGAAAGAGCAGATTACGCCGAAGGCCCTTTGGCATTTCTCGGCCGCTTCATCCATTTCAACCTTCGGCCTTCGAAGTCCGAAGCGTTGCCAGATGGGGCGCATAATGATACTCTTGACATCTTCTTGCGCTGTTAAGTCATTCTTTACATAGAACCACTCTGTCATCCAGGCTCCGCGCCACCTCTTCCGAAAGGTTGGCACAGGGCGGCTTGACCCGGAGCGGGCACCGAAGCTGTAACACCCAAAGTTGTTGTGATATTGTTCTTTCCCCCAGGGCTTCGTCTCATATAACAACTCATGAATGTTGCAAAAGCTTTTAGCATTTGGTTCTAAACCTTGGCTTCTCGCAGCCCAGACAAACATCCCCATTCTTATGATAGCTTCGGGAGTAATTTGATGAAGGTAGACTTGAAATGTTTTCAGTACCTCAACAACAAAGTTGCTTAGCGGGAATCGAAGCCCAGCCTTGAGAAAGCTTCGGAAGATTACGACTTCATCTTCTTCGGGGGTGGGAGAAGTCTTTTCTCCAGCATCAGCCCTCACAATAGATATATCTCGAAAATACCGCCCCCTCATATTATCAATATGACTCTGCTTGATAGTGGTTTTCCCGAAAACCGTGTGACTTGGTCGCCATGGTCGATCTTCGGATTCTTCCCCACCACTTTCTACATCAAAACTGTCACTGTCATCAGTATCTTCGGACAAACCTTCAAGAATTTCCTTGGTGATTTTCTCTGTATTGGTCTCCGCCATCGCTATAAGGAACCCCAAGTTCTTCTCTTCGTCAAGACTCAGCTTCGTCTCAGCAGGGATCTTCTTACCTTCAGACATCTTCAGAAGCGCTAAAAAACTGTTTTCAAGGCCGAAGCTTTAAAATCAAAAAGATCAGCAAATCTTAGTGCACAAGAGCTAAAAATGTAGTGGGCCGAAGCAGATGGCAAGTGTGCGTACCAAATAAGTTTGCGGTATGATCTTATTTATACGCCCAGGGCGTTGAAAATTGAAAGACCCCGCTTGTCAGTGAATGTTGCTATTCTAGCAAAGGGAAGGTGTTTTTTCGGACCTTCGGCTCAAGGCCTTCGTCCATATCGCAATCTGAATTTATCGTTAACAAATTAATATTGCGAGGGGCTACTGTTGGGGGCCTTCGTCCTCCGAAGGTCCTCAAAAACATGATTTGACAATGTTTTCCAAGTGGATTATATGAACAGGTATCTTCGGACTCAGAATTATGAACATGAAGTATGGTCAGGACGAAGCCTAAACCAGACGAAGGACGAGCTGATTATCAAGCTCCACGAAGGATGGTGCACAGCCGAAGCTGTGCGCAGGGAAGCTTCGTCGTGATAGCAGAGAGTGGAACCGACTTAAAGATGAAAAGACTACGTGGGCCTTGACAGATTTCCATAAGTCATTGACAAATGTAATGGACACGAATGTAATTTTACGTGGGCTGCGTCCCGCGTCTATAAATAGATGAACAGTACTCCCGTACTGTTCACGCGGACTTGGCATTTGCTTTTGCGTCACGCTTGTACTTTTTACCTTCTCTCAGGACCGAAGGTACATTTGTAATTTGAAATCATTTCTATTTTCCCATGTTAATAAAATAGAAATGATTCTATGATAATGTTTATATTATATTTCATGCTTTATATAAATCCTTCGTCATTACGAAGGTATGCCTCTTATGACCTTCGTCCGAAACTCATTATTTCCCGAAGGGGAATAATGTTTCGAAGGACGAAGGACTTTAACACTTAACACTTTTATGTTGCCTTGTTCTTAACTCTTAGCATTTGAGAACAAGTCCCCAACAGCAGGGGTGAGCCGCGCCGCCACGGGGGAGCAGGGCGCGCGCAGGGGAAGAAGAAGGGAGAGGGAGAGAGAGAGAGAGAGAAGGGAAGGGGAGGGGAAAAACTCACCTCCAGGGATCCAAATCCCGGTGATCGCCATCTCCAAGCCCTAGGGCACCACGGGGAGGGAGAGAGAGAGATGTGAAAGACGGAGAGGGAGGTTACTGCGCGGGAAATCCAAATGAGAGAGGGAGAGGAGGAGGGGGCGCATGGGGGGTGTGGGGCGCCGGGGGGCGCGGGCCAGGCTAGGTCGGGCCGGGCTGGGCTGGGCTGGGTCACATCGTGGATCGAAACCCATGACACGCACGACCATTAAATGGAATTAAATCGCGAACTGAAGTCCGAAGCGGAACGAGACGAACACACTGCATCAGACAAAGAAACGTGTTTCGGCATGATGCAACACCCATGACAACTTAGGTTTTGTTCATACACGACACGGACACCTGTCACTATACTGGTTTGAAATTGGGAGGAAGGAGCGAAACGGGAAGAGAAAAGAGAGTAACGCCCGAATTTGGTGAGAGAAAAGAAGAAAAAATTCTACCCCTAAATTCAGGGCGTTACAAAGCTGCTCAGGCCAGACAAAAGAGCTATCACGACAAGAGGAGGAAGCCTCTACGGTTCGAAGTGGGAGATCATGTTTACCTTAAGGTGTCACCCACCAAGGGTGTTCAGAGGTTGGAATCAAGGGCAAGTTAGCCCCTCGCTACATTGGGCCCTATGAGATCAAAGCAAATTGTGGACCCGTAGCATATCAATTGGAGTTGCCACCCCACATGTCAGCAGTTCATGATGTGTTCCACGTATCTCAGCTACGGAAGTGTGTCCGCTTACCCACCGAAGTACTACCTGAACCGGAAATTGAGATAGAACCAGACTTGTCTTATCAAGAGAACCCCGTCAAGGTATTAGATCAAAAGGAGAGATCAACGCGGGCGAAGTCGATCAGAATGTATAAGGTTCAGTGGAGTCACCATTCAGTAGAAGAAGCTACGTGGGAGACTGAGGATTTTCTACGATCTCGCTTCCCCGACTTTCTGCCCAAAGGAGTCGGTACGTAATCCAAAAAAAAACCCACCCCCACCTGTCCTTTGAATCTAAATACAAGAAAAACTTAGATGTTAAAGGGATAGTAAGCCTTGAAAATAACTTAAAAAGGACTTCCTTCTGAAGTTGCAAAGAGGATGACATTCGAAGAGCAGTTAATTAGAGAAACTTGGCTTAAAGAATCTACATCACACAGACCCATCTTCTGGGTACCCTCTAAAGGATCCCCACCCACAATCTCGGGGCGAGATTGGAGGGCTGTAACACCCCAGGTGTTACTTAGGGTTTCCACTCAAGACTACACTATTGAACCCATCATCACATGTGGTTTAGTTCGAGCAAAAGACACCAAACTTGGGGATCAAGATCCTAAGTAGGTGTAACCCATCTTAGAAGTCATGCCTTGGCCTTATCATGCACTAAAGAGAAGAGAATGACTCAAACCCTAATTCAAATCCCTTGTAGGCAAATGGAGCCCTAGAGGGGATTATGGCAAAAAGTCTATGTAAATCACATTATCATGACTTGGACTAATTATAAAAGTTGCAATACACTTAATACCCTACAAAACATAGTAAGAGTGTGACCCCAAAAAGGATTCAGAAGAACCCCAAAAAGGTCACCAAAGAGTTGAGCATAAAAGAAAAATTAGGATTTGCTCAAGTTCAAAACCGACCCTCTTTCAAAGATGAAACATGTTCACCTTGATCCCAACCTCAAAACCTTATGGCCCAATTGACAAAATGGTGCCCAAAGACCCCTAGAACACCCTAGAAAAGTTTGAACCCAACCCTAAGCCATTTGACATGACTTGGCATGGCTTTTGTCTCGGTGTGGATAGCTCTGACAGAGCCGACTTCTCACCCCCATATATCTCTACTCCGACTGTATCCTTGCTTGGAACTCACATCAAAAAGGTAGGATTTGGTGTAGGGAAGAGATCGTACACGGGGATTTTGCCAAGATCTGCATGCTAAGGCGATCAAATCGGTCGTTGAACCCTGGCAGAAGTAAACCCCCACGTGTTCGACGTGGGCTGACACTCGGGGGCGCGCTCAGAGCACGCCCTCACGCGAACCCCGCGCGCCCGCGGCCGCCCCATGACCACGCCCGCGTCGCGGCTATAAAGCCCACCCCCAGTGCCCGGCTATCTTCCCCGTTGCCTCCTCTGTACCACGCCTAACTCCCCCGAGCTCGCCCATAGCTCCAGCGACCTCCCCGCGACTCGCCAGAGCCGCCCGAGGGCAACCACCGTGGCCAACCACTTTCCCGCCCTCCTCCGCTCGATCCAAGCCTTCAGATAGATCCCCTAGGAGACAGTGATGCTTGCCCGAGCTTGAACCGAGGACCCGCGCCACCGGAATAGCGCAATCGTGCTCGCCGGAGTTCGGAACCCCGCCGGAGCACGTGGACCGGGTAAACCTCTACACCATTTCTCAATTCGTTGCGCGCATGGCCTCTACATCACCCCGTGGAGCTCCTCGTGCGCTTTAATTGAACCCTACTGCTATGGTTTGGCCGGAGCAGGAGCCGCCGACGACCTCCGCCGCCTGCGCTCGTGGCCAGGGCAGCTCCGACCACCTCTGACGCCGACCCGCACACCGACGTGACCGCCGTGACCTCCCCGACGTCACTGACCACCTCACCGGAGCTCTACTGCCACAGGTAAGCCTCGCCGCCGTAATCTTCGCCGCGGGTACTGTTTAAGCCAGCCAGGGAGCGCGAGTTAGATTTCGGCTAAGTCCAGGGGGTTTTGTGCAATGTCAGTGACTCATGCGAATAGTAGACCGAGGACTGTTTTGAGAGAGAAAAAGGAGAGAAAATCCAGGGGTTCAGCAAACCTGTATTTCTTTTCCCTTTCAAATTTATTCTTCTTTTAAATATTACAGAGAACTAAATAAATGCATAACTTGAAGAATAATTATCCAAAATTTGTCAAACCACTTTTGCTAGACTTTGTGAAATATAAACTATCAGACAAAAATAGTAAATTCCATAGTTCCTGTATTATTTTCTAGAGTTTTGAATTAAATAAGAAAACTGCTCAAAACTTAATATTAGAAGGAAAAATAGAAATATTATTAGACCAGGGTTAATAAAAATAGTGGAGACACTAACCTAGTAGTTACACTGTTTAAAATTAATAAACACCCCAGTATACAAGGTTAAGGAGAGTTTGTTCACCAAAGCTTGTTTATGCTCAAACTTAGGAAAATTAAGAAAAGGGATTAAAAATGGAAACCAGAGGGCAATCATATTTTTCCTAGCATGCCTAAGTTATGTAGTTCACAAGAAAAATCTATTGAACCATAGTCCAGTGAGAGAAAATTGTACTCACAATTATTCATGAAAAACAGAGAAAACTTTGAAAAATCATAAGAAAATAATCCTAAGAAGAAAACACCCCTACCTTAGGAATAACTATTCTTGTGCTAAGAGGAACCTAGGAAAAATACAAGTTCTGTTGTTTGATATTTTTCAAATAGCAAGTTAGTTATAAGTGTCTTTTTGGCATTAAACTTTAGAAAATAATAGCTAAATAACCACTAAGTAACCCTCTGTGATTTTTTGGCATAGAAGCATGTTATTACCCATAGATACTAGCAAAAATAACCCTTAGTACAGAACCCACACCTAGATAAGGGTTGTAGTGCAAAGTAACCCCTCTGCCCCAACTTTTGTTATTTTTTGTCCAGGACATTTTCTGTTTATTTTTTACCTCAAATTTATAGGACAGACTTCAGAGACCAATATTCACCCACTGTAATTTTTACAAGATTTTTTTTGGAAATTTTGAAATCACTATTGTAGTTCAAACCACCTTAAGAGCATAAAAAGACAATAAAAAGAGGAATTAGTAGTGGAGATTAATGTTGCCCTAACCAAAACAACGAAACCCTTGAATACCTGATAGAACCTTTAAAGGGCAATCCAAATCTTAATCCACTATGTTTACCTCTAAGCAAAACCTCAAACCTAAATTGATAAACATAAACCTCAAGAGCTTCGTATAACAAAGAAACCCTAAGTTATCAACTAACTTAGTTTTTCTTCACTAAGCATAATGATTACTAAATCCTGCAGAATCATAGCATACATATTTCTTATTCATTGCATTCAATAGATTGCAACCTCGTTGACGGAGAGTACATCCTCGTGCCGGAGCAAGGAGTAGCTCAGGAGGTAGCCCCGGATCCAACACTAGAGCCTGCCATCGAGGATCTGCCTGCCCCAGCTTTGGAAGGCAAGCCCCGGTTTTATGCATAACCTATTCTATATGCTATTTTACTACACTTAATGTTTGTAGGCTTGTATTGTGCACTAAAGTGTAGGAGTTGTTTGGAACCTTAGTTGCATGACTCAGGATACCTTTGAGATGGATACTAGTATGCTAGGTCGAGTAGCTGCTTTACTAATTAGGGATCTCGGTAGAAGTTGAGTGATTTTTCTAGCACTCGCGCGAGGTCAGGAATTGGTTGTATCCACTTTGATAATAGAATGATGATGGACTGTGGACTTGGATCCATGGGGATTGCGATGTCTACGAGACGAAATTGGAATAAGGATTAACGTGCGGATACTTGTGTCAAGCGTTTGAACGTACTAAACACATGCCGAGAAATATGGTAAATCGGTAAGCCTAGTACCCGATTGAACCTGGTAGCAGATTGCCCTCCTCACACGACCTGAGACGTGGTCTCCCATTCCGGTTATGGTGGGTACAAGTGCGGTCACTGCACGACAGCAGTCGGGGTTAGTGAGGCAATGTACGCCAAGGCGGTGAGCCCCTCTCTGCTAACGGGGAATCGATGGGGACGGTCGATGTGTGTGGGGACGGAGTGCCTCGCCACGTCGTGTGTTTAGGTTTACCTTGCAAGGATAGAAACTCAATTCGAATCGTCTGCTTCTCGTAGCTAATGAGACTGCTTGATCCATTGTACTACATTGAGTAACAAGTGAAAATGTGATGATTTGGCAAAAGATGTTGATTGCTAAATTGCTTGATACCATGAATGAGTAGATAGTACACCTTTAGTCTTAAGAGAGTCACACTAAAACTTGAAAAAGCTAAAACTTGATTTTTAGACTCAGCTAGTGCTTTTGGCAACCAAACCCCTCAGCCAAACAACTGCATGTCTAGAGGTAGAGGAGTAGACTCCTCACACCGGGTAAGTCTAGCTGAGTATTAGTATACTCAGCCTTGCTTGTGGCATAATTTTACAGGTTCTCTGGAGGACATGGTTGCTGGAGTGACTTGGCCGTCCATCTTGCCACCGGGTTGGACAGTCGAGTGGGACCCTACCTCGGTCGAGGAGGAGCATGAGGAGTGATGGGACAGGCTTCCTCATCCCTCCATTTATCGTTAGTTTTATCCCGCTGCATTCCGAACAATGATCTCCACTTTTGCTAAAACTCCGATGTTGATGTAATAATTTAATACTCCTTAATGTATGGTTTTATGCTTTATTGTATTTGCTCTGTGCCTCACCATCGAGTGAGTATGTGGTACTTGATCCTGTTAGTGGCCTCGTCGGACTAGATCCGAGGGACTGACGTGTTATTCCTATTTAAGTGTGGTCTAGCCTCTAAGGTGGGACTTAGGCACTTAAGTTGGAATAATTCGAGCGGTTCCACCACAATAACAAGACCATACTTACTTCCCCCGATGCTGAGGTAGGCGACGGGTCCAAAGAGGTCTATATGAAGTAGCTCCAGAGGTCTTGATGTGGTCATCACATTCTTGCTGTGATGAGTGCTTCCCACCTGTTTACCTGCTTGACAAGCTGCACAAGGTCTGTCTTTTTCGAAAAATACATTGGTTAGTCCTAACACATGTTCTCCCTTTAGAAGTTTATGAAGGTTCTTCATCCCAACATGTGCTAGACGGCGATGCCATAGCCAGCCCATGCTAGTCTTAGCAATTAAGCATGCATCTAGATCGGCCTCCTCTTTCGAAAAATCAACTAAGTAGAGTTTGTCGTCTAGTACACCCTTAAAAGCTAATGAACCATCACTCCTTATAAAGACAGACACATCTACATTAGTAAATAGACAATTATAACCCATATTACATAGTTGACTGACAGACAATAAGTTGTACCCGAGCGATTCAACTAAGAACACATTGGATATGGAATGCTCGGATGAAATGGATATCTTTCCTAGTCCTTTAACCTTGCCTTGGTTCCCATCTCCAAAGATGATCGAGTCCTGGGAATCCTTGTTCTTGACGTAGGAGGTGAACATCTTCTTCTCCCTCGTCATGTGGTTTGTGCATCTGCTGTCGATAATCCAGCTTGAGCCCCCGGATGCATAAACCTACAAGGCAATTTACACTTGGGTTTTAGGTACCCAACTTTTGTTGGGTCCTACGAGGTTAGTTACAATAGCCTTTGGGACCCAAATGCAAGTATTGTCTCCCTTGCATTTGACCCCCAACTTCCTAGCGACCACTTTTTTATTTTTACATGTGAGTGCAAAAGTAGTGTTGCATGCATGGAAAACAATAGCAGATTCATTACGCATTTTCCTAGGTACATGATGCAAAACATGATTTTTCCTAGGCATATTTCTACCATGCACAAAAGTAGAGCTTGAAGCAATCATAGCATGCGAATCATAAGCATCATAACTCCTATTATAATGAGCATTCCTAGAAAATTTTCTATCATAAATGAAAGCATGATTCCTTTGAATGCTACTAGCCATAGGGGCCTTCCCTTTCTTCTTGTTGGGAATGGGAGCCCTTTGGCTTGTTAAGTTCTTGGCTTCCTTTCGAAAGCCAAGCCCATCCTTAATTGAGGGGTGTCTACCAACAGTATAGGCATCCCTAGCAAATTTTAATTTATCAAAGTCACTTTTGCAAGTCTTAAGTTGGACATTAAGACTTGCCACTTCACCAATTAATTTGGTAATAGAAGTAAGGTGTTCAACACACGCATCAACATCAAAATCCTTACACCTATTACAAATGACAACATGTTCTATACAAGAACTAGATTTATTAACTCCTTCTAGCTTAGTAGTTAATTCATCATTTAAGCTCTTTAGACTAGAAACAGTTTCATGGCATGCAGACAACTCAGAGGATAGAATTTCATTCCTTTTAGTTTCTAGAGCAAGAGACTTTTGTACACTAACAAGTTTGTCATGTTCTTCATATAATATGTCTTCTTGCTTCTCTAACAGTCTATCTTTTTCATTTAAAGCATCAATTAGTTCATTAATCTTTTCTACTTTAGCTCTATCTAATCCTTTAAATAGACTAGAGTAATCTACTTCATCATCACTAGAATTATCGCTTGAAGTAGTATACTTAGGAGTATCCCGAACGCTTACCTTTTTCTCCTTGGCCATGAGGCAAGTGTGGCGTTCGTTGGGGAAGAGAGAGGACTTGTTGAAGGCTGAGGCAGCAAGTCCTTCGTCGTCGGAGTTGGAAGAAGAGCAGTCTGAATCCCATTCTTTGCCAAGGTGCGCCTCGCCCTTTGCCTTCTTGTAGGTCTTCTTCTTCTCCCTCTTCCCATGATTTTCTTGTACCTGGTCATTGTTATTATCGGGACATTGTGCTATAAAATGACCAGTCTTACCGCATTTGAAATAGGAGTGCTTTCCCTTTGCCTTGTTCTTGTTAGGGTGCTCCTTGCGTCCTTTTAATGCGGTCTTGAAGCGCTTTATGATTAGGGCCATCTCATCTTCGTTTAGCTCGGTAGCCTCAACTTGTGCCACCTTGCTAGGTAGCGCCTGCCTGCTGCTGCTTGTTGCCTTGAGTGCAACGGGCTAGGGCTCATAGATGGGCATTGGGTCGTTCAATGCATCATCAACATATCTTGCTTCCTTGACCATCATACGCCCGCTCACAAACTTTCTGAGTATCTCATCAGGCGTCATCTTTGTGTACCTAGGATTTTCATGGATGAGGTTCACAAGATGAGGGTCAATAATAGTAAAAGACCTGAGCATAAGTCGGACGACGTTGTGGTCCGTCCATCTTGTGCTTCCATAGCTCCTGATCTTGTTGACCAAGGTCTTGAGCCTGTTGTACGTTTGTGTTGGCTCCTCTCCCCAGATCATTGCAAACCTCCCCAGCTCGCCTTCCACCAACTCCATTTTGGTGATCATGGTGGCGTCGCTTCCCTCATGTGATATTTTGAGGGTATCCCAAATTTTCTTAGCGTTGTCCAAGCCGCTCACCTTGTTGTATTCGTCCCTGCACAAGGATGCTAGCAAAACAGTGGTAGCTTGCGCATTCTTATGAATTTTCTTATTAATAAATATAGGGTTATCCGAACTATCGAATTGCATTCCATTTTCAACTATCTCCCAATACTAGGATGGAGAGAGGAAAGGTGACTACGCATTTTGTGACTCCAAAAAGAGTAGTCTTCTCCATCAAAGTGTGGAGGTTTCCCAAGAGGGATAGATAGCAAATGAGCATTAGAGTTGAATGGAATGCGAGAATAATCAAATGAAAAGCTTTGATTCACCGGCTTTCTTTTTGACAAGGAGTCGTCGTCGTCGTGTGGTGAGGAAGAAGATTCGTCGCTGTCGTAGTAGACGATCTTCTTGATACGCCTCTTCTTCTTCCCATCCCTCTTCTTATGACTCGAGCCAGAGTCAGTGGGCTTGTTATCCCTTAGCTCGTTGACGATGGACTCCTTCTCCTTGTCGTTGACCACCATTCCCTTTCCCTTAGGATCCATCTTTTCGGGCGATTAGTCCCTTACGTGAAGAGAATGGCTCCGATATCAATTGAGAGCACCTAGAGGGGGGTGAATATGTGATGCTGAATAAATCAAATACTAATAGCCACAAAACTTGGTTAAGTGTTAGTACGGCTAAGTAGCGAGCTCTTGCGAACACACAAGTAATCATAGAAAAGAAATCACAAGAGACACGTGAGTTTATCCCGTGGTTCGGCCAAGTAACACTTGCCTACTTCCACGTTGTGGCGTCCCAATGGACGAGGGTTGCACTCAACCCCTTTCAAGTGATCCAATGATCAACTTGAATACCACGGTGTTCTTCTTTCTTAGACTTTCTCCCATTTGCGAGGAATCTCCACAACTTGGAGCCTTTCACCCTTACAATTGATGATCACAAAGAAGCACGGAAGTAAGGGAGGGGAGAGCAACACACACAAGACTCAAAACGAGAGCACAATCACGCACACAAGTCACAACTCGAGCTCAAAACACAACGCAAGGAGTTCTCAACTCAAATGGAGCTCAAGTCACTATCTCAAAGAATCGAATGCGTGAGAACGGAGTCTTGGAGTCTTAGGATCTTTCTTGTAAGCTTGGGTGACTCCTCCATGTGCCTAGGGGTCCCTTTTATAGCCTCAAGGCAGCTAGGAGCCATTGGAGACAATCTTGGAAGGCTAATCTTGCCTTCTGTCGGGTGGCGCACCGGATAGTCCGGTGCGCCACCGGACAGTCACTATAGACAGTCCAGTGTGGATCTCCTTCCTATTTTGGCGCAGTCGACCGTTGGCTCACCGGACAGTCCGATGCACCACCGGTCAGTCCGGTGAATTTTAGCCGTACGCCGTTGAACTTTTTCCGAGAGCGACGACTTCGCCGCAGACGACTCACCGGACAGTCCGGTGCACCACCGGACAGTCCGGTGAATTATAGCCGTACGCCGTCGTCGAGTCCCGAGAGCGGCCTATTCACCTTGGACTCGTCTGGCGCACCAAACACTGTCCGGTGCACCACCGGACACTGTCCGGTGCACCACCGGACACTGTCCGGTGCACCAGACCGAGCAGCAGTTGGCTGTACACAGCCAACTCTTTTCCAATCTATTTTCTTCTGTTTCTAGCACTTAGACACAATACATTAGTACCCAAATCAATGTACTAAGTCTAGAAATGTACCTTGTTACATGATTTGCACTTCTTCAATCTTTGGCACAAATTAACACTTAGAGAATATGTGTTGGGCACTTAATCACCAAAACACTTTAGAAATTGCCCAAGGGCACATTTCCCTTTCAGCCGACACCATGTGGGTGATGTAGATAGGCGTTGTGATGAGGATACAGCCCCCTGCATCGTCGACCGTGCTATCCTGCTTTGCCTTTGAATGCGTCACTGATAGTGGAGACAGAGATAGAGGTGGGCTTTGTGGCGGTCTTGCCAGCGGAGGTGGAGGTGTGGTAGGCTTGCCTAACTAAGGAGGCGACGCCTGATGAGACGAGCAGCTAGCCTCGAACGGTTTCGATGTGGAGGAAAGGACTACGGACGCCACGACGTGAGGCGAGCCGATGTGGAGGAGAGGACGGCGGGCGCCGCGACGCGAGGCGAGCTCGGACGGGTTCGATGCAGAGATCTAAATGAGGGGCAATTTAGTCATGTTTTTGTTACCTTAATCTTTGCTAACCTCTAGGAAACATCAAATATTAAAAAACAAAGGGAGTACAACTCAATGACTTGATCTAAATGAGGGGCAATTTAGTCATGTTTTTGTTACCTTAATCTTTGCTAACCTCTAGGAAACATCAAATATTAAAAAACAAAGGGAGTACAACTCAATGACTTGAAAATCTGAAACATATCGATGGGTGGCACATCGAAGGATCCAACAATGTCGATGGCTCCGAAGAAAGACAATGCAGTCGAATTTGAGTGAACTCCCACACATCGTGCCATGGGATGGCGAGGAGCCCCTACACCATGGAAAGTACCTCGATAGTCGCCTCCATCGTTGCTGTCCTGAGCTCCATCCCCGACCATCTCCCACAGGAGGATCCTACAGCGAACGTAATCCACTCTCCGCAAACTTTGCACTGACAACTTTGGAGTAGTAGTCTTGCGAGGATCATCTCACCAGCCATCGCATCCCCGAATGTCGCCGCCTTATCTTCGGTCGTCGCCACCGCTTCCCGCCCCAACAGAACACCTCTGTGCGCGAGAAAACAAAAGCGCAGGAGTCTAGATGCGCGTACTGACGGATTGGGGAGGGAGCGATCACACGAAAATATGTGGAAGATGAGGAATTGAATGCGGGATGCAAAATTTTAGGGGAGAATGCAAAATTTTAGGGGAGAATGAGAGAGCTCTTGGAGCAAGAAAATTTATTATTCTTTAACTAGGTGGGTGTCCGTGCGTTGCAACGGAAACATATTGTCAATATAGGGAACGTAGCTCCTACCAATCTGGCATCAAAGGTCTCGACGATCATGAGCTCTGCCGTTGCCCCTAGGCAGCAGCAGCCGCCAGCATCAGGCGGCCCCTAGCAACGTTCGGCGCGCTGGTCGCAGCCCCTGCTTCGTCGGGAGCCATGATGCTTCGCCGATACTTCCCCAAATACCTAGCCTCCTTGTCGGGCAGCGCCACTGAGGGCATGGCGGCCCCACAGCCAATGGTACGTTGTATGGCGTGGTAGACGGGCTACTCTCCCAAGAGCGCAGCTGCCCGCTGCCCCACGTAAATGAACAAACAAAAAAAATATTGCTACAAACTTATGATCAGCTAGACAAACAAAAAAACAATGTAAATGATATATAAAGTTTTTATTATGAGTAAGTTAGAAAGCGCTACAACAATATGACAACCCCATGAGGCCATGATGCACAATAACAGAGATTCAATATGCATAAAACTCTCAAGTGAACAACACATGTGATGAATCTGCTACTGACGCTAGAGCTATCAATGCTCCCCCGTGCACCATTTGCTTGCCATTCTAGAATATGAACATGAGCAGTTAGCATTGTTTACTAACCGTGATAAGAAATATATTTGAAGCAACCTAAAACCTAATTCAACACAAGTATTTGCGTACCTGAAGAAGAACAAGTAATTTATTCACGATTCCATCCAGTTAAGGCGTCAAAAATTCTGGTGTACAATTCTCACTAAAATTCAAAATCGCTGAAACAGCATGTGCCTATAAATAAGAAGAGCAATACAGGTCAAAATAGATTGCCAAGTCCTAAGATATATGACATGAACATGTAATCTGGTATAGTAGAATATAGGCATACAAATTGTATAAACTTAATATCTCAATGCACACAAAAGACTTAAACAACATTCAGTTCAGATGTCTGGCATACATAAAGTTAGTAGTTGCTTGGTAATCATATTACTTTTTTATCGAAGAAACTTGTAAGCTCAAAGATCAAAAGGGATTTGTTTGACATTTAGATGTGCTAGCTGCCCACATATATTCATATTTAAAACATGTAAACCACACATAAACCATATTGGTCTACATCAACCTGTTTATTGATGCAACCTCAATTAAAAAATGTGATGTCTTACAATTTTTAATAATAGGCAAATATGTCGACAACCGTACATTAATCTAATCCTTTTTAGCGATATTGATAAGTCTTTGTTGTATGCTAGCAGGGATGGCATAGCGGCATGAATTGTCCTCGTAACTTAACATATCAATTACAAAGTTCCTTCGAAGAATCTTTGCATCCTACACACAAAGACATAAGAGAACAAAACGTCAAATTTATATTATGTAACTGAAATGTATGTTTGAACATGAAACAAACGTACTCCACTCACCCTATCAAATTCCATTCATCTAGCACTCCCCCACATGACTATAGCTTACAGAATGAAGTAGCTGGTATTAACCCTATAGAATAATGTTTGGCCAACTATATCATATACAATGGTTATCATAGAAAAAAATTAAACTGTTAAGAACATGGTATTGAGAAAATACCCTTTTAAGTCAATTGGAACACCAGACCGAATTGTATGTTCCCACTTAAAAATATCCTCTGCCCATCTAGAACATTTCATGTTGTAGGCAATCTTATATTTCTTTGAGGCCATGATAATTGCTTCCGCAAACCTCTTGTATGGCATGTGTTTATACCAATCTTGAGTGGTTGTAAAGTCTATAAAAGTTACATGCTTTTTACCATGATCGATTACAAAAAGTGTGTAGCATCCGTTGAATTTCCATGGCATAAGAACCTACAAAATATCAGTCATTAGGATTGCAACGAAGTGCCTTTTATAAATACATTCGAAATGAACACATACTTCCATATTTACAACCAGTGATATAATAGTTCAATGAAGGCCAACAGTCGAGTGTTTTGGCTAACTCTTCTACTGTAGGATCCTGATGGTACTTTGGAAGTTTACCAAAACCAACCATTCTCTGGATAAATATATATACATGTCCACATGAGGATTATATGTATAGATACAATATATTACTACATTATTGATTGGAAACAAACTTACCCAGAAGTGCATGTCCATATAATGTTTTTATCCTTTATCATTTCATCTTTCAACATATGTGACTCTTTAATGGCCAACAATCGAACAACCATGTCAAAACATTTTAGAGTCATATCTAGATTTACCCTTAATACGTTTTGCAGGTCTTTGACAGATATTTCTATCTTAAAAGGGTTGAAACTTTGCACCCATGTCATCCTGTAATGCAGCATGACAAAAGTCTATATCAAAACTCTATGTAGTTGTGTCACACCCGGTTTTGGAAGGTAAACCGAATGTAAACCATGTACGTGCCAGGATCAGAAACTCACGTACACATCGATTACATAATTGGACATCATCACACAATGCTCGAAATAAATAGCGGAAAGGTACTTAATTACATCAAGATGTCCAAGACATCCATAGAGTCTATTACATAACCATTGACTTTAACATAACTATCAAAGTGCGGAGAAACGAAACGTAGATGATAAGCCTACGCAGGCAGCGGACTGGGGGTTTGCCACTAAGTAAACTAGAACTCGTCGTAATCCTGGAACTCCTCGAAGTCCTCCATGTTGCCAACATCACCTCCTAAGCACTGAGTGCAATGGGGACAACCTGGGGTGGGGTGGTTTGTAAATCAATGGTGAGTAC
Source organism: Zea luxurians (assembly GCA_029449295.1). NCBI lineage: Eukaryota > Viridiplantae > Streptophyta > Magnoliopsida > Poales > Poaceae > Zea > Zea luxurians. The sequence continues at coordinate 94,988,085 of JAOPSE010000015.1, read as the reverse complement.
ACATCAACGTACTTAGCAAATGTCGCATTTGGCTAAAGTGGACTAGCTGTATGTGGGGTTGAGGTTAAGCAGTTGCTTTTAGTTGGTCAAGTATTTATTATTATCAGTAGAGCCAAGTTTTAGTGATAAACCCAGTTATTACCCAAAAGTACTCCCTCAAAAGAGGAAATACCAGAGATCAGATTTATAACATCATTTTTAACTATCATCATAAAAGTATCCAAAGTTCTTCTAATCAAAGAGGATCCCAAGGCTACTCTTAACTGTGAGCTCGGCTGATATACCAGTTTCTAACACTCTGCAGAGGTTGCACACTTTACCCACAAGTTGTGATCCCTTTCCAGCCTGGGTTGTACAGACCCGATCTTCACTACCAAGGTGAATGGCGAGGAATACACTGCGTAGCCTTTACAAAGACCCCCCTGGTGTGTAGCTGCTCGTTAGGTTTCGCCAGTCGTACAAACGTAGTACACCTCCCCAAGGTGGGTGACTAACAAAACCAACTCGAATGAACCCCTACACCCCAACCTTGGCAGAGCGAGCACTACGCCCCGGCCCCCATTGACGGCCCTCCGACAAAGCCAACTACACCCCCAGGTTCATCTAATTAATCAGCTAAGGGCGTCCCATTCCACCCTCATGGTTGCACTGTTATCTCGGGTGGTCACTCCACGAATAGGTCCTTACGGAGAGGTACTCAGGAAAAAGGCCTGAGCCTCCTAGAGTATCACAAGATCATCAACATAATCAGGATAACAGTATTGTATCATAAATTTTCACATCATGTTCATTGATTAAGGTTAAGGCAATAGCAAAATGCTAACCATGATAAACCAAAAAGGTAAACAAGGATAAGGTAAATACAAAGCTAGTCAATCCTTAGGCTTAAATAATGTAATGCGGGACAATGAATCATAAAGTATGTAGGACATAATAGGTCAGAGGATAAACCGAATGCGAACCATGTACGTAAAGCAAATATCCAACTCCGAGTACTTAATGAAGCTTGCCTTCACCAGGTTGTTGCTCAAGAAGGTCTCCAACAACACACTCAGGAACCTCGAACTGCTCGTTGTTTAAATAAAGCGAACATGCACTCAATACATTTGGAAAGTACAAATGAACAGCACACCAAACATGTACAAACATAGGAATACATCTTAAAAGACACAATACTACATAAGGGATAATGAGTTCAAAGTATAACATAAACTATAGCATAAACTAACTTCATTTGAAAATAGATTATTATTTCTCTAAGTGTTACTCACAAATACATAACATGGTTCAATTTATTTTATTGTGACCTAAAAATTAGAACAGAGATGATTTCATGTAATACATGTTATTAATCTCACAAGATTAAACATGTTTAAATCTATAGGTTTCTCCTTTTATTTTTTTATTAAATAAATAAATCTATACCTACATTAGTTCATACTTAATCATAAAAATTAGAATGTGCAAACAGTAAATGAAACTATTTTATTTAAATAGAGAATAATCCTATGAACATTTTGTAATTTGAATCACTAAATTTGGAGCTCATATGCAAAAGATATGAAATAAACAAGTTTGGGAATTCAAAATATGAAATTAGGTCTAATTCTATGAATATTTAAAAGTCCAGGGTTCAATCTGCAAGAATACAGGGGCCTGTGCGCGAAAACCAGGGACGGCGGGTTGATTCTAAACAAACCGAGGGTCTCTTTAATAAAACTACTGTACGAAGGGGTATCGGGTGATTCCAACCATTAGATCAGAAACCGACGGCCGAGATTAGATCTACGGCTGAGGGCGCGCGCGTGGGCGGGCGAGTGCTGACAGGCGGGCCAGGGGTAGTCAGCGACAGAGGGGGAGGGTGCACTGACCGAGTGGGCCCAGCGCTAGGGAACACGGGCGCTGACAGGTGGGCCAGGGACGCAGGGCGCGCGTGCGCGAAGCGGTATCCGCGATCTGGGTCGTGCGATCAAGATCGGACGGAGGGGATCAGACCAAGGAGGGACGAACGGCTGCGGGCGGCGCTGCTCCTCTCCATGGCGGTTAGGTCGCCGGAGTTGAGGCAAGCGCGTGCTAGGGTGGTTCCGGGGTCATCGGAGTTGGGCAGAGAGGGAGAGAATGCCACGGCGAACTCAGTGGCGGGGAAAAGGCCATGAATTTGCGGACAGAGGGAGAAGAACGGCGGGCAGAAAACCTCAGGCAGACCGAAGGAACTCCGGTGAGGGATTCTGGCCACGGGGAGGGGGCTTGAGGCGTGCTAAGGCTTGGGAAAGCTTCAGCAGAGGCAGGGGTGACACAGAAACCTACACTGGGGAACTAGACCGGGCTAAATTGGCCGGCCATCGCACGAGCACGGCGGACCGCCATGGCCGAGCAGCGGTGATGCCAAAATTGGCCAAGCACAGAGCGAAACTAGGGAAATTAAGCATGGGCAAAGGTGTCTCACCTTGGGGCAGAGCTCAGGGAGGCTTGGCGCGGTCTCCGGCGAGCTGGATGGCCGGGGAAGCGGGCATGGGTCTCCGGCGATGTCTGGCGGCGTGGGCAGAGCGCGAGAGAGGGTGAAGCTATGCGAAATGAGGCGGGGGAGTGAGTGCAGGCTCTGGCGAGGCTCTAAGAGGGAGCTGGGGGCGTGTGGGTGGGCATCGTGGCCGAGAATTCGACGTGCGCGAGTGCGCACGCGCCGGTCCACGGCGAGGGCGGAACTGACAGGGAGGGTCCACGACGCAGAGGGAGAAAAGGGGGCGAGCGGGCAATGGCTCAGCGCCTGACAGCGTGGGCCCGCGAGACAGAGAGAGAAGAGGGACGCGCGCGGGCGAAGCAACTGGCACCGATAGGTCGGCCCCAGCGGGCAGAGAGCCAGAGAGAGCGCGGGAGAGAAAGCCGCTGCTGACAGGCGGGGCCCGCCTATCAGGCGGCGTGCGCACGCAGCCTAACTGGGTCGAGCTGGGCTGCTAGGCTACTTTTCCTTTTTCTTTTTCTCTGGATTTTCTAATTCCTTTTCTATTTCTTTTCTATAGGGTTTTCAATTCCAAATTCAAATTAGGTTTCAAATTCAAATAAATTCAAATATGTGTAACACTTCAAAGAATATTTTAAGCTCAGCATGATGCAACATGTCATGACCCATAATGTTTTGGCAAAAAAAATAAATAATTAAATCCCCCTAACTTTAAGCTAATTCTACTTAAAAGGGAAAAAGGAAGAGAGGATCTAGAGAGAGATAAAACCTAGAGTGAGAGAGAGAAGAGTAACACATGAATTTGGGTGATCATTAGAAAGAAATTTTATACCCCCAAATTTAGGGTGTTACAGACCTATCCCCCTTAAAAGAATCTCGCCCTCGAGATTCAGGGCTGGCTAGAAAAGAGCTCAGGGTACTTGGCTTTCAAATCATCTTCTCGTTCCCAGGTGGCTTCTTCTTCTGAGTGGTGACCCCATTTGACTTTGCACATCCTAATGGTACTTCTCTGAGTGACCCGATCTGTTGTTTCTAGAATTTGAGTTGGTTTCTCAATATAAGTCAGATCTTCTTGAACCTCAAGATCCTCTGCTGGCAACTGCTCTTCTGGCACTCTCAAGCATTTCTTCAACTGAGACACATGGAACACATCGTGTACAGTGGACAGATTCTCTGGTAAGCTGAGTTGGTAAGCCACTTCTCCACGTCTTGCTTGAATCTGATACGGCCCAATATATCGGGGTGTTAGCTTGCCTTTGACTCCAAACCGTTTGGTTCCTCTGATGGGTGACACCTTCAAGTAGACATAGTCTCCCACTTCAAAATTGAGTTCCCTTCTTCTGGTGTCAGCATAGCTTCGCTGTCTGGACTGCGCTGCCTTCAAATTCTCTCAGACCATTCTGATGTTCTTTTCGGCTTCAAGCAAAATATCTGGTCCAAACACCTGCCTTTCACCAGGTTGGTCCCAATGTAATGGAGTTCTGCAATTCCTCCCATAGAGTGCTTCGAATGGTGACATCTTCAGACTAGCCTGATAGCTGTTGTTGTAAGAGAATTTTGCATATGGTAATCTCTTGTCCCAACCTATCTTGTCTTGCAAAGCACAAGCCCTCAACATATCCTCCAGAATCTGATTGGTTCTCTCTGTTTGACCATCTGTCTGTGGGTGATAAGCTGAGCTGAACTTCAAGTGTGTGCCCAAAGCTTCATGTAGCTGCTGCCAAAAATGAGAGGTGAACTGAGTGCCTCTATCTGACACTATCTTCTTTGGAACGCCATGCAAGCACACAATCTGAGACATGTATAGTTTGGCCAACACTGCACTGTTGTAAGTGGTCTTGACTGGTATGAAATGGGTCGCCTTTGTCAAACGGTCCACTACTACCCAGATGGAGTCATAACCAGTACGAGTGCAAGGCAAACCAACTATGAAATCTATTCCGACCTCATCCCATTTCCACTGAGGAATCTGCAATGGTTGCAACAATCTTGCAGGTCTCTGATGTTCTACTTTAATCCTCTGACAACTGTCACATACAGCCACATACTATGCTATCTCCCTTTTCATCCCGCACCACCAGAATCTTTTCTTTAGGTCTTGGTACATCTTCTCACTACTAGGGTGTATAGAGTATGCTGTCTCATGAGCTTCCTTGAGAATCAGTTCCTAGGTCGATTTGATGTCGGGAACACACAGTCTATCCTTGAACCATACCACTCCTTCTGCATCTTTACGGAAATCCTTGCCTTTTCCATCTATGATCAGCTGTCGAATCTCGTTGATCTTTTCATCATCCTTCTGACCCTTCCTGATATCTTTCCCTAGGGTGGGTTCCAACTCGATTGTCACCCCTTGAGTGTTGTTCAGAAATCCGAGACTCAATCTGTCGAACTCCTTCGCTAGTGTTGGAACTTGCACACGGGCGCGAGTTGATCCAACTGGGGGGGGGGGGAAGGATAGCGCAAACAGAGTTTCAGCACGTGATGGCAAAAGCACTGCTCAACCAGCCTCTCAAGGGCACTGTGCGGGGGTATTTATAGGTGTCCGGGTGCCCAGCGTCCCGTGTTAAGGACGCATGTGCCCTCAGACACCTAGGTTATCCCCGGAATATTCCCATAAAGCGGGGTTACAGACCGTAATTACAGGGACGCCTTTATAAATTAGGCCCGTAACACGCAGCGGCCACGCAGGGCCTGTCGCAATGGGCCGGATCTCACATGGGCCTCCGCGCTAGACGAGGCCGCCCGGTGGGATGACCTCGCCACGGGTCTTCGTCCGATGTCGTATGGGGCGAAGGGTGTCCCTGCCTGTTTTGTCTCCGTTGGGCCGGCGTGAACGGCGAAGGCCCCGAGCGAAGGGTGGCGTCTTTGCCTTCGCCCCAACAGCTAGCTCATACGGCATCGGGTGAGCGGCCAACATATTAACTTGACCTTTCTACTCAGAGCATCTGCAACCACGTTTGCTTTGCCTGGTGATAATGAATCTCTAGCTCATAATATTTGATCAATTCTAGCCATCTTCGTTGTCTCATGTTTAACTCTGACTGAGTGAATATGTACTTGAGGCTCTTGTGATCCGTGTAGATATCACACTTCTGCCCATAAAGATAATGCCTCCACGTATTCAATGCATGAACCACGACTGCTAGTTCCAGATCATGAGTAGGATAATTCTTCTCATGAATCTTCAACTGTCGGGACGAGTATGCCACTACTCTCCCTTCCTGCATCAACACACATCCCAGTCCGGTGTACGAAGCATCGCAATATAGTGAGAATGGCTTGTGAACATCTGGCAGAATCAGTACCGGTGTCGTTGTCAACTTCTCCTTCAATGTCTCAAAGGACTTCTGGCATGCTGGGGTCCACTTGAACTCAACCTTCTTTGCCAACAAGGCTGTCATTGGTCTAGCAATCTTGGAGAAACCTTCAATGAAACGTCAATAATAACCGGCCATTCCGATGAAACTCTTGATTCCTCGGACATCTTTTGGTGCTTTCCAGTCCAAGATAGCTGTCACCTTCTTTGGATCTACAGCCAATCCCTCTCAGTTTATAACGTGACCCAAGAACATGACTTCACTGATCCAGAACTCGCACTTGCTGAGTTTGGCGTACAGCTGACAATCTCATAGCCTCTGAAGTATTTTCCTCAAATGCTCCTCATGCTCTTACTCATTCTAGGAATATATAAGAATGTCATCAATGAACACTACTATGAACTTGTCGAGGTAGTCCATGAACACACTTTTCATTTAGTACATGAAGTAGGCTGGCGCATTCGTCAAACTAAATGACATGACCATGAACTCATACAGTCGATACTTGGTGATGAATGATGTCTTCGGTATATCTGAGGGTCGGATTCTAAGCTGATGGTAACCTGACCTCAGATCTATCTTTGAGAACACACTGGCTCCTCTCAACTGATCGAATAAATCTTCAATTCTGGGCAGGGGTACTTGTTCTTGATAGTGACTTCATTCAAAGCTCGGTAATCGATGCACATCCTCTTCATGCCATCCTTCTCCTCCACAAATAGCACTGGGGCTGCCCAAGATGAGGTACTCAGTCTGATGTAGCCCTTCTCCGACAAACTCATCAATCTGCTTCTTGAGTTCCACCAACTCTGGTCTGGACACTCGATAGGCTCTCTTAGAAATAGGGGTGGTGCCTGGTATAAGCTCTATGGCGAATTCAACCTTCCTTTCAGGTGGCATACCCGGTAACTCCTCGGGAAACACATCTATGAATTCTAATACTACATTGATAGCCTCTGATGGTTTAATCTCCTCAATACGGGCGGTGACTTGGTGACAACTCCCTTTCCTTGGTCCAGACAAGACCAACTCTACTAACACTTCTTCTTCTGACAGGGACACTAACTTCACCATTCTCTTATCACAGCTAAGACTGGCTTGATACTTGGTTAGCCAATTCATCCCTAGGATGACATCTATAGTTGTATCCTGGTTACCCATAACTATTAGATTAGCGGGGAACTCTATCCCCCTTATTTGAACCTTTGCACTAGGGCAAAATCTATCCGTTTGGGTTCTTCCACCAACTGAACTAACCCTCATAAGTGGATACATGGGTGCTACTGGTATATTCTGTGATTCTACCCATGATGCAGTCACAAAAGAATGTGTTGCTCCAGTATCAAATAACACATTTGCGGAATGGTACTCGACTGAAAACGTACCTAGTGCCACTCTTGGAGTCTCCTAGACTGTATCGGCCTCCAAGTGGTTCACCTTTCCATACTGGGCACGAGGCTGTCCACGGTTGTTGCCTCCTGGCTGCATTGCATTCTGCCTGGCTAGGGCATTGGGAGCTAGCTGTTGCTGAGCTACTTTCTTTGGGCAATGATTCGCCCAATGGCCTTATTCCCCACAGTGGAAACATGCACGAATTCCTCCTTGCACTGGCGCTGCTTGGTTGTTCTGGTTAGTTGTGGGGGCAGAAAGACGGGCTGCCTGGTTGTTCTGACGCTGGTGTTGATTTCCTCCTTGCTGATTGTTTTGACGGTACTGCTGCTACTACTGAGGAAATTGCCTCTGGTACTGCTGGTGGTGGTTCTAACGTTGATGATGGTGCTAGTGACCTTGCTTGAATGGCTGAGGTGGGTTGCCTGAGCAGCGAGGACGGCTGCTACTCCCGGCCTAAGATCCACCAGTCTTGTGTTTCCTATCCTCCATCTCTCGACGCTTCCTTTCAGTCATGATTGCTCTGTCGATCAGATGCTAGAAGGTAGGGAAAGTGTGGTTCATCAGCTGGTAATAGAGGGGATCAACCAATCCTCTCAAGAAGCGGTACTGCCTCTTAGCATCCGTGTTGACATCCTCTGGGGCATAACGCGACAACTGCAGAAACTTGTCCCTGTACTCGCTGACGGACAGGGGACCTTGCTTCAAGGCGAGAAATTCCTCCTTCCTCACTATCATCAGTCCCTTGGGCACATGGTAGCGACGGAAGTTATCCCTAAATTCTTCCCAAGTGATGGCTTCAGGGTTGGCATGGGTGGCGAGGTAAGACTCCCACCAAGACTGTGCTGCTCCCCTCAGCTGTCGGGGAGCTAGAGATGTCAATGGGGACCCGATACCCGATAACCCATGGGGAATTCCCCTATTAGGGTACGGGTATGGGACAAAAATTGTCCCCATGGGTATGGATATGGGACAAAATCTCCACCCATTGGGTAAACGGGTATGGGTTTGGGAAGCAATAATCCGAACCCGATTACCCATGGGTATTTCATACGCGTGCACCTATCATGTTTGTATGAATGAGTTGAGGCCGAGTCGGCCATCAAACCCGGCAGACTCCATTTCTTATATTGGTCCCAAGTACTGATTTCTTTTCTGATGGATGGATGAATGGATAATGGTTCATGGATGAGTGCTTGCCAATGTGGTGATATATGAAATCTAGATAGTTTGTGCTAGATGTTAGTACCTAGTTATTCCTTAATTGGGGATGGGGACCCATTGGGGACCCGAAACCCGAATGGGGATGGGTATGGGATGAGTTTTGTACCCATTATGGGTATGGGTATGTGTATGGGGATGTATCAAACATGATGGGGATGAGTCTGGGATGCTATAACCCAATGGGGAATTACCCATTGACATCTCATGATCGTTGCACTGGGCAGTGTGTAACTCCTGCTCCACGGTACGCAGCCTATCTTTGGCGTCCATGGGATCAGCAGAGTGGGCAAAGACTGGGGGATGGCCACTCATGAATTTTGCCCGCTTGTCTCTGGACACTTGAGGCATCTAAACTTGCACCTAAGGCTGGGGTGGTGGTTGTTGCTGCACCTGCTACATAACTGCTAAGGTTTGACCAATTGCCTGGACTGCTTGGGTCTACATCAGGAACATTTGCTCAATGGTCATCGGGGGTGGAGGTGGCAAATGCTGCTGCCTCCTCTTGGGGTGCTTGCTGTTCTAGCTAAGCAAATCTCGCACCTCTGCGCCTGTTCTCAGACATCTGCAGAAATCACACATATATCAAATCTGCCTCTGCAGTCTTTCAGCATAAGAAAAGATGTATAGAAAATCTCCATAGCACTAAACAAATGACCATCTTTGCTGATAGCTTCTCAGATAAAGAGGAAAGTGGAAATAAATGGATTACCCAACTAAATAATTGACTTTATTAATAACTACACCAAGTTGCAGGGGATACCCACACATTGGTGACAATCATTACAAAGATTCAACTTCAGTACATGTCCATCATAACAAGCATTCAACATAAGATAAACAAACTAATTCTAACTAAAACTGACTTAGGCTAAGACACTAAACTAAGCATTATTACAGACTCTAACTCTGTCGATCTAGGGATCCAAATCTATCAGGGTTCTGCAGTCTGGGGTACCATAGTTGAAGCGACCACGGGGCGATGAACGGTAAGGGTGTTGAATCCCGACAGGGGCGGGAGAACCACCATCCAGATAGTGGTGTGATACGCACTCAACACGCAATTCCGCAACCTCCGCCGAACCTTACCCAACTCGTCAAGGGCGTGGTCCAACTCTGTGTTGAGCACGGCAGCCAGGTTGACCATATTGTTCAGCCTGGGATTGCCCTCACCAACTGGTGAGACATTCACACCTCCAGCACTGCCGATCGAACGACGAGGGTAGTACTTCAAGTCGAGGCCATCAGCTACCCCGCTGAACAACGAGCAATACTGAGAAAGTGCCCGTCGTGCTGCATCTTACATGGCTGCCTCAGCAGTATCCCTCTCAGTAATAGAATAGTGCTCTGAGAAGGCCTCTGCACCCTGGAGATCATCGTCCGAACAGCGCACCAAGCAAGTAGCCTCCCACTAGTCCGGGTATAACCCGCGACGATGCTGGTAGACTACACAACGGTACTCGATGGACCAAGTGTGTCGGTCGAAGGCCCGACGTAGCAGGGTGTAGAGCACATCGTGGAAGTGACACCCGCGAGCAGCGTCACGAGTGATGGGTCTAGCGATCCATCCCTCTGGCTCCGGCTCCCCCGAGAGCTCCGTGCCGTGGCTCGAACTGCCACCGACGTCGTCGTCATCTCCATCTCCATCAGGGTCTCCTCCAGCAACCAGGATGCCATGTGGTGGTGCAGGGGGCATCTCTAGCTGAGGTGCAGGGGTAGGCAGCCTCTTAGACTCCACCTCCTACTAAGGCGAGGGGAAGAGTCCTGATGCTCCTGCTCCTGGCGTCGACGCTCCTGCTCCTCGTGTAGGCAACGATGCAGTCTCTCCAAGTGACTGTATTGACCTGGCACCATGCGACGCAGTGGACGCTTCGCCAGGCGAGAAGGCAAAAAGGGGATCATAGACTTACGTGCAGTGCACCTGATGCAGGCCATCTACAAAAGACATCGTCAGCACAAGAGTAAGAGTAGAACTATGAGACCAGAAAGTAAACAGAAAAAAGTGAGGCAAAACTTTTTGAGATAAATAGATAACATAGAGTTGGTCAAGATGACCAACTTTTAAAAGAACTCTAAGGTCAAGGTCTTTGACAAATATTTCTATCTTATAATGTTTTCTATCCTTTATCATTTCATCTTTCGACATATGTGACTCTTTAATGGCCAACAATCAAACAGCCATGTCAAAACATTTTAGAGTCATATCTAGATTTACCCCTAATACGTTTTGCAGGTCTTTGACAGATATTTCTATCTTAAAAGGGTTGAAACTTCGCACCCATGTCATCCTATAATGCAGCATGACAAAAGTCTATATCAAAACTCTACGTAGTTGTGTCACACCTAGTTTTGGAAGGTAAACCGAATGCGAACCATGTACGTGCCAGGATCAGAAACTCACGTACACAGCGATTACATAATTGGACATCATCACACAATGCTCGAAATAAATAGCAGAAAGGTACTTAATTACATCAAGATGTCCAAGACATCCACAGGGTCTATTACATAACCATTGTCTTTAACATAACTATCAAAGTGCGGAGAAACGAAACATAGATGATAAGCCTACACAGGCAGCTGACTGGGGGTTTGCCAATATGTAAACTAGAACTCGTCGTAATCCTGGAACTCCTCGAAGTCCTCCATGTTGCCAGCATCACCTCTTGAGCACTGAGTGCAATGCAGACAACCTGGGGTGGGGTGGTTTGTAAAGCAAGGGTGAGTACACATCAACGTACTCAGCAAATGTCCCATTTGGCTAAAGTGGACTAGCTGTATGTGGGGTTGAGGTTAAGCAGTTGCTTTTAGTTGGTCAAGTATTTATTATTATCAGTAGAGCCAAGTTTTAGTGATAAACCCAGTTATTACCCAAAAGTACTCCCTCAAAAGAGGAAATACCATAGATCAGATTTATAACATCATTGTTAACCATCATCATAAAAGTATCCAAAGTTCTTCTAATCAAAGAGGATCCCAAGGCTACTCTTAACCGTGAGCTCGGCTGATATACTAGTTTCTAACACTCTGCAGAGGTTGCACACTTTACCCACGAGTCGTGATCCCTTTCCAGCCTGGGTTGTACAGACCCGATCTTCACTACCAAGGTGAATGGCCAGGAATACACTACATAGCCTTTACAAAGACCCCCTGGTGCGTAGCTGCTTGTTAGGTTTCGCCGGTCGTACAAACGCATTACACCTCCCCAAGGTGGGTGACTAACAAAACCAACTTGAATGAACCCCTGCACCCCAACCTTGGTAGAGCGAGCACTACGCCCAGCCCCCATTGATGGCCCTCCAGCAAAGCCAACTACACCCCCAGGTTCATCTAATTAATCAGCTTGAACAGGTCCTTAAAGAGAGGTACTCAGGAAAAAGGCCTAAGCCCCCTAGAGTATCACAAAATCATCAACATAATTAGGATAATAGTATCGTATCATAAATGTTCACATCATGTTCATTGATTAAGGTTAAGGCAATAACAAAATGCTAACCATGATAACCCAAAAAGGTAAACAAGGATAAGGTAAATACAAAGCTAGTCAATCCTTAGGCTTAAGTAATGTAATGCAGGACAGTGAATCATAAAGTATGTAGGACATAATAGGTCAGAGGACACTTGCCTTCACCAGGTTGTTGCTCAGGAAGGTCTCCAACAACACACTCAGGAACCTCGGACTGCTCGTTGTCTAAATAAAGCGAACATGCACTCAATACATTTGGAAAGTACAAATGAACAGCACACCAAGCATGTACAAACATAGGAATACATCTTAAAAGACACAATACTACATAAGTGATATTGAGTTCAAAGTATAACATGAACTATAACATAAACTAACTTCATTTGGAAATAGATTATCATTTCTCTAAGTGTTACTCACAAATACATAACATAGTTTAATTTATTTTATTGTGACCTAAAAATTAGAACAAAGATGATTTCATGTAATACACATTATTAATCTCACAAGATTAAACATGTTTAAATCTCTAGGGTTCTCCTTTTATTTATTTTATTAAATAAATAAATCTACACCTACATTAGTTCATACTTAATCATAAAAATTAGAATGTGCAGACAGTAAATGAAACTATTTTATTTAAACAGAGAATAATCCTATGAACATTTTGCAATTTGAATCACTAAATTTGGAGCTCATATGCAAAAGATATGAAATAAACAAGTTTGGGAATTCAAAATATCAAAATTAGGTCTAATTCTGTGAATATTTAAAAGTCCAGGGTTCAATCTGCAAGAATACAGGGGCCTGTGCGCGAAAACCAGGGATGACGAGTTGATTCTAAATAAACCGAGTGTCTCTTTAATGAAACTACCGCGCGAAGGGGTATCGGGTGATTCCAACCGTTAGATCACAAACCGACGGCCGAGATTAGATCTACGGCCGAGGGCGCGTGCGCGGGCGGGCGAGTGCTGACAGGCGGGCCAGGGGGTGTCAGCGATAGAGGGGGAGGGTACACTGACCGAGCGGGCCCAGCACCAGGGAACACGGGCGCTGATAGGCGGGCCAGGGACGCAGGGCGCGCGTGCGTGAAGCCGTATCCGCGATCTAGGCCGTGCGATCAAGATCGGACGGAGGGGATCAGACCAGGGAGGGACGAACGGCTGTGGGCGGCGCTGCTCCTCTCCGCGGTGAGGTCACCAGAGTTGAGGCAGGCGCGTGCTAGGGTGGTTCCAGGGTCGCCAGAGTTGGACAGAGAGGGAGAGAATGCCACGGTGAACTCAGTGGCGGGGAAAAGGCCATGAATCCGCGGACAGAGGGGGAATAACGGCGGGGAGAAAGCCTCGGCGGACTGAAGGAACTCCAGTGATGGATTCCAACCATGGGGAGGGGGCTTGAGGCGTGCTAAGACTTGAGAAAGCTTCAGCAGAGGCAGGGGTGACACAGGAACCTACACTGGGGAACTAGACCGGGCTAAATTGGCCGGCCACCGCGCGAGCACAGCGGACCGCCATGGTCGAGCACCAGTGATGCCAAAATTGGCCGAGCATAGAACGAAACTAGGGAAATTAAGCACGGGCAAAGGTGTCTCACCTTGAGGCGGAGCTCAGGGAGGCTTGGCGCGGTCTCTGGTGAGCTGGATGGCCGGGGAAGCGGGCGTGGGTCTACGGTGGCGTCTGGCGGCGTGGGTAGAGCGCGAGAGAGGACGAAGCTGTGTGAAATGAGGCGGGGGAGTGAGTGCGGGCTCTGGCGGGGCTCTAAGAGGGAGCTGGGGGCACGTGGGTGGGCGTCGCGGCCGAGAATTTTGGCGACGTGCGCGAGTGCACACGCGCCGATCCACGATGAGGGCGGGGAGGGTGGAACTGATAGGGAGGGTCCACGGCGCAGAGGGAGAAAAGGGGGCGCGCGGGCCTGCGAGACAGAGAGAAGAGGGACGCACGCGGGTGAAGCAACTAGCGCCGACAGGTCGGCCCCAGCGGGCAGAGATCGAGAGAGAGAAAGAGCACTGGGGAGAGAAAGTCGTCGCTGACAGGCGGGCCCCGCGTGTCAGGCGGCGCGGGCGCGCGGCCTAACTGGGCCGAGCTGGGCTGCTAGGCTGCTTTTCCTTTTTCTTTTCTTTGGATTTTCTAATTCCTTTTCTATTTCTTTTCTATAGGGTTTTCAATTCCAAATTCAAATTAGGTTTCAAATTCAAATAAATTCAAACATGTACAACAATTCAAAGAATATTTTAAGCTCAGCATGATGCAACATGTCATGACCCATAATGTTTTGGCAAAAAATAAATAATTAAATCCCCCTAACTTTAAGCTAATTCTACTTAAAAGGGAAAAATGAAGAGAGGATCTAGAGAGAGATAAAACCTAGAGTGAGAGAGAGAGAAGAGTAACACATGAATTTGGGTGATCATTAGAAAGAAATTTTATACCCCCAAATTCAGGGGGTTACAAATTGGTACCTATAAAATAGATAAAACAATGAGCACTTACTCTAATGTCATATCATCTTGGATTGTCATGATGTAATCACATAGAACATCTATTAAATCGGCTTTGGGCACTAGCATGTCCTTTGTGGAAAGGCCACTCAGTAAAAATTCATTAGTGCACTCATCGGTCGGGATTTTTATTGGAGTTCTTTTATCCCAATCATGAACAAACCACTTTTCTAAGTCTGCTTGAGTGATGGGGTCATCATCATCTTCCATCAATACTTCGCTTTCTTCAGATACACAGAGTAGTTTCCTCTTCTTAGGATTTGTGGGACTATCTAATATTTGAACATCAGAGGAGCTTCCAGCATCGACTTCTTTGTCATACTTGTATAACAGACACCCCTTTCTCTTGTTTATATCTGAAGATAGTAATATAGCAGCTGTTGGGGGCCTTCGGCTTCCGAAGGTCCTCAAAAACATGATTTGACAATATTTTCCGAGTGAAACATGTGAACAGGTATCTTCGGAGTCAGGTTGCGGGTGTACAAAAGCATGGTTAAGACGAAGCTTGACTGGGGTGGAAAGCGACCACAACGAAGGATAAGACGATCACGAAGCTACGTGCAGAAAAGCTTCGGCATGATGGCAGAAAAGAGGAACCGACTTAAAGATAAAAAGTCAAATTAAACCTCGAAGGATTGCTATAAAGTTATTGTCAAATGTAAAGGGCATCAATGTAATTTTACACGGGCTGCGTCCCGTGCCTATAATAGATGAACAGTACTCTCGTACTGTTCATGTTGACCTGGCATATGCTTTTTCGCATCACGTCTGTACCTTTACTTTCCATCAATCTGAAGGTACATTTATAATTTGTTTTTATGAGTTTGATAATAAAAATAAGTTGATGATAATACTCATATCATTACTCGTACTTTATGTATATGTGTTCTATTTTACCATCTATCAATCTTACGAAGGTCTTTTCCTTTGTTATCTTCGTCCAAGATTCATTATATCCGAAGGGGTATAATGTTTATAAGGACGAAGGAGTTTAACATTTAACACTTTTTATGTTGCCTTGTTCTTAATTCGAAGCATTTGAGAACAAGTCCCCAACATTGGCGCCCACCTCCGGTGAACTCACGTCCATTTTTTGAGTTTTGAATACCTTCGGCAAGCGTCACCTTCGTCATGCCGCCGAAAAAAGCTTCAACGACAGGGGCTACCACTCTGCAGCCGCTGGACCCCAATCAAGATGTTGTTTCTCTTAGGGAGGCCCGGAGCCAGAAGAGGAAGGTCACCAGTCCAACGCCTCCGGAGGACGACTTGGATCAAGAAATCCAAAATTTGGAGATGATCAATCAACAGGTCCAGCGGAAGAAGGAGAAGATGGCTCGCCTAGCTGATCTTCAAAGGCAGATAGACGAAGCCTCTAAAGAGCTTCGACATCTTGCTCAAGATGACCAGAACCAAAGGCCCCCGCGCAAAGAGCTTCATCAAGAGGGCTTCTACAACGAGGGCGACTGGTATGAAGATTTCCATCACAAAAATTTTGCTTTTGATGATACTTCTCCCCTATCAACAGAACTGCAGGCTACTCCTTGGCCACAATCCTACAAGCCACCCCAGCTCCCCATGTACAACGGTCATTCAGATCCGAAACAAATCTTGATGAGCTATGAGGCAACCATATCTTCGTATGGTGGCAACACAGCGGTCATGGCAAAGTCTTTCGTCATGGCTGTCAGGAGTGTTGCACAAACCTGGTACTCCTCTCTTAGGCCAGGGACAATCACCTCATGGCAAAAGCTGAAGGATATGTTGATAACCAGCTTCCAAGGGTTTCAGACGAAGCCAGTCACTGCTCAAGCTTTATTCCAGTGCACCCAGGATCACGAAGAATACCTTCAGGCATATGTCCGAAGGTTCCTACGTCTGAGGGCACAGGCACCAACAGTGCCCAATGAAATTGTCATTGAGGCCATGATCAAGGGGCTTCGACCAGGACCTTCAGCTCAGTACTTTGCCAGGAAGCCCCCTCAAACTTTGGAGAAGCTGCTCCAGAAGATGGATGAGTATATTTGAGCCGACAATGATTTTCGCCAAAGAAGGGAGGAAGCTTTCAGGTTCTCTGAAATGACCAGGGGCTTCGGAGGAAGATTTTATCCGAGGCACGTCAGGTCAATTCACAATTCTACTCAAAATGATGACAAAGGGAGTCAACAGCAAAGGCCACAGTGCTCCTCTCAAGCTTCGGGGCAACAGCAAAGCTCTTTCCGGCCGCCAGCGCCAAGGGGCAGAGGCGCTAGGGGCTTCGGGGGAAGATTTGGAGATCAACCAAGAAAAATTTACTGCTTATTCTGTGGTGAAGGCAAGGGCCATACCACCAGGATGTGTCATATTACCATCCAGAAGCAAAAGGAGCTAGCAGAAGCTGCAGCGCAACAGAGCCAGTCGAAGCAGGTTATGCATACTGCTTCGTACCATTCGCCTTACATTCCAGAATATGTAGGCAATCACCCTGCAGCCTCTGTTGCTTCGGCAAGCCAACCCCAAGCTTCCTGGCAACAGCTTCCACCGCCACCACCAATACAACGAGATCCGCAGCCAGAAGGGAGCCAGCACTCTCACCCCCAGAGGGACTTCAGAGAGGAATCCGAAGCTCGCACAGTCAATAGCACTGTGCCAGAGTCGAAGCACATTTACTGACAAAATATCTTACCTCGACAGTAGCTTTTTGCATTTTCGCATTCAGTTTTACTTTCTTTGTAGTAAAGAACAATTATGGGAAGTTTAAGTGTCTTTTATTGTTTTTTCAAATTCTTGTAACAGTTTAGCTTATTATCATAATGAAAATATATTTTCTCCATAGGCTTGAGTTGCCGAAGGACAAGAATTTATGGTGGCACGGAGAACCTTCGAATTATCAAAAACTTGTTCTAAGGAACGCACCGTAACTTCTTTGAAGTAGTAAAAAGTCGTTCCTAAGGGAGCACAGTGTAAGTTTTCTGCTCAAAAGTCGTTCCGAAGGGAATGCAGAGCTTACAACGAAAAATAAACGTTGATTCCGCTGAAAGTAAAAGGCGAAGAAGCTCCTAAGGGAGGCTTACAGCGAAAAATAAACGCTGATTCCGCTGAAAGTAAAAGGCGAAGAAGCTCCTAAGGGAGGCTTACAGCGAAAAGTCAGCGCTGAGATAAAAAATTTTGTGCTCTATTGCAGGGATGTGTGTATCTTCGGCATAAATATCATTTTGCATAGCATAACATCTGTTGGGGACTTGTTCTCAAATGCTAAGAGTTAAGAACAAGGCAACATAAAAGTGTTAAGTGTTAAAGTCCTTCGTCCTTCGGAACATTATTCCCCTTCGGAAAATAATGAGTTTCGGACGAAGGTCATAAGAGACATACCTTCGTAAATATGACAAGCAATGACGAAGGATTTATATAAAGCATGAAATATAATATAAACATTATCATAAAATCATTTCTATTTTATTAACATGGGAAAATAGAAATGATTCCAAATTACAAATGTACCTTCGGTCTTGAGAGAAGGTAAAAAGTACAAGCGTGACGCAAAAGCAAATGCCAAGTCAGCGTGAACAGTACGGGAGTACTGTTCATCTATTTATAGACGCGGGACGCAGCCCACGTAAAATTACATTCATGTCCATTACATTTGTTAATGACTTATGGAAATCTGTCAAGGTCCACGTAGTCTTTTCATCTTTAAGTCGGTTCCCTTCTCTGCTATCGCGACGAAGCTTCCCTGCGCACAGCTTCGGCTGTGCACCATCCTTCGTGGAGCTTGATAATCAGCTCGTCCTTCGTCTGGTTTAGGCTTCGTCCTGACCATACTTCATGTTCATAATTCCGAGTCCGAAGATACCTGTTCATATAATCCACTTGGAAAACATTGTCAAATCATGTTTTTGAGGACCTTCGGAGGACGAAGGCCCCCAACAGTAGCCCCTCGCAATATTAATTTATTAATGATAAATTCAGATTGCGATATGGACGAAGGCCTTGAGCCGAAGGTCCGAAAAAACACCTTCCCTTTGCTAGAATAGCAACATTCACTGACAAGCGGGGTCTTTCAATTTTCAACGCCCTGGGCGTATAAATAAGATCATACCGCAAACTTATTTGGTACGCACGCTTGCCATCTGCTTCGGCCCACTACATTTTTAGCTCTTGTGCACTAAGATTTGCTGATCTTTTTGATTTTAAAGCTTCGGCCTTGAAAACAGTTTTTTAGCGCTTCCGAAGATGTCTGAAGGTAAAAGGATCCCTGCTGAGACGAAGCTGAGTCTTGACGAAGAGAAGAACTTGGGGTTCCTTATAGCGATGGCGGAGACCAATACAGAGAAAATCACCAAGGAAATTCTTGAAGGTTTGTCCGAAGATACTGATGACAGCGACAGCTTTGATGTAGAAAGTGGTGGGGAAGAGTCCGAAGATCGACCATGGCGACCAAGTCACACGGTTTTCGGGAAAACCACTATCAAGCAGAGTCATATTGATAATATGAGGGGGCGGTATTTTCGAGATATATCTATTGTGAGGGCTGATGCTGGAGAAAAGACTTCTCCCACCCCCAAAGAAGATGAAGTTGTAATCTTCCGAAGCTTTCTCAAGGCTGGGCTTCGATTCCCCCTGAGCAACTTTGTTGTTGAGGTACTGAAAACATTTCAAGTCTACCTTCATCAAATTACTCCCGAAGCTATCATAAGAATGGGGATGTTTGTCTGGGCTGCAAGAAGCCAAGGTTTAGAACCAAATGCTAAAAGCTTTTGCAACATTCATGAGTTATTATATGAGACGAAGCCCTGGGGGAAAGAACAATATCACAACAACTTTGGGTGTTACAGCTTCGGTGCCCGCTCCGGGTCAAGTCGCCCTGTGCCCACCTTTCGGAAGAGGTGGCCCGGAGCCTGGATGACAGAGTGGTTCTATGTAAAGAATGACTTAACAGCGCAAGAAGATGTCAAGAGTATCATTATGCGCCCCATCTTGCAACGCTTCGGACTTCGAAGGCCGAAGGTTGAAATGGATGAAGCGGCCGAGGAATGCCAAAGGGCCTTCGGCGTAATCTGCTCTTTCATTGGGACAAGGGACTTGGTCCAAGAGCATATTGCCTTTAGGGTGTGGCCACTTGCAGGAAAGTGGGAAATGCCGAAGGAGACCATCAAAGAGTCCGACGAAGGCGGACTGGTCAGACTGAAATACACATTCAAATATGCAGATAACTTTGTTGAACCTGATGATGACTGGTTGAAAAGCATTGAAACATTAAGTGACGAACTGCTCGGGGCATATTCGAAGGCCGAGAACACTGCGTTATCAGCAGCCTTCGGAGGCCGAAAAAAGAAAAGGCTCAACCGGGTATTTGACGCAGTCGGGTTTGTCTACCCTGACTACCACTATCCGGTATTGAGTCGCAAAAGAAAAAATACTTCTACTGCGGCAGAAGCTACGACGAGTGCTACTAGTGAGCCAGTGCCGCAAAGGAAAAAGATGAAGGTGCTCACTCACCCAGTGCGTTTTATTGAGCCGGCCACAGTGCCAGAATTTATTGGTGAAGTCTCTTTGGCCTTTGAAGCTACCGAACCAGCTCCAGTGCCGAAGATTGAAGAAAAGACTGAAGCGCCTTCAGCAGAAAAAGCAGAGAAACCGAAGGTTGAAGAGCCAAAAATATCGGAAATCTTAAGTCCTTCGGTAAATGTCGAAACAATAAAAAACAAAAGGGGCCGTCGGTGACCCCGAAAAGAAAAAGAATGGTAAACGTGCTAGATGTTTTGGAGTCAATTAAGTCTTCAAGCACAACTCCAAAGAAGACTATTGAAGTTGCTGAAGTGTCTACCGAAGCTGTAGTTGCTGAAATTTCGAAGCAACAACCTGAAGCTGAGGCTGGGCCTTCAGAGCCCACCAAAGAACAATCTTTGAAAACAAAAATATCAGAACCAAATTTGGTTGAAGAAATTGACACTGTCGCCCCCGAAGCTCCTGGCAGCATACGCGATTACATTGTACGACATGCTTCGGGGAAGAAATTATCTGAAGAAGAGACTTACGAAGCCAACTACTATGCCAGAGAGCTAAAATATCCGAAGGGGGCAGTAGTGTTTAACGGGACAAATGAAGATGACTTCCTGTACTGCCTTCCTGATAATAAAGAACTATCTGTCTGCCGAGAGATGGCTAGAAGTATGGGATTCCCGAAGCTCGAAGCTGGATTATGCGCTATGACGAAGGAAGATCTCGCGGATAGTCTTGCATATAATAGCCTGAAGGTATAGGAATTAGACGTTTGAAAAAATTTTACAATACGTAATTCATTCCTTTATTCTTATATGGATTCTTTTTTGTATAGGGTTTGATCCTGAGCAACGCACTAAGAGCACAAAAGAGTGCCGAAGATGAAAGCTATGAAATTGCGTTCAACAACCTTCGATCAGAAGTTATTAAGCTGAGAAACAAAGCTCTGGAAAAGGATAAAATTCTGCTTACACTGGTAGATAAGGTAAAGAAGGACGAAGCTGCTTCAAAAACCCAGGCCGAAGCCCAAAAACGTGAAATTAAAGATCTTCAGAAACAGCTAGCTAGAGCTAAAGAGGAACGTGTGCTTGAGGAAACAAAACGAGAACTTAGTGATCATTTGGTCAATAATTTAGAGTTAAGTGTTAAAGAGCTTCGTGCATCTCAGAGGAAATGCTATGTTAAATCTGTAGAATGCGTCAAAAAGATAAAATCCAGCTTCGCCAGCGTTGGCGCCTTTTCTAGTGAAGAGAATTTTCCAAGAGGCAATCCCGAAGGTCCACTGGACTGGATCAGTCACGAAGCAGAAGCCTTCGAGGAAATCCTGAGCAGCCGCGGTGACATCTGCGCTTTTTCAGGCGCCAGAGGAGTTGCTGCTGTTTTGGAGAAAAAAGGTTGTGAACATATAAAATCCTTAGCTCAGTCCGAAGCTGCCCTGTCCTCTGAAGACATCAAAGATCCCTCGACCGAAGCAAGCATGGTTGGCGGTAAATTCTTCACTGATATCTGGGACAATGGCGGCCGAGAAATGGCGCAAGAAATAATTCAAAGAAGTGAAAAAGGCATCCATGATGCTAGGAAGGTGGCAGAAGCTGCCGAAAAAAGTACAGAGCCCGAAGGGCAATTAGGTATTAATTAGTCGTTCTTATTGTGTTGTAATTTTTATTTCAAACTTTGTTCGCGATTTGCAATAGTAATGAAGAAATGTTCTCTTCCCTCAGAACCTGCTGGATCAACTGCTGACCCTCACACAAAAGGAGATGACGAGATTAAACAAATGGCCGAAGCTATCATGGATAAAGTTGTTGATCAACTTCTAAATGAGGCCGCCGAAGCAGTATTAAGAGAAGACTAGATGTTATTTAGAAAAAACATTCGAAGTGTGATCTTTGTAATATTTTGTACATTTGAATGTAATATACAAGTCTCTTTTCATTATTCAATTCTTTACGATGCATGAAATTCTACATACATACCATTTTTGAGCCTTCGGCGAAAAAAAACACCTTCCCTTCTTTTCATGCTTCGTGAAGAAAACATTCTCCGTTAAAACTGTTCTGATAAACCACATCCATGCTTCGTGAAAACATTCTCCGAAGCTATACAATTTTGATATTACTCTGATGAAGCTCATCCATGCTTCGTAAAAACATTCTCCGAAGCTATTTTCCGAAGATTATCATTGTATTCCCTCGTGACTTTACACAATTTGCACTTTCTCAAAGCATCCTTTCGAAGGTTGATACTGTGTCCCCTTCTTTTGCCATATGCAACATGATGTATGATGCTTATGCTATGCAAAATGATGTGATGATGTTATGTTATGCAAATGACATTTGTTCCGAAGATACACACAAAATATATTTGTAAGCTCTGCATTCCCTTAGGAACGTCTTTGGAGCTTCCTCGCCTTTTACTTAGGCGGTATAAGCTCTGCATTCCCTTAGGAACGTCTTTGGAGCTTCTTCGCCTTTTACTTAGGCGGTATAAGCTCTGCATTCCCTTAGGAACGTCTTTGGAGCAAAAAACTTACACTGCGCTCCCTTTGGAACGGCTTTTTGTAACTTCGGCAACTTACTCTGCGTTCCTTAGAACGACTTTTTGTTGCTTTGAAGGATTTTTATTAATTCGAAGGTCCTCCTTGTTACCGCAAATTTTTAAACTTCAGCAACCTAAGCCTGTGGAGAAGATAGGCTTTCCTCATAACCAACCACGAAACTATTATATGAAAACTAAAATGTTCTTTGTTACGCAGAAAATAGAACTTAAACGGAAAAGACTGCTATCAAAGTAGGATATTTGTCAGTAAATGTGCTTCGACTCTGGCACAGTACTATTGACTGTGCGAGCTTCAGATTGCTCTCTGAGATCCCTTTGGTGCGGAACATATTGACTCCCTTCTGGCTGTTGGCCTTGCTGCAGCGGAGGTGGAGGCGGGGGCTGTTGCCATGAAGCTTGAGGTTGACTCGCCGAAGCTACGGAAACTGCAGGGTGGTTGCCCACGTATTCCGGGATGTAAGGCTGATGGTACGAAGCAGTATGCATGACCTGCTTCGGCTGGCCCTGTTGCGCTACAGCTTCTGCTAGCTCCTTTTGTTTCTGGATGGTGACATGGCACATCCTGGTGGTATGGCCCTTGTTTTCACCACAGAATAAACAAAATATCCTCCTTGGTTGATCTCCAAATCTTCCGCCGAAGCCCCTGGCGCCTCTGCCTCTTGGAGTTGGTGGCCGGAAGAAAGTTTGCTGTTGCCCCGAAGCCTGTGAGGAGCACTGCGGTCTGTTCTGCTGACTCCCCTTATCATCATTTTGAGTGGAGTTGTGGATGGACCTGACATGCCTCGGATAGAATCTTCCTCTGAAGCCCCTGGTCATCTCAGAAAATCTGAAGGCCTCCTCCCTTCTTTGGCGAAAGTCATTATCGGCACGAATGTACTCGTCCATCTTTTGGAGCAGCTTCTCCAGAGTCTGAGGAGGCTTCCTAGCAAAGTATTGAGCTGCAGGTCCAGGACGAAGCCCCTTGATCATGGCTTCGATGACAATTTCATTGGGCACCGTTGGTGCCTGCGCCCTCAAACGCAAGAACCTTCTGACATACGCCTGAAGGTATTCTTCATGATCCTGAGTGCACTGGAACAAGGCTTGAGCAGTGACCGGCTTCGTCTGAAATCCTTGAAAGCTGGTTAACAACATATCCTTCAGCTTCTGCCATGAGGTGATAGTTCCTGGTCGAAGGGAGGAATACCAGGTCTGAGCAACACTCCTGACGGCCATGACGAAAGACTTTGCCATGACTGCAGCATTGCCCCCATACGAAGACACTGTTGCTTCGTAGCTCATCAAGAACTGCTTCGGGTCTGAGTGGCCATCAAACATAGGAAGCTGGGGTGGCTTATAGGACGGAGGCCAAGGTGTAGCCTGCAGCTCAGCAGACAGAGGAGAAGCATCATCGAAAACAAAATTTCCATGATGGAAATTTTCATACCAGTCATCCTCGTTGAAGAAGCCCTCTTGTCGAAGGTCTTTTTGTTGAGGCCTTCGGTCTTGCTCATCATGGGTAAGATGACGGACTTCTTCAGAAGCTTCGTCTATCTGCCTTTGTAGCTCAGCTAGCCTGGCCATCTTCTCTTTTTTCCTCTGCACCTGTTGATGAAGCATCTCCATATCCCTGATTTCTTGGTCTAGTTCATCCTCCTGAAGCGTCGGGCTAACGGCCTTCCTCTTCTGGCTTCGGGCCTCCCGAAGAGAGACGGTCTCCTGGTTGGGGTCCAGCGGTTGCAGTGCTGCAGCCCCAGCCGCTGAAGCTTTCTTCGGTGCCATAGCGAAGGTCTATAGCTTCCGAAGGTGTTCAAAAAACTTGAAGTGGAAGTGAGTTCACCGGAGGTGGGCGCCAATGTTGGGGACTTGTTCTCAAATGCTAAGAGTTAAGAACAAGGCAACATAAAAGTGTTAAGTGTTAAAGTCCTTCGTCCTTCGGAACATTATTCCCCTTCGGAAAATAATGAGTTTCGGACGAAGGTCATAAGAGACATACCTTCGTAAATATGACAAGCAATGACGAAGGATTTATATAAAGCATGAAATATAATATAAACATTATCATAAAATCATTTCTATTTTATTAACATGGGAAAATAGAAATGATTCCAAATTACAAATGTACCTTCGGTCTTGAGAGAAGGTAAAAAGTACAAGCGTGACGCAAAAGCAAATGCCAAGTCAGCGTGAACAGTACGGGAGTACTGTTCATCTATTTATAGACGTGGGACGCAGCCCACGTAAAATTACATTCATGTCCATTACATTTGTTAATGACTTATGGAAATCTGTCAAGGTCCACGTAGTCTTTTCATCTTTAAGTCGGTTCCCTTCTTTGCTATCGCGACGAAGCTTCCCTGCGCACAGCTTCGGCTGTGCACCATCCTTCGTGGAGCTTGATAATCAGCTCGTCCTTCGTCTGGTTTAGGCTTCGTCCTGACCATACTTCATGTTCATAATTCCGAGTCCGAAGATACCTGTTCATATAATCCACTTGGAAAACATTGTCAAATCATGTTTTTGAGGACCTTCGGAGGACGAAGGCCCCCAACAACATCATCACATCATTTTGCATAACATAAGCATCATACATCATATCGCATGTAGAACAAGAAGGGGACACAGTATTGATCTTCGAAGAATGTTTTGAAAAAGAGAAAATCGTGCTAAGGCACAAGATAAATTGAGAAGAAGTGTAGCTTCATTAGAGAGACGGCATAAAACTTTTTTATAGCTTCGAGGAATGTTTTCACGAAGCTTGGATATTCTTCATCAGAGAAGTATGGAAATTCTTGTGATACATAAAAGATTTTCTTTACGAAGCATGAAAAGAAGGGAAGGTGTTTTTTCGCCGAAGGCTCAAAAAACGGTATGTATGCAAAATTTCATGCATCGTAAAGAATTGAACCATAAATAGATTATATATTACATTCAAAGTTACAAAGTTTTACACATGTCATGTTCCAAATATTTTTACAATAGCACTTAATCTTCCCTAAGAACTACTTCTGCAGCTTTGTTCAGTAGCTGATTGACAACTTTGTCCATGATGGCTTCGGCCATTTGTCTAATTTCGTCGTCCCCCTTCGGGGGGGCCCGGAGATGCCTCAGCAGGTTCTGAGGGAGGAGAGGACACGGCTATATTACTATTACAAACCGTGAACAAAGTTCAAAATCAAAAATCACAACAGAATAAAAACCACTAGTTAATACCTATTTGCCCTTCGGGCCCTGTGCTTTTTTCAGCAGCCTCCGCTACCTTTCTAGCATCATGGATGCCTTTTTCGCTTCTTTGAATTATTTCTTGAGCCATTTCTCAGCCGCCAATGTCCCAAATGTCGGTGAAAAATTTTCCACCGACCTGGCTTGCTTCGGCTGAAGGGTCTTTAATATCTTCAGAGGATAAAGCAGCTTCAGATTGTGCTAAAGATTTCACATGCTCGCACCCTTTCTTCTGCAAAATAGTAACAATTCCCCTGGCGCCCGAAAAAGCACAAATGTCCCCGCGACTATTCAAGATTTCCTCGAAGGCCTCAGCTTCGTGACTGATCCATTCAATCGGGCCTTCTGGATTCCCCCTTGTGAAATTTTCTTCACTGGAGAACACGCCAACGCTGGCGAAGCTGGATTTTATCTTCTTAACACACTCTATGGATTTATCATAGCACCTTTTCTTGGAAGCACGAAGCTCTTCAACATTTACTTCCAAATGATTTGCCCATTGGTCACTTAGTTCTCGTTTTGTTTCTTCAAGAATGCGTTCTTCTTTAGCTCGGGCTAATTGTTTCCGAAGATCTTCGATTTCGCGCTTCTGAGCTTCGGCTTGAGTTTTAGAATTAGCTTCGTCTTCCTTTATCTTATCCACCAATGTAAGAAGAATTTTGTCCTTTTCCAAAGCTTCGTTTCTTAGTCTGATAACCTCTGTTCGAAGGTTGTTAAGAGCAATGGTGCAGCTCTCATCTTCAGCATTCTTTTGTGCCCTTAAGGCATTGCTGAGTATTAAGCCCTATTCAAAAGAATGAATGGATTAACAAAAGAACAAAAGACTAATTCAAAATTCATAAACTTCAAAATTCACAATTTTTGTACCTTCAGACTATTGTATGCAAGGCTATCCGCAAGATCGTCCTTCGTCATGGCGCAAAGGTCAGCTTCAAGTTTTGGGAACCCCATGCTTCTAGCCATCTCCCGGCAGACGGATAATTCTTTATTGTCTGGGAGGCAGTATAGGAAGTCATCTTCGTCTGTTCCATTGAACACTCCCCCTTCAGATACTTCAGTTCTCGGGCATAGTGATTAGCTTCAAAAATCTCTTCAGATAGTTTCTTCACCGAAGCATGTCGCACAATATAATCACGTATTTTGGAAGATGCTTCAGGGGCGGCAGTGTCAATTTCTTCAATCAAAATCGGCTCTGCCATTTTTGTTTTTTTCAGTTTCCAAAGTTGCCTCTGTCAATTTTGTTTCTTCAGCTTTCAAAGGTTTCACCTTGGTGGGTTCCGAAGGCCCAGCTTTAGTTTCAAATTGTTGCTTCAAAACTTCAGCAACAAAGGCTTCAGTAGACACTTCAGAAGCTTCAACAGTTTTCTTCGAAGTTATGCTTGAAGATTTAATTGTTTCCAAAACATCCAGCACATTAACCATCCTTTTTCTTTTCGGGGTCGCTGCTGGACCCTTTTGGCTTTTTGTTGCCTCAATTTTTGTTGAAGGACTTAAAATTTCTAATGTTTTTGTTTCTCTAGTCCTCGGTTCTTCTGCTTTCTCTGTTGCTGGTACTTCGGCCATTTCTTCGATTTTTAGCATTGGAGTTGGTTCTCTAGCTTCGGTGGCCAAAGAGGCCTCACCAATAAACTCAGGCACTGTGGCCGGTTCAATATAACGTGGCCGGTGTGTGAGCACCTTTACCTTTTTTCCTCTTTGGCGATGGCTCGCTAGGAGCAGCTGAAGTAATTTCCTTTGCAGGAGAAGTATTTTTCCTTTTTTGGCCTCGCACTGGGTAATGGTAGTCGGGGTAGACAAACCCAATTGCATCGAATACTCGATTAAGTCTTTTCTTTTTTCGGCCTCCGAAGGCCGCTGACAATGCAGTATCTTCTGCTTTCAAGTATACCCCAAGCAACTCGTCACTTATCGCCTCAATACTTTTTAACCAGTCATCATCTGGTTCAACAAACTTATCTCCGTATTTGAATGTGTATTTTAGTCTAACTAGTCCACCTTCGTCAGGTTCCTTGACGGTATCCTTCGGCATTTCCCACTTTTCTGCAAGTGGCCAAACTCTGAAGGCAATATGCTCTTGGACCGAATCCCTTGTCCCAATAAAAGAGCAAACCACGCCGAAGGCTCTCTGGCATTCTTCGGCTGCTTCATCCATTTCCACCTTCGGCTTTCGGAGGCCGAAGCGTTGCCAGATAGGGCACATAATGATACCTTTGATATCTTCACGCGATTTCAAGTCATTTTTCACGTAAAACCATTCTGTCATCCAGTCGTCGGGCCACCTCTTTCGAAAGGTTGGCACAGGGCAGCTTGACCCGGATCGAGCGCCGAAGCTGTAGCAGCCAAAGTTGTTGTGATACTGCTCTTTGCCCTAGGGTTTTGTCTCATACAATAGCTCGTGTATGTTACAGAAGCTTTTTGCGTTAGGTTCCAAACCTTGGCTTCTCACGGCCCACACAAAGATGTTCATCCGTATGATTGCTTCGGGGATAAGTTGGTGAAGGTAGATCTCGAATGTCTTCAATACTTCCACAACAAAACTGCTCAAGGGAAATCGTAATCCAGCTTTCAAGAAGATTCGGAATATCACGACCTCATTTTCCTCGGGAGTCGGACAAGTCTTCTCTCCTTCGTCAGCCCTCACAACAGACAAGTCTCGAAAGTATCTCCCTCTCATATTGACAAGATGATTTTCCTTAATACTGGACTTACCAAAAACTGCATGGTTTGGTCGCCAGGGTCGATCTTCGGAATCTTCACCACCACTATCCACATCGTAACTTTCACTATCGTCAGTATCTTCAGATAAACCCTCCAAAATCTCCTTGGTAATCTTCTCCGTATTAGTCTTTGACATTGATTCAAGAAAGCCCAGGTGCATTTCCTCAGAAAGGCTTAGCTTCGAAGCACCAACAGCTTTCTTATCCTCAGGCATCTTCGCAAATGCTGACAAAACACACTCGAAACCGAAGCTTAAAAATTTAAAACCGAGCAAGTGATGTCGCACGCAGGCTGAAAAGCTGGGTGAGTAAAAGCAGATGGCAAAAGAGCATGCCAAATAAACTTGCGGTGAGCTCTTATTTATACACCCGGTGTGTCGAAAACTGGAGGGCCCCGTTTGTCAATGACTGTTGCTATTCTAGCAAAAGGAAGGTGTTTTTTCGGACCTTCGGCTTAAAGCCTTCGTCCATGTCGCAATATGAATTTATCATTACAGTAAATTAATATTGCGAGGGGCTACTGTTGGGGGCCTTCGGCTTCTGAAGGTCCTCAAAAATATGATTTGACAATATTTTCCGAGTGAAACATGTGAACAGGTATCTTCGGAGTCAGGTTGCGGGTGTACAAAAGCATGGTTAAGACGAAGCTTGACTGGGGTGGAAAGCGACCACAACGAAGGATAAGACGATCACGAAGCTACGTGCAGAAAAGCTTCGGCATGATGGCAGAAAAGAGGAACCGACTTAAAGATGAAAAGTCAAATTAAACCTCGAAGGATTGCTATAAAGTTATTGTCAAATGTAAAGGGCATCAATGTAATTTTACACGGGCTGCGTCCCGTGCCTATAATAGATGAACAGTACTCCCGTACTGTTCATGTTGACCTGGCATATGCTTTTTCGCATCACGTCTGTACCTTTACTTTCCATCAATCCGAAGGTACATTTATAATTTGTTTTTATGAGTTTGATAATAAAAATAAGTTGATGATAATACTCATATCATTACTCGTACTTTATGTATATGTGTTCTATTTTACCATCTATCAATCTTACGAAGGTCTTTTTCTTTGTTATCTTCGTCCAAGATTCATTATATCCGAAGGGGTATAATGTTTATAAGGACGAAGGAGTTTAACATTTAACACTTTTTATGTTGCCTTGTTCTTAATTCGAAGCATTTGAGAACAAGTCCCCAACAGCAGCCAATTTTTTCCTAAAGTGTGACATGTAATCCTGCAAATAAGAAACAATTTATTTAGCAATTATATGTATCAATTGGTTTGGCATAATAACAGAAGACAGCAAACAGATATTCATGTTCTAGCCGCATATAATTTATTGTTCAGGAAAGATACTCATCAGAAAATGCAAACTGCCAACAAGAAAATCTGTGCATGTGATAAATATGCAGATTGCAGTTATGTCCACAGTGTATGCAAAGCAAAACGACTGAACCAATCATAAAAAATCGCCGGTCGTACTGTCCAAGTAGCACATGTTTCTTCGTGACCAAACGCAAAGAATCTGACCTTGCTTAATTGCGTTTTAGGACAGCTAAAATAAGGAACAAAATGCCAACACAACAGTAATCACAAATTAAGAAAATTACATTACGATTCTCCGGTACAATACTCAAATTGGTAAACTCAGGAAACTTGTTCAAAGTAAAGTGCGTTCTTTGTAGTAATAGAAGTAGGCAACACAACGACAAAAAACAAAGGCGAGCACAACCTAGAACAGTAGGGATGCAAACAAGTCTGCAGCCTGGAAGAAAGCTCTACCACAATTCATGACGTCCATGATGCACGCATAATGTCATAGTAGTAATAATATACCTGGGTAAAATTATCAGATAGTCCGTCCCCTGTCCAGTATTCGATATAGTTTAGTAGAAAGAGGCCACACGAGGAGCTACATCAACCAGATGATAAAATGTCAAGATTAACATCAATGAATATTAATAGCAACACAGAAGAATGTATGGTGTACCTATCTGTTTGCTTTGCATATTCCATTTCTATTTCTCTAAGTGGCCAAAAAGCAACTCGGAGGTCTGGCCACCTGTGATCTTTTAACTCCTTACGCTGAGATACCATATCAATTTGTCTTTGGAGTCCTTTTATCTTTATATTATTATAAAAACATAGAATTAGAAGTTGAGATTTTAAGTTAATAAGGGATTAGTAATTGTTGAGTTTGTATAAACTCACAGTGTCAATGAGGTCATTGCGACCGGATGATGTACCAAGTGAGTTGAGCACTTGTATCTCCATATTTCTTGCATTAATCACGACAAGGTACCAGTGCATTTCTCGGATATTTATTGGAATAAACACCTACATGTCAATTATAAATATTGCATAATAATACATGTAAACACTAACCGTGTAGATTGCAATCTCGTATTTACCATGTCATGGTCTAGATAAAGTAAAACCCTTCTTTCAGCGCTAGATATTTGTGCCATGTCTTTACTTGGATATAACTCATCTGTTTTAGTTTCAACATCACTGTCTCACTTTAGAAAGTTGAACTGAAAAGCATTTTCTATGTGTACACGACCTCCAGATCGGCATTTTAGATGCTCTTGAGCTTTTATTAAATTTATGTAACAGTTTATCACCTGCAAGCATATAAGTTATGGTTTAAAATACTAGGGTGAGTATCTTGGAAGTGTGGTGCTCCTAGCTAGTTGACTTATCATGAATTACCTCATCACCTAGATATGCGTCCGGTTGAAATAGGCATTCCATCCACTTCCTTTCCACAAAGGCATCATCAATAAGCACGACTTCTACCCTTAGTTCACAAGGGATTTCTTTAATCCAATCGATGAGTGCAAGATCACCCTGCGTGCAAATATAATCTACGAACAAAACAGTCATGAGATCAAACATAAATCACTTACAATAAAAACAATACAAATTGATCCATACGGTACTATGGAAGTTATCATACCTTTCGGAACTATTGTAGTCGTCACCGATTTTTTTGGCTTGTTATGAGACAAGGACATTAGTAGAGATTCATCTACAGATAATGTATTATCTCTTTGGATGACTGTAAGTACAACATTTTCCTCTTGAGATTCCATCCATGGGAGACAAAAACCTATAATCATTGTTACTATGTATTATTTGATACACGATTCAAATGTTTCTACTATAACCAGCTAAACAATTTTACATGCATTAGTGACAACATAACAATGAACAATTAATATTGCAAATAAAATGATATAAACATATTGTAGAGGGGAGGCAGGAGCAGTCTACAGTCAATCATTTGAATGCAGATTTATGTAACATTATTCTCCAGAGACTAACATACTGCACTGCAGTTATTAACTTCAATAAATAAAATCTGAGACTGGTTGTATAGTTTTTGACCCCAATAAAATATGAAGCTGCATTCAACCTCAAATTGTCCACAACCCGAAACATTCGCATATAGTGTTCACATACAGTGTTGGTCGAGTTCACAAACATTATACCAACAGAAACAAATTCACAGTCCAGCTACGGCGTAAGAACCTCCTTATAGACGATATTCTTTGTGTATGTTACGCCATTTATTGTTGACTTCTTTTCCACCCCTTCTTCATTTTCTCATCAGTGACTGGAATTATAAGTACCTTCACATTCAATCGAGTTGTGGCCCTTGAGAGAGCAACATATAGCTGGCCATGAGAGAATACTGGTTTGGGCAAGTACACAGCAATGTTAGGAATCGTCTGTCCCTGAGACTTGTTAACAGTCATGGCGAAACTTAGTCTTACCGGAAACTACTTCCTTTTAAAATGGAAAGGGAACATCTCGTCATCAGAAGGACACATGGGTATACGAGGCAAGAAAACCCGCATTCCAGCATGCTGACCAAGGACAATTTCAGCATCGATACTATTTTTTGGAAACCACGTACCACCAGCCGTGTACCGTTGCAAAGTCCGTTAGCAGGGTCTATATTCCTAAGCAACATGATTGGGCACCCAATTTTGAGCTTCAGAACGTGCGGGGGTAGTCCATTAGGAGTCAGCGTGTTTAGGAATTCCAATGGTAATAGTTATTAGGATCGTCCACCGCGGTGTCAAAGCTATGGTACATCATCTGCTCCCGTTGGAAACGATCGATCATCATCATATTTATCATATCCACCCAGTCGTTCCGAGTAGTCAATATTGCTCTTGAAGTGATGTAGCTTGTATTAGTCATGTTTTCG
This sequence comes from Zea luxurians, assembly GCA_029449295.1. Classification (NCBI taxonomy): domain Eukaryota; kingdom Viridiplantae; phylum Streptophyta; class Magnoliopsida; order Poales; family Poaceae; genus Zea; species Zea luxurians. The sequence goes on along the minus strand of JAOPSE010000015.1, from coordinate 94,955,558 downwards.
TTTAGGCTGGGGTAAATGTCATCTATCAATCTGTCAAGGTCGCGGTCATCACCGGCATATGGCACACATACCTCATCTGGAAGACGAATGTCACCATCGCTGTTCACCTCCTCAGTTCCACCATCGACACGCAACAAATATTCTGCAAGCCATGGGTCGCTCTTTGCTCTCATGTTGCAAACAAGCTTTAGGTGGCACATTGATTCCCATAGGTAAGAACTCCGTAGAGAGGCAGCAACTATCTGAGCCCTTGACCCCTTACGTACAACAGGGAGTACTTGTCTGAAATCTCCACCAAACACAATAGTCTTCCCACCAAAGGGTAGACCAAAGCGTCCCATGATATCACGCATGCTGTTGTCCAACGCTTCAATTGATTGTCTCTTAGCCATTGATGCCTCGTCCCAAATAATGAGCGACGCTTTCTATAGCAACTTTGATGTCCCACTTTGTTTCGTGAACGTACATATAGCACCATCATCAATAGTAAGTGGTATCTTGAAGCGTGAATGGGCAGTTCTCCCACTAGGCATTATGGAAGCCGCAACCCTAGGTGTAGCTGTTGCAACTGCAATCTTGTCCTGAATATGTAGCACCGCAAGCAATGCCTTATACAAATAAGTCTTTCCAGTCCCACCAGGCCCATCCACAAAGAACACACCGCCATTACTGGTGTCAACAATAGATAAGATCTTTTGATAGGTAGACTTCTGCTCCTCATTTAGGGTTTCTTGCAAAGCAACATCTTCTGTCATTGCCTCGATACTTTCCTCCTCGTAAATCTCTCTATCAATACCTTGTGAATCGTCATATCTATCGATGATAGCAGGGAGAGGGAATGTCTTTATGTCTTTACCCATCGACTGCAACATGTTTCTAATGTCAATCAAGACCATCTGCTACAAATGGGTTTTGCTCTGAGTAATACGACGATAATCCTCGGACATTGTGTCAAGGTGTCTCTGCCACAATTCTGCCACATCATTCGGCTCGCAGTAAACTAGTATCGTTGCAAACAACCTACGTAGCGCTGATGGCATTTGGTAAAGAGCAGCTTCATTGAGACACTCATCTATTGTGTTGTCTACTTCAAGCAATCCCCTTCTTTGTGCTGCCTCACGAAACGATGGTAGTGTGTCAACGTCTACTGTCCTTAGATCCGCATAGGAGGTAGCACCAATCACATGGTTTAGGAGGAGCCGAAGATAGAAGCGCTCCCCCTCAGATGGTAGAGCAGAGATGATTCTACCGACCTATCCACCTGTATTTCGTTTCCTCCTTTGCCACACTTTGCCCTGCTGCCAAGTGTACCACTCAGGGAAGTCACGATACAAGATGCCCCGAGCCTCCTCGTGCAGCTTATTCGCCTCAAAATATGTTGTAATCATTGACCTATCAGCACCTGGACGGTTGACGACTCGCTCGACCATTTGTCGCTCGTGAAACGTCACCATGTGCATGTTTGGAAGATGGAGTTGCAGCTGCATCACAGATGGAGAGTTCTGACTAAGCTCAAATCCATATATTCTCCATAAGGCTTCCGGAGGAGTCACCCACCTTGCATCTCTATACTGCTGGATCTCATCTGCATCATCATTTTCCTTGCTCGCATCTCATAACAACAGACGCACGATCATGGCCTTTGTATATGTACTTGAACAGGTACTTAACAGCCTTGATGCTCCCACACACCTCACATTGATGTGACAGTTAAAGAGCCAAAGGAGGTAAGGGTTATAAGGGACAACCCATCTATTGTCCAATTCACATCCTTGAACCTTTTCCTTATGCCCATCGTCACGACGTCTGTAATTAGAATATGAATCCTTCCCTTGCAAGGTTGCCTCATGGAAATGCCGGGGGTATTGATTCTTGCACAATGCACGACCCTTAGTGCATGGGTAGTTAGGGTTTAGCGAACCGCACGGGCCATGCATCATATGCTTGATAACCATCTTTCACAGTTCAGGGTACTTGTTGGACGGGATCTCAGCTAAGATCAAAAGGTCATAATGTTCAGGGCACGTGAGCTTGTACTTCCTTTGCATGATGAGTAGAAAATGGGCATGTGGAAAACCTCGTTTCTGAAATTCCACGACATAGACGTAGGCTTGGACTTTATCGAGAATATCATGTTTAGTCAACCTATGCTTTAGCTCCTGTAGTTTCGCATGAAAGACACGCACTACAAGATTCGGACGATCTTGCGGTGTCTGTCCAGGTAGAAGCTCTCTCCTTATCTCATCCCATTTAGGGTTACATGTCATGGTAAGAAAGATGTCTGGTTTACCAAACTTCCGCACCAGAGCCATAGCATCCATATATCGATGTCTCATGTCACGAGGACCGCCAATAAACGACGCTGACAACACAGTTCGCTTTCCAACCTTCTCTGCTCTAACATCTCCATCTAACATGCTATCCACCAAGCCCTGGTATAAGTCTACCCTTAACCGATCCTGGTTCTTACGTATGAAATCTAAATGGGAGCTCTCAATCTTAATGTATGTGTCGACCGCGAACTGCTGGAAAAACCATTTACCATGAAGTATTGGATTGAATACCCCTGGACGTATTTGGAATTTGTAGCAGTAGTAATCACGCACGGACACACATAGATGGGTAGGAGGTTCTGCATATGCAAGAATCGATCATTTAGTGATGCCGAAAACATTTTTAATAATGTGAACAACTTAGAAATTACAAAGAAACAACTAACCCGCATCTTCATCATTTGCATTACTTGCCCTATGCGTTGCCCGATATGCATCCACTTCGTCCATGGATACACCAACTTTGGGATATTTGCATGCCATCCAAGTTCACCTCTAGGGAAGAACAGTGGATATGATAGCGCATCGTAGCATCCATGGTATGAACGGATGCCGTGGCTTGACCTATCCTTCCCATGTAGTATAACACTCTTGCTGAATTGGCCTTGCCGTTCGCTCCCCTCGATCCAGACAGCGACCACCTCTGAAGTGAGAAGTGTGTTGTTGGGGACTTGTCCTCAACTGCTTCAGATTGAGAACAAGGCAACATAAAAAGTGTTAAATGATAAGATCCTTCGTCCTTCGGAACATTATTTCCCTTCAGGATATAATGTGCTTTGGACGAAGGTTATAAGGGACATACCTTCGTAAATACAGCAAGTAATGACGAAGGATTCATATAAAACATGAAATATAATTTAAGCAACATTATAGATTCATTTCTATTTTATTAACATGGGAAAATAGAAATGATTTCAAATTACAAATGTACCTTCGGTCTTGAGAGAAGGTAAAAGTACAAGCGTGACGCAAAAGTAAATGCCAAGTCAGCGTGAACCGTACGGGAGTACTGTTCATCTATTTATAGACGCGGGACTCAGCCCACGTAAAATTACATCCATGTCCATTACATTTGTTAACGGCTTATGGAAATCTGCCGAGGCCCCCGAAGTCTTTTCATCTTTAAGTCGGTTCCCCTTTCCGATATCGCGACGAAGCTTCCCTGCACACAGCTTCGGCTGTGCATCGTCCTTCGTAGAACTTGGTAATCAGCTCGTCCTTCGTCTGGCTCAGGCTTCGTCCTGACCGTGCTTTATGTTCATAATTCTGAGTCCGAAGATACCTGTTCACATAATCCACTTGGAAAACATTGTCAAATCATGTTTTTGAGGACCTTCGGAGGACGAAGACCCCCAACAGTAGCCCCTCGCAATATTAATTTGTTAATAATAAATTCAGATTGCGATATGGACGAAGGCCTTGAGCCGAAGGTCCGAAAAAACACCTTCCCTTTGCTAGAATAGCAACATTCACTGACAAGCGGGGTCTTTCAATTTTCAGCGCCCTGGGCGTATAAATCACATCGCGAACTCATTTGGTACATACACTTGCCATCTGCTTCGGTCCACTAAATTTTTAGCTCTTGTGCTTTAAGATTTGCTAGTCTTTTTGATTTTGAAGCTTCGGCCTCGAGAGCAGTTTTTTAGCGTTTTCGAAGATGTCTGAAGGTAAGAAGATTTCTGCCGATACGAAGCTGAGTCTCGAGGAAGAGAAGAATCTGGGTTTCCTGATTGCGATGGCGGAGACCAATACAGAGAAAATCACCAAAGAGATTCTCGAAGGTCTATCCGAAGATACTGATGACAGCGACAGCTATGATGTAGAAAGTGGTGGAGAAGAGGCCGAAGATCGACCATGGCGGCCAAGTCACACGGTTTTCGGGAAGACCACTATCAAGCAGAATCATATTGATAATATGAGGGGGCGGTATTTTCGAGATATATCTATTGTGAGGGCTGACGCTGGGGAAAAGACTTCTCCCACCCCGGAAGAAGATGAAGTTGTAGTCTTCCGAAGCTTTCTCAAGGCGGGGCTTCGATTCCCCCTGAGCAACTTCGTTGTTGAGGTACTGAAAACATTTCAAGTCTACCTTCATCAACTTACTCCCGAAGCTATCATAAGAATGGGGATGTTTGTCTGGGCTGCAAGAAGCCAAGGTTTAGAACCAAATGCTGAAAGTTTTTGTAACATTCATGAATTGTTATATGAGACAAAGCCGTGGGGAAAAGAACAATATCACAATAATTTTGGGTGCTACAGCTTCGGTGCCCGCTCCGGGTCAAGCCGCCCTGTGCCAACCTTTCGGAAGAGATGGCCCGGAGCCTGGATGACTGAATGGTTCTACGTAAAGAATGACTTAACAGCGCAAGAAAATATCAAGAGTATCATTATGCGCCCCATCTGGCAACGCTTCGGACTTCGAAGGCCGAAGGTTGAAATGGACGAAGCAGCCGAGGAATGCCAAAGAGCCTTCGGCATAGTCTGCTCTTTCATTGGGACAAGGGACTTGGTCCAAGAGCACATTGCCTTCAGGGTATGGCCACTTGCAGAAAAGTGGGAAATGCCGAAGGAGACCATTAAAGAGTCCGACGAAGGCGGACTGGTCAGACTGAAATACACATTCAAATATGCAGATAAATTTGTTGAACCTGATGATGATTGGCTGAAAAGCATTGAAACATTAAGTGATGAACTACTTGGGGCATTTTCGAAGGCCGAAAATACTGCGCTATCAGCAGCCTTCGGAGGCCGAAAAAATAAAAGGCTCAACCGTGTGTTTGACGCAGTCGGGTTTATGTACCCTGACTATCATTATCCGGTACTAGGTCGCAAAAGGAAAAATGCTTCTCCTGTGATAGAAGCTACCACAAGTGTCACTAGTGAGCCAGCGCCTCAAAGGAAAAAGATGAAGGTGCTCACCCACCGGACACGTTTTATTGAGCCGGCCACAGTGCCAGAATTTATTGGTGAAATTTCTTTGGCCTCTGAAGCTACAGAACCAGCTCCAGCGCCGAAGAAAGTAGAAAAAACCGAAGCGCCTTCAGCAGTAGAAAAACCGAAGATCGAAGGGCAAAAAACATCAGAAATCTTAAGTCCTTCAGCAAATGTTGAATCAACAAAAAATCAAAAGGGCCCATCAGTGACCCCAAGAAGAAAAAGAATGGTGAACGTTCTGGATGTCTTGGAGACGATTAAGTCTTCAAGCACGACCACGAAGGAGTCCGTTGAACTCGCTGAAGCATCTACTGAAGCTTCGAAACAACAAGCTGAAGCCGAAGCTGAAGCTGAAGCTGAAGCTGAAGCTGGGCCTTCAGAGCCCGCCAAGGAACAATCCGAGAAAATATCAGAACCAACTTTGGTTGAAGAAATTGACACTGCCGCCCCCGAAGCTCCCTCCAGCATACACGATTACATCGTGCGACATGCTTCGGGGAAGAAACTGTCTGAAGAAGAAATCTATGAAGCGAATCACTATGCTAGAGAGTTGAAGTATCCGAAGGGGGCAGTAGTATTCAATGGGACAAACGAAGATGATTTCCTGTACTGTCTCCCAGACAATAAGGAACTATCCGTGTGCCGGGAAATGGCTAGAAGCATGGGATTCCCGAAACTCGAAGCTGGATTATGCGCCATGACGAAAGAGGATCTCGCAGACAGTCTTGCATATAATAGCCTAAAGGTATGGAAATTAAGCGTTTGAAAAAACTTTTTTAATACGTGATTCATTCCTTTATTCTTATATGGATTCTCTTTCGTATAGGGCTTGATTCTAAGCAACGCAATAAGAGCCCAAAAAAGCGTCGAAGATGAAAGCTATGACATTGCGTTTAACAATTTACGCTCCGAAGTTATCAAGTTAAGAAACGAAGCACTGGAAAAGGATAAGATTCTGCTTACACTGGTAGATAAAGTAAAGAAAGATGAAGCTGCTTCAAAAACCCAGGCCGAAGCCCAAAGACGTGAAATTAAAGATCTTCAAAAACAGCTGGCTAGAGCTAAAGAGGAACGCGTGCTTGAAGAAACAAAACGAGAACTCAGTGATTATATGGTCAGCAAATTGGAGTTAAGTGTTAAAGAGCTTCGTGCTTCTCAGAGAAACTGTTATGTTAAATCTGTAGAATGCGTGAATAAAATTAAAACCAGCTTCGCCAGCGTGGGCGCCTTCTCCAGCGAAGAGAATTTCTCTCGAGGGAATCCCGAAGGTCCACTGGAATGGATTAGTCACGAAGCAGAGGCCTTCGAGGAGATCCTGAACAGCCGTGGCGACATCTGCGCTTTTTCGGGCGCCAGAGGAATTGCTTCTGTCTTAGAGAAGAAAGGTTGCGAGCATGTAAAATTTTTAGCTCAGTCCGAAGCTACCTTATCTTCCGAAGACATCAAGGACCCCTCGGCCGAAGCAAGCGTGGTTGGTGGCAAATTTTTTACTGATATCTAGAACGACGGCGGCCGAGGAATGGCGCAAGAAATCATCCAAAGGAGCGAAAAAGGCATCCATGATGCCAGAAAAGTGGCAGAAGCTGCCGAAAGAAGTACAGAGCCCGAAAGGCAATTAGGTACCAATTAGTCACTCTTATTGTGTTGTAATTTTTATTTCAAACTTTGCTCAAGGTTTGTAAAAGTAATGAAGAAATGTTCTCTTCCCTCAGAAACTGCTGGATCGACTGTCGACCCCCACACAAAAGGGGATGATGAAATTAAACAAATGGCCGAAACTATCATGGACAAAGTTGTTGATCAACTTCTAAATGAAGCCGCCGAAGCAGTATTAAGAGAAGACTAGATGCTATGTAGAAAAAACATTTAAAGTGTGACCTATGTAACTTTTTGTACATTCGAATGTAATATACAAGTCTCTTTTCATTATTCAATTCTTTACGATGCATGAAACTCTACATACATACCATTTTTGAGCCTTCGGCGAAAAAACACCTTCCCTTCTTTTCATGCTTCGTGAAGAAGACATTCTCCGTTAAAATTATTCTGATGAATCACGTCCATGCTTCGTGAAAACATTCTCCGAAGCTATACAATTTCAATATTACTCTGATGAAGCTCGTGCATGCTTCGTAAAAATATTCTCCGAAGCTGTATTTCGAAGATATACAACTTCGATGCCACTTTCTCAAAGCATCCTTTCGAAGGTTGATATTGTTTCCTTCTCTTGCCAAATGCAATATGATGTATGATGCTTATGCTATGCAAAATGATGTGATGATGTTATGTTATGCAAATGACATTTGTTCCGAAGTTACACACAAAATTTATTCGTAAGCTCTGCATTCCCTTAGGAACGTCTTTGGAGCTTCTTCGTCTTTTACTTAGACGGTATAAACTCTGCATTCCCTCAGGAACGTCTTTGGAGTTTCTTCGCCTTTTACTTAGGCGGTATAAACTCTGCATTCCCTTAGGAACGTCTTTGGAGTTTCTTCGCCTTTTACTTAGGCGGTATCAGCGTTGACTTTTCGCTGTATGCTCTGCATTCCCTTAGGAACGTCTTTGGAGCAAGAAACTTACGCTGCGCTCCCTTTGGAACGGCTTTTTGTAACTTCGGCAACTTACTCTGCGTTCTTTAGAACGACTTTTTATTGCTTCGAAAGATTTTTAATAATCCAAAAGTCCTCCTTGTTACCGCAAATTTTTAAGCTTCAGCCACTTAAACCTGTGGAGAAGATAGGTTTTCCTCATAACCAATCACAAAATTGTTATATGAAAACTGAAATGTTCTTTATTACACAGAAAATAGAACTTGAACGGAAAAAACTGCTATCAAAAAATAGGATATCTGTCAATAAATGTGCTTCGACTCTGGCACAGTACTGTTGACTGTGCGAGCTTCAGATTGCTCTCTGATATCCCTTTGATGCGGAGCATATTGGCTCCCTTCTGGCTGTTGGCCTTGTTGCAGCGGAGGTGGAGGCGGGAGCTGCTGCCATGAAGCTTGAGGTTGACTTGCCGAAGCTACAGAAACTGCAGGGTGGTTGCCCACATACTCCGGGATATAAGGCTGATGGTACGAAGCAGTATGCATGACCTGCTTCGGCTGGCCCTGTTGCGCTGCAGCTTCTGCTAGCTCCTTTTGTTTCTGGATGGTGACATGGCACATCCTGGTGGTGTGACCCTTGTTCTCACCACAGAATAAACAAAATATCCTCCTTGGTTGATCTCCAAATCTCCCGCCGAAGCCCCTGGCGCCTCTGCCTCTTGGAGCTGGTGGCCGGAAGAAGGTTTGCTGTTGCCCCGAAGCTTGTGAGGAGCACTGCGGCCTGTTCTGTTAACTCCCCTTGACATCATTTTGAGTGTTGTGGATGGACCTGACATGCCTCGGATAAAATCTTCCTCCGAAGCCCCTGGTCATCTCAGAGAATCTGAGGGCCTCCTCCCTTCTTTGACGAAAGTCGTTATCAGCACGAATGTACTCGTCCATCTTTTGGAGCAGCTTCTCCAGAGTTTGAGGAGGCTTCCTAGCAAAGTATTGTGCTGCAGGCCCAGGACGGAGCCCCTTGATCATGGCTTCGATGACAATCTCGTTGGGCACAGTTGGCGCCTGCGCTCTCAAACGCAAGAACCTTCTGACATACGCCTGAAGGTATTCTTCGTGGTCCTGAATGCACTGGAACAAAGCCTGAGCAGTGACCGGCTTCGTCTGAAACCCTTGAAAGCTAGTTAACAACATATCCTTCAGCTTCTGCCATGAAGTGATCGTTCCTGGTCGAAGAGAGGAATACCAGGTCTGGGCAACACTCCTGACAGCCATAACAAAAGACTTTGCCATGACTGCAGCATTGCCCCCATACGAAGACACTGTTGCTTCGTAGCTCATCAAGAACTGCTTCGGGTCTGAGTGGCCATCAAACATGGGAAGCTGGGGTGGCTTATAGGACGAAGGCCATGGTGTAGCCTGCAGCTCAGCAGACAGAGGAGAAACATCATCGAAAACAAAATTTCCATGATGGAAATTTTCATACCAGTCATCTTCGTTGTAGAAACCCTCCTGACGAAGGTCTTTTTGTTGAGGCCTTCGGTCTTGTTCATCATGGGTAAGATGACGGACTTCTTCAGAAGCTTCGTCTATCTGCCTTTGGAGCTCAGCTAGCCTGGCCATCTTCTCTTTTTTCCTCTGCACCTGTTGGTGAAGCATCTCCATATCCCTGATTTCTTGGTCTAGTTCATCTTCCTGAAGCGTCGGGCTGACGGCCTTCCTCTTCTGGCTTCGGGCTTTCTGGAGAGAGACGGTCTCCTGGTTGGGGTCCAGTGGTTGCAGTGCCGCAGCCCCAGCCGCTGAAGCTTTCTTCGGTGCCATAGCGAAGATCTACAGCTTCCGAAGGTGTTCAAAAAAGCTCGAAGTGGAAGTGAGTTCACCGGAGGTGGGCGCCAATGTTGGGGACTTGTCCTCAACTGCTTCGGATTGAGAACAAGGCAACATAAAAAGTGTTAAATGATAAGATCCTTCGTCCTTCGGAACATTATTTCCCTTCAGGATATAATGTGCTTCGGACGAAGGTTATAAGGGACATACCTTCGTAAATACAGCAAGTAATGACGAAGGATTCATATAAAACATGAAATATAATTTAAGCAACATTATAGATTCATTTCTATTTTATTAACATGGAAAATAGAAATGATTTCAAATTACAAATGTACCTTCGGTCTTGAGAGAAGGTAAAAGTACAAGCGTGACGCAAAAGTAAATGCCAAGTCAGCGTGAACCGTACGGGAGTACTGTTCATCTATTTATAGACGCGGGACTCAGCCCACGTAAAATTACATCCATGTCCATTACATTTGTTAACGGCTTATGGAAATCTGCCGAGGCCCCCGAAGTCTTTTCATCTTTAAGTCGGTTCCCCTTTCCGATATCGCGACGAAGCTTCCCTGCACACAGCTTCGGCTGTGCACCGTCCTTCGTAGAACTTGGTAATCAGCTCGTCCTTCGTCTGGCTCAGGCTTCGTCCTGACCGTGCTTTATGTTCATAATTCTGAGTCCGAAGATACCTGTTCACATAATCCACTTGGAAAACATTGTCAAATCATGTTTTTGAGGACCTTCGGAGGACGAAGACCCCCAACATGTGTTATATGTCTTCTGGTTCAACGTCTGGTCAAGGTTCAATGCGATGTGATAGTCAGCAAGGTTCTCAACATGACCCATGCTCCTAAGGTGCTCAGAGTACAGATTTCCACAAATGCCAACTATCTATTTGATAACCTCTTGGTCTTTCTGAATCTAATCTTCACGACACTTACGGTATCGATGCTCTAGACTGGGATCATCATCGTAAAAGTAAAGCTCTAGGTGTTTATGCTCTGCCCCACATTCACTACCGAATGACTTGATATTATGGTACATCATGCCTTGTGCACGGTATGTGTAGATACCAGAATCCCTCATATTAGTTGTCATACTATCGAGGCAATAGTACAGGGAAGTGAAAGAAAAAAGGCCATTAAAAAACCTGATGTTATCACGAAAGTGCCTAGCATCAGAGTCGGCACTATCCCACAACCTCCTGAGTTGGGGAGGGGGTCTCTAGTGGGGCTAGCTCAACCTTCCCACCTCGACAGCAAAACCCAGGCGACTCATACTCAAACTTCTTCGCAGTGCAATAACCACAGTCGGGAACGTGCTTCAGCATATGTGTTTCTTTAGGGATGTACTGTACACCTTGTCATACGGGTCAGGCACATCAATGGCAACAGATTGATCTTGAGTACCATCTATCTTGAAGTCCTCGTTAGTCTCCTCATATGATATTTTTTTGGAAAATAACGATTAAGATATTTGAATTTAGATAAGCATTGGTATTGTAATAGAAATTGACATGAGTACATTGACCAGCGAATAGATATCCCTCGTTCTCATCATTATCCTCTCCGAATATGACACCCTCATCATCGTCATCAACTGGATCGTGAAAATACAATCCAAGTAAAAGATAGGGCATTCATGGTTGAGAAAATATATAACCTCAATAAAGATTTTTAACAATTACCATTGGAAATGAACCTTGGGATCGACTGGCTTTGCTCCAACCCACTTCCTTGTTTGACCATGTTTGCACTCCCATTTGTTGCCACGATCGCACTTTGGCGTGTATTCCTATATTGTACTGATGGAAACACACATTTAGTCGGACTACATTTTATCGTCGTCGTGCAAGATCCATTTAAAACTGGTTAGTATAATTACCAGTGTTGTTGATCTCTATATTTGAACCAGGCTGTGTCGAATCATCCATTTTTCCGACGTCACTGATAGTATCCTCAGTCAAAGTAGCCACGTTACATGCAATGTTTGCTTCAAATTTCTTGTTTTGACGGGCTAAGATAGCTTGTCTTTCACCACGAGGAACATGATGTTTATGTCTTAGTGGCTTAGTAGACATATCGAGTGAATCGACATTCTCGGTCTGTGTTGAAGCTAGCATGAAAGGTGTACTGGTGTATTCAGGGATAACCCAGTTGCATGCGTTATCTGAGGATGAATCAGGTTCCGATACATCTGATGTAGGGTGTACAAACTCAGAGGTATATGTTGGGACCTCCATGGCGATGGACCCCTGATTCAAAGTGCTAGCTTGCAGTGCTCTACGTTTTCTTATGTACTCTAACTTTCCCTCTTTCCGCCTTGATGTCTGATTATACAACCTAAGCTGTTCATTTTGGTCACCTACAAAATATGAACGCAATTATTTTCCAATTGTAGGTTTATGCGCAGATTTATTAATTAAAATTTGACGTTTTGCATCACCTCCTAACACATTGGGCATCACATTGTGTCCCTTGCTTCGTTGACGTGCTTCACGACGCTTTCTATTTTTTTCGTTTTTTTGTTCAACAGACATCGCTGCATATCTTTTCCTATCCCTTTTCCTCTTACGCTCCTTAGCATCGACCATTGGTCTGAGCAATTCATTTTGATCACCTATAATGTAAGTTTGTGTATTAGTGTTCCCTACTTACTGTGTTTGAACGATGAATGGTCAGTTTGTGTATTGACCTTTACCTCTAATGATATTGCTAGAGATGTCTGTGAATGGTTTGCGACCGGCATTATGTCCCATATGATCTATAAACAAGAACAGTGCCTGAGAAAACATGAGCATAAAAATAATACTGCAAGAACAAAGGGTGAAATGACCTGACTGCAATAAATCAATCTCCGCCAGAGACAATCAACGACTCTCGTGCTTGCGACGGTGGATTGAGCTTGGGGCTTCGCGCGCGGGGGATTGAGCTCGGAGCGTGCGATGGAGTATGCGGCGGTCGCGGGGCGACAGACGGATTGCGACGGGGGCTCGGGATTGTTGGGGGACGAGGCGAACGGATTGCGATGGTCGCGGCGCGATTCGCGGAAGGATTTGGAGGGGGGCGAGCGTGGTTGGTCGGTGGTTTGCGGGCGGGCGGTAGGGCGGGCGGTTTGCGGCGGCGAGGATTCCGGAGGTCGGGCGGGCGGAGCCGGGGGGCGGGGTTGGCGGGCGGTTTGCGGCGGTGAGGATTCCGAAGGTCGGGTGGGCGGAGATGGAGGCCCAGTCTACGCTAAACGCTTAATAGTTAGTAGAGATATCTGTATTGGTGGGGTTGGTTTATGTTCTTTGGACTAGGGATGAAAACGGGACGGGAAATTCCCGTACCGTCCCGTTTCGAATACTGTTTTTTCCCGATCGTTTTCGAATTGTTCAGGAACCGATTAGAAACGGTATGAAAACGATTTAGCTAGTTTTTCGATCGTTTTCGTATTTTTCGTTTCCGAGTCGTGCTAATACCTTTTTTCTACCGTTTTATATAATATGAGATAGATCTAGCATATAATTTATTTAAGTTATAGACTTTTGTTGTGTTTAAGTGAATGAATACGCGAAAAGCAAATGTTATAATTACTCTAACTAATATGAATGATGAAAAGAGTTGTTTGTGTATTTCTAAATCTTAAAAATTAGGCAATGCACCACTTTATTATGTTTTTGATAAAACTACAAAATAGTTATCTTTTCGACTATAGTTATCGTTTTCGATCGTTTTCGAATAACCGATACTTCCGATCTCGTATTTCGACCGTTGATTTTCGTTTTCGTTTTCGTCCCGACCAAAAATATAAAAACAAAAACAATTTAATTATTTTTTCGATCGTTTTCGACCGTTTTCGTCCCTTCCTTTAGCAAAAATTTCAATTTTCTCATCGATTCCCTCGCAGTTCTCGTCGCGCCCTATAGGGTTTCTCCCCTCGTCCTCCGCCCCAAATCCGGTCGATCCTAGCTCGCGATGTTCTCCGGCACCGGACCCTCCGGCGGGGCAGCCCACTCTACGTCCACCGGTGGTGGGGGTGGCTCGCCTTCCGACAGGGGCGGCCCCGCGCCCTCGGCATCGGCGTCGGTCTCCACGCCAGCCAGCGAGAGCACCGTCGCCCGCCGCCTAAACGGACTTGACCCCCACGGCGACGACGCTCCATCGTCGCAGCCAGCCACGAGGTGCCTGATCACTCCGGCTTGATTCCATTGTTGGTCGAGTTGGGGTTTTCGGCTCCCCCGGTTAATTAATTGCTCACGGGAACTTGTGATGTGCTGTGTGACCTAGTGGTGTTTTGTGGGTTTGAGCTAAGGGGGTTTGGTCGTGTGGATGCCTGGATGGTACCATGCCGATCTGCCTTTGTTCCTGTTCTAGATTTGCCTTACGTGTGGTCTTTAGCTTGTTCTGGGGCGTGAGAATTGCAACCTGATACCCCTGATCACTTCTCTTGGAAACTCTCCTCTTCTTGTCAGTACAGCAGCGGCTTACATTTCAATGTTTACTGGTTCTATTTGTTTTTCAACCTGGAGGAGGATTTGGAAAACATGGGCTCCTTCTAATTGCAAATTCTTTATTTGGCTGGCCATCAATAATCATGTTTGGACTTCCGCTTGGCCAAGAGGGGACTTCCTCATCAGCCTGCCTGCCCTCTTTGTGATCAAAGTTGGAAAATATTAGCCTTATCCTTGTTTCTTGTGTTTTCTCTAGAGAGGTCTGGAGTTTTGTGCTTCAGAGAGTCATTCCGGCTGTCAGACCGCCAAACATGAACAGTCGATGTATAACTCATGGTGGTGCCGAGCTTCTGCAGGTTTATCTAAAGACGAGAAGAAAGGATCCGATTCCCTAGTGGTATTAGTTGCTTGGGAGCTTTGAAAACATAAGAATGCTTGTGTTTTTCAGGGTATAAGGCCTGCTGTCCAAAAAGTTGTGCTTGCTATAATGACTGAGAGACAGATTTGGTGCCTGGCTGGGGCTTCTGCCCTGCAGGACTTGGTCCTTAAGCTGGACCACTTTGGTTCGTTTCTGGAAGTCAGTGTAGAAGTGTGAGTTGTATTCAACACCCCCCGGGTGTATAATCTGTGTGGGGGGCATTTTTTTTCTTCTTTATGAAATGACACACAGCTCTCCTGCGTGGTTCGAGAAAAAAAGAATTGCCAAATTGGTGGAAGTGGTCGCTAGTGTTTTTAGAGGATCTTTTGTACCTGACTAGTTGTTGTGGCTCTTTTTTCAAGCACGTTAAAACAAGGCACACAACATTGTTAGGGTCATTGCATATTTGATAAATTTATTCTTAAGTTTCTTTCTCAACTTATTGTTATTAACATTGGAAATTCTAGCTAGTGCTTGTGGCATCTTAATTGTAATGGTTTTTTATTTGTTCATTCTATCATGAAACAGAAACTCTGGAAGCTCCAGCTCATGACACCTTTGCACAGAGAACATGGCTTTTGGACGATTTTCTGTTTTTTGCCACCTTTGGTATCCCTTGTTGATTTCGGGCCATATTTTTTCCGAGGTTGGATATTCTAGCTTATTGATTGATCCAGAACTAGTAATGTTTAAATAACTTAAATTTTGTTTTGCTTTACCTTGTTGTAACTTCAGCTTTCACTGCTTCATATCTGGTAACTTGCAGTTATTTTCACTTATTTACTTGGCCATCTACAAAACACATTTCTAAAACACAGCTGGCCCTCTATTTATGATGCAGCAAGAAGAAAAAGAGAGGGGCACGGGCAGTTGGTCCTGACAAAAATGGCCGTGGATTGCGTCAATTTAGCATGAGAGGTGTTTTGAAGAGTTCCTTTACCACTCATACCTGTGGTTTTCATTTGTTTTTTTGTTTATATATGTGTTCATAAGAGAAATGAGATTGACATACAAGTCTCCTTTTTAACTGTACTTGCCACAGTTTTTTAAAATTAATTATTTGTTTTATTTGTATCATACATGTGCTGCACTGTGTTGTACTATGCTTGAGTGGGCCAAATTATTAAGCTGGAGTTCACTGCATGTTAGTGTTACCAAGTTTCATGAAGTTTTTATTTATGCTTTTTCAGTATGTGAGAAAGTCGAAAGCAAAGGGAGAACAACGTACAATGAGGTATCCACTCTTTTTTTTATGTTAGCTATGCCTAGTCTTATTTGGTGCAGTCACATTGTATAACATCCCTTTTTGCAAAGCAGAAATTAGTATAAGCAGCCAGCCAGCCAGTGAACATTAGGTACAACCATAGGAGTAGCACAGAAGATACAGACACACCTCCAAAGTTTAGAAGTAATCCACGTGTGTTAACCATTCACTCCATATGCTTTACACCTGTGTGAATTTTCAGTAGAAGAGCTAGTATCTCCGGAAGAGCGCTGATATTTTTTTCTCGAAAAGCGCAGGAGAACTACGCCCCATTATATAATAAGAAAGAAACAAAAAGGGTCTATAGGAGACCCAAGTACAAGACGCTCCTTATGGAGGCCAGAAACAAGCATACATATAACTGTCCATAAGGACGCTTAAACTCAACCCCCTAAGCATTAGACATTGGTGGAGCCAAAAAGGATAAACCTTTGGCTCCCGCTATTTTTGCTTTTTCTCATCTGCAGACTTGAGGAGAAGAGAGAGGTTTGGTGAAACTCCATCAAACACCACTCTATTCCGATGCTTCCACCTTCCAGATCATCCAGGCTCCCAGGATGATGAGAGAATCTAGACCTTTCCTAACCATACCGGAGACAATAGCTGAAATTCTCTCCCACCGATCCAGAAAATAGATAGCACCTAACTGAGGGGCTAAACTGTGCAGACCAAACTTTCTTAGCATGATGTACCAGAAGACTCTTGTGAAAACATAGGACACCAGCAGGTGGTTGATGGTTTCAGGTTCTTAGTCACAGAGAGGACATCTACCTGGATGATTCATGCCTCTTTTTGCTAATCTGTATGCAGTCCAACATTTATTCTGAGCCATCAGCCACATAAAAAATCTACATTTAGAGGGGGCCCATGGGTTCCAAATCCTTTTGTGATGACGAAAGGAGCTTGAGCCTAGAAAGAGGCCATTGTAGACAGATCTTGGTGAATATTTGCCATCAGGAGCCATGGTAAGGATGTGCCTATCCTCAATATTCAGTTGCAGCACCAAGTCAGAGAGAGAATCCCAGAGATACAGCTAATCTATCAGAGCTTCCGTAGTCAGAGCTCCCTTAATGCCTGCAATCCATTTCTTGTTTAACAGGGCCTCTTGCACAGTTCTTCAGTTTATTATCATTTTTGGGATCATGCTAAACATTCTTGGAGCAATGTCTGAAACCCTTTTAGGCCTCGTTTGGTAACTCGTGTAATAGCCTGGATTGAAGCCTGATACACGCCCCACGTGTAATTCGGCCCACGATGGGATCACGTTCCCTGCACAGCCCAAATGCGTCTTTGGCAAATCAGGTGTTGGCATGAATGTTGGGCTAATACACGCTGATACGCGGGGGACAGAAAAATCTCCATCCGAGGCGTGGAAGATGTCTCGCGGACCTCGCGTGCGAGCGCCGCCACTCTGCTCGTGTGCCGCCACTCTGCTCACATCGGCGTCGGCGCGCCGCCCTTCGCATCGAACTACGCCAACCCTGCGCCGTCCCACACGAGCGGCGCTCGTCGCTCGCACGCCATATCCACGCCGTCATCTTCGATCCAGAAGAGTTTGTGCCTTTTGTCGAGACTCGGGAGCCATCTGCGGGTCTCTGACAGATTCAGTAAGCTTCTTCATTCTTCCAAGGAGCCCGCTGGTCTCGACGCCGCAGTAAGTCTCGTTCTAGACGAACGTGAGTTTTTCTTCCTCCCCATCCTTCTTTGCGCTCTATTTACTCATTCTGATGACATGTGCCTTACGTTGTGTGCACCTGGACTGGGAGGAGTGGCCGGACTAGGAGGACTAGCGAGAAATTTTAATCGGCTCCAGCAAGAAAAATAATATACTTTGCTAATTCAACCAATCCATGCATATGTGATTTGAATTTCTCATGTTTCCGTACTAGGTTCCTCTTTTTTTCACAGGTTTGCTGATAGTCAAAGTAGTAATAGGCTTACAAAAGAATTTGGATTGCAACTTATTACCCTTTCCAAAGTAAATTAAAACATGTATTTGTCAGCTAGAGCAGAGGACAAGTGAAGTAAAGCAAGCCACACAAACAAAAAGCAAAGTCGCGACGACTTTGAATTTTTCTTTGCTATAAAGCACAAGGATACAAAGGCAGGATGGATGTATAGATGGTGTGCGATTAGTCACAAGTGTGTTTGTTAGCTACTGTCCTGCCGTAGCCTACAAAGAACTCTGAAAATGCAATCTTTATATGTTTGTTCAGAAAGTTCAGAGTTCTGTTTCAGTGCAGCTCAGATGTTCTGGAGCAGTAGCCTTACTGTGTTGTGACACTTTCATAATTGTAAAAAAACATATAGCGAGGATCAGATGGCGCAAAGAAGCAAATGGGGGGCACTGCCTTCTGTTTTGGGGAAGAGTGTGCCGGCCCCTTAAGCTGTGAGGTTTGGGTATTTCCAGCTTACATGAGTTGAGCTGGGCGCTTCGTATGAGATGGCTATGGCTGCATAAGATCGACCCTAGGCGTCCTTGGGCTAACCTAGCGATTCAAGTTTCCTATAAAGCGAGGGATTTGTTCTCCACTGTTCTGATCTCGAAGGTGGGAAATGGGGCCAATACCTTGTTTTGGATAGATAAGTGGCTTTCGTGGCAAAAAAATCAGCGATATTGTTCCTAGATTATTCCAAACCATACCAAGGAGGATTGCTAAACGGAGAACAGTCCAAGAGGCCTTATTGAATAGGAGATGGATCTCAAGCATCAAGGGAGCCTTAACTTTTGAAGTTTTAGTGGAATATATTTAGCTATGGGATCTTCTATCTGATGTAGTGCTACAACAAGGGATAGAAGACAAACATGTGTTCAACATAGCCTCAGATGGTATTTATTCAGCAAAATCTACATATGAGGGTCTCTTTGCAGGATCAACTTCTTTTGGCCACTACCGTAGGGTGTGGAAAACCTGGGCCCCACCAAAATGCATATTTTTCCTCTGGCTCGCAGCTCACAAGAGGTGTTGGACTAATGACAGACTTACTAAAAGAGGTTTGACCACCCATCCAAGCATCCATTATGTGACCAAGAAGTTGAAATTTTGGACCATCTTTTAGTAGCTTGTGTTTTCTCAAGAGAGTTCTGGTTCAAGCTGCTGAGACAATTGGGGCTGCAACTGCTCGCCCCACAGTCGGGTTTGCCCTCCTTCATGTTATGGTGGGAAGAAGTTTTAGGGGCTGTCAACAGACCTATCAAGAAGGAGCTAAATTCTCTCATCGCCTTGGGGGCTTGGATCATCTGGAATCATCGCAACAAATGTATCTTTGAGGGTTGGACCCCCAATGTTTCTCTAGCTCTTAGTTTAGCTAGGGAAGAGAGATTGTTGTGGGAAATGGCTGAGGCCAAAAGCCTCTCCTTCTTAGCGGCCTCCTCCCTTGACACTTAGTTCTAGGGGAGAAGGTTTCTTTGGTCAGAAGTGTAGCTTAGTTTGCTAGATGGATCTTTTTTGGTTTTTGAGTTTTCGACCTCCGTAAGGAAGTCCTTGTATCTGGTCTTCTTTTGACCTTGTTTCCCTCTTCTTAATATAATGGAGCGCAGTAGAAGTTTTGTTGGATTTCTGCTGAGATTGCTAATGAAATCTTTCAATCCAAATCCATTTTGACCGTTTGAAACATCAACTTGATCCTCATCCAGATTCTGGCTGCCAGGATCATGATGAGCAGAGGGCTGAATTGATACCGCCCTTCCTGATAGGTCATGAACCTTGTCAAGTCTCTGGTCTTCTCCTTTCCTTCTAAAGCAGACTTTAAATATTGGAGCTTCAGGGTGCAGGATAGTGATCATCGATGAAGATCTAATTGCCGCGGATGTCGCCGTCTCTAGCGGTTCAGCATAGCGGTCCTTTATGCATCTGGGGTGAGACAGGCTCCGACAATTGGGTCTCAGGCGGCCCATTAATGTGGGGCGAGACTCCAGAGTGTCGGACCGTCTCAGGCGACCCAGGATGAGGGCTAGACTGAAAGTTAAAAGCCTCTTGGCAGACTGAAGAAAGGGGCGATCTTGGTCCAGTCGTTTCCAGCGGCCCAGTCACCATGGACTAAGGCAGAAATGACCTAGTTGAGTTTCAGCGACCCATCATGGCCTGTCCAACTGCTGCATGAAGCCATATCGTGGGGACTATTCATCTTCTCCACAGGAGACTGGTCAACTGCATTGCATCGGGAAGATGCAAGCCCCCATATCTTCTCCTAGGATCTCTTCATTAAACGGCTCAGCGCCATCCGAGGCCAGTGATTGCAATTCCTGCATCTGTGCAATAGCCACAACACCCGAGGCGGCTGGAGGCAACAATTCCCGTTCCCCAGACGCACGCGTGACACCTCCTTGTCCAGGTGGCGAGGGTGGTCCCAGGCGAAGGTGAACCGACCGCCGCTGATTATGGGAGCTGCCTGAACGCCAAGGATGAGAGTCGTGGTGCTCTTGATCGTCAATGTCGTCTAAATCTCTGGGCTGATTATCATCCGTGGTGGCGAAGGAGGCGAAGGACCCCTCCGAGCGTTATGCTGGTCCGCCAAAATTACCCTCACTTCGAAGCTCCGGAGACCTCTGATCCAAGAACCTCAGTTCTAGTTCCAGCAATGGTGATGAACAAGGCCCGACACAACTTTACCTCCTCTCGCGTCATCTCATCAGAGAAAACCATGACACGTGAAGCCGTTGGCGACGAGCAAGTCTCCCTCTGACCTTCAGGCATCGCCAGAGAATGAGGATCATCAGCACCGTCAGACGAGATGGGAGGCTCGTGTCTTGAATTATCGCCACCATCAACAAGGGACCTCTTCCCTCCCTTGGAGTGTCTCCCCTTCCTCTTGTTGCGGAGAGAACGATGAAAGTCCGCTGCAGCGATGAAATCCTTCATTGGAGCTTTACTTGCAGGAGTAATCCTTACCCAAACATACTTCTTATGCCGAGAATCAGAACGTCCACCCCCGAAGTCAAGGGCTCTTGCTCCGACAGCCGCTGCCACACCGAAGGTCGCTCGTATGGCCTTTCAAGACGCTACCACACAGACTTCCTACACACTTGATGATCTGCGCGGAGGGAGGGGCAACAGGAAACCTGATGACCAAGCTTAAGACATCGGAAGCAGCGAGTTGGACGACGGCAGGTTGCAGTGAGGTGGGTGGTGGAGAAGCAGTTAAAACATTTCCTCCGGAGGTCCACTGAGGACCCTCGACGAGGAAGATGATCACGTCGAAGATTCTTCTTGCGCTCCACCACCTGCCAGCCGTCACTGTCCGGTCGCTTGGACTCGCAACGACTCTGCCCTTCACGCTGCATGCAGCTCGCCGTCTTCACCACACTAGCAAGCTTCACACATGGGGCCGCAGGGAGGCGGGGGGCAACACTCATGGATAGCAGCAGAACCTCCAGCGTTGGGATTTTAAACGTCCCACCTGGGTGGCACGAGAGCTAAGAGGACAATGCAGAGGTGGCGAGGGGCTACGGTGGTGGGTGGTGGTGGGAGGGGAGGGGTTGAGGGAAGGAGGAGGTGGAGCTGGGCTGAGGGTAGGAGTGGCCATCACGAAATCGCTCTCCGGAACCGTGGTTGTTGATGAGCCAAGTGGTCTGGATCCAAGAGCGCTGATATTGATAAGAAGTGGCAAATAAACTGTTATATTTACTCTCTCCATTCCAATTTGTAAGTTATTCTAGCTTTTTCTTAGTGCATAGTTTTTTTCTTTGCACCTAGATATACACTATATCTAGGTGTATAGTAAAAATCTATGTATCTAAAAAAGGCTGAAACGATTTACAATTTTGAATGGAGGGAGTACCATGTGTTGGTATGCGTAAGTAAACTGTTACTGTGTGGATTTGCCACCTCTTGTCAATATTAGTGCCTTCTTGGGGCATGAAAAACACAAACAGCATCAAACTATTGTTTGCAGTTTCTTCAACAAAAAACAACAACAAAAACCAAAGCCTTTTAGTCCCAAGCAAGTTAGGGTAGGCTTGAAACTCAGCAGAAGCCACAAATCAAGGTTCAGGCATGTGAATAGCTGTTTTCCATTCACTTTTATTCAAGACTAAATCTTTGAGTATATATCATCCTTTCAAGTCTCCTTTTACTCTCTCTTTCCATGTTAATTTCGGCCTCTCTTCCCATTACTATCGCTCCTTAATATCCCGCATTAGTGCCTTTGGAGGTATCCTTGGACATGTTCAAACCATCTTATATTGTTTGTAGTTTCTTATTTTCAGAAAACAGGAATAACTCTTTAACTAATGAACAATATTCTAGAAAGAGACTTTTGTGGGTTATCACAACTTCACAATATTGGATATTGATCTATACTAGGAATATATCTTGGTTTAACAGTGTGGGATGGAGATTCTGCTTTGGTCCCTCCTCCACATCATTATCTTTAGTTAAATGAAAACATTGTATCCCCTTTGTCCCGCATATCTTATGAATCTGTTGCAGCATCAGAAAATTTATGCATATGACCTGCATTTTTCAGGTGGCAGACGAACTGGTTGCTGAGTTTTCAGATCCCAATATTAATATTGACTCTTCAGATCCTGATAATTCGTCTGCGGTAAGAAATACTAGTATCTACTACGACTCTTGTTCAGTGATTTATCAAGTAGTTAAATGCCATTCTGATTGTGTTAAAAATGCAGCAACAATATGATGAGAAAAATATCCGAAGAAGAGTTTATGATGCGCTGAATGTCCTAATGGCTATGGAAATTATATCTAAAGATAAAAAGGAAATACAGTGGAGAGGTCTGCCCAAGACAAGTATGAATGATATTGAAGAACTGAAGGTTCTGCTCCTTGTATCTGATAATGGATTTGCTGACAGTTTGACCCTGTCTGCTCATTTCATTAATTTTATGCATATGTTGCAGACAGAGGTCAATGGACTGAAAGGTCGGATTGACAAGAAAAATGCATATCTGCAGGATTTACAAGATCAAGTAAGAATTGTCTGGTCCCTTGTTTCTTAATTTCCTCATGATATAAGCCAGTTGATAATATGAATATTCTGTGTCCTCCAATCTTATATAAAACTGTGGCTGGTGACTTATTATACATTACTTTTGATTCATACATTTTAAATGTGAAATGCCTAGCATTGTATATTTCATGGTTTCTTTTGCACTCAAACTAAGTGTACTATTTGTCCATGAGATTATATTTTGAGAATAGCATTAAAAAATGTAACTATCGTGGATCTTAAATTTGGAAGCATTTCTGCATGTTGATGTGCCACAACAACCAGATGCATACATAATTAGGCAAATGGAGACTTCTCTGCTCATTTGTTACATTATTAAAGCATAAGGCAGAGACACCTTTGACTCTTTGAGACTTTGAGTTTATGTTGGATTGTTTAATTAAAGCAAAAGTGAGTTGAGTTGCTAGATGGATTTCAGAAATACTCTGTCCCAAAATATAAGTGCACATCTCACATTTCGAGGAGTCAATCAATCTCATGGTTGATCAAATATATTAAAAAACACTAATATTCATGATACCAAATAAGCATCATTAGATTAATCATGCTAGATATTTTCATAGTAAACCTATTTGGATATACAAATGTTGAAAATTGAAATTAGTTGGCACAAAATGTGAGTTGTGCACTTATTTTGGGATTGAGGGAGTATATATTTTGGTGGGTACTGTTTGGCTGAATGATTTTTTTATCTAGTTAGCTGCTCAATGGACTTTCGGGCTACTAAGTGTCTCTCGATCAGAATTAATCATTGTAAAGTCATGTTCCAGAACATTAGTATGAAGCTATTTTTCGTAAACGAGCCATGCATTGTTAATTGTATTTCTCCATTGCAGATTGAGTTAGTAATGATATTTATTTCTTAATTTTTCAATGTTGAATTTGAAATGCTTTGAAACTCATATGTTTGTTATGTTATCTCATGCTTTGTGTACCTTATGAGTTTTTTTTAAGTATGCATGTCTGCAAAACTTGGTTCGGCGAAATGAGCAGCTATATGGGTCAGGAGGCGCACCTTCCGGTGGAGTGGCCTTGCCATTTATACTAGTTCAGGTAAAAATAATGTTTCATCTTCTTCAAACATGGATCTAGAGATACTTCATTGTATCATTACCTTTCAATGCCGGTTTAAAAAAAGAACATTTTGAGTCATTTTAGAGATATCATAGCAAGCGAGATGTTGTTGGAAGCAAATGGATTCCATTGTTGATTTGAATAGAAGGCTTATGACAAAGTACCTAGGAGTGTAATGTGGTGGGCCTTGGAAAAACACAAAGTAGCAACAAAGTACATTAATCTTATTAAAGATATGTACAGTAATGTTGTGACAAGTGTCCGAACAAGTGATGGGGACACCGATGACTTTTCAATTAACATAGGACTACATCAAGGGTCGGCTTTGAGCCCTTATCTTTTCGCTTTGGTGATAGATGAGGTCACAAGGGACATACAAGGAGATATACCGTGGTGTATGCTTTTTGCCGATGATGTGGTACTTATTGAGGAGAGTAGGAGTGGTGTCTCGCAAAAGTTGGAATTGTGGAGGCAGACGCTGGAAGCAAAAGGTTTTAGGCTTAGTAGGTCTAAAACGGAGTATATGAAGTGTGATTTCAGTGCCATGGGGTATGAAGATGGCGATGTTAGTCTTGATGGGCAAGTGGTACCCAAGAAAGACACTTTTCGTTACTTAGGATCAATGCTTCAGAAGGATGGAGACATCGATGAGGATGTCAGTCATAGAATTAAAGCTGGATGGGTGAAGTGGCGGCAAGCGGCGGGTGTCTTATGCGACCCCCGGGTGCCACACAAACTAAAAGGCAAATTCTACAGGACAGCAATCCGGCCGGCTATGTTGTATGGAGCAGAATGTTGGCCCACTAAAAGACGACATGTCCAACAACTATGTGTGGCAGAGATGCGTATGTTGCGCTGGATATGTGGCCACACAAGGAGAGACCGAGTCCGGAATGATGATATACGAGAGAGAGTAGGAGTGACGCCAATTGAGGAGAAGCTTATGCAACATCGTTTGAGATGGTTTGGACATATCCAACGAAGATCTGATGAGGCACCAGTGCATATCGGAATAATTAGGCGTCCCGAGAATGTGAAGAGAGGTAGAGGTCGACCAACCTTGACGTGGACAGAGGCTGTGAAGAGGGACCTGAAGGAGTGGAATATTGATAAAGAGCTCGCCGTGGATAGGAAGGGGTGGAAGTGGGCAATTCACGTGCCAGAACCTTGATTTATAGTTTCGCTTTTCCTCTTTAATCGTTTGATCTTTTCTTGTGCCCATTTAGATCTTGCTGGTTCTTGTGGGTTTTATCTCTTTTATGTGTTTCCCGGTTTCGTCGTTTTTCGGTTCTCCTTTGCCTTTGTTTCCCCTTTTTTTCTTTGGGGGTTGAGCTCTGAGGTTTTCATACGGGGTTTCATCTCTAGCCTACCCCAACGTGCTTGGGACAAAAAGGCTTTGTTGTTGTTGTTGTTGTTGTTGATTTGAATAGAAAGGTTCCACCATCCAAAGTCCTATTTAATTGTTTAGACCTTTGTAATGTCCACTTTCTGACCACGAAGATGATATCCCTGATCAATTTGTAACCCATCATCAATTGGTAACTCATCAGCAACAACAGGAGACTCCACCTGTAACTCAAGAGACACAACAGGAGACTCATTATTGTTAGTACATCCATCAACAACAGGTTCAACAAGACTGGCCATGGGATTAGAGTGAGAGCGACGAACGTAGGTTTGAGTGACAGGTAGTTTCGAAGAAAATTATGAAGGTGGTGACATATGGAAGGGTGATGTGATGGGAATGAGAACATGTATGGATGTAGTGGATGGTGGTGTTGTAGATGAAGCATCAAGATTAGGAGGAAAACACATAAAGGAGGTGGATTCTGTGGGATTATATGAAGTGTATAGAGGAGTTGTAAAAGAAGGGACGATTTTCATCAAAATTCACATCCCATGAGATACTAAGGGCCTGTTTGTTTCGGCTTCTGGTAGCTTCTGGCCACCAAAAGCTGCTGCAGACTGCCAAACACTCAGCTTTTCAGCCAGCTTCTATAAAATTCGTTGGGGCAAAAACCATCCAAAATCAACATAAACACATAATCGGTTGAGTTGAGTCGTTGTAATAGTAGGAATCCGTCACTTTCTAGATCCTGAGCCCTATGAACAACTTTATTTTCCTCCACATGTAATCGTAATGATACTTAGATTTTTTCCACAGCCAGATTCTCCCCACACCCAGATTTTCAGAAAAGCTGGTCAGAAAAAAGCTGAACCAAACATGCCCTAAGGCGGCGAGAAGAAGGATCATAACACCGGTAACTAGGACTGGACGGAAAACCCGACGCCCGAAGCCTGAATCCGAAAACCTCGAAACCAAACCCGGATAACCCAAACTCGAAAAACATTTCGGGTACGAACTTCCGGTACTCGAATTTTTTTAGCACATTTCGAGTCAACCGTACCGGTACCCAAATAGGCATACTACCTGAACTTCCACACACCAGCGCAGCGCTTCACCTTCACCTTCAAGGCCTCATGGGTCAGAGTGCCAGACCACGGCCCACACTGCCACACGGAGTCACACTCACGCATCACGCCCACGCCCTGGTGCCTGAAGTCTGCAATCCCAGCTGTAGCAGCCAGCCAACCGTCGCTGGCCAGCCGCCGATCGCCGGCCGCCCAACTGCCCAAGCACCAGGCCGCTCTGTCCACCTTGTGTGATACTCTAATTATCTGTCTTGTACAAGCTGTACTGTTTGTTGCCTGCCTCTGCTTGTTGGCTTGCTACCGAGAGTGCTGCTATGCTGCCTGGTGTGGTGCCTGCTTGCCTGCCTGGTGCTTGCTGCAGATGTGCAGTACTGCTGTATTGTAGTGTAGCCCGAGCGCAGATGTGCAGGACACAGACAACATAAACTATCGGGTAGTTCAAGTATTATACCCATACCCGAGCCCGATATTTTGGGTACCCGAAAAATTCGGGTCGAGTTTGGGTTGACCTGCTAGATACCCGAAATATATAAAACCCGAACTACCCAATCCGAATTTCCGGGTATACCCGAACGCCCAGTCCTACCGGTAACCTTTATGCTCGGGACTACAACCTAGAAAAACAAACTCAACAGATTGGGCAACCAATTTAGTCCTCCCATGTGGTGCTAGCAAGACATAGCACATACATCTAAAGACTCAAAGATGATCATATCCACGGAGTACAAAAAAGTACTTCTCTAGGACGTTTGCTGGAGAGCTTGGATGACAGTTGTCTATTTATGAGATAGACATTAGTTGAGACTGCTCCACTCCAAAAATGGGACCATGGGAGGGAATAAAAGAGGAAATCAAAAGAGTGCACATAATCTCTAGAATATGATGATGTTTGCGTTTAACAACACCGTTCTGATCATGAGCACCAGAGCAAGAAAGCTGAGCAAGAGTACCCTCTGAAGTCAAAAACTGGTGAAAAGCATCGGGCGAATATTGTCCACCAGAATCTAGATGAGAAGTTCTGATGGGAGTGGAAGACCGAGTATGAACCGTGCGACAAAAGATTTCTAAAGGGAAACCAATTCAGAGCGGCGTTTTATGAAGTAAATCCAAGTATAATGAGGATGATCATCAATAAATAACATAATATTTATAACCACCTTTTGAAACAAAAGGAGCAGGACCCCAAACATCAGACAAACAAGATCAAAAGGTATAGTAGAATGAGAATCACTAGAAAAATATGGTCATTGTATTTGTTTTCCAAGATGACAACTCTTATAATGGAAACTAAATTTAGGAGATGTATGACCTAAACATCCCAACTTTAATAAGGTGGACAACCGAGATCCACAAAGATGACCTAAACGATGGTGCCATTAGGCAAACGATGTAGCAGAAGGCGATGCAACAAAAAGCACGTGAGCCGAAGACGTGGTGGATGTAGGAAGACAATGTCCAAGATAAGGTGAGGAGCACTTTTACTGCGACGGCCAATCCCAATCGCATCCCCTGTGCAATGATCTTGTACAAAACAAGATGAGTCATCAAATCCAACAAAACAACTATGGTCTGTAATTTGTCCAACTGAGAGATCCATAAACAACTTAGATACAAAGAAAATGCGAGGAACATCAAAGTTAGAATTGGAGAAAGAACCCTGATGGGTAATGATGCATAAAGTACCATCAGCCGTCCGAAGCAACTAACTTTGACTGATTAGTCACGTGAAAAGAAGCCCTAGAGTCAAGAACCCAAGATGATGACGATGCAGAGGCAGGTGATGTAGCAGTAATGTGGAGATAGATCCCACAACAGCTAAAGAGGATCCAAGATGGGGCAACAACAACGATAAAAAAAGGAGCAACAAGATCCAGCGGGAGATGGCTCGATTGGAGTCGTCACAAAGGCCGGACGCGATGGGCAAAGGAGGGCCGCCCCGACGGCATTGAGGGTGGCCATGACAACGGTGCTGAGGACCGCCACAACGACGAGATAGGTGGCGGGAGGGATGATCGCGACGGCTTCATAGGAGACAACCGCAACGACGACACGGTGTTTGGCCGCGATGGCGGCGCAGGGGAACGAGTGGCAGAGGCGACACAGGGGACGACCGCGACGACGACACAGGAGCCTGCCACGATGACAACATAGCGTTTGGCTGTGATAACAGTGGGGAACGAGAGGCAGAGAGACGATGGCGCGCAGAAAAAGTTATTAGGAAAGTGGATTTACCCTAACCCTAACATGACTTTGGTACCATGTTACTAACCTCGGGACTAGAGGAGATAATAATGATAATTAGTGTCCATGACTTGGTGGAATGATAATATGGGCCTCATGGGCCTTAACATTAACATCTCCCCTTTTAGTTTCTACTATATTGTTCTCGCAATCTTGGCTTGTTTATCCCTACAAGACACACTTTGAAAAATGAAAGACCACCACTACAAACTTCCAAGAGACAACACACTCCCTATGTATTACCTTGCAATCTAAGCATACTCATTTATCCTCTCTTGCTTGTGAGGACAAAGTCAATCTGACTAGAGTGTTGGCCACTAATGTAGGTCATTAAATGGGATTCTCTTGTTAAAGAAAGTGTTGGCTATCAACAAGTCAAAAGCTATCGCAAAGTCCAAGACTTCTAATTCGAACTACCATACCCAAAACCTCCATGAACCGCCTTGAAACCTGCACTTGTTGTACCTACATGCCCATTAAGATTTTCTTCAATTCAATGAAAAGCTTCTCACTAATAAGTATAGCTCTAACCATGTCATCTAAGTCTTACCAAAAAAGTCTCTTGGCACTTCTATCGTGGCCTACTTTGGGGGGAGGGGGGCTTACACGCTAATTACGTTCGAAATCAAATCACCCACGACAAGCTTGACTAAAATTAATCTATCTCCTTGCCTTCTCACATCCACCGCACCGTTTTTGAGGTTCTTATCTGTTGGAATATAATATAAGCGAATTGCTCACCCCTTCTATCAGCTTGAGCTTTTAGGTTGGATTGGTTGGTGCATGCAACTTAATATGGTATCAAAGCTAGAAGTCTCGAGTTCGAATCCTAGTTAGCGCAATTAAATAAAATAATTGTTGCTCGCTCCTATTCCACGTCTGAAACCGAAGAGAAGCTCGCCGTGAGGGGTAGTGTTGGAATATAATATAAGTGAATTGCTCACCCCTCCTATCAGCTTAAGCTTTTAGGTTAGGTTGGTTAGTGCATGCAACTTAATATTATCAATCAAAACTTAACGTTTCTATTTGCAGTTGTCTTTGTGTACCAAAGCTTGAAGTTGGTATTGTGTCCACCTCCTTTGCCTTTTGACCCTTCCATTTAGTCTTTTGGACGTATAGATATTTGTCTCAACTAACTTTCCTTTGCCTTCTGACCCTTCCATTTAGTCTTTTAGACGTATAGATATTTGTCTCAACTAACTTTCTTAACTGTAATGGTTTGACTAGCTTCCTTACCCTTCACACCCATCGATGATGTGAAGATCCTCGCACATTTTTGACTATACTCGGGTGCTAATGTAGCGACCACTAAGGAAGCAGCGACCTGATCATTGCTACTTGACACCGTACCTGGATGACGACATGGTGCGTCACCAAGGGGTGCCGACCTAGCCCTTGCCCATTTAACACCATACTTGGGTTTTGACATGGCAAGTCTCTAAGAGAGTTAAGCCTTAATGATTTCTTTCGGGTTTATCTTCATTATAATGGCTGGGTTTAATGTTGGCTTGCCAAGCCTATCACAACCCTCCACTTTTACTAGGGTTCGGGACTTGCTATGTTGAGACAACATAGACGGAGGTATTATCCTTGCGGATATATGTGCAACTTTTTATCCCCCACAATTAATCCATTGATTCCATCCACCTGCCTCCTTTGTTTCTTTTGGCGCTGCCACTAATGCTTAGTACGCCATGACTTTTGCAGCTGCCAATAGTGGGCGCTCGACAGCCACCAAAGTTGAGGAAGCTACATGCACCCTAGCACATCACTGCTGCTGCTAAGGCACGTGGTGACACCCTGGCACCAATGATGCTGGCACCCTTGAGGCTGCTGAGCATGAAGCCGCTACCTCTGCCAAGGATCGCTATGACGCTGTTGACCACAAGCACGTCTCTTCGGAGTGTGCAGCTAGGGAGCACCGGAGCACGTCACCATCCAGGGCAACAAAGACCGTGCTGAGTCCGATGGGGAGTCATGCACATGGACCCCTTCCCCTTCCTGATCCGCTTCTTGTCCATAAGACCCTTGCCTTGGCCAACCTCTATGCCCACGCCTACACTCACAGGACGTCCATACCCGGGTGCCTCTCATCCTTGACCTCACCTCTGGCCACTACTCATGAGCTCTTCGTCTTCCCCCATCTCGGGAAGTACTCCCTTGAGCCCCTTGTACTCAGCAACGACCCTGACCCAACTCTACCAGATTGGATGTGCATGGACTGCGATGAGTTTGTTGGGATGGTGTTGAAATGTTGTGCCTCTGCACAAACCACCTAGCCCGCCATTGGGACCTAGTTTCTCGGCAACCAGGAATATGTGCCATCTACCTTGATGCAGAGTCTTGCTACTTCGATCTCTTGATCGTGGACTACTGCTGGTGCTTCAAGATCATAGCTGATGCCCTCTCTGTTCTCGACGAGTCTGTGGATGACTGCACCCTCGTCATCAATGTCATCCATGGCCTCACTGAGAAATTCACCGCCATCAGCATGCATCTTCAACGAAGCTGGCCCTTCTCCACTTCCCCTGAGTCAAACCTGTTGCTGGAGGAACTAGGCATTCGTGCCATGTGTCTGTTGTTATGACTTTTGAATTGGTCTGTTTTTTAGTGAACTATAATGGCAAGAATCATTAACATTGGGCCATGCAGCATTCTTTGTGAACACTTGTTGCGTTGCTACCATTACCTCTGTTCATCACTTTTAACTCCCTGTGTTATGCCTTCTCAACTTCATTATGCAAGTTCAAATTTTTTTGGCCGTGATGTGCTAAATGACAGTTACTTCCATTTGTTGTGTAACCAGACACGTCCTCATGCAACTGTAGAAGTGGAGATATCAGAAGATATGCAGCACGTGCATTTTGATTTCAATAGGTAAGACATGAATTGCATTCTCTTCCCCTTTGCATTATGTATCTTGTGGGCCAGATATACGGTGCTTAATAACATTGTAACTCCTGATGAAAAGATGTCCGTTCATAAGAACATCTTAGATCTGTAACATCTGGATGATTCAACAATTTTATTCCCTGATTCTTCTGCTATTAGTACATGAAACTCTCCTTAATGAAGGGCTCCTGAGTGCTAAACACTTGCTGACTCGTAACTAGCCTTTTTACTCACATGAACTGATGAGCGATTTCTCATTTTTGCAATAAATACTTCCTTTCTTTTTTGCTTTGCCTTCAGGGCTAGTTTGGAATCTCAAATCCCCTCTGGGATTGGAGGGGATTGAGGAGATTTGTGTTTCCAAACCAGCATTCAAGGTCTTGTGTATATTCTGAAGACGTTAAGTCATTATAATGGAGCACGAAGTGATTAAACCCTTGCTGACTCGCATATTTCTAAAAAATGCAGCACTCCATTTGAGTTGCAGGATGATTCATTTGTACTGAAAGCAATGGCATTATCTGGCGAAGAAACTGATTGTACCCAAGCTCCTGGTGCGAATGGAGGCGAGTGCTCAAGTACACGGAACAATTATTGGCACCACCACCAACAACCGCAGCCTCCAGGGCCAAGAGTAGTTAGGGTACCAAACTCGCCTCCTATTCCAGGGATACTAAAAGGGCGTGTCAAGCATGAACACTAGGCTTCAATATGCTTAGTGGTGTCGAATGAGCTATTTACTTTATTGTCCCCAGCTAGTTTTGCCTGTAGAAAATGCATGTAAATTATGCCTGTAGGGGCAGCCGCAGTCTAATTTGGCTTCGCTGATGGATATAGTTCGATTTGTGTCATGATATGCCATACGCCTAGCTCACGTTAACTCATAGTATTCAGTTGTTTGGTCGAGGAAAAGAGTCTGTGGTTAAGTGTAATTGTGTAGTTTATCTTCAAACAGTCGGCATATCGTATCTATGGGACGATTTGAGGAACAGTGTTGTCAGTACACTCCAATTGATATACAATAAAATGCAAATGTTTGTTTACAGTTCGGTTGGTTTCTGATGGCAATGGCACAAACCAAATTCCTGTATTGCTTATTACTATGTATTTATGCGCTTTGTAAAATCACATTTTACATGCACATATATTTGGAGCTGTAACGAGTTTTCTTATTGAGTAAAAATGAGGAAGCACATTCAATGGCTGAATTGGTCTAGAAAATCTATATTTTTATAAAGGGAAAATTACCTGTGGCACGCTGATAAAGAGTGAATTTGGCTGTGGAACATTGGAAATAACAGAAATGGAATTTTTAATTAATTAATGCTTCTCAGTGTGTTTCTAATAAATAGTGCCATTTTCAGCGTCTTGAAACCATTCTCTGTCAATGTGCTACAGATAATCGCCTCCTCCTCCCCCCCTCCCCCCAGGAAAATGGTAGGACAACCTAGGGCGTGTTGGTTTCGCTTATGGAATATGCTACAGATAATGACCCCCCCAAGGAAATGGTACGACAACCTAGGGCGTGTTGGTTTCGCTTATGGATGAAGATAACAACTAGGACGACCTAGGGCGTGTTGGTTTCGCTTATGGAATGTGCTACAGATAATGACCCCCCCAAGGAAATGGTACGACAACCTAGGGCGTGTTGGTTTCGCTTATGGATGAAGATAACAACTAAATGTCTAGATTAATTTTGTTTTTTCACTGAATCGATAGTTCACCTATTGAACTAATAAGTGATAATCGAATAATCACGAGAACCTTCGCATTTTCTAGAATCTAAGTGTGGTGGGAAGCGAAGCTTGTACTTCCGTAAGTTCTATTTGTCGAGGAATATTCAGTCGTAAATTCATGGATAGATCTAAGGTGGTAATGGACCACGATACAAATATTTCTTCACGATTTGATTGAGCCCTTAATTAAATTTAGTTCAAAAATTAATATAAATTAAGCTCATTACTAATAGGATCCCTAAACTCCCGTGGACGAGTCATACTTTAACGAGGTATCCAGAACCGCGCAAGGTTTTGACTAATCTCGTTGGTGCCCCTACGCAGAGGGAAACTCACGCGAGGGCCAAACACCCGGTCGAGTAACTCCATAGAGAGGCACGGGCCTCCTCCACATGCCAGTGGTGTTCCGTTTCCGGCCTCCTCTCAGACGCTCCCCGCCGTCTTCACTATCGAGCTTTCGGCCGAAACGCCATGAGTCTTGTTCCCTCCAATACACGGTGGCGGTCACACCACAAACTCAGTTAGTGTGATCTCATAAGACTCTCGTCTCATTCGATACAATATTACAACGGCTCGCGCAAGAGCAGAGGGGTTTGTGAGTTGTCTAACCTCAGTCTCACAACTATGAACAAACCTAGATCAAGCGCAATAGAGGTCTAACTAATCTAAGTACTTTACAAAGCACCTACGCTAATCACCCAGTGATTCTCATGCACTTGTGTGATTTGGAGCAATGGAGGTATGTCTAGGGATGGCAACGGAGAATTTCCTGTCGGGTTTTAGCTCCCCAAACCCATCCCCGCGACGAAAAAATTTCCCCGCGGGATCTTCACGAACGCTTGCAGGGACATTTCTTCTGCATCCCCGTTCCCCGCGGGGATAAATCCCCGTCGGGGATCCCCATCCCCGCTTAAATTATAATTAAATCGTACTTCATTTGTTATTAATGTAAAACATTGTCACTTATACACATTGTTAGATGTAAAAATCATTATGTGCACATTAAAATCAATGTATTTGTATAACGGATAATCTCTTGACAAGGTAATTTTTATTTTTATCATTAACTATTACATAAAAACATTGTCACATGTAAGTTTAACGGGTCCCGCGGGAAACGGGGATGGACCCCGTTTACCCATCGGGGGAGAATTTTCCCCCGTTTACATCCTCGTGGGGGAAGAAACTTCCTCATCCTCATTCCCTAATAGAGGAATTATCCGCGGGGAATCGGGGATCGAGTCCCCATTGCCATCTCTAGGTATGTCTCAACACATGAACACAACCACATCGGCCAAGCCCTTAGCTACGCCGACTCAGCCCTCGCCTATTCTAGTCGAGCACTTGGCCGCGCTAGCCGATCCCTCGACTGTGCTAGGTCCATCATCAATTGCCACAAAACCGAGAGGTTATTCTCTCTAGAGCTTATTTGTCCATTAAATTTTGTAGCTTGACAGTCCTTGCTTCGGTGCAGACCCAAACGTTGAAGTATTGCACGAAGTAAAGATTACCGTATCTGATGATGAATAACACCACCTTTTGGTCTG
This sequence comes from Zea luxurians, assembly GCA_029449295.1. Taxonomy (NCBI): domain Eukaryota; kingdom Viridiplantae; phylum Streptophyta; class Magnoliopsida; order Poales; family Poaceae; genus Zea; species Zea luxurians. The sequence continues at coordinate 94,920,910 of JAOPSE010000015.1, read as the reverse complement.
ACATAGGAATCATTTGGACGCCCACACCAACCGCGGTAGCAGCGGTTGGGTCGATTTCGACAGGCACAAAGCACAACATGGTTGATACGATACTAGGTGACGTTTGATTCAAATATTTATAATATAATGAGTAACTGATAACGTTAAATCATGTTTGTTTTAGTCTAACTGTAATCAGATACCACACCAAAAAATGATATCGGCGGTTTCAAACTTGTTACCGCCGATACTCGAGTGTAAACCATTACCATTTACGTTATATTTCGTGAACCAAACAACACCCTGGTGTCTGGTCGGCAACCCCAATGACCGCATGTGCCAACTAGCATCAGTGTTGTGTCGGGTGATATTGCTGGTGCCACGTGGGTGGGCGATAGCGCCTAGATCTGACCTAAGGCTAACTCTAACGGAGTACCTATTAGGATACCTAAATTCATTATAGATATCTATATGACCATATAGCATCTCCAACAGATAACCTATACTCGATACCCATTTTAGATGCGATATGGGAGAGCACCTATATATGGACGACTATTTTCTCAAACGTGTATTTGGGATTTCGGTTGGACACAAGAACAATTAGGTCTTGTCTTTCGGCTAACTGTGTAACCTAATCATGTATTTGGGTTCCGTTTTTTTATATCTTTGATGGAGTTAGCCTTAGAGCGGCACATGGAGTAGGTGGTGCACGTAGGGTTGGTAAGAGCAAGTATAATGAGTGTCTGTAAGCTGGCTAAATACTGATATGGGAGAGAGTAGAGTAGAGGAGAGAGAGTAGAAGTCAGGCTATATAAACTATCAACCAGCTTATACAACCAGCTTATACACGAGAACTAAAAAATTCTGTGAGAGAGATAAGTGGGCCATGTATTAATTGTGAAGAGCTAACTATTATACATATCAGCTATAAGGTAGGCTACAAAGATCCTTATACCTAGCAGTTGCCTATATTATTAACCTTACTCTAATGGACTATAAATTTTACAGTATAAATGTCGGGTACCATAATTAGGGGTACCCCAACGCTCCTAATCACGGCTGGTTAACACCCTCAGACCAACTGACGGGTGCGGTTCAAGCCAAGACTTCGTCTACCCGAAGGACGTGATCTCACCCGTACCCAGCCTCGGGTTGGAACAGTGGTCCCAGACAAATTCACGCCTCGCCCGAGGGCCTCCTCAGACGGCAGGCGCCCCCTCGGCTCTCCCGAGGCCCGGCTCGGGCAGACTTCGTTGTGAAGCAACCTTGGCCATACCATCTCACCAACCGACCGCTTCGCAGGCGCATTAAATGCGGGGGATGCCTGACGCTGTATCCTGACACACGCGCCTCAGTCGGCCAGGCCGAAATGACCGCAGTCACTTCGCCCCTCCTCTTTACTGTCCGATATGACAGGAAAACAGCGCCAACTGCTCCGCTCCGACTGCCGTGTCAGCCACCCCGGCAACAACTGACAACAAGTTACGATCAACTACCGAGCTCAAGCCTCGGGCGCAACAGGAAGCTCCGCCTCGCCTGACCTCACGCTCTGGCCTCAGGAGGAGGTCTCCGCCTCGCCCGACCTCAGGCTCCGGCCTCGGGAGGAGGTCTCCGCCTCGCCCGACCCCAGACTCGGCCTCGACCCCGGTCTCGGAGAGAATCGCGTCCTCGCCCGACCCCGGCCTCGGCCTCAAGAGAAGTCTCCGCCTCGACCGACCCTGGGCTCGGATTGACCGTGCTGATAGGGGACGCATCATTCCCCTATTCCTAGCCTGCTCAGGCTATAAGGAACAAGACCGGCGTCCCATCTGTCTTACCCCGGCGACGAGTAATGATGGTGCCCCGCGTGCGCCATGACGCCGGTGGCTCTCAAGCCCCTTACGACAGCAAGGAGACGTCAGCAGGGTCCTCGCCGCGCTGCCAGCTGTGCTCCTACAGGACTCAGGCGCTCCTCCGGCGGCCACGCCATCACATGTACAGCGCCCAAGCTCTCCCCCAACGGCCACGTTGGCATGTACACAGGGCTTAGGCACACCACTGCCGGACACGTTAGCGCATAGCTACGCCCCCCGTTGTACACCTGGACTCTCTCCTTGCCTCTATAAAAGGGGAGTCCAGGGCCACCCTGAGGGACGTTCGCGCGAGGGAAGCCGCGGACGAGCCCTCTGTAACACCCCGGGCTTTAAGGGACAAAGCCGGGTGTATCTCATACATGCACCAAAGAAGACAACATATATAATAACAGAGTGTATAGAGATAAATGTCACAATAATCAGAGTACTTATTACATAGCGGAAGTCTTACAAAATAAAATATAAATATAGAAGGATCTAAAATCCATCCTTGGCGCCAGAAAGTCAACTGAGAGACGACGACCTAGACCTCTCACGAACACAGCGCAACATCCACCATGCGCCTCATCCTATGGTACATGTCCTTGACCTGTGGGGGGTGTGAGACAGCAAGGGTGAGCTCACACATGTTTATCGCTCAACAAGTTGTGGGGAATAATGTGACATGAACTCACAAAAGGTGGGAGTTCATGTGAAGTGTAAGGCTGATCAACAAAATAGAGGTTGAAGCTGAGCATTGCTTTTATAAGTTGGTCAAAATTTTATTAGCAATTACTAGGTATAAGTAAATACCAAACCTTAATAAAAATAATAGAACAAAATAAATAATCCCATGCAAATGCATATGACAAATTGAATTTAGGTTCCATAAATTAATCATGTGAGGGTCCGAGCCGCTCATGACCGTGAGCACAGCTAGTATACTAGTTTTACACTCTGCAGAGGTTGCGCATCTTTACCCACAAGCCGTGTTACCCATCTGCCAAGGGGTCATGAATCCCATACACCTCTACCAAGGAAGCGAGGCAGGGTAACACTACGAGGCCTTTACAAAGTTCCACTAGCTTTAGAAATCCCGCTACAGTTTATAGGAAGCTCCAGTGCAGGAATCCCTCGCCTGACCGCCATCGCAGCAAAATCAACCCAAGGACCTCCCTACACTGACCACTCCCCTACTGCCCTTGCCCCTTTCGGGTAAGGAAGACCTCCACTAGCTTTCCTAGTTAATCAGCCAAGGGCGTCCCATTAAACCCTTGTGGTAGCACTGTTTTCCCAGGTGGTCGCTCCATGTTCCAATTAATATAATGATCTTATCATGAACATATATAACATAATAGAATAATTGGAACATGGATGTAATGAAATAATAATCCCAAAACCATATAGAGCAATAGCATAACTACCCAAGTGATTCAGGGATAAACAAGGTAAAAGGATAAACAGTCTAGGATGACCTATTGGGTCCCATCAAAATTAAACCTATGCATTGATAAGTGATAATAAAGAACATTATTGGGTAACAAAAGTGAATCAAGGGCACAACTTGCGTGGCACTTGAGATTCCAGTTACCAGGGTTATTCTTCGGATCCTCGTGACCTCACTGCTAGTCGTAGCAATACAACCAAACATGGTATAGACAAAATTAACATCACACCAAACATAAGAATAAATTGCATAATAATAATCTACGCGTTGCTACGAGATCGTGGGAACGAGAATCACTGAGATCGGAGTCATAGTTAAGGAGTTATGATTTATAGAAGATCTGCGTGATTAAAATATTAAACTATCTTATAAATTGGTTAATATAAATCATATGAGAGATTATTCTATAAATAATAATCTCTACTTCAATCTAAGTCATTATTTGATTAAATATCATCTAGTCAAATTATAATCATAAGATCAGAGGTTAATCCAATAAACATATATTAATCCAATTAACATAGGATAAATAAATATCTAATTATAAAAGTGTGAGACATGGTGTAATCAATATTTTTATTGCATAGTAAATATTCATATGAGACTAACGCAACTTGAACGGATCAATTTGGAGTTAAAATGGGTACATTACGAATTTTCCAAAGGTTTTATACATTTGATACAAGATTAGTTAGGAGATCAATTTTATTATTGTTTTCATGTTAAAACAGAGGCAATAGGTGATAAACAATATTATTACAAAATTATAGAAACTGGAATGGATTAATTTGGTCGCAATATGAATTTTCTATAGATTAAACAAGTTTCTAGAATTATTTATATACTAAAAATCAATTTCTATAACTAATTATATGATTTTTCATGACCTCGGGACTGTGCACTAATTTCTGGTAAGGTCAGGGGCTATTGCACAAATGATTCCAAGACCCAGTCTACTGTTGCAAAGGACGGCGGGTTATTTTCAATTAACTACTGGGTCTCTTATGCAAAATGGCCTGACCAAAGGGGTATGGGGTTATCCTGGCCGCGGGATCAACAGCGGACGGCCAAGATCATATCTCTAGTGTGACGAAACGGTATGCAACGCCAACCGCCCGATCCGAGATCAATGCCCCTGATTTAATGAGATCCAGAACCAGCGCAGATCGTCGATCGACCGACCGACGGCCACGATCTAAACACGCAAAGGGGTTCCCTATGATCTAATCTTACTCGTTGCCCACGGATCCAACGGTTGAGGTGCATCACCCCCAAACGTGACAGACGACGACGGCGCCGCCTCACGCCCACGGTGGCCCATGCATGGCCGGCGCTCGGCCAATCCCAGGGTCAAGGCCCTAATAATTCAATTCCTACAGCCTACGCGTTGCCCCTAGCACAACTAACTGGATGGGCTACTCACCGAGGTTGGAGACGACAGCAGCGAAGCTACCCACGGCGAGAGGCGGATCCGCGGCGGATTTGGTTCGACGGCGAGCAATTCTTGCCGTACTGGTGCCAGTCGTCACAGTCCGAGCGCGCGTATGGGTTCCCCGCGGTTCAGCGAACATCCAGTCACACCCTCATGACCCGAGCGGCGACTCGACCCTTGGCGACGACAGCCGATCCCGGTGCACCAATCAGGCAGCCGGCGACAATCCCTCTCCCTTCTCTCGTGCCTCACGGATTGCTGCTCGATTGAGCTCGGGTATCTTGCAAGAAGGAGGCGAGGAACGAGTCCGCGGTGACGGAGATCGATCGAAGCCGCGGCCGATTTCTAGGACGCGATCGCGAGTCAGCTCGATCCTACAACCTAAGGAGACAGCAGACTATTTATATGTATCTGGGCAAGGCACTAGGGCGGCAGAGACATAGATGAATCAGTCGTAGCCATCGCGAAATCCGCGTTCCCAACAGCAGGTTCGGTCTAGTTTGTTACCGGGGCGAAAACGATGGAGCTGATGGCGCGGAAGCGGAGTAAGGGGCGGGGTAAGCTGGCAGGGTTCCTTGCACGGTGAAGTAGCAGAGAAGGTCGCGGCTTCACGTGCGGAGTGCACACGAGTCCGGTTACCCCCAGCAAGCTTCACCCGGGATTTGGCTGAGACGTGGTGGGGCGCAGCCGAGTATTCCGGTGGTAATGGCGGCGACCCAGTTGGTGAGCGCACATGGAGCCTATCCGTGGAGGGCAGGGGCGCAACGGCTGCGGCCGAACCGGCCGGGCTGTTGACGGAGTCCGGTTCAGAAGGGGAAATCGGCATGGCCGTTGCAATGGCCCGAGCTCCACGCCCGTTTGTTACGGTGAGGGGAAGAAGAAAGGGATGACATGTGGGGTCCCGCGGTCAGCGTCACGGTTTCGTTTCCTGGACGTGGGCGTGACACGGCAGAGGGTGAGCAAAGCGACTGTGTCACGGGCCCAGTGGTTGGTGTCCCAACAAAGGAGTGGGCCGACGTGGGGGAGATAGGAGCTGCGCAGTGGGACCCACGGGCAGTCAAAGGCACGCGTGTTTTAGCTGAGCGGGACACAGGGGATTGGGCTCGGTCGCCAGCAATTCTGGCTCAGGTGTGCGAGTTGGGACATAAATGGGTTGGTGCGCAGTGGAAATGGTGGAATGGGCTACGCGGTGTGAAGTGGTAAAGTGGGCCGGCAGATGGATCATGGCCCAAAACGAGTTTTTCCTAATTTCCTTCTCTTTTCTTTTCAATTAAAATTTGAATTCAAATCTGTTCTAAATTTAAGTTCAAGTTTAGTGCACCAATAGAACTCCAATATGATGTTCAACAATTATATTAATATATTTAGTTATTTTATTTATTATTATTATTTTATTTTAGATAATGCTTTTAACATGAAATACACATCACATTTATTTCAATTGCATATTATTTCGGATGTGTAGTCAAGTCAAAGGTATATTTTGAAGTTCTTATCCCTTTGTTCTGATAGTAAACATCTTTCTATTGTCTAATCTTCATTAGGATATGATTAGCTAATCTTATTTTATTATGAGCGTTTACTTCATAGAGGGTGAATTCTAAAGTTTAGTCTTTTTTTTCAAGAGCACCTATTTTGATGATTATATTTATTATTATTATTTCTCTCTAAAGGATTCCCTCAAATCTCAAGTCAAGATTTTTGAGTGTTACAAATCCTACCCCCCTTAACAGAAATCTCGTCCTCGAGATTTGTAAGGAAAAGGGTGTATACTCATATTGTCTCAACGTATATGCACAAACAGAAATCTCAGCATGATGCATAATTTATTAGCAACACATGGGGTCAACTAGACCTTATTATTCTCCTATCATAGTATCATACCAAATTCTAACTAAAGTAGCACTTAGACCTTACAAATAGTAGTAACGTATATATATGTTTATATTGCTTGGTGGAGCTGGTGGTGGTGGAGGTAGTGGTTGTTGTTGTCGTTGTCTCTCCAACCGTGATTGCCTTATTTCTTGACGTATCTCCAGCCGGACCTGACGTATTTCCTCGCGTTCTTGTCTTATCTGATTTTGCATTTCGGTCACCATGTCTGTCAATTGTTGTATCACCAGCCTTTGGGCGGCAACCACTTGATTGATTTCAACCGGTGGAGGATTTGGAGGATTCATTTCTGTTTGCTGTTGCCTGATAATCTTCTCTTCCTAGTATTGACCATGAGAGTTAGAAGCATATGGTAAAATAGTTTTGCAAGAGAATTTATTCGATAAGCGGAATGAATAAGCTAGTAGCTGGTTATGATCTGAAGATTCTTTAGTAGGGCTTAATCTATTTTATGTCCAGATTGGGGGTAAAAGAAAGTCAGGTGAATATCCAAGGGTAGGATAGAATTTGTCAAGATGAGATAGATATGGGTGAGATAGGCCATATGATGTAGATTGAAGTTTGTTTAATGTTAGGTAGAAATAGACAGGTTATGCAATTCATCATGACACTATTGGTTGGGTTAGCTCTTTTGCTCATGGTTGAGTTGGTTTAATGCACTAACTTTAGGTTTAAGTGCATGAGGGGAGAACAAAGTCTATAGGAGTAGGATCTAGTTTATTTCACTAGTGCTCACTTGTTAAATGTCTCTCATTGGATTCTATAACCCTATTTAAGAATTTCGTTTAGTTAAGCGTACTAAGCCGACCCTATCTTTATGAAATTCCAGTATATATTTTTTTATACACCTAGAATTCTTTTTATGCCATTAGCAGGTGTGGTATAGAAACAAGGGTACCTCATACTTTAGCCATTAGGTGAGTGTTGACATATAATGAGTGTACTAAGGCATAATCGAGCTTCCTTTGGGGGTCTAAATTAGGGACCATTGGTTGTGGTGTTAGATGCCATTATCCGAGTTGAGATAACAATGCGGGTACATGGAGTAGGTAGATTGAACAGACTTTTACTTTCTTGGATAAATGGGTTGGGCAACCTATAACATAGGTGAGGTCGTGGTTTCACAGACGAGTTGGTCTAAGACACCCATTTTAGATTTAAAACCCGTTTATAAGAATATGGTTTAGTTAATACTTGAGGTAGATCAGAATTTTCTGTTTAAATTAAAATAGAGGAGTTATGCAACCATCGGATGGTTAAGGTAGTTACATAAGGCTAGATTGGTGTATGTGGTCTAGTCTAAATTGGAATCTCAGTCCAACTTGGATTAAAACATATTTATAAGAATAGGATCCAATCTTATTTTACCAGCATTATCTAACATGTTTGTCCATTAGATTAGATCTGATCTGATTGGATGGGATCAGAATTAAATGGGTGTAATCAGATTAGACTAGATGAGATCTACTTATTTTATTTTGGATTAGATCATGTTTGTTACACTATTATGAGATAAGCAAAGTGGTGGGGATAAGTATACTTATTAGGACAAGATGAGTTTCTAAGAATAAGATAGAATCTTTTAAGTTTAGTTAGATCTATTAGGATAAGATAGAATCTTTTTGAGATAAGATGGGTCTATTAAGATAAGAAAGAATCTTTTAAGATAGGAGAGAATCTTTTAAGATAAGATGGATCTATTAGGATAAGAGAGAGTCTTTTAAGATAAGAGGGATTTAATGAAGGATAATCTAAGTTGTTTAGCTATCTTATGAATTTTATTTATTTACATCTATACGAATATGTATATGTAATTGTGGATGCTACTCCACAACCCATCACACTCAAGCAAAGATCCAAATCAAACAAGTATCATAAGAACAAACACTCAAGCGTATAAATAAAATAGTTTTGTTTTTGTTCCTAAGAGCATGTCTCCTATTCCTAAAGGCACAAGATTTCAAAGTGTGAAATCCACATTTGTCTTTAGAAAGAAAAGGTAAGAATAATCAGAGTAAAGCAGAATAGATGGGAAAAGATTAGAAAAGTTTAGAAAGAATTAGAGTAGCAAAGGTGAGGTTAATCAGAGTAGAACAGTAGAAGGTGAAACATGATCAAGATAAGTATAGAAAGAATCAGAGTAAGGTAAGTAGGTAATGGTCATGTCCATTTCTATCTAGGTTTCGTCCTACAGTCAACATTCCTCTGATACCAATTCTGTAACACCCCGGGCTTTAAGGGACAAAGCCGGGTGTATCTCATACATGCGCCAAAGAAGACAACATATATAATAACAGAGTGTATAGAGATAAATGTCACAATAATTAGAGTACTTATTACATAACGAAAGTCTTACAAAATAAAATATAAATATAGCAGGATCTAAAATCCATCCTTGGTGCCAGAAAGTCAACTGGGAGACGACGACCTAGACCTCTCACGAACACAGCGCAACATCCACCATGCGCCTCATCCTATGGTACCTATCCTTGACCTATGGGGGGGTGTGAGATAGCAAGGGTGAGCTCACACATGTCCATCGCTCAACAAGTTGTGGGGAATAATGTGACATGAACTCACAAAAGGTGGGAGTTCATGTGAAGTGTAAGGCTGATCAACAAAATAGAGGTTGAAGCTGAGCATTGCTTTTATAAGTTGGTCAAAATTTTATTAGCAATTACTAGGTATAAGTAAATACCAAACCTTAATAAAAATAATAGAACAAAATAAATAATCCCATGCAAATGCATATGACAAATTGAATTTAGGCTCCATAAATTAATCATGTGAGGGTCCGAGCCGCTCATGACCGTGAGCACGACTAATATACTAGTTTTACACTCTGCAGAGGTTGCACATCTTTACCCACAAGCCGTGTTACCCATCCGCCAAGGGGTCATGAATCCCATACACCTCTACCAAGGAAGCGAGGTAGGGTAACACTACGAGGCCTTTACAAAGTTCAACTAGCTTCAAAAATCCCGCTATAGTTTATAGGAAGCTCTAGTGCAGGAATCCCTCGCCTGACCACCATCACAGCAAAATCAACCCAAGGACCTCCCTACACTGACCACTCCCCTACTGCCCTTGCCCCTTTCGGGTAAGGAAGACCTCCACTAGCTTTCCTAGTTAATCAGCCAAGGGCGTCCCATTAAACCCTTGTGGTAGCACTGTTTTCCCGGTTGGTCGCTCCATGTTCCAATTAATATAATGATCTTATCATGAACATATATAACATAACAGAATAATTGGAACATGGATGTAATGAAATAATAATCCCAAAACCATATAGAGCAATAGCATAACTACCCAAGTGATTCAGGGATAAACAAGGTAAAAGGATAAACAGTCTAGGATGACCTATTGGGTCCCATCAAAATTAAACCTATGCATTGATAAATGATAATAAAGAACATTATTGGGTAACAAAAGTGAATCAAGGGCACAACTTGCGTGGCACTTGAGATTCCAGTTACTAGGGTTATTCTTCGGATCCTCGTGACCTCACTACTAGTCGTAGCAATACAACCAAACATGGTATAGACAAAATTAACATCACACCAAACATAAAAATAAATTGCATAATAATAATCTATGCGTTGCTATGAGATCGTGGGAACGAGAATCACTGAGATCGGAGTCATGGTTAAGGAGTTATGATTTATAGAAGATCTGCGTGATTAAAATATTAAACTATCTTATAAATTGGTTAATATAAATCATATGAGAGATTATTCTATAAATAATAATCTCCACTTCAATCTAAGTCATTATTTGATTAAATATCATCTAGTCAAATTATAATCATAAGATCAGAGGTTAATCCAATAAACATAGATTAATCCAATTAACATAGGATAAATAAATATCTAATTATAAAAGTGTGAGACATGGTGTAATCAATATTTTTATTGCATAGTAAATATTCATATGAGACTAACGCAACTTGAACGGATCAATTTGGAGTTAAAATGGGTACATTACGAATTTTCCAAAGGTTTTATACATTTGATACAAGATTAGTTAGGAGACCAATTTTATTATTGTTTTCATGTTAAAACAGAGGCAATAGGTGATAAACAATATTATTACAAAATTATAGAAACTAGAATGGATTAATTTGGTCGCAATATGAATTTTCTATAGATTAAACAAGTTTCTAAAATTATTTATATACTAAAAATCAATTTCTATAACTAATTATATGATTTTTCATGACCTCGGGACTGTGCACTAATTTCTGGTAAGGTCAGGGGCTATTGCATAAATGATTCCAAGACCCAGTCTACTGTTGCAAAGGACGGCGGGTTATTTTCAATTAACTACTGGGTCTCTTATGCAAAATGGCCTGGCCGAAGGGGTATGGGGTTATCCTGGCCGTGGGATCAACAGCGGACGACCAAGATCATATCTCTAGTGTGACGAAACGGTATGCAACGCCAACCGCCCGATCCGAGATCAATGCCCCTGATTTAATGAGATCCAGAACCAGCGCAGATCGTCGATCGACCGACCGACGGCCACGATTTAAACACGCAAAGGGGTTCCCTATGATCTAATCTTACTCGTTGCCCACGGATCCAACGGTTGAGGTGCATCACCCCCAAACGTGACAGACGACAACGGCGCCGCCTCACGCCCACGGTGGCCCATGGCCGGCACTCGGCCAATCCCAGGGTCAAGGCCCTAATAATTCAATTCCTACGGCCTACGCGTTGCCCCTAGCACAACTAATTGGATGGGTTACTCACCGAGGTTGGAGACGACAGCAGCGAAGCTACCCACGGCGAGAGGCGGATCCGCAGTGGATTTGGTTCGACGGCGAGCAATTCTTGCCGTACTGGTGCCAGTCGTCACAGTCCGAGCGTGTGTATGGGTTCCCCGCGGTTCGGCGAACATCCAGTCACACCCTCATGACCCGAGCAGCGACTCGACCCTTGGCGACGACAGCCGATCCCGGTGCACCAATCAGGCAGCCGGCGACAATCCCTCTCCCTTCTCTCGTGCCTCACGGATTGCTGCTCGATTGAGCTCGGGTATCTTGCAAGAAGGAGGCGAGGAACGAGTCCGCGGTGACGGAGATCGATCGAAGCCGTGACCGATTTCTAGGACGCGATCGCGAGTCAGCTCGATCCTACAACCTAAGGAGACAGCAGACTACTTATATGTATCTGGGCAAGGCACTAGGGCGGCGGACACATAGCTGAATCAGTCGTAGCCATCGCGAAATCCGCGTTCCCAACAGCAGGTTCGGTCTAGTTTGTTACCGGGGCGAAAACGATGGAGCTAATGGCACGGAAGCGGAGTAAGGGGCGGGGTAAGCTGGCAGGGTTCCTTGCACGGTGAAGTAGCAGAGAAGGTTGCGGCGTCACGTGCGGAGTGCACACGAGTCCGGTTACCCCCAGCAAGATTCACCCGGGATTTGGCTGAGACGTGGTGGGGCGCAGCCGAGTATTCCGGTGGTAATGGCGGCGACCTAGTTGGTGAGCGCGCAGGGAGCCTATCCGTGGAGGGCAGGGGCGCAACGGCTGCAGCCGAACTGGCTGGGCTGTTGACGGAGTCCAGTTCAGAAGGGGAAATCGGCATGGCCGTTGCAACGGCCCGAGCTCCACGCCCGTTTGTTACGGTGAGGGGAAGAAGAAAGGGATGACATGTGGGGTCCCGCGGTCAGCGTCACGGTTTCGTTTCCTGGACGCGGGCGCGACACGGCAGAGGGTGAGCAAAGCGACTGTGTCTCGGGCCCAGTGGTTGGTGTCCCAACAAAGGAGTGGGCCGACGTGGGGGATATAGGAGCTGCGCAGTGGGACCCACGGGCAGTCAAAGGCGCACGTGTTTTAGCTGAGTGGGACACAGGGGATTGGGCTCGGTCGCCAGCAATTCTGGCTCAGGTGTGCGAGTTGGGACATAAATGGGTTGGCGCGCAGTGGAAATGGTGGAATGGGCTGCGCGGTGTGAAGTGGTAAAGTGGGCCGGCAGATAAATCATGGCCCAAAACGAGTATTTCCTAATTTCCTTCTCTTTTCTTTTCAATTAAATTTTGAATTCAAATCTGTTCTAAATTTAAGTTCAAGTTTAGTGCACCAATAGAACTCCAATATGATGTTCAGCAATTATATTAATATATTTAGTTATTTTATTTATTTATTATTATTATTTTATTTTAAATAATGCTTTTAACATGAAATACACATCACATTTATTTCAATTGCATATTATTTCGGATGTGTAGTCAAGTCAAAGGTATATTTTGAAGTTCTTATCCCTTTGTTCTGATAATAAACATCTTTCTATTGTCTAATCTTCATTAGGATATGATTAGCTAATCTTATTTTATTATGAGCATTTACTTCATAGAGGGTGAATTCTAAAGTTCAGTCTTTTTTTAAAGAGCACCTATTTTGATGATTATATTTATTATTATTATTTCTCTCTAAAGGATTCCCTCAAATCTCAAGTCAAGATTTTTGAGTGTTACACCCCCTCTCTCTCTCTCCCTCACGCGACGCGCTTGTAACCCCTACTGCGAGCGGCACCCCTGGTGCAGGATAATACAAGGCTTGTCCCACATCTTCTGTTCCATCCCGCGCCAACCCATCTGGGCAGGGACACGCAGCGACAATTTACTCGTCGGTCCAGGGACCCCCCCGGGGTCGAAACGCCGACAGTTGGCGTGCTAGGTAGGGGCCTGCTGCGTGTTAACGAACACCTTCCTGTTGAGATCCAGATGGGGAGTCTTCAGCAACCTCTCCAGCCCGGGACGGTGCTCCGCTTCGGGAGTCTTGAGTTCATGTCCCTCGACGGCAGCTACGACATGGTACTCCTCCCCCCGCGGCGTTACGACAACGACGGTCTTCGACTCGCACGGCGGCGGCGAGCTCTACGACAGCATCTCCCCACGGCAGAAGAAGAGCACTCCGGTCGTCCCCGCCACCCTCCTCGTCAGAGGAGGCAGAGATGGGGCAACCATGGCCACGCAGGAGGCGGCACCTTGTCGGCTGTCGCACCAGAGCGAGTCGACGACGTCGGCATTCCCCCGCGGGACATGTCGGACATTGCCCTCGCACCTGAGGCGACGGCGGGTGTCACTTCCCCGTGACGTGTCAGCCCCAAGCGGACTGATGACGCCAGCACCCTCGCGAAAGGCCTGCTGGGCGTTACCCTCGTACCTAAGATGACGGTGTGCACCGCCCCCGACGCGACTTCACCACCGTCCAACGACCAAGAGGTACCGTCCGTTTTCCATCCCATACCTTTTCGGTTCAGCTTCGATCCACCTAGCGACCCCGCTGAGGTGAGCGCCTTCGTAAAGGCGTATCCAAACCTTCCGGGGTACCACATGTGGTCGACCTAGGACCGACTGACAGCCGTCTCGACCTTTGGACCGGCGGGTTCTGAGGAAGAGGACGACCCCGACTCCGGTTGGGATTTCTCTACCCTCAATAACCCCGGTGCCATGCGGGGCTTCATGTCCGCATGTGACCACTGCCTCTCCGGCTGTTCTGACGATGGCCATGACCTTAACGACGAGGGTTACGGCCCAAGTCGCAAATGCTTCCACGTTGATCTGGGAGATCACAACGAAGGCAACCACCTCGGTATGCCAGAGGTTGACGATCCCCCTGGGCCCTCATCTCGCGTTGACATCCTGCGGGAGCTAGCTATCGTCCCAGTCCCTGCGGGGGGTCAGGACATACAGCTCGAGCAAATCCGTGAGATGCGGGCCTGGGTCGACGGGGAAGCAGGCCGGCTTGTACAACTCTGACAGAACATCGAACATGAGTGGGTAGGCCGATCACTCGCCAGAGAAGCCTGTCATCGGGCCCAAGACATCCGGCACCGCATTGTCGACAGTGCTAGGGCAGCGCTGCCTCTGGCCGTCAGCGGGTCCGGCCAGGACCTAGCTGCAGCGGCGATGCTGCTTCGGGCCATGCTAGAGCCATACACCACCGAGGGGCGACACATCCAGGGTGAACTCAAGAATCTTCTGGAGGGCGCCGCGATTCGACGAGCCGAGAGCTCCGCCTCCCGTAGGCGAGCTGACCCCTCGAAGCATCACGCGGTGTCCTCCCAGCGCATTCGAGAAGCCTCGGTTCATCCCGAGCGTACACGGGACGAGACGCCCACCGCCCGGGAACGCCTCGGCAACGAGCACCACCATCTCGACCATCGAGCCTGCCTCGACGATAAGGTGCGCCGAGGCTACCATCGCAGGCGTGGGGGATGCTGCAACAGCGAGGAGGACCGCAGTCCTTCACCCAAACCACCCGGCCCGCGAGTCTTCAGCCGGGCCATACGACGAGCATCATTCCCTGCCCATTTCCGAGCCCCGACTACTATCACCAAGTACTCGAGGGAGACGAGGCCAGAGCTATGGCTCGCGGACTACCGACTAGCCTGCCAGTTGGGAGGGGCGGATGATGACAACCTCATCATCCGTAATCTACCCCTTTTCCTCTCCGACGCCGCCCGAGCCTAGCTGGAGCATCTGCTTCCTGCGCAGATCTCCGACTGGGATGATCTGGTCAAAGCTTTCACGAGGAACTTCCAAGGCACGTACGTGCGCCCTAGGAACTCGTGGGACCTCCGAAGCTGCCGCCAGCAGCCAGGGGAGTCCCTCCGAGAGTACATCCGACGGTTTTCAAAGCAGCGCACTGAGCTGCCCAACGTTACCGACTCGGATGTCATCGGGGCTTTCCTTGCCGGCACCACTTGCCGGGACCTGGTGAGCAAACTGGGGCGCAAGACTCCCACCTGCGCGAGCGAACTGATGGACGTCACCACCAAGTTCGCCTCGGGTCAAGAGGCGGTTGAAGCCATCTTCCGGAAGGACAAGCAGCCTCAGGGGGAGCCGAAGACAGACGCCCCCGAGGCGTCCGCCCAGTGGGGCACGAAGAAGAAGGCCAAAAACAAGTCACGAGCGAAGCGCGACGCGAATCTCGTCGCTGCGGCTGAGCACAGGACCCCTCGGAAACCACCTGGAGGGGCCAGCGCGTTCGACAAGATGCTCAAAGAGCCGTGCCCCTATCACCAGGGGCCCGTCAAGCACACCCTCGAAGAATGTATCATGCTCCGATGCCACTTCCATAAGACCGGGCCCCCGGCGGAGGATGGCAAGGGCCATGACAACGACAAGAAGGAGGGCGGCAAGGAAGAGGGATTCGCGGAAGTCCATAACTGCTTCATGATCTATGGCGGGCAGGCGGCGAATGCCTCGGCTCGGCACCTCAAGCAGGAGCGCCGGGAAGTCTGCTTGGTGAAGGTGGCGGTGCCAGTCTACCTAGACTGGTCTGACAAGCCCATCACCTTCGACCAAGGCGACCACCCCGACTTCGTGCCGAGCCCGGGAAGGTACCCGCTCGTCGTTGATCCGATCATCGGCAACGTTAGGCTCTCCAAGGTCCTCATGGACGGAGGCAATAGCCTTAACATCATCTACGCCGAGACCCTGGAACTCTTAGGGGTTGATCGGTCCGAAGTCCGGGCCGGTGCGGCACCCTTCCACGGGATCGCGCCCGGGAAGCGAATCTAACCCCTCGGACGGATCGACTTACCCGTCTGCTTCGGAACTCCCTCAAACTTCCGAAGGGAAGCTCTCACCTTTGAGGTCGTCGGGTTCCGAGGAAGCTACCATGCGGTGTTGGGAAGACTATGCTACGCCAAGTTCATGGCCGTCCCCAACTACACCTACCTCAAGCTCAAGATGCCGGGCCCGAATGGGATCATCACTGTCGGATCCACATACCGCCACGCGTACGAATGTGACGTGGAGTGCGTGGAGTACGCCGAGGCTCTCGCCGAATCCGAGGTCATCGCCGACCTTGAACGCCTCTCCAAGGAGGCACCCGACGCGAAGCGGCACGTCGGCAACTTCGAACCAGTTGAGGCGGTCAAGTCCGTCTCTCTCGACCCCAGCAACGACGCCAGCAAGCAAGTTCGGATTGGCTCCGAGCTCGACCCTAAATAGGAAGCAGTGCTCGTCGACTTTCTCCGCGCAAACGTCGAAGTCTTTGCGTGGAGTCCCTCGGACATGCCCGGCATAGCGAGGGATGTCGCCGAGCACTCACTGGGCATCAGAGCTGGAGCCCGACCCGTGAAGCAAACCCTATGCCGTTTCGACGAGGAAAAGCGCAGGGCCATAGGCGAGGAGATCCACAAGCTACTCGCGGCAGAGTTCATCAAAGTGGTATTCCATCCCGAATGGTTAGCTAACCCTGTTCTTGTAAGGAAGAAGGATGGGAAATGGAGGATGTGTGTAGACTACACTGGTCTAAACAAAGCATGTCCGAAAGTTCCCTACCCTCTACCTCACATCGATCAAATCGTGGACTCCACAGCTGGGTGCGAAACCCTGTCATTCCTCGATGCCTACTCAGGCTATCACCAAATCAAGATGAAAGAGTCCGACCAGCTCGCGACTTCTTTCATGACACCTTTTGGCATGTACTGTTACACCATAATGCCATTCCGGTTGAGGAATGCAGGCGCCACTTACCAGAGGTGCATGAACCACGTGTTTGGAGGACAAATCGGCAGAACCGTCGAGGCTTACGTCGACGACATCGTTGTCAAGATGAAGAGAGCCTCCGACCTCCTCTCTGACCTTGAAATGACATTCAAGTGTCTGAGAGCGAAAGGCGTGAAACTCAATCCTGAGAAGTGTGTCTTCGGAGTCCCCCGAGGCATGCTCCTTGGGTTCATCGTCTGCGAGCGGGGCATCGAGGCCAACCCAGAGAAAATCGTGGCCGTCACCAGCATGGGACCGATCAAAGATTTGAAAGGAGTACAGAGGGTCATGGGATGCCTTGCGGCTCTAAGCCGCTTTATCTCACGCCTTGGCGAGAAAGGCTTGCCTCTGTACCGCCTCTTAAGGAAGGCCGAGTGCTTCACTTGGACCCCCGAGGCCGAGGAAGCTCTCGAAAACCTTAAGGCTCTCCTTACGAAAACACCCATCCTGGTGCCCCCACCGCAGGAGAAGCCCTCTTGATCTACGTAGCCGCGACTACTCAGGTAGTCAGCGCCGCGATCATAGTCGAGAGACAAGAAGAAGGGCATGCACTGCCCGTCTAGAGGCCAGTCTACTTCATCAGTGAAGTACTTTCTGAGACCAAAGCTCGCTACCCACAGATCCAGAAGCTGCTCTATGCGGTGATCCTGACGTGGCGAAAGTTGCGACACTACTTTGAGTCTCATCCGGTAACTGTGGTGTCATCCTTACCCCTGGGGGAGATCATCCAGTGCCGCGAGGCCTCGGGTAGGATAGCAAAGTGGGCGGTGGAGCTTATGGGCGAAAAACTATCATTCGCTCCTCGGAAGGCCATAAAATCCCAAGTCTTGGCAAACTTCCTGGCTGAGTGGACCGACACCCAGTTACCGACAACTCCAATCCAGCCCGAGCTCTAGACCATGTACTTCGATGGGTCACTCATGAAAACGGGAGTGGGCGCTGGCCTGCTCTTCGTTTCACCCCTCGGAAAGCATCTCCGCTATGTCATTCGCTTCCATTTTCCGGCGTCAAACAACGTGGCCGAGTACGAAGCACTGGTTAACGGGCTACGCATCGCCGTCGAGCTAGGGGTCCGACGCCTCGACGCTCGAGGCGACTCGCGGTTTGTCATTGACCAAGTCATGAAGAACTCCCACTGCCGTGACCAGAGGATGGAAGCCTACTGCGACGAAGTCCAGCGCCTGGAGAACAAGTTCTACTGGTTGGAGCTCAACCACATCGCCCGACGGTACAACGAGACTGCAGACGAGCTGGCGAAAATAGCCTCGGGGCGAATGACAGTTCCCCCCGACGTCTTCTCCAGAGACCTGCATCAACCATCCGTCAAGATCGACGACGCGCCCGAGCCTGAGGAAGCCTCGACCCAGCCCGAGGCACCCTCGGCCGAGCCCGAGGTACCCTCGGCCGCACCCGAGGCACCCTCGGCCGTCGAGGAAGAGGCCTTGCCCGTCGAAGAGGAACAGAATGGGGTCACGCCAGATCCGAACTGGCAGGCCCCGTACCTGGAATATCTGCTCCGAGGAGAGCTTCCCATCGACAAGATCAAAGCTCGATGGCTAGCTCGGCGCGCCAAGTCATTTGTCCTGCTGGGTGATGAAGAAGAGCTCTACCACCGCAGCCCCTCGGGCATCCTTCAACGATGCATATCTATCGCCCAAGGACAAGAGCTGTTGCAAGAAATACACTCGGGGGCTTGCGGCCACCATGCAGTGCCTCGAGCCCTCATGGGGATTGCCTTTCGACAAGGTTTCTACTGGCCAACCGCGGTGGCCGACGCCACTAGGATTGTGCGCTCCTGTCGGGGGTGTCAATTCTATGCAAAGCAGATGCATCTGCCCACTTAGGCCTTGCAGACGATACCCATCACCTGGCCATTTGCTGTGTGGGGTCTAGACCTCGTCGGTCCCTTGCAGAAGGCACCCGGGGGCTTCACGCACTTGCTGGTCGCTATCGACAAATTCTCCAAGTGGATCGAGGTCCGACCCCTAAACAGCATCAGGTCCGAGCAGGCGGTGGCATTCTTTACCAACATTATTCATCGGTTCGGGGTCCCGAACTCAATCATCACTGACAATGGCACGCAGTTCACTGGAAAAAAGTACCTGGACTTCTGCGACGACCACCACATCCGTGTGGACTGGGCCGCCGTGGCTCATCCCATGACGAATGGGCAGGTGGAGCGTGCCAACGGTATGATTCTGCAGGGGCTCAAACTAAGGATCTACAACGACCTCAACAAGTTTGGCAAGCGGTGGATGAAAGAGCTACCCTCGGTAGTATGGAGTCTGAGGACGACGCCGAGCCGCTCCACGAGTTTTACGCCGTTCTTTCTAGTCTATGGGGCCGAGGCCGTCCTCCCCACAGACTTAGAATATGCCCCCCTGAGGACCAAGGCGTACGACGACCAAAGCAACCAGACCAGCCGAGAAGACACGCTGGACCAACTCGAGGAGGCTCGGGACGTCGCCTTACTACATTCGGCACAGTACCAGCAGTCGCTGCGGCGCTACCACGCCCGAAGCGTTCGGGCCCGAGGCTTCCAAGTGGGAGACCTGGTGCTTCGCCTGCGACAGGACGCCCGAGGGCGCCACAAGCTCACTCCTCCCTGGGAAGGGCCCTTTGTGATACCCAATTTTCTGAAAAGAAGTTAAATTTATTTTTTCCCTTTTCTTTCGTGATCTGTGTAGTTGGGGTTGGAGTTTTTTAGGAAGCATTCACCACTAAAACAGTAGAATACTTGTTGGATTTGTGCGCTGGGGATGGGAGCTGACGTGAGAGCGAGTTTGGGCCGTGGATCTCGATCCGGCGGTGGGGAGCCCATTAGTTTCCCCCCCTTAACCCTAGCCGCCCCCTCCCTCTCACTCCCCCCACCCCTTTGGCTGCCCCCTCTCTCTTCCTCTCTTCTACTCTTGCAGCCGCCCAATCCCTCTCCTTCTTCCCCATGTGATTGCAGCGCCACCCCTCAACCCTAGCCGCCCCCACCTCTTCCTCTCCAAGGTGGAGCCTCCCCGCTTGGTGTCCGTCGTGTGGGTGCGAGTCTTCCATGGGAGTTTGGAGGGAGGAAGAAGGAAGAAAAGAAGGAGGAAAGGAGGAACCCAAGGTGATTTTCGTGATCATTTTGTTGTATTTGTGCTGCAATCCAATTGGTTACATGTTTACCTATGCGATTTGGTAGAGGTGCTGTCCAGAAATTTAGTGGGTGGACGAACAGCAGTAGTTCTAGGGATTTCTGGGAATTTTTCGTGGGCAATTAGTGGGGATCAGTGGGAGAATCATGTAGAGCTTTGTCATACCTTTCCAACGAGTACTTATGCGCTCGATTCGGAGTTATAATTTAGGAGATATCGTTGTTTGAATCCGGTTATGTTGTTGTCCAAAAAAACAGATTTTTCAGGTGGGTGAACAGCAGTAGTATTAGCAGTTCCTAGGAATTTTTCGTGGGTAATTAGTGTTAACCAGTATGATAATCATTTAGGGCTTTGTCTTATATTTCCAATGAGTACTTATGTGCTTGATTTGGATTTATATTTTAAAAGATATCGCTGTTTGAATCCGGGTATGTCGCTGTCCAAAAGACAAAAAAAACAGATTACAGGGTTCATCTTGTGGACTGTTTTGGGCTAATTAGATGTTGGAATTTAATTATAAATTGTATACAATACTTGTGGGGAATTTTATGTAGATGCCTCTGGAGTTTTTGTTTGTTACCACTGCTGTCATAATTTTAAAGTTATGAAATTATTAAGCAGCGCCGCTGCAGTTTGGTGGGTGTGGGGAGAGATGTAACTCGAGGCGGGGTTTGAGTTTGTACGTAGGTGCGGCGTCATTTATGAGCCTGATTATGTGAAATTGGTGCACTAAGTTGTGTGTCAAAAACAGGTGGTGGACTTCCGGATCGTACTTAGGGATTTGCCCGAACTTCCGGTAAAGGCAAGTAAATACAGTGGTGGTTGCTACCGTTTGGTTTGCATCCTATTCCCTGTCATTGAGTATGCATAGGTTTTAATTATGTTAATCATTGAATTCTATGATGAAGTTTATTTGTTTGGAAGTATTAATTCTCAATTGTCTAATATTGTGGATGATCTTAATTTGGTAATGATATATGTGGTTGATTCCCATCTTGGATGAAGTTGAAGTATCTTTTTTTTGGAATCACATTATATGAAGTGTTGTAGGCATGACATGCACATCGCATCATCCATCTTGCATTTTGAAGTTATGTCGTGATCTTATGGTCCGACCGTACCGGTACATTTTTAGCATCGTACGTTGCCCGAGGAGGGGTACGATGCGGCTTCATATCCTTAGAGGTATGAAGGCAGAAGTCATCCTTGCATTTGCAGACATTTGCACTCATAAGGTATATATGAAGTGTGACATTACTATGTTACTATTGTGGTTTCTACCTGCGAGGTGTGGAGACTAGGTGTGTTGTACGTTGTATACGTGCTGCACCTTCGTAATAAGAAAGTTGTGGAATCAAGTGGTGGTAAAACAATGTTGTTATATGGTTAAACAGTTTGATATTATTTTACTTGCTGAGATGTGTCATCTCACTCTTGCATTACTCAATGCAGGTACTTGATACATGTTGGGAATGAGGGGAGTAGCAGCACGTCCACTTTCACTCTCACAATAACGCTGCCCAGGCGCAACCATGATTTAATTAGAAACTTATTGTCAAAGGAAGTTTGTTTTTTTTTAACTAGTCGTGCACACTAGTTAATTCAGTTCATGTCGTATGTTTAACTTCTCTTTGCTAGCCGATTAATAATACTTAGTATGTTTTTGTCATGATATATGTTTATACACTGTTGCCCCCTCATTTATGCAATTTTGCAAAGGGGATGCTACCGAAATTTTATATATATAGATGTCAGAAGTGTTGTTTAGTACCATTCCGGGGTGTTTGTGGACCCCGGGGTGTTACAATTGGTATCAGAGCATAGGCTTTAGATTCTACGCAATTTGAAGATAAATTTGACACACTTACACATATAGGAAGGGTATGGGTTCGTATATCTTTCATATTAGTATTTTATTGTATAGATGACTAGAACTTCCTTACTCCAAATCCCTTTATGGTTTGATGGGGTATGCCGTTAACGACGTAATGCTTGATATGATATGTTACTTCTATTTAATATTGGTTTCTTGATGTGGTTGTTATTGAAGATATTATGCAAGTGAAGCTACTAATGTACTTGTTTTATATACATATCGTCATGATGTTTTTTTTGGGATGCAATGTTTTCAAATCTCTGAGCTATTACCATCATATATTTCTATATGCTTGACCGTGGATGTTTTTTTCCCAAAAGGATTCTTGGGTTCTTGTACTTATAGGACCGATTGTTTATTGAGCTTGTGTATAGTGGGTCTAATCCGACTTGGTGTAGTGTGAAAACACTATATGATGTAGTTTTATGGTGTTGTTGAGTTTGATTGACTGTTGGGTTACAACCCAACTTATTAATGTAATATTTCCATGGGTGTAATGCTTTGCGCCTCACTTTTTTTAGGCTAGTGTGGCTACTTGCTAACTTGATCTTAGTATAAAATTGGTTTGTCTCTATAGAGCAGAGGCAACGTTGTAATGTCTATGAAATCTTTAGACTGGTAGAACTCGAGTGAATTTGTGAGATGACTTAGATTGATAAGTCCAACCATGTCTACCTGATAGGTTTTCTTATTATGTGCAACCTTATTTTTAACAATAAATAGGGTGGTTTCAAGTGGATTTTATGTTAGTGCATGTTTTCCTTCTATGGCTTGTTTCAATAGCCATAAAGGCTATGCATAATTTTTAATTGTTGCAGGCTAGTCATGTGGGCGATATTGACAACCCGTTTTATATATTTTTTATTTGCCAACATTGTATGGCAGTTCGATTTTTTTATGAGCAGTTTCTCTATGCATGCTTGTTGAATCATTATTTGGATCGCTTTATCTTAAATGAAGTCAATGCTTAACTGGGAGTTGCTTATGTTTGTTAGTCATCTATCTCTTTAATGATGGGGTTGTTGCATCGGATTGAGATTTTTCTTATATGAATGATGGTTGATAGATCATGTATGTCTACTACTTTGAATGCATCCTACTTTGAATGCATCCTGTGATATCACGAGGTACAAATTGTTCAAGTGCAGTAATAGTAGGTTTTGTTGTATGTGAGGTTAATCAAGGTAGTTTGGTTATGTGGATTGTCTTATTGACGTCCAATTACTCCTGTTGAGCATAGTATCGTGTTATTATTTTAGTATTGAAAGTAATATTTATGAAGCTTTTGCATGAGTCTGTGTCAAGAAGTACATTAGTTTTTCTTGTTGTTATTCCTCCATTGCTTTATGAGTATTGCAAATTTTATCTCTTTTGAGAGGAGGAAAAGACGTTACATGACATGAGCACCATTTGCTTCACGTCAACCGAATAGTTGTGGAGAGCTCTAATAGTTGGATTCTAGTGTAATAACAACCATGTTTTATAGTGCTAGAGGCGGGTATGTCAAGTGTTTCATACATTGTCGATACATGGATGTTTGACCTTAGTGGCATTAACAAACGAGGTTGTTGAATTCGTTGATTATTGTGCATAGTGTTCTAACCTATTAGGTAAAGTGTTGCTTAAAGGCTTTGGGGAGTTGCATCCCCATTTGGTAGTGGAAAATCCTAGTGTTGATCGCACCTGCCAATGCCTTGGGTTTTATTTTATATTGTTTTTTTATTATGGGTAAGGTGTTGTTTTGTTTTGGGAGTCATTTTAAATTAGTTGGAGGCTGAATCAGGCTTCACTTATCTAGAATGTTTTGTAGTAGGTTTCTTCACCTTTGCATAGGATGCTCAATCACCCAGTTTGGTCTAAACATTTGAGAGTTATGGGTTTCCTATAGCAGCCTTAATTTTGTACGGAAGTATAGACATTGAATACGGTAATTTTTGGGTTTTGTTGGATTATGAAAGTTTTAGTAATTTCATGATCTTCCCAAAGAGTATTGGTTTGTAATTTTCATTGCATATAATTGGAGTTAGGATACTCTGAAGTTGTTGCACCATTGTGTCTGAACTTTAGGTGTCGTTAAAACCACTAATAAATCGACCACGTTTTGATAGTTTCAGAGCCCAAATTTGGGAATTCTCTTTAAGAAAAACTTCTAGTTTTTCTTAGTACCTTTTAATGGGTATTTACTTGTAATTGTCTGTTAAATAGATTGGTAGAGGTGGTTGTCCGGATATAAGTCGGATCTCTGATGTGCAGTATCTCAGGCTGAGTTTAGCTGTAGGTCATGCCGGGTTGAGGGCTATAAAGATAAATTTGGGTGCAACTTTATTGCAAAAGTCGTGGACAATTTCCAAACTTTTCCAACATGTGTTCGTTGTAGTTTTAAGTTGAGTATAGCAGGAGTTATAGTATTTTGAATTTTAGTTGTCCATTGTTTTTAACCTATCAGTTTTGCAACAAAGCAGTTGCATTGTTTTATCGGTTTGGAAACCAATTCTGAGACACTCATTATAATAAAAGTTTTAGGGAATGTTATAATCTTTTCAATGAGTTTATATTTGTAAAATTTTGTTAGATGCAGAGAGTTATGAGGTTTTGAATTTATGGGTCATGTTCCATCAGGTTCTGGTGGCAGATCATGTATGCCGCCTTACAAGTCAAATTAAAAAAATGGAGATAAAATAAAACTTTGTTTATCCTTTGAATACAAAAGTTGTAGGTCATGAAGTTTAGATGATTTTACAATATTTCTTTGTTATCATTGCTTTTATAGTGAAAGAGGTAGAGACAGAATGAGCATTTGTGCTGTTGATTGTCAATTTTCTATTTAGGGAATTTCTTTGGGAGTTTGGTTTAGTTATGATGAGCTCTTTCGCAATCCATGTTAATTATGTTGTATGGTGGGAGGGAATAGATGTACTGGTTGTGATAGTTATCTTGTTATTGTATATGCGGAGCGTGGGCTGAAACAGAGAGATAGCGAGGGATATTTGAATAGGCCAGTACGTATTGTTGTGAAGCCATGTTTTCTGGTCTTGGCGTGTTTGCGTAAGTATGAAATAGTTACGTCGTGTGAAGTCTAGGTGGAGATGCAGATTGTGTGAGTTATTGGATGGATATATATATATATATGCATAGTATAATTAAAAAAAGAGAGAGTTCTTCGATGGGATGATATAATGTATAGAATGTGCTTGGATGGATATATGGGCAGGCATAGTATGCTTAAATCGATTCTTGCTTGCATGATGTGAGATCAGGCTTAAAATGATTTAAAAAGTAAGCATATTGCTTCTACCCTTATGTTGGCTCTAAGTGTCTCGTAATGAAGAACCTAAAGTTGTTAGTCCTTCGATGAACGCTTAATCTTAGAAGAGTATAGAACCTGAATAAATCTATTGCTTGCTGTTTGGGGCTACATGACCAGTTTTGGTTATGCCGCTAGTTGAATGAATTACACCATGTTTTCGATAGAGGTGTTGTATATAAAAGTTGTAGCCAACTTCTTCATCTTACTTGTGTAAAATTTCATGACCATAGGTCTAGTAGTTTGGGAGTTATGATTTTCTCAAGTCTAGTCTTGGAATCTGTCTGGATTCTGTACAGATTTTGAAACTGACCTTGTTTGCCCAAGTTAAACTTCGAATCAGTTCTTATAAATTATAACTAAGTGGTAGTACTTTCCTTAAGCTTTCCAACAAATTTTGGATCACCCTTTTTGGTGACCTATAAGTTAAGCTACAACTGTTTTAATTGGAATCTTTGAATCTGTCCAAATTTGGACAACAAAGCCTTTCTTATGTCTTTTGATCTTGATATGCATTGAATTAACCTGAAATGTTTATAAATGAAATATAGACAATTTTACTGGCTTTCTAGAAAGTCTAGGAGCGCCTAAATTGGATGACTGAGACTCCATTTATGGATTTTTTGAAGTGAGTAGTTGAATTCTGTCCAAGTCTGGACAAAATTTACGTTTCGCATTGTTTGGCCTTTCTAAGTGTCAAATCTTGTGGTGATGATAATACCAAGGGTATAGTGGACTTTGTAAGCTTTCCATGAAGTCCTAGTTTACTTCTATTGGATGCATATTTTGTGAGTTATGAGGAAAACAAATAACCGTTGTGCTGCTGTCTAGAAATATGCAAGCATTAAATTGATCTTTTGAAGTTACTCTTGTTTGGATAGGTTTGGTTTAGGCTATTTGAGCACAGTATGTATTGCATTCATATATATATATATATTCATTGAAGTACTTGCATGTGTCAATGTTGATTTGGTGTCAGGAAAGCTTTGTCCGAGTTATATAGGACCGTCTGCTATCTTAGCCCGAGTTGGCAGCTTGGCTTAGCACCTACAATTGTCGGAGTCTATGATCAGAGTACACCATGTATTCCATGTCTTTATGTTGAGGAAGTATTTGCGGAATCCAGACCATCAAATCGAGCTAGAGTCGATTCCTATGTAGCAAGACTAGACTCTAGAGTGTCGTCTGCTGCGTATCTTAGAATCCTAGGAGCTTGAGGAGCTGATGCGGCAGAAGTACCCGAACCTTTCTTTATGTGTGAGTTTTGTTGATTCATTGATCCTTCCTTGTCGTTCCGATAGAAGCGTCGAAATTCGAGGTCGAATTCTTTTTAAGGGGGGTAGAGTGTGATACCCAATTTTCTGAAAAGAAGTTAAATTTATTTTTTCCCTTTTCTTTCGTGATCTGTGTAGTTGGGGTTGGAGTTTTTTAGGAAGCATTCACCAGTAAAACAGTAGAATACTTGTTGGATTTGTGCGCTGGGGACGGGAGCTGACGTGAGAGCGAGTTTGGGCCATGGATCTCGATCCGGCGGTGGGGAGCCCATTAGTTTCCCCCCCTTAACCCTAGCCGCCCCCTCCCTCTCACTCCCCCACCCCTTTGGCCGCCCCCTCTCTCTTCCTCTCTTCCACTCTTGCAGCCGCCCAATCCCTCTCCTTCTTCCCCATGTGATTGCAGCGCCACCCCTCAACCCTAGCCGCCCCCACCTCTTCCTCTCCAAGGTGGAGCCTCCCCGCTTGGTGTTCGTCGTGTGGGTGCGAGTCTTCCATGGGAGTTTGGAGGGAGGAAGAAGGAAGAAAAGAAGGAGGAAAGGAGGAACCCAAGGTGATTTTCGTGATCATTTTGTTGTATTTGTGCTGCAATTCAATTGGTTACATGTTTACCTATGCGATTTGGTAGAGGTGCTGTCCAGAAATTTAGTGGGTGGACGAACAACAGTAGTTCTAGGGATTTCTGGGAATTTTTCGTGGGCAATTAGTGGGGATCAGTGGGAGAATCATGTAGAGCTTTGTCATACCTTTCTAACGAGTACTTATGCGCTCGATTCGGAATTATAGTTTAGGAGATATCGTTGTTTGAATCCGGTTATGTTGTTGTCCAAAAAAACAGATTTTTCAGGTGGGTGAACAGCAGTAGTATTAGCAGTTCCTAGGAATTTTTTGTGGGTAATTAGTGTTAACCAGTATGATAATCATTTAGGGCTTTGTCTTATATTTCCAATGAGTACTTATGTGCTTGATTTGGATTTATATTTTAAAAGATATCGCTGTTTGAATCCGGGTATGTCGCTGTCCAAAAGACAAAAAAAAAACAGATTACAGGGTTCATCTTGTGGACTGTTTTGGGCTAATTAGATGTTGGAATTTAATTATAAATTGTATACAATACTTGTGGGGAATTTTATGTAGATGCCTCTGGAGTTTTTGTTTGTTACCGCTGCTGTCATAATTTTAAAGTTATGAAATTATTAAGCAGCGCCGCTGCAGTTTGGTGGGTGTGGGGAGAGATGTAACTCGAGGCGGGGTTTGAGTTTGTGCGTAGGTGCGGCGTCATTTATGAGCCAGATTATGTGAAATTGGTGCACTAAATTGTGTGTCAAAAACAGGTGGTGGACTTCCGGATCGTACTTAGGGATTTGCCCGAACTTCCGGTAAAGGCAAGTAAATACAGTGGTAGTTGCTACCGTTTGGTTTGCATCCTATTCCCTGTCATTGAGTATGCATAGGTTTTAATTATGTTAATCATTGAATTCTATGATGAAGTTTATTTGTTTGGAAGTATTAATTCTCAATTGTCTAATATTGTGGATGATCTTAATTTGGTAATGATATATGTGGTTGATTCCCATCTTGGATGAAGTTGAAGTATCTTTTTTTTTGGAATCACGTTATATGAAGTGTTGTAGGCATGACATGCACATCGCATCATCCATCTTGCATTTTGAAGTTATGTCGTGATCTTATGGTCCGACCATACCGGTACATTTTTAGCATCGTACGTTGCCTAAGGAGGGGTACGATGCGGCTTCATATCCTTAGAGGTATGAAGGCAGAAGTCATCCTTGCATTTGCAGACATTTGCACTCATGAGGTATATATGAAGTGTGACATTACTATGTTACTATTGTGGTTTCTACCTGCGAGGTGTGGTGACTAGGTGTGTTGTACGTTGTATACGTGCTGCACCTTCGTAATAAGAAAGTTGTGGAATCAAGTGGTGGTAAAACAATGTTCTTATATGGTTAAACAGTTTGATATTATTTTACTTGCTGAGATGTGTCATCTCACTCTTGCATTACTCAATGCAGGTACTTGATACATGTTGGGAATGAGGGGAGTAGCAGCACGTCCACTTTCACTCTCACAATAACGCTGCCCAGGCGCAGCCATGATTTAATTAGAAACTTATTGTCAAAGGAAGTTTGTTTTTTTTAACTAGTCGTGCGCACTAGTTAATTCAGTTCATGTCGTATGTTTAACTTCTCTTTGCTAGCCGATTAATAATACTTAGTATGTTTTTGTCATGATATATGTTTATACATTGTTGCCCCCTCATTTATGCAATTTTGCAAAGGGGATGCTGCCGAAATTTTATATATATAGATGTCAGAAGTGTTGTTTAGTACCATTCCGGGGTGTTTGTGGACCCCGGGGTGTTACACCCTTCATCATCGCCAAGATCTTGAAGCCCGGAACATACAAGCTGGCCAACGACCAAGGCGAGGTCTACAACAACGCTTGGAACATCCAACAGCTACGTCGCTTCTACCCTTAAGATATTTTAAGTCGTTCATGTACCTCGTTTACGTACGCCAAGTCTAATCGTCAAGGAAGGGTCGGCCTTGCCTCAGCAAAGCCCGACCCTCCCTCGGGGGCTAGAAGGGGGGAACCCCCTCTGCCTCAAAATTTTCCTCAGAAAAATTTTCTACCAAAACAACCTTTGTGCTTTTGACTTCTGTATTGATAGCGGAATCCTGAGAACGACGAGAGTACACGTAAGCGACAAGGCCGACCGAGCCGAGGAACTCCTACGCCTCCGGGATACGGATACCTCACTCATCACCTTCCGCGAGAAGTAACTCACGCTCGGATAAGCGATCCTGCTACCGAACAAGTCCTAACACTCCAGTAGAAAACGACTTTCACGCCTTCTCGACTGTCCCGATAATGGAATCCTTCGACCAAATGAGAGCGCACGTAAGCGGCAAGGCTGACTGAGCTAAGGGACTCCTACGCCTCTGGGATACGGATACCTCACTCGTCACCTTCCGCGAGAAGTAACTCTCGTTCGGATAAACGATTCTGCTATTGACAGTCAAGTCGTGATGCTCGAAACAAGAGGAGAGAAGACGCAACTTTTTAAACACGACGATAAGGTGTTTAGGCCTCGGCGGCCGCAAAAAAGCATGTGCATGCTACAGACAAACTGTTCCTGCAGGTTCTGGCATCGGCAGGGGGAGCAGCAGCACCCTCGGCGTTGATTCCACCCTCGACAGAACCAGGCCCGGCCTCAGACGGCGACCCAGGCAAAAGGACCTCCACCTAAGGGAGGGCGCCAGCACCGCGCCAACAGACGTTTTGGCCAAGCCCCAGCGGCTCCTGCCACACCTTCTTCGGCCCGGGAAGCCGCCATCTCCCGGGCCGACGAAGTCTCGTTCCGAGCTAACTCCGCGTCTGTCCGCGCTGACACCGCTGCCTCTGTCTCCGGCTCATCGTAGAGCAGCCGAGGGTTCCAAAAACTGAGCAAGGGAAGCCTAGAGCGGCAAGGCCGACAGAGCCGAGGGACTCCTACGCCTCCGGGATATGGACACCTCACTCGTCACCTTCCGTGAAAGGCGACCGACGCTCGGTTAAGTGGTTCGGCCAGCCAATAGACAAGTCCCAGCGCTCGGAATGAAGAAGACACACAGCTTCGTTCTCGAATACCCAAATGTTCAGGCCTCAACAGCCACAAAGAACAAACACATATACCTGGGGTAACTATGCTACACAGGCTTAGGCGTCGGCAGAACCCTCGGCGGTTCTCCCGACCTACGGCAAATGTCTAAGTACCTGAAGCGGTTACATTTTGCTCCGGCAAAAACCCGGTATATCTCATTACGAACGGAACTCCGGTTCCGCTCCCGCGGGTATGAACAACCTCCATACCAGGGGGCCCGCGAGATCATGAACTCCGAGCGGCTCACCAGTAACCGCTCCAGCAGCAGCGACAACGACCTCTGTCTCGGGTGACAAGACAGCTGCAGCAACGGCTTCCGAGCAAACGCTGCGGCGGAAAAGCCCTCGCCCACGAAGGAAGAGAACCAGCCATTTAGGCCAAAGAGACGGAGGTCCGAGGTGCGGGCGGCGCTGGCAGTCTCGTCGGCAGGGACAACCTCCCCCGGCTGCCACCACCTTAGCGCCGACGGCCACCTGCTCACTAACGCCGCACCGACGTACGGCGTTGTCAGGGACCATAATTAGGGGTACCCTCAAGGCTCCTAATTCTCAGCTGGTAACCCCCATCAGCACGAAGCTGCAAAGGCCTGATGGGTGCGATTAAGTCAGGGATCAGTCCATTCGAGGGACATGATCACGCCTCACCCGAGCCTAGCCTCGGACAAGGGCAGCCGACCCCGGAGGATTTCCGTCTCGCCCGAGGCCCCCCTTCAGCGGCGAACATATTC
This sequence comes from Zea luxurians, assembly GCA_029449295.1. Lineage (NCBI taxonomy): Eukaryota > Viridiplantae > Streptophyta > Magnoliopsida > Poales > Poaceae > Zea > Zea luxurians. The sequence goes on along the minus strand of JAOPSE010000015.1, from coordinate 94,889,847 downwards.
CCGGCTCGCCCGAGGCCCTGCCTTCGCTAAGAAGCAACCCTGACCAAATCGCCGCACTGACGGACCAAGTCGCAGGAGCATTTAATGCAAAGGTGGCCTGATGCCCTTATCCTGGCGCGCACCCCCAGCCAGCAGAGCCGAAGTGACCGCCGTCACTTCGCCGCTCCACTGACCGGCCTGACAGAAGGACAGCGCCGCCTACGCCACACCGACTGCAGTGCCACTGGACAGAGTAAGACTGACAGGCAGTCAGGCCCTGCCGGAGGCACCATAGGAAGCTCCGCTTCGCCCGACCAAGGGCTCAGACTTGGGCTCGGCCCCAGAAGACGACGAACTCCGCTTCGCCCGACCAAGGGCTCGGACTTGGGCTCGGCCCCAGAAGACGACGAACTCCGCTCCGCCTGACCCAGGGCTCGGACTCGGGCTAAGTCCCGGAAGACGGCGAACTCCGCTCCGCCCGACCCAAGGCTCGGATTCGGGCTAAGTCCCGGAAGACGGCGAACTCCGCTCCGCCCGACCTAGGGCTCGGACTCGGGCTAAGTCCCGGAAGACGGCGAACTCCGCTCCGCCCGACCCAGGGCTCGGACTCGGGCTAAGTCCCGGAAGACGACGATCTCCGCCTCGCTCGACCCAGGGCTCGGACTTGGGCTCGGCCCCAGAAGACGACGATCTCCGCCTCGCTCGACCCAGGGCTCGGCCCCAGAAGACGGCAATCTCCGCCTCGCCCGACCCGAGGGCTCGGACTCGACCTCGGCTTCGGAGGAGCTTCCACATCGCCCAACCTAGGGCGTAGACCAGCCACGTCAACAGGAGGCGCCATCATCACCCTACCCCGAGCTGACTCGGGCCGCAGGGAACAAGACTGGCGTCCCCTCTGGCTCGATCCGCCAGATAGGCAATGATGGCGCCCCACATGCTCTGTGACGACGGCGGCTCTCAGCCCCCTTACGGAAGCCAGAGGACGTCAGCAAGGACTCAACCGCTCCGACAGCTGTCCCTCTGCCAAGCTCCATCGCTCCTTCGACGACCACGACATCACACCAGCTTGGTGCTAAGATCTCTCCAGCTGCCACAACGGCATGTACCTAGGGCGCTAGCTCACCTCCGCTAGACACGTAGCACCCTGCTACACCCCCCATTGTACACCTGGATCCTCTCCTTACGCCTATAAAAGGGAGGACCAGGGCCCTCTTAGAGAAGGTTGGCCACGCGGGGACGAGGACGAGAACAGGCGCTCGCTTGGAGCCGCTCGCTCCCTCTCCCGCGTGGACGCTTGTAACCCCCTACTGCAAGCGCACCCGACCTGGGCGCGGGACGAACACGAGGGCCGTGGGATTCCCACCTCTCTCACGCCGGTCTTCGGCCGCCTCGCTCTCCCCCTTCGCGCTCGCCCTCGCGCTCGACCCATCTGGGCTGGGGCACGCGGCGACATTCACTCGTCGGCCCAGGGACCCCCCGGTCTCGGAACGCCGACAGTTGGCGCGCCAGGTAGGGGCCTGCTGCGTGTTGACGAACAGCTTCCCATCAAGCTCCAGATGGGCAGTCTCCAGCAACCTCTCCAACCCGGGACGGTGCTCCGTTTCGGGAGTCTTGAGTTCATATCCCTCGACGGCAGCTACGACATGATACTCCTTCCACCGCCGTGCGACAACAACGGTGGCGGCCGACAACCCGCCTGCCGGCGGCGGAATCGGCGACGTCTTCCCCGCGTGGTGGAAGAGCAACCTTCGAGCTCAACCTGTCCTCTCCCCCACCGACGGAGGAGGAGGCTGGGCAACCAAGGCCAAGCAGAAGGCAGCGCCTCGTCGGCTGTCGAGCGAGTCGATGGTCCCGGCACCCCAACAGGGGGCGCACCGGGCGTCGACCTCGCGTTTGAGACGAAGGCGAGCGCCGTCTCCCCGCGACACGCCAATCCCGAGCAAGCGGACGACGCCAGCACGCTCGCGAAAAGCTTACTAGACGTCACCCTCGTACCTGAGACGACGGCGCAGTCAGTCCCCGACGCGACCTTATCGCCGCCTGTCGACCAAAAGGTACCGATCGATTCCCATCCCGCGTCTTTCAGTTTCAGCCTCAACCCGTCTAGCGACTTCGCTTTGGCGGGCGCTCTCGTAGAGGAAAATCCAGACTCTCTGGGGTTTCGTGTGCGGTCACCTTGGGACCGGCTGACGGACGTCTCGACCTACGGGCCCTCTGGGTCCGAGGAAGACGACAAACCCAGCATCTGCTAGGATTTCTTTGGACTTGGCAACCCCAGTGCTGTGCGGGACTTCATGACCGCATGCGACTACTGCCTTTCCGACTGTTCCGACGGTAGCCGTAGCCTCGGCGACGAGGACCGCGGCCCAAGTCGCGAATGCTTCCACGTCGATCTAGGGGGTCCCCCCCGAAGGCAACCATCTCGGCATGCCGGAGGACGGTGACCTCCCTAGGCCGGTGCCTCGCGTTGACATCCCACGGGAGCTAGCTGTGGTCCCCATTCAGGCGGGGGGTCATGACCCACAGCTCGAGCAAATCCGCGGGGTGCAGGCCAGGCTCGACGAGGGAGCAGGAGCGCTGGAGCCGATCCGTCGGGACGTCGGGCAGGCATGGGCGGGCCAACCTCCGGCTGGAGAAATACGTCATCTACCCCAGGGCTTCCAGCGCCGCATCACCGACGACGTCAGGATCAGGCCACCACCCGCATCCAGTGGGGTCGGCCAGAACCTGGCGGTAGCAGCAATGCTTCTTCGCGTGATGCCAGAGCCATCAACCACCGAGGGGCGGCGAATCCAGGGAGAGCTCAAGAATCTCCTGGAAGGCGCCGCGGTCCGACGGGCCGAGAGCTCTGCCTCCCGAAGGCAGGGGTACCCCTCGGAACATCATGCTGCGACTTCCCGATTCATGCGGGAAGCCTCGGTCTACACCGGGCGCACGCGCAACACCGCGCCTGCGGCCCCGGGTCGCCTCGGCAACGAGCACCATCACCGCGGCCGACGGGCCCACCTCGACGAGAGGCTGCGCCGAGGCTACCACCCCAGGCGTGGGGGACGCTACGACAGCGGGGAGGATCGGAGTCCCTCGCCCAAACCACCCGGTCCGCAAGCCTTCAGCCGAGCCATTCGACGAGCGCTGTTCCCGACCCGGTTCCGACCCCCGGCTACTATCACAAAGTACTCGGGGGAGACGAGACCGGAACTGTGGCTCGCGGACTACCGTCTGGCCTGCCAACTGGGTGGAACGGACGATGACAACCTCATCATCCGCAACCTCCCTCTGTTCCTCTCCGACTCCGCTCGCGCCTGGTTGGAGCACCTGCCTCCGGGGCAGATCTCCAACTGGGACGACCTAGTCCAAGCTTTCGCCGGCAATTTCCAGGGCACGTATGTGCGCCCCGGGAATTCCTGGGACCTCCGAAGCTGCCGACAGCAGCCAGGAGAGTCTCTCCGAGACTACATCCGGCGATTCTCGAAGCAGCGCACCGAGCTGCCCAACGTCACCGACTCGGATGTCATCGGCGCGTTCCTCGCTGGCACCACCTGCCACGACCTGGTGAGCAAGCTGGGCCGCAAGACCCCCACCAGGGCGAGCGAGCTGATGGACATCGCCACCAAGTTCGCCTCCGGCCAGGAGGCGGTCGAGGCTATCTTCCGAAAGGACAAGCAGCCCAGGGCCGCCCATCGGAAGGTACTCCCGAGGCGTCAACTCAGCGCGGCGCCAAGAAGAAGGGCAAGAAGAAGTCGCAAACGAAACGCGACGCCGCCGACGCGGACCTTGTCGCCGCCGCCGAGTACAAGAACCCTCGGAAGCCCCCCGGAGGTGCCAACCTCTTCGACAAGATGCTCAAGGAGCCGTGCCCCTATCACCAGGGACCCGTCAAGCACACCCTTGAGGAGTGCGTCATGCTTCGGCGCCACTTCCACAGGGCCGGGCCACCCGCGGAGGGTGGCAAGGCCCGCGACGACGACAAGAAGGAAGATCACCAGGCAGGAGAGTTCCCCGAGGTCCGCGACTGCTTCATGATCTATGGTGGGCAAGCGGCGAATGCCTCGGCTCGGCACCGCAAGCAAGAGCGCCGGGAGGTCTGCTCGGTCAAGGTGGCGGTGCCAGTCTATCTAGACTGGTCCGACAAGCCCATCACCTTCGACCGAGACGATCACCCCGACCATGTGCCGAGCCCGGGGAAATACCCGCTCGTCGTCGACCCCGTCATCGGCGATGTCAGGCTCACCAAGGTCCTCATGGACGGAGGCAGCAGCCTCAACATCATCTACGCCGAGACCCTCGGGCTCCTGCGTGTTGATCTGTCCTCTGTCCGGGCAGGCGCTGCGCCCTTCCATGGGATCATCCTCGGGAAGCGCGTCCAACCCCTCGGACAGCTCGACCTTCCCGTCTGCTTCGGAACACCCTCCAACTTCCGAAGGGAGACCCTGACGTTCGAGGTGGTCGGGTTCCGAGGAACCTACCACGCGGTACTAGGGAGGCCCTGCTACGCGAAGTTCATGGTCGTCCCCAACTACACCTACCTAAAGCTCAAGACGCCGGGCCTCAACGGGGTCATCACCGTCGGCCCTACGTACAAACACGCGTTCGAATGCGACGTGGAGTGCGTGGAGTACGCCGAGGCCCTCGCCGAGTCCGAGGCCCTCACCGCCGACCTGGAGAGCCTCTCTAAGGAGGTGCCAGACGTGAAGCGTCATGCCGGCAACCTTGAGCCAGCGGAGACGGTTAAGTCCGTCCCCCTCGACCCCAGCGGCGACACCTCCAAGCAGATCCAGATCGGCTCCAGGTTCGATCCCAAATAGGAAGCAGTGCTCGTCGACTTTCTCTGCGCAAACGCCGACGTATTCGTGTGGAGTCCCTCGGACATGCCCGACGTACCGAGGGATGTCATCGAGCACTCGCTGGACATCCGAGCCGGAGCCCAACCCGTCAAGCAGCCGCTGCGCCGATTCGACGAGGAGAAGCGCAGAGCCATAGGCGAGGAGATTCACAAGCTAATGGCGGCAGGGTTCATCAAAGAGGTATTCCATCCCGAATGGCTTGCCAACCCTGTGCTTGTGAGAAAGAAAGGGGGGAAATGGTGGATGTGTGTAGACTACACTGGTCTCAACAAAGCATGTCCGAAGGTTCCCTACCCTCTGCCTCGCATCGACCAAATCGTGGATTCCACTGCTGGGTGCGAAACCCTGTCTTTCCTCGATGCCTACTCAGGGTATCATCAAATCCAGAAGAAAGAGTCCGACCAGCTCGCGACTTCTTTCATCACACCCTTCGGCATGTACTGCTATGTCACCATGCCGTTCGGTTTGAGGAATGCGGGCGCGACGTACCAACGGTGCATGAACCATGTGTTCGGCGAACACATTGGCCGCACGGTCGAGGCCTACGTCGATGACATCGTAGTCAAGACGAGGAAAGCCTCCGACCTCCTTTCCGACCTTGAAACGACATTCCGATGTCTCAAGGCGAAAGGCGTCAAGCTCAATCCCGAAAAGTGTGTCTCCGGGGTGCCCCGAGGCATGCTCTTGGGGTTCATCGTCTCCGAGCGAGGCATCGAAGCCAACCCGGAAAAGATCGCAGCCATTACCAGCATGGGGCCCATCAAGGACTTGAAAGGCGTACAGAGGGTCATGGGATGCCTCGCGGCTCTGAGCCGCTTCATCTCACGCCTCGGCGAAAGAGGTCTACCTCTATACCGCCTCTTAAGGAAGGCCGAGTGCTTCACTTGGACCCCTGAGGCCGAGGAAGCCCTCGGGAACCTGAAGGCGCTCCTCACAAAGGCGCCTATCTTGGTGCCCCCAGCTGCCGGAGAAGTCCTCCTGGTCTACGTCGCCGCGACCACCCAGGTGGTTAGCGCCGTGATTGTGGTCGAGAGGCAAGAAGAGGGGCATGCATTGCCCGTTCAGAGGCTAGTCTACTTCGTCAGCGAGGTACTGTCCGAAACTAAGATCCGCTACCCACAAGTTCAGAAGCTGCTGTACGCGGTGATCCTAACGCGACGGAAGCTGCGACACTACTTCGAGTCTCATCCGGTAACTGTGGTGTCATCCTTCCCCCTGGGAGAGATCATCCAGTGCCGAGAGGCCTCGGGTAGGATTGCAAAGTGGGCGGTGGAGATCATGGGCGAGACAATCTCGTTCGCTCCTCGGAAAGCCATTAAGTCCCAGGTCTTGGCGGACTTCGTGGCTGAATGGGTCGACACCCGGCTACCGACGGCTCCGATCCAACCGGAGCTCTAGACCGTGTTCTTCGACGGGTCACTGATGAAGACAGGGGCCGGCGCAGGCCTACTCTTCATCTCACCCCTCGGAAAGCATCTACGCTACATGCTACGCCTCCACTTCCCGACGTCCAACAATGTGGCCGAATACGAGGCTCTGGTCAACGGGTTGCGGATCGCCATCGAGCTAGGGGTCCGACGCCTCGACGCTCGTGGTGACTCGCAGCTCGTCATCGACCAAGTCATAAAGAACTCCCATTGCCGCGACCCGAAGATGGAGGCCTACTGCGATGAGGTTCGGCGCCTAGAAGACAAGTTCTACGGGCTCGAGCTCAACCACATCGCTCGGCGCTACAACGAGACTGCGGACGAGCTGGCTAAAATAGCCTCAGGGCGAACGATGGTTCCCCCGGACGTCTTCTCCCGAGACCTGCATCAACCCTCCGTCAAGATCGACGACACGTCCGAGCCCGAGGTACCCTCGGCCCAGTCCGAGGGACCCACGGCTCAACCCGAGGCACCCTCGGCTCGACCCGAGGCGCCCTCAGTTCAGTCCGAGGCACCCTCGGCCCCCGAGGGTGAGGCACTGCGCGTCGAGGAGGATCGAAGCGGGGTCGCGCCTAATCGAAACTGGCAGACCCCGTACTTGCAATATCTCCACCGAGGAGAGCTACCCCTCGACCGAGCCGAGGCTCGGCGGGTAGCACGGCGCGCCAAGTCGTTCGTCTTGCTGGGAGATGAGAAGGAGCTCTACCACCGCAGCCCCTTAGGCATCCTCCAGCGATGCATCTCCATCGCCGAAGGTCAGGAACTCCTGCGAGAGATACACTCGGGGGCTTGCGGCCATCACGCAGCGCCTCGAGCCCTTGTTGGGAACGCTTTCCGGCAAGGCTTCTACTGGCCGACGGCGGTGGCCGACGCTACCAAAATCGTCCGCACCTGCGAAGGGTGCCAATTCTATGCGAGGCAGACCCATCTGCCCGCTCAGGCTCTACAGACGATACCCATCACCTAGCCTTTTGCGGTGTGGGGTCTGGACCTCGTCGGCCCCTTGTAGAAGGCACCTGGGGGCTACACGCACCTGCTGGTCGCCATCGACAAATTCTCCAAGTGGATCGAGGTCCGACCCCTGAACAGCATCAGGTCCGAGCAGGCGGTGGCGTTCTTCACCAACATCATCCATCGCTTCGGGGTCCCGAACTCCATCATCACCGACAACGACACCCAGTTCACCGGCAGAAAGTTCTTGGACTTCTGCGAGGATCACCACATCCGGGTGGACTGGGCCGCCGTGGCTCATCCCATGACGAATGGGCAGGTGGAGCGTGCCAACGGCATTATTCTACAAGGGCTCAAGCCTCGGATCTACAATGACCTCAACAAGTTCGACAAGCGATGGATGAAGGAACTCCCCACGGTGGTCTGGAGTCTGAGGACAACGCCGAGCCGAGCCACGGGCTTCACGCCGTTCTTTCTAGTCTACGGGGCCGAAGCCATCTTGCCCATAGACTTAGAATACGGCTCCCCGAGGACGAGGGCCTACACCGACCAAAGCAACCAAGTTAGCCGAGAAAACTCGCTGGACCAGCTGGAGGAGGCTCGGGACCAGGCCTTGCTACACTCGGCGCGGTACCAGCAGTCCCTGCGACGCTACCACGCCCGAGGGGTCCGGTCCCGAGACCTCCAGGTGGGCGACCTGGTGCTTCGGCTGCGACAAGACGCCCGAGGGTGGCACAAGCTCACGCCTCCCTGGGAGGGGCCATTCGTCATCGCCAAGGTTCTGAAGCCCGGAACATAAAAGCTGGCCAACAGCCAAGGCGAGGTCTACGACAACGCCTGGAACATCCAACAACTACGTCGCTTCTACCCTTAAGATGTTTTCAAGTTGATCATATACCTCGCACCCATGCAAAGTTTAGTCATCAAGGAAGGGTCGGCCTCGCCTCGGCAAAGCCCGACCCTCCCTCGGGGGCTAAAAGGGGGGGAACCCCCTCTGCGTCGAAATTTTCCTCGAAAAAAGATCTTTTCTGCCAGAATGTCTTTCGCGCTTTTTGGCTACTTCGAAAGTGGATCCTGAAAACGACGGAGTACACGTAAGCAGCCAAGGCTGACCGAGCCGAGGGACTCCTACGCCTCCGGGATATGGATACCTCACTCATCACCTTCTGCGATAAGTAACTCACGTTCGGATAAGTGATTCTGCGGACCAAACAAGTCTTCACGCTCGAAAGCTCTTCTGCCGAAGTGATCCTTTGAGCCTTTTCGACTGCGTCGGTGACAGAGCCCCATGGACGGGTAAGAGTGCGCGTAAGCGGCAAGGCCGACCGAGCCGAGGGACTCCTACGCCTCCGGGATACGGATACCTCACTCATCACCTTCCGCGAGAAGCAACTCTTGCTCGCACAAACAATTCTGTTACCGACAAAACAGTCCAGATGCTCGAAATAAAAGGAAAAGAGACGCAACTTTACAACACGGCGAGGGTGTGTTTAGGCCTCGGTGGCCACAGGAAACACACGCTACAAGACAATCCGATCCTGCAGGCTCGGATCTTGATGGCTGAAGGGAGCAGCAGCACCCTTGGCATCGACGACACCTTCGGCGAGGGCCGACCTAGCCTCGGACGGCGACGCGGTCCGAGGATCTCCACTCTGGAGGACGACGTCATCATCACGCCCGGGCCATCGCCGCCAGGGTCTTCTCTGGGAATCCGGCCCGAGCAGGCGGCTCGGCCGGTCACCCCGGGGCCTCGGCCAGTTACCCTCCAAGGACGTTAATCCGGCCCGAGCAGGCGGCTCGGCTGGTCACCCCGGGGCCTCGACCAGTTACCCTCCAAGGACGTTAATCCGGCCCGAGCAGGCGGCTCGGCCGGTCACCCCGGGGCCTCGGCCAGTTACCCTCCAAGGACGTCAGCCCGACCCGAGGCCTCGGTTGGTCAATTCCGGCGTCGGTCCCGCTAACGGACGACCCGGCCAGGCTCCGGCCAACCAGGTTTCCTTTTCGAACCAACTCTGCCTCTGTCCATGTTAACGCCGCTACCCCTGGCCTCTGCTCATCGAAGAGCGGCCGAGGGGTTCCTTTAACTAAGTTAGAGAAGCCTCGGACAACAAGGCCGACCGAGCCGAGGAACTCCTACGCCTCCGGGATACGGATACCTCACTCGTCACCTGTACACGGGGCGACTCACGCTTGGTGAAGCGGTTCAGACAACCAACAGGCGAGTCTCAGTGCTCGAAAAGGAGGAAAATACACGGCTCCGTGCCGAAACCACATACATGTTCAGGTCCCGACAGCCACAATGAACAAAAACACTGGCACTCAAGGTGCCGTTACAAACGGAACTCCGGTTCCACCTCCGCAGGTACGAACAACCCCACTCGACGAGGGGAGAGACCTGTGGAGCAACAGAAGACCGACGGACGGCTTGCCTTCGCCCGCTCCAGCAGCAGCGACAACGACCCCCTCTACGGGTGGCCAAACTACAGCGACGATGGCCTCAGGGCGAACGCCGCTGCAGCCTTGCCCTCGCCCACGCTGACGCTCGAGGGGCGAGGACAAGTACAAAGAGCCGGAGGCCCGGAGCGCGGATGGTGGCGGTGATCCCGTCGGCGACAGGGACTTCTCGAGCCGCCTCCGCCTCGGCACCGACGACAGGGGCCGTCAGCCCGCCGGCAGATCCCCGCTCGGATCCTCCCGGACGAGCGGGGCACCGACCTCCCCGCGGAGGCACCGTACCGGTGCAAAGGCGGGATCGCCCCAGAACACGAACGCCGCCCTAGCAGCGCGCGACATCCTGGGCGGTCCTCCCATGCACACGGCGCGGCAGCCACTTTCCGGCGGGAGGGGGCACCGGGGGCCAACCCGACGAGCCCGACGCGTTGAGGCTGACGACGCCTGCCGTCGACCGGCCCCGTGTTGTCGAAGTCCGACCGCCCGCAGGGTCGGCGAGCGCCCTCTCCCTCGAACGCCGCGGGACAGGGTGACCCACGAGCCCGCGCGGGAGGTAGAGCTCTAGCTCAGCCCGGCCTCCACCCTAGCAAGGATGATGAACATCCTTGAAGATGAGGGCGGGACCAAGATCGCAGCCCGGCTCGCTTTCCCCCACCATCAAGCTGGAGGTCACCGTCTTGGGTGACCGCCGGCGGAGGGGTGCAGCCGGGCTGCATGATGAAAATCCTTGAAGCCGAACGATGGCTGAAAGGTACCAACTCCTGCGGAGTTGCGTTCCCCCAACGACGAGGCGGAAAGACGGCGGATCTCCCCCATCCGGGGGCCTGGAAGGTGGAAAGACACGATGCATAAGGGAGCGCGAAGACATGGTCGCCCTCCAAGGGGGTCACCCTCCTTTTAAGGGCGGTTCTCCCTACTCGCGTCCCCAGCCGTCATGGGCTGAGTCTTCTCTGACACACTCCAAGGTCCTCCCCTACGGCGCGGGGGCTGGGTCCCACACGTCATGCAAGCCAACTCAGGGCAGAAGAAGCCAAACCGCCGCGCGTGGTGCATACGACCGCCCAGCGGTTACAAGCGACCCTCCACTTTTGCCCAGACCAACGGGCGAAAGGGTGGGCAGCCATGCCGGCGGCATGCAACCGCGCCAAGTGGGCGCGCTCCTTCGACTCCCAACGCGCCCGGCATGGAGGCCCAGGCCCACGCGTCATGCAACCGGTGCGCCGGTTGCTACGTGTGAGTAACTGCATCGCCACCCGCGCCACCACCGCACCTCCTCGACTGCGGAACCAATACCGCGACTCGAGGCGACCCGGCGCGCGACCCAGCAGCACCAGCCTGGCGCGATGGTCAACACGGCCAAAAGTGGGCCGGCAGTAATGGCGGTGGCAGGCGAGCAGGCGCAGCGGTCGCGTCGTCGGCCAAGCTTACGTCCCATCCGGGGGCAGCGAGAGAACCCTCTCCCACGGCGTGAAGACGACGCGCCCGTGATCCGTTCCTCGAACGGCTCGCGCACGCGCAACGGTCGCCCCTCCAACCACTCGCCCTGTCGCATTAACTCCGCGACGGGACACGCGGCGCCTCTGGCAGGAGAAGCGGGCGACGCTTCCCCTTCGCCAAAATGAACACGTCCAAAAAGGTACGCCGCGTCGTTCGACTTCGTATCCTTTTCCGTTTTTCCTCTTTCTCTCTATTGCAACAGGGACCGGGAAAGGGGGACACCCCGAAAAGGATCCTTCCCCGAGAAGGAACCAGGCTCCGAGCCCCCCTACTGATCAGAGGTTCGAAGGCTGGCCCCCCGGAAGGGTTCAACAGCCGCCTCAGATCGCGTGGGCCCTACACCCACTACTGGTCAGAGGTTCGAAGGTCGGCCCCTCGAAAGGGTTCAACGATCGCCTCAGGCTACTCGGGCTCCGCGCCCAATACTGATCAGGGGTTCGAAGGCTGGCCCCCGAAGGGTTCACAGCCGCCTCAGACGCCGAGCGAGGGATGACTATGGGTATGTTCGATACATAACCAAGGCTCGGGCTGCGCTCCCGAGGTACCCTAGGACATTTCTGAGACCGGCGGGAACGATCTTGTAACAGAATCCCACCAGAGGGAGGCATCGAGCCCTCGGACCCCGTCGCCAGGGGACCGGGTCTGGCAGATCACCCGCAGGTACTTTTGGGTGTGCCTCTGGGCCCCTAGCCGACCCCTAACGAACGGGGCACGGACGTCCACTCGGATTATCCGCTTGCAGCTCATCGGAGACACCATGTTCGGTGCCCATCGAGGGCAACATGGCGCTCTCCCCCCGTCCTCCTTGCGGAAAGGCGACGCAGGAGCGTATGTAGAAAAGTCGAGTCTACCCCTGACCGCCCTCTCGCTCTGTGCAGAGGCTCGGGGGCTGCTCTCGCAAACCCGGCTCCGGCTGAACCGTTGACAGCGTCAACATACCAGCCCGAGAACTTGGGACCCGACCGTACACCTGGGCTACGGCCAGCTCGCATGAGGGAACGACCAGACCAGCCGAAGCACTACGTGAGGCAGTAAGACCTCGAAGGAGTGAAACCACTCCTCCGAGGCCTCGGGGGCTACACCCGGCGGGTGCGCTCGCGCGCACCCACCGGAACAAAACGCAACCGAGAAAGGCTGGTCCCCTTGCAAAAAAGTGCGACAAAAGCCTCCAAGCGAGTGCAAACACTCCCTTCGAGGCTCGGGGGCTACTGTCGGGGACCATAATTAGGGGTACCCTCAAGGCTCCTAATTCTCAGCTGGTAACCCCCATCAGCACGAAGCTGCAAAGGCCTGATGGGTGCGATTAAGTTAGGGATCAGTCCATTCGAGGGACACGATCACGCCTCACCCGAGCCTAGCCTCGGACAAGGGCAGCCGACCCCAGAGGATTTCCGTCTCGCCCGAGGCCCCCCTTCAGCGGCGAACATATTCCCGGCTCGCCCGAGGCCCTGCCTTCGCTAAGAAGCAACCCTGACCAAATCGCCGCACCGACCGACCAAGTCGCAGGAGCATTTAATGCAAAGGTGGCCTGACGCCCTTATCCTGGCGTGCACCCCCCAGCCAGTAGAGCCGAAGTGACCGCCGTCACTTCGCCGCTCCACTGACCGGCCTGACAGAAGGACAGCTCCGCCTACGCCACACCGACTGCAGTGCCACTGGACAGAGTAAGACTGACAGGCAGTCAGGCCCTGCCGGAGGCACCATAGGAAGCTCCGCTTCGCCCGACCAAGGGCTCGGACTTGGGCTCAGCCCCAGAAGACGACGAACTCCGCTTCGCCTGACCAAGGGCTCGGACTTGGGCTCGGCCCCAGAAGACGACGAACTCCGCTCCGCCCGACCCAGGTCTCGGACTCGGGCTAAGTCCCGGAAGACGGCGAACTCCACTCCGCCTGACCCAGGGCTCGGACTCGGGCTAAGTCCCGGAAGACGGCGAACTCCGCTCCGCCCGACCCAGGGCTCGGACTCGGGCTAAGTCCCGGAAGACGGTGAACTCCGCTCCGCCCGACCCAGGGCTCGGACTCGGGCTAAGTCCCAGAAGACGACGATCTCCGCCTCGCCCGACCCAGGGCTCGGACTTGGGCTCGGCCCCAGAAGACGACGATCTCCGCCTCGCCCGACCCAGGGCTCGGACTTGGGCTCGGCCCCAGAAGACGGCAATCTCCGCCTTGCCCGACCCGGGGGCTCGGACTCGACCTCGGCTTCGGAGGAGCTTCCACATCGCCCAACCTAGGGCGTAGACCAGCCACGTCAACAGGAGGCGCCATCATCACCCTACCCCGAGCTGACTCGGGCCGCAGGGAACAAGACCGGCGTCCCCTCTGGCTCGCTCCGCCAGATAGGCAATGATGGCGCCCCGCATGCTCTGTGACGACGGCGGCTCTCAGCCCCCTTACGGAAGCCAGAGGACGTCAGCAAGGACTCAACCGCTCCGACAGCTGTCCCTCCGCCAAGCTCCATCGCTCCTTCGACGGCCACGACATCACACCAGCTGGGTGCCAAGATCTCTCCGGCTGCCACAACGGCATGTACCTAGGGCGCTAGCTCACCTCCGCTAGACACGTAGCACCCTGCTACACCCCCCATTGTACACCTGGATCCTCTCCTTATGCCTATAAAAGGGAGGACCAGGGCCCTCTTAGAGAAGGTTGGCCGCGCGGGGACGAGGACGAGAACAGGCGCTCGCTTGGAGCCGCTCGCTCCCTCTCCTGCGTGGACGCTTGTAACCCCCTACTGCAAGCGCACCCGACCTGGGCGCGGGACGAACACGAGGGCCGCGGGATACCCACCTCTCTCACGCCGGTCTCCGGCCGCCTCGCTCTCCCCCCTTCGCGCTCGCCCTCGCGCTGGACCCATCTGGGCTGGGGCACGCGACGACATTCACTCGTCGGCCCAGGGACCCCCCGGTCTCGGAACGCCGACAGGCGTCCTCTCCGAAAGCGCACCGGTAGGTCCTCGCTCCCGCCCTGGCCACAAGAACGAGAATGGGACCGTCCCAGAACACGAACTCCGCCCTCGCGGCATACGACGTGTTGGATGACCCCCCAACAGCCGGCGGCACAGCAAGGATCGGTAGTGAGGGGCGACACCGGAAGCAGCGCTAGAGCCGCTCGTGCCGGGGAGCCAAACGCGTGGCAGCTGCCAAACGCCACAGGCGGCGAACGCCCTTCTCCCCAAATCACTGAGGGAAGGAGCGGGCTGCTGCCTACGCAAAGACAGGCCCCGACTCAGCGCTCCCTCCGCCTCTGCAAGGATGACGAAGATCCTTGAAGCTGAGGGCGGGGCAGAGGCTGTAGCCCGGCTTGCTTTTCCCTACCAGACTGCCCATTGGTGAGGGAATGCAGCCAGGCTGCACGACGAAAATCCTTGAAACCGAACGATGGCTGAAAGGCACCAATCTCCATGAGGCCGCGCTCCTCCAATGACAGCAAGAGCAAGGCGACACTGGGGCACCCCATCCGGGGGCTCAAAAGGCGAAGGGGTGCAAGGCATGAGGGGAGGACGAAGGCATGGCCACTACCCAGGGGATTGATCCCCCTTTTATAGGCAGACCTCCTCGCTTGCACCCCTTAGCGTCACGGGCGAAGTCCTCACTGACATCCTCCAGGGTTCACCCCCCACGACACGAGGGCAGGGACCCACACGTCATACGAGCTGATCCGAAGCACGAAGAAGGCGAAACGCCCCGCACGAGGCATGTAACCGTCCCGTGGTTACAAGCGCTCTCCCATCTTCACAGAAACCGGTGGTCGAAAGGGTGGACTGCCACGCGACAAGCGTCCAACTGCACCGCAGCTGTGCGCCCCTTCGGCTCCGTCCACATCCGGTGGACCAGCATAAAGGAAGCGGGCCCGCATGTCATGTAACCGGCGCGCCGGTTACGACGTGCAAGAAGCTACACCGCCACTCACGCCAATGCTGCGCCTCCTCGACTGCGGGACCAGTACCGTGACTCGAGGTACCCCTGCGCATGACCCAACAGTGCCAATTAAAGGCGACGGCCATGGGTCGGTCAGCCGCGGGGTGGGCACGACGGTTGGCATGGTCAAAAGTGGGCCGGCAGTAACTGCAGCGGCAGACGAGCGGAGGCAGCAGTCAAGTCGCCTGCAGGCTCGCGTCCCCTCCTAAAGCGACAGGAGAGTCCTCTCTCACGGCGTGAAGATGACACGCTCGTGCCCCATTCCTCGAACGGTTCGCACGCGCAACGGGCGCCACGCGAATCGCCCGTCCCGTCGCATTAACTCCCCGACGGAGCAGGCAACACCTTTGGCAGGCGAGGAGGGCGTCGCTTCACCTTCGCCATAATGACCGCATCAAAAAAGGTGCGCCACCTTATTTAAAATTCATATCCTTCCCCTCCTCCTCTCTCTCTCTTGCCATAGGGACCGAGAAAGGGGACGTTGTGGAAAGGATCCTTCCCGGCGAAGGAAGCGGGCCCCAAGCCCTCCTACTGATCAGGGGTTCGAAGGCTGGCCCCTCGGAAGGGTTTCGACAGCCGCCCCAGAGCACTCGGACTTCAAGCCCATTACTGATCAGGGGTTCGAAGGCTGACCCCTCGGAAGGGTTCGACAGCCGCCCCAGAGCGCCCGGGCTCCGTGCCCACTACTGATCAGGGGTTCGTAGGCTGGCCCCTCGGAAGGGTTCGACAGTCGCCCCAGAGCATGCAGAGTGAGGGATGACTCTGGGTACGTTCGATACATAACCAAGGCTCGGGCTACGCTCCCGAGGTACCCTAGGACATTTCCAAGACCGGCGGGAACGATTTGTAACGGAATCCCACCGAAGGGAGGCATCGAGCCCTCGGACCCTGTCGAAGGGGTCTGGGTCCGTCGAATCACCCACAGGTACTTTTGGAGCGCGCCTCTGGGCCACAGCCGACCCCTAACGAATGGGGCACGGGCGTCCACTCGGATCACCCATTAGCAGCTCACTGGAAACACCATGTTCAGCGCCATCCGAGGGCAACATGGTGCTTTCCCCCCCTCCTCCTTGCGGAAAGGCGACGCAGGGGCGTATAATAAAAGTCGGGAAAGTCCTTGATCGTCCTCTCGCTCCGTGCAGAGGCTCGGGGGCTGCTCTCGCACCCGGCCACGGCCAAAACTGTTGACAGCATCAACAAACCAGCCTGATAACTTAGAACCCGACCACGCACCCGGGCTACTGCCGGGCCGCAAGAGGGAACGATCAGACCGGCCGAAGCACCACGAAAAGCATTCAGACCTCAGAGGAGTCAAACCACTCCTCCGAGGCCTCGGGGGCTACACCCGGCGGGTGCGCTCGCGCGCACCCACCAGAACCAGGCAACAACCGAGAAAGGCCGGTCCCCTCACCGAAAACGCGGCAAAAGCCTCCAAGCGAGTACCATCACTCCCTTCGAGGCTCGGGGGCTACTATCGGGTACCATAATTAGGGGTACCCCCAACGCTCCTAATCACGGCTGGTTAACACCCTCAGAACAACTGACGGGTGCGGTTCAAGCCAAGACTTCGTCTATCCGAAGGACGTGATCTCACCCGAACCCAGCCTCGGGTTGGAACAGTGGTCCCAGACGAATTCACGCCTCGCCTGAGGGCCTCCTCAGACGGCAGGCGCCCCCTCGGCTCTCCCGAGGCCCGACTCGGGCAGGCTTCGTTGTGAAGCAACCTTGGCCATACCGCCTCACCAACCGACCGCTTCGCAGCCGCATTAAATGCGGGGGATGCCTGACGCCGTATCCTGACACACGCGCCTCAGTCGACCAGGCCGAAGTGACCACAGTCACTTCGCCCCTCCTCTTTACTGTCCAATATGACAGGAAAACAGCGCCGCCCGCTCCGCTCCGACTGCCGTGTCAGCCACCCTGGCAACAACTGACAACAAGTCACGATCAACCACCGAGCTCAAGCCTCGGGCGCAACAGGAAGCTCCGCCTCGCCCGACCTCACGCTCCGGCCTCAGGAGGAGGTCTCCGCCTCGCCCGACCTCAGGCTCTGGCCTCAGGAGGAGGTCTCCGCCTCGCCTGACCCCTGGACTCGGCCTCGACCCCGGTCTCGGGGGGAATCGTGTCCTCGCCGGACCCCAGCCTCGGCCTCAAGAGAAGTCTCCGCCTCGACCGACCCTGGGCTCGGACTGACCGTGCTGATAGGGGATGCATCATTCCCTTATTCCTAGCCTGGTCAGGCTATAAGGAACAAGACCGGCGTCCCATCTGTCTTACCCCAGCGACGGGTAATGATAGTGCCCCGCGTGCGCCATGACGCCGGTGGCTCTCAAGCCCCTTACGACAGCAAGGAGACGTCAGCAGGGTCCTCGCCGCGCTGCCAGCTGTGCTCCTATAGGACTCAGGCGCTCCTCCGGCGGCCACGCCATCACATGTACAGCGCCCAAGCTCTCCCCCAACGGTCACGTTGGCATGTACACAGGGCTTAGGCACACCACTGCCGGACACATTAGCGCATAGCTACGCCCCCTGTACACCTGGACTCTCTCCTTGCCTCTATAAAAGGGGAGTCCAGGGCCACCCTGAGGGAGGTTCGCGCGAGGGAAGCGGCGGACGAGCCCTCTCTCTCTCCCTCACGCGACGCGCTTGTAACCCCTACTGCGAGCGGCACCCCTGGTGCAGGATAATACAAGGCTTGTCCCACATCTTGTGTTCCATCTCGCGCCAACCCATCTGGGCAGTGATACGCAGCGACAATTTACTCGTCGGTCCAGGGACCCCCGGGGTCGAAACGCCGACAATAAAATTTAAAGATCGGATCGAATTAGCATTATACTCTATTTCTATTCATTTTTGAACTAAAATTAGTTAAGTGCATAAATAAATTATAAAGAGATATTGAGATCGTGATTCATTATCATCCCTAGGTGCACGCACCACTTTGCGTTACAGCACTTTGGCCCGGGGGCAACAAATGCTTAACCATTTCTAGCGTATATAAGTTGCTTAACCATTTCACGCACGTCTCTTGATTTGGGCTTTAACCCACCGCTTCAGTAGCTGCCATTCTTGCTTGCCGGCTTGTCGTTGATGCCACGCATCAGCGCTGCTGACAAGTTGCACCAACGACCGCAGCATAAGCAGACGCGAGCAAGGCCATACCCGTCGCTATTGAGAGGTCCACGGCGAAGGCACAGCACAGCAGCACGTGTGCAGAAACTAGCTACTACTCGTCCAGGCACGTGGGCGGAAAAACTTGACAACCTTTTAGTCGTCGTTGGCTGAGGCGCTCAGCAGCCAACGTTGCTGCTTGTAGGTTTTTGTAGTAGTAATGAAAGGACAGGGCCGATGACTCGCGTGCTGCCTTGCTGTCTGTCTGGTCCGCCCGCGTGGGACGAAAATTGTACACAGATACGCATCATAGTGCAGGAGATTCGTCTGTTTGGCATGGTCTCTTGAAAATCAAGCAGTAGTTTTATATGAGGGGGAGGCCGGCAGGTGGTTTTTAAATCCGGAGATAAGACCAGGTTTTGGGAAGATGGATCGTTGGATTAATATCCAGCCTTTGTGTGTCATTTGCTCCTGACCTCCTCTATGACATTTGCGAAGATAAAGAGATTATGGTAATCAAAGTAAAAGGAACTAATTATCTTTTGGCTTTCAGAATATGGTTGCAAGGTGGTCAGTTGATGATGATGATGTGGGAGAATATTTGTAAGATGAGTAGGGAGTTTGATTGTCTGACTTTGGCCACCGAAAATAAAGGCATGTATTTTCGGTTGTCACACCTGACCGCTCAAAATAACACGTCTTTATTTTTAGCGGCCAAACGCAACAGTCGAACATAACAAAACTATTTTCGGTGACTATAAGTGGTCACTGAAAATATTTTTTTTTACAGAATTACTTTTGGTGTTCGCTTTCTATGAAGATATGGCATTGGTGCCATAAGTGTGTTTAGGATCATTGCCATGATTTCGTCTATGCTTCTCAAACATATCCTAGAACTGACCTTTTAATATGGTATGTTGGGGACTTGTTCTCAAATGCTATTAATTAAGAACAAGGCAACACAGAAAGAAGTTAGTGGTAAATACCCTTCGTCCTTCGAAGCGTTATTTCCCTTAGGATATAACGGTCTTCAGACGAAGGTCATGAAGGACATACCTTCATCATTACAGTTTATATTGATAAAAGGAGAAGCATATGAAACATGAGAGAATAACATGAATAATCACATAGCATTATTACATGTCTTTATTTTATAATCATGGAAAAATAAGAGCAATATTGAATTATATTTGTACCTTCGGCTTGATAGAAGGCAAAAATACAAGCGTGACGCACGAGCGAGTACAAATCAGCGTGAACAGTACGGGAGTACTGTTCATCTATTTATAGGCGTGGGACGCAGCCCATGTAAAATTACATTCATGCCCATTACATTTGCTAATGACTTATGGGAGTCTATCAAGGCCTAAGTAGTCTTTTCATCTTTAGGTCGGTTCCCCTTTCTGCTATCGCGACGAAGCTTTCCTGCGCATAGCTTCGGCTGTGCACCATCCTTCGTACAGCATGGTAATCAGCCCGTCCTTCATCTCAATCCCCCTTCGTCTGGCTTAGGCTTCGTCCTGACCGTACTCCATGTTCATAATCTGAGTCCGAAAATACCTGTTCATATAATTCACTTGGAAAACATTGTCAAATCTTGTTTTTGAGGACCTTCGGAGGACGAAGGCCCCCAACATGGTACATCCACCTATATTGCACTAGGCCACCTACCTTAGCTTTATATGGAAGATGGACAAGTAAATGTTGCATTGGATTGAACCATCGAGGAGAGAAGATTTTCTAACTTGAATAAAAGGACTAGAAACTTTTTCTCAAACGCCTTTCGTATGGCTTTATTCAACTACCCATGAAACATTACTGGAAGGAGCTATTCCATGATACTGTGATAATTGTGTCTCTTCAACCTAGTTAACTTTATTACATTCAACTTTGAGCCCTTCTAAGTCGCAAAGCAAAACCATAACGGAATTTTAAAATTTCCATCCACCTTATTTCTTCTCTTTTTCTTAGGTTTCATACAGAATAGAGCATGTGGCTTGACATATCACTTTTTGTCATCTCAAGGTTAGACCGATGACAAATTTGTGCTAAGTTCTTTCTTACTTTGTCATTATCTTTTGATATGTTTAAGCAATTCAGACGCATCATTATGGTGCTTTCAACAGCATTACAATCTTGGTTCTTGACATTAATGTTGCACATAATAATTAACACCTTTTCATATGGGGGCTCCATAATCCACATATGTGAGTCTAATTATGCTTAGTTCCAAATCCTACAAGTCCTTTCATTTCAGGAGTTCGGACCAGTTCGTTCAACATATCAATAATCTTTGCTCCACATAGACACTTCGGTGGCCCCTTTGTGATGATAGTATCCTTAATAAAAGTGTTCCTCTCAAGCATAAATGGGTGATTCCGGTGTAGGAAGCGTCCATGAAAATCAAAGTGAGATATCTTTCTAGCAAACTAGAGGCAAAATCAATCAATGTCCTTACCACATATGGGACATATCAAATTAGCATGAAGAATAAATCCTAAAAAATATTGTATGCCATGAAATCATGGACAAACATGAAGGTTAAATTTCTAATTCTTGTAACAATCATACATGCCGACTCCTTCCCATAGTTGTTTCAACTCATCAATAAATGGTTTCAACATCATGTTAATCTATGGTCTTGGATGATCTGGACTAGGTATGATAAGGCATAGAAACATGAACTTATACTCCATACAAAGAGGTGTCTGATTGCATGGTACAAAATAAATGAGCCAACAAGAGTACTATGCGATATTCTCATTTAAAAGGCACGAAGTCATCTATCGCCAACCCAATGTTCACATTTTTGCATCCCTAAAGTTAACGTCAAAATTATCTAGATCCTTCTAATATTTACCATCATCACATGGTTGTTCTCACATACACCTTCTTTGTACCATCCCATGTGCCTTGATATTTTCTTTGAGATGAACTAATGTTTCACCCAAGGTGTAAGAGGTATGTAATGAAGTTTCTTACGTGCAATTTCCATTGTTACCTTTTCATCATCTTCGTTGACATACTCTATGGACCTAGACTATCCACATTCCAAGTAATTCTCATTATTATGTTCCTTCCATAATAGCATTATGCTGACACATCAATTTTCTCATAACCCATACTAAGATCTGCAAGCAATTCCTTTGAACGGTACATGGCTTTGGGAATCTTGTGATTCGCTGGAAGGACATCATTGATCAAGTTCACTAGCTATTTATAGCAATTGTTTGAGAATGCAAACTTGGACTTAATCGATATAAGTTAGGCCACAATAGCAAGAATTGTAAATGTCATGCATTCATGCAATGGTTCGTCCAAAGCTTTTAGAAGGTTGAAAGAACTTTTGAACATCTAACATAAGCAACCTTCAGACTCTAGTTTAAAGTCCAGCCACATAGCATCAAATATCTCATCCATTCTATCATCATTTGTCTTGTCATGCTCTTCCACTTCTGCATGTTGATGCTATGACTCACCTTGGTGCACCCACACCTTACAACTTGACATGAAACCAAACTGACAATGGTCTATTTACACCCTTCGCTTGTCATGACATAGATACTTTTAGCACTTGTTGCATGGACACCTTACAATACTAGTGATTGACAAAAAGAATGCACTAGTTATATATTTCTAAGTCTTAACCATCAACTCTTTCGAATGAGGTCCACTCTTACTCTAACCAACGTACATCTATTGATTGTCATCACCATCCACCCATATTTGATTCTAAGGACTAAAGTTAACAAATGAGCTTTTCTCATCAGATAGATCATGATCCTACATCTATTAATCTATAAGAATGGACAAGTCCTAAACTCATCTAAGAATGATCAGTAGTGTGATTTTAAGACGAGTCTACGAAGGTTGAATGAGATTCCAACAACATAACCCCATTGTTCTCCATCTCTTGCACTATTTTGATGAAATAGAGAATAATATAGTTATGACGCTAAAATCTCAATCAAACTCATGGCTCACTATAAATATCACACTACCGATCGTGGTGAGACTGTCCAAAATGGATAATTTTGAAACAATATATCTCACATACGAGACGTATATGAGGCAAGCCGATCAAAAATGAGCGGCACATATATTTAGTGAACCTATCAATATTATTGATATTTAACGTGCTTTTAAATTAAAATTATTTTCTAATACCGTATTTTATTAAATACTCAAACTTACTGCTAGTAATATAGAAATCTAATCAGCTTAAAAACTAACTATTAAATATTCCATCGTAACTATTTTATCGAACTAACATAAAAAAACTGAACAATAATTATTAAATTAACCATAAAATAATCAATATTTACGAGATATAAATTTAAAATATACTCACTTTTCAGGACATAGATGATGACCATGTTAGGCTGCCTGCAACGTTGCCCCTTGGGCATCCTCTCCCCTTGCATGGCGCTGGTAGGGGGCACTCTACGGCCGCAGCGTTGCCCCCTACAGCGCCCCCTACGCGCCGGTCCCCTTCTCTCACCCTTCAGATATAGCGTGTCAGCGTGTCACTGTTCATCCCCCTAAACACTGTGCTGTGGGTCCACGAGTAATTATTAGTAGATAAAAAATTGTTAGTTGATATAGAAAATGATATTTTATAGTTGTAGTAGGATATAGGGGGGAGTATTTAGAGGGAACCGCTCCGGGAGATGAAAAAATAGGAGGAAAAATAGAGGGAAAAAGTGATATAGGAAGAAAAATTTAGAGATAACAGTTGCGGATAGCTTTAGGGGTTGTTCGGTTATTCCTATCCCATGTGGATTGGATGGGATTGGAAAAAATTGTGAAAGATTTTAACTTGTTTGGGATTGAAACCCATCCAATTCCACCTAATCCACATGGATTGAGAGCAAAACGAACAAGCCCTTAGGGTGCTACTCAAGACACAGGCGTCGACGCAGATGAGTGGCGTGGTGTGGAACATCGACGCAGGCGGTGCATGGTGACGGCTGCTCGCACGGGCATGACGCGCGCAAGGGCAAGGGGCGAACACGACTGTTGTGGGTGTGTGTTAGAGGAAAAAAAAGCAAAATGATGAGTTGCCAGAAGTCAGTAAAAATTAGTAATTTTACAATAACCGATGAAAATTAGGTGTTGTTTGGTTCACATAATTGTAATGTGACGGGTAAGCGATAACGTTAAATTATGTTTGTTTAAGTCCAATCATAATTAGAGCCCACACTAACAACTGATACTAGCCTATTTAAACTTATTACCACTGTCACTCGAGTGTTAATTATTACTGTTATTATTTACTTTATATTTTGTGAACCAATCGATATCTTAGTATTTTTTTCGATGGCCAACAAAAATTAAATAGTTTTCGTTGGTTAGTTTTCGACCAACGAAAATTAATTTTTATGGTCTTACCTAAAATTTCACAGAAATTTTGGTTTTTATTGTTGTATATTATTTAAAGTTGACACTGTTGACACTTTTTCGGGTGCTAATCACTATAATGAGAACCAGTTGCGGTGCTCTTTGCACAGGCGCGGACGGTCCGCGGCCAAGGGCCGGATGGCCCGTGACCTGACGCAGGGCTCAGGTTCCCTGCCTGTCGTGCCGAACGGTCCGCGCCCTGGGGCCGGACGGTCCGCGCGTGCGCAGGGGCGGCGCCTGGATCTCGCTCTCGGGAGGGACCCTGTCGGGGAGGAGAGATCCTAGGTGTTGTCTAGGCTCGGCAGGCCGACCTAGACTCCTCTGATCGACGCATAGTCGAGGAGAAGCGAAGAATTTGGGGATTGGAAGACTAAACTAGAACTACTCGTAATTGTACAAGATAAATGCGAATTGTATTTATTGTAGGTTCGATTGTTGATGATTAATCGACCGTATTCCTCTGTATTTATAGAGAAGGGGGGCTAGACCCATTACAAACAAATTCCCCGAGCTAATTCCGCGAATTTAGCCAACAACTATAGCAAGAAACTCGGAACCCTAATTGGCTCTGCGCGCGCGGACCATCCGGACCACAGGTGCGGACCGTCCAGACCACGGACGATCCGGCCGCTCATTTTGGTGCTCAACATATGCCCCCCTGCCTTTTGGTGGAGCCGAGCGAACCAAAAACAACTAACTCGATATGATCACATCGGTTTTCTTAAGCATCTTGTCACATACTAGGATGGTACTGCTTGAGGAAACACCCATTCAAAGCTTTGGGCAAATCTTTGTCCTGTAATGTTTGCAATAAATAGGCGTTACCAGATATTACCTGTGTTACTTTGTATGGACCCTCCCAGCTTGGCGACCACTTCCCAAACTTTCGGTCTTTGTTTCTTAGAGACAAGATGGTCTTCCACACCAGGTCCCCTACCTGAAATGATTTAGCTTTGACCTTCTTGTTGTAGGCCTTGGCTACCATGATCGTGTCCTTTTCTATTTCTCGTAAGGCTGCCACTCTTTTATCGGTCACCTCATCAATATTGTCCATCACCAAATTATAATAATCACCGACAGTTAAGTCATTTTGCCTGGTGATCCTGACAGCATTTAAACTTATCTCCACGGGTAAAACTGCTTCCTGCCCATAGACAAGCTCAAATGGAGAAACTTTAGTAGCACGATGTTTAGATATTTTGTGAGCCCACAAAGATTCAGGCAAAATCTTATGCCAATGCTTAGGATTATCAGATATCTTCTTTTTTATCAAGTTAATCAATGTTCTATTACTAGACTTGGCCTGTCCATTGGCCTGAGCATAATATGAAGATGAATTGAGCAATTTAATTCTATATAATTCAGCAAACTCATGTACCTCCTTTGACATAAAAGAAGCCCCTTGATCTGTAGTCAAAGTCTGGGGAATGCCGAATCTATAAATAATATGTTCAGTTATTGAAAGGGAATTAGGCTTACACCTATTTCCTAATTGATTTTGGTGGTTGAATTGCCCAACACAAATAATTGGACTAACTAGTTTGCCCAAGTTTATAAGTTCTACAGGTACCAAAGGTTCACAATAAGCCAATAAAAAGATCAAGAGAAAGGGTTCAAATAAAGGAGCAAAGGGACAACCGAAGGCACCCTGGTCGGGCGCACCGGACTGTCCGGTGTGCCACCGGACAGTGTCCGGTGCACCAGGGGACTCCAAGCTGAACTCTTCACCTTCGGGAATTTTCAGAGGCGCCGCGCTATAATTCACCGGACTGTCCGGTGTACACCAGACAGTGTCCGGTGCTCCAAGGGGACGCGACTCTGAACTCGCCAGCTTCGGGAATCCGCAACGGCTAGTCCGCTATAATTCACCGGACATGTCCGGTGTACACCGGACTGTCCGGTGTAACGGTGGACCAACGGCTACTTCGGCGCCAACGGTCACCTGCAGGCGCATTAAATGCGCGCCAGAACGCGCAGAAGTCAGGCACGCGCGAAGTGGCGCATCGGACACTCTACAGTGCATGTCCGGTGCGCCACCAGACATCCAGGCCGGCCCAGCAGTCAGAGCTCCAACGGTCGGAACCCTAACGTTTGGATGACGTGGCTGGCGCACCGGACATGTCCGGTGTGCACCGGACTGTTCGGTACACCATACGACAGACAGCCTCCACCCAAACAGCTAGTTTGGTGGTTGGGGCTATAAATACCCCCAACCACCCCACATTCAAGCCATCCAAGTTTTCAACCTTCCAACCACTTACAAGAGCTAGGCATTCAATTCTAGACACACTCAAGTGATCAAATCCTCTCCAATTCCACACAAGTCTTTAGCAATTAGCAAGAGAGATTTGCCGTGTTCTTTTGAGCTCTTGCGCTTGGATTGCTTCTTTTCTTTCTCACTTGTTCTTGTGATCAAAACTCCATTGTAACCGAGGCAAGAGACACCAATTGTGTGGTGGTCCTTGCGGGGGAAGTTTTGTTCCCGGTTTGATTTGAGAAGAGAAGCTCACTCGGTCCGAGGGACCGTTTGAGAGAGGGAAAGGGTTGAAAGAGACCCGGTCTTTGTGACCACCTCAACGAGGAGTAGGTTTGCAAGAACCGAACCTCGGTAAAACAAATCCGCGTGTCACACTCTTCATTCGCTTGCGATTTGTTTTGCGCCCTCTCTCTCGAACTCATTATTGTTTCTAACGCTAACCTGGCTTGTAGTTGTGTTTAAGTTGTTAAATTTCAGTTTCGCCCTATTCACCCCCCTCTAGGCGACTTTCAATTGGTATCGGAGCCCGGTGCTTCATTAGAGCCTAACCGCTCGAAGTAATGTCGGGAGATCCCGCCAAGAAGGAGATAGAGACCGACGACAAGCCCACTACAAGCCACGGGTCGACTTCATCGGAAGAGTCCCGCAACAAGAGGAAGGAGAAGAAAAACTCCTCCAACAAAGGGAAGGGAAGGAGAAGAAATCCTCTTCCCACAAGTCGCATCGGAGAGGCGACAAGCACAAGAGAATGAGGAAAGTGGTCTACTACGAGACCGACACTTCATCAACGTCGACCTTCGGCTTCGACGCACCGTCCGTCACTTCTAAGCGCCAAGAGCGCAAGAAGTATAGTAAGATCCCCCTATGCTACCCTCGCATTCCTAAACATACACCTTTACTTTCCATCCCACTAGGCAAACCACCAACATTTGATGGTGAAGACTATGCTAGGTGGAGTGATATGATGCGATATCACCTAACCTCACTCCACAAAAGTATATGGGATGTTGTTGAGTTTGGTGTACAGGTACCATCCGTAGGGGATGAAGATTATGATGAGGACGAAGTGGCCCAAATCGAGCACTTCAACTCCCAAGCCACCACTATACTCCTCACCTCTCTAAGTCGAGAGGAGTATAACAAGGTGCAAGGGTTGAAGAGCACCAAGGAGATTTGGGACGTGCTAAAGACCGCGCACGAAGGAGATGAGGTGACCAAGATCACCAAATGGGATACGATCGAGGGGGAGCTCGGTCGCTTCCGTCTTCGCCAAGGGGAGGAGCCACAAGATATGTACAACCGGCTCAAAACCTTGGTGAACCAAGTGCGCAACCTCGGGAGCAAAAAATGGGATGACCACGAAGTGGTTAAGGTTATTCTAAGATCACTTGTTTTCCTTAACCCTACTCAAGTTCAATTAATTCGTGGCAATCCTAGATATACTCAAATGACCCCCGAGGAAGTTATAGGTAATTTTGTGAGCTTTGAGTTGATGATCAAAGGCTCAAAGAAGATCAACGAGCTTGACGGCCCCTCCACGTCCGAAGCACAACCGGTCACATTCAAGGCGACGGAAGAAAAGAAGGAGGAATCTACTCCAAGTCGAACACCCATCTACGCCTCCAAGCTCGACAACGAGGAGATGGCGCTCATCATCAAGAGCTTCCGTCAAATCCTCAAGCAAAGGAGGGGGAAAGATTACAAACCCCGCTCCAAGAGAGTTTGCTACAAGTGTGGTAAGCCCGGTCATTTTATTGCTAAATGTCCATTATCAAGTGATAGTGACAGGGAAAACGACAAGAAGGGGAGAAGAAAGGAGAAGAAGAGATATCACAAGAAGAAGGGCGGCGATGCCCATGTGTGCCGTGAGTGGGACTCCGACGAGAGCTCCACCGACTCCTCCGATGAGGACGCCGCCAACATCGCCGTCACCAAGGGTCTTCTCTTCCCCAACGTCGGCCACAAATGCCTCATGGCCAAGGACGGCAAAAGGAAGAAGGTAAAATCAAGATCCTCCACCAAATATGAAACATCTAGCGATGAGGATAATGCTAGTAATGAGGAGGATAACTTGCGAACCCTTTTTGCCGACCTAAACATGCAACAAAAGGAAAAACTAAATGAGCTAATTAGTGCCATCCATGAAAAGGATGATCTATTGGACTCCCAAGAGGACTTCCTAATCAAGGAAAATAAAAAGCATGTTAAGGTTAAGAATGCTTATGCTCTAGAAGTAGAAAAATGTGAGAAATTATCTAGTGAGCTAAGCACATGTCATGACACTATTGCCAACCTTAGAAATGAAAATGCCAAATTAATTGCTAAGGTTGATTCTCATGTTTGTAATGTTTCAATTCCCAATCTTAGAAATGACAATGATGATTTGCTTGCTAAGATTGAAGAATTAAACACCTCTCTTGCTAGCCTTAGGATTGAAAATGAAAAATTAATTGCTAAGGCTAAAGAATTAGATGTTTGCAATGTTACAATTTCCGATCTTAGAGATAACAATGATATTTTGCGTGCTAAGATTGTTGAACTTAATTCTTGCAAACCCTCTACATCTACTATAGAGCATGTTTCTATTTGCACTAGATGTAGAGATGTTGACATTGATGCTATTCATGATCACATGGTCTTAATTAAACAACAAAATGATCATATAGCAAAATTAGATGCTAAAATTGCCGAGCATAACTTAGAAAATGCAAAGTTTAAATTTGCTAGAAGTATGCTCTATAATGGGAGACACCCTGGCATCAAGGATGGCATTGGCTTCCAAAGGGGAGACAATGTCAAACTTAATGCCCCTCCTAAAAGATTGTCTAATTTTGTTAAGGGCAAGGCTCCCATGCCTCAGGATAACGAAGGTTACATTTTGTACCCTGCCGGTTATCCCGAGAGCAAAATTAGGAGAATTCATTCTAGGAAGTCTCACTCTGGCCCTAATCATGCTTTTATATATAAGGGTGAGACAACTAGCTCTAGGCAACCAACCCGTGCTAGGTTGCCTAAAAAGAAAACTCCTAGTGCATCAAATGATCATAGCATTTCATTCAAAACTTTTGATGCATCATATGTTTTAACTAGCAAATCCGGCAAGGTAGTTGCCAAGTTTGTTGGGGGCAAACACAAGGGGTCAAAGACTTGTGTTTGGGTACCCAAAGTTCTTGTTTCTAATGCCAAAGGACCCAAAACCGTTTGGGTACCTAAAGTCAAGAACTAAACTTGTTTTGTAGGTTTATGCATCTGGGGGCTCAAGTTGGATCATCGATAGCGGGTGCACAAACCACATGACAGGGGAGAAGAAGATGTTCTCCTCCTACGAGAAAAACCAAGATCCCCAACGAGCTATCACATTCGGGGATGGAAACCAAGGTTTGGTCAAAGGTTTGGGTAAAATTGCTATATCTCCTGACCATTCCATTTCCAATGTTTTTCTTGTTGATTCATTAGATTACAATTTGCTTTCCGTATCCCAATTATGTCAAATGGGCTACAACTGTCTATTTACTGATATAAGTGTTACTGTCTTTAGAAGAAGTGATGATTCAATAGCATTTAAGGGAGTGTTAGAGGGTCAGCTATACTTGGCAGATTTTGATAGAGCTGAACTCGACACTTGCTTAATTGCTAAGACTAACATGGGTTGGCTCTGGCACCGCCGACTAGCCCATGTTGGGATGAAGAATCTTCATAAGCTTCTAAAGGGAGAGCACATTTTAGGACTAACAGATGTTCATTTTGAGAAAGACAGGATTTGTAGCGCATGCCAAGCCGGGAAGCAAGTTGGTGTTCATCATCCACACAAGAACATCATGACGACTGACAGGCCACTGGAGCTCCTACACATGGATCTATTCGACCCGATCGCTTACATAAGCATCGGCGGGAGTAAGTACTGTCTAGTCATTGTGGATGATTATTCTCGCTTCACTTGGGTATTCTTTTTGCAGGAAAAATCACAAACCCAAGAGACCCTAAAGGGATTCTTGAGACGGGCTCAAAATGAGTTCGGCTTGAGGATCAAGAAAATTAGAAGCGACAACGGGATGGAGTTCAAGAACTCACAAATTGAAGGCTTCCTTGAGGAGGAGGGCATCAAGCATGAGTTCTCTTCTCCCTACACCCACAACAAAATGGTGTAGTGGAGAGGAAGAATCAAACTCTATTGGACATGGCAAGAACCATGCTTGATGAGTACAAGACGCCGGACCGGTTTTGGGCCAAGGCGGTTAACACCGCTTGCTACGCCATCAACCGGTTATATCTTCACCGAATCCTCAAGAAGACATCATACGAACTCCTAACCGGTAAAAAGCCCAATATTTCATATTTTAGAGTTTTTGGTAGCAAATGCTTTATTCTTGTTAAAAGAGGAAGAAAATCTAAATTTGCTCCTAAAACTGTAGAAGGCTTTTTACTAGGATATGACTCAAACACAAGGGCATATAGAGTCTTTAACAAGTCCTCAGGACTTGTTGAAGTTTCTTGTGATGTTGTGTTTGATGAAACTAACGGCTCTCAAGTAGAGCAAGTTGATCTTGATAAGATAAGTGATGAAGAGGCTCCGTGCATCGCGCTAAGGAACATGTCCATTGGGGATGTGTGTCCTAAGGAATCCGAAGAGCCTCCAAATGCACAAGATCAACCATCCTCCTCCACGCAAGCATCTCCACCAACTCAAAATGAGGACGAGGCTCGAGTTGATGAAGGAGAATGTAACACCTACTTTGTAAGTGCTAGGAATAACATCAATAGAGAAAACAATTTCTCTCTTTATGTGAGTTTGAACTTTATGCATCATCATATGTGAACACCATGTCCAAAAACAAATAACAAAGAGAGGTGCTACTAAATCATTGCATCATGCTGGATATTTTATTTGTGTGTGCATCTTTGTGACAATATTTTAATAATGCAAAAAGAAATAGGTGAATACCCAAATGGGGACTTAAATCCTAGAATAATCCTAGGATTAAGAAAAGAGAGAAGGAAAAGATTATACAAATTAGAGGAAAGTAAACGTATGAAAGAATACATTTTGTCCCCCACTAATATTTTAATTTAAGTGATTAACCCAGTTAAGAAGATCACAAACAAGTTTGAATTCAAATTGGGATTTAAATTTGAAAATAGGAAATAAAACAGAAAAAGAAAAAGATAAAGGAACATACCTGGGCCCCTGGCGCCATTTTGGCCCACTTCTTCAATCCAGCTCGCGCAGCCCATTAGCACCTCCACTCGGCGCCGACAGGCCGGGACCACCCGTCAGCCGCTGCACACGCGCGCCCAGCTTCTTCGCTCTCGCTGGCTGGTGGGGTCGACATGTCAGGGTCGTCCTCATCCTCCCGCAGCGAACTTCCGTAATCCGCGCAACGGAATCCCGAGCAACCCGGCTGGGGCAAGCTCGTGGGTCAATGTGCCGACCCCATATAAGCTGCCGGGTCCAATCGCCTCGCTAGCATAGCTGCCGCACTTGGAGACCGAAGAACATCGCCGCCGTGCACCGTCAACCAGAGAGAAAACCAATAGCCGCCGCCGCCGTGTGTGAACTTTAGATTGCCAACGACCGCGCCCTCGAAGTCTTGTCCGGGGGTCTTGCAGGTTGTCGACGGAAGATTTTGCGTTCATCTCAGGAAGGAACAACCTCGGCGGTGGCCTGAATTTGTCGTCGGAGTTTCGTGTCCGCCGCGGATGTGCTGTGCATCGCGGGTGACATCGCCGCCTCGTCAAATTTCGGTATGGCACCCCCTATCCAATTCACGAGTCGGTGGATTTCATTTTGCGCGATTCCTCGGGGTGATCTGCTCGTCAGGCTCGCGGTTAGCGCGACGCCGGTGAGGGATCCGCCGCGGCCTTAGGCGCGCCGCCGTGTCTGGGTGTAGAGATAGAAGAAATGCCCTGCGCCGTTGGATCCGCGATGGAGGTCTGCGAGTAGATCAGCCCATATCAGTTCGAAGTCGAATCCGGACCGTAGATCAGATAATGTTCGGATAGGAGTAGATCTCGGGTAATTAAATCTGGAGCGTCCGAATTGATCCAACGGCTACGGTTGAGTACCGATTCAGTAGACTATACCTCTAATCCTAGCGGTCTATGGGAGATCGGGCGGCCAGGATTAAACGATACCCCTTCGTGGGCGATTTTGTTAAAGAGCCCCTGCGGAAAACAGAAATAAACCCGCCGTCCATATGTTACTGTGCGCTGTGTCTCGGGCGACTTACACCGAGCCCCCTGGGTTTTCCAGGAATTGACGCCCAGTCCAGTCAACATGAAAACCAGAGAAAATAAATAGAAAATGAATTTT
The DNA here is from genome assembly GCA_029449295.1 of Zea luxurians. Classification (NCBI taxonomy): domain Eukaryota; kingdom Viridiplantae; phylum Streptophyta; class Magnoliopsida; order Poales; family Poaceae; genus Zea; species Zea luxurians. The sequence continues at coordinate 94,857,704 of JAOPSE010000015.1, read as the reverse complement.
TAATATAAAAATAATTACTATAACTTGATAAATTCATAGAAAATCCATTTTTAGTCCAAATCACTTCATTCCGGTTGCTAAATTTTTGTAATTTTATCCTCTAACACCTAGAGCCTCTGTTATGTCATGAAAATCAGTAAGGAATTTATTTATCACTTAATCCTATTTAAAGCACATAAAACCTTTGAAAATGCATAACTTAAAATCTATAACTCAGAAAATTATGATTTCTGTTCCTAGGATTTTATTTTAATATGTAGAATATTTCTGTGCATTTTGTTTATATATTTGGTGTAATGTTAATTTCTCTATATGCACTGTGCTTGTTTGTATTGTGGCGAGTAGAAGAGCCCGTTGCTGAGGATCCTGGTGAGCAGCAGGTTGAAGTAGCTGAGCAGGAGCTCATTGAAGGCAAGTTGTGCCCTTGACCACTTTTTACCCAATAATGTTCTTTAATATCACATACTCATGCATAGGTTAATTTTGATGGGACCCAATAGGTCACCCTAGATTTGTTTATCTCATTACCTTGTTTACCCCTGAATCACTTGGGTAGTTTGCTATTGCTTTATATGGTTTTGGGATAATCATTTATTACCTCTATGTTCCAATTCTTGTTGTTATTCTGTTTATGTTCATATTGTTATCATTAATGTTAATTGGAACATAGAGCTTAACTTGTGAACCACGTGCCACCACAAGGGTGGAATGGGACGCCCTTGGCTGACTAACTAGGAAAGCTAGTGGAAGACTACCTTACCCGAAAGGGGCAAGGGCAGTAGGGGAGAGGTCAGTGCGGGGAGGTCCCTGGTTGATTTTGCTGCGATGGCTATCAGCCAGGAACCCTTTACTGGATCTTCCCATAAACTGTAGCGGGTTTTCGGAAGCTAGTGGAACTTTGTAAAGGCCTCGTAGTGTTGCCCTGCCGTGCTTCCTAGGTAGAGGTATATGGGATTCATGACCCCTTGGCAGATGGGTAACATGACTTGTGGGTAAAGGGTACAACCTCTGCAGAGTGTAAAACTGGTATACTAGCCGAGCTCACGGTCACGAGCAGCTCAGGACTCTCTGATGTTTAAATTATGGAACTTAAATTCAATTTTGTCATTTGCATTGCATGGGTTTATTATTAATTTTGTTCTATTACTTTACTTATGGTTTGGTATTTACTTACACTTAGTAATTGCTAATAAAATTTTGACCAACTACTTAAAAGCAATGCTCAGCTTTAACCCCTGTCTTTGATTAGCCTTACACATTACATGAACTCACACCTTTGTGAGTTTGTGTCCACTGGTTCCCCACAACTTGTTGAGCTATGATCATGTGTGAGCTCATCCTTGCTGTCTCACACCCCCCCCCACAGGAGATGATCAGGTGGTTCAGGAGGAGCCGCCTAACACTGAGGAGTTCGATCTGATCTAGGTGGCGTTTCCCAGTCGACATTGGCGCCGACGATCCTTAGTTTGTTTTATCTTTATTACTTTATTTTGTAATAAGTCTTCCGCTATGTAATAAATACTCTGATGTTAATGACATTTATCTCTATACACTCTGTTATTATATATGTTGTCTCCTTGGCGCATGTATGAGATGCACCCGGCTTTGTTCTTTAAAACCGGGTGTTACAGAAGTGGTATCAGAGGAAATGTTGACTGTAGGACGAGACCTAGATAGAAATGGACAAACCCTTACCTACTTATCTCATTCTGATTCATTCTACACTCACCTTACTCTGATTCTTTCTACACTTATCTTGATCCTGTCTCACCTTCTACTGTTCTACTCTGATCCTTCTTACCTTTGCTACTCTGAGACAAGATGGATTTCAAACCTTGGAATCCCTACCCCTATGACATTCTTAAGAGTTAGGGAACCTAAGACAAAATTAAAACTATTTTCTCTATTTAAAAATGTTGTTTGATTGTGCTGATGCTAAATGCCTGATTTGCTTCTTTGATTGATTGAATTATTATAGATGGACATCTTAGTATGTACCACCATAAGGTATTGAATTAGCTAGGATATGTAAAATGTTAATCTGCTTAGCTAAAAAGTCCCCCAAAGTAACCTGATTTGTAAATGCCTGCCTTGTCTGCTATTTTCTTACCATATGTATCTAACTCAGATGGTCAATACCAGGCGGGGTGGTGGAATTGACTTGCCTCCTAACCAACACACTCGAAGACAACCTCAGCCACAACCTGCGGGGATGAATCCTCCCAATCCTCCACCAGGCGGAGTTGACCCACTGGTTGCTGCTCAGATGGCAATGATGCAGCAGATGGCAGATACTATGGCTGATATGCGTGCTCAGATGCAACAAGAACGCCAGGAGATGCGTCAGGAGAGAGAGGATATACGCCAAGAGTTGCGCCAGGAGCGAGATGAGATACGCCAGGAAAGGAGGGCGCAACAACAGCAGCTGCAACAGCAAATGCAACAACAACAGCAACAAGTACCACTGCCTCCACCACCACCACCACCAGTTCCACCCCGAGACAAGCATAGGGAGTTCATGAGTCATAAGCCACCCACATTTGCAAGCTCACCAGATCCACTTGATGCAGATGATTGGCTGAAAGCAATTGAGAAGATGCTGAACATTGCACAATGCACTGATCGGGAGAAGGTTTTATATGCTTCTGGACGTCTGATTGGTCCTGCTGCTGACTGGTGGGATTCTTATACTGCTGCCCACGATGCTGCTGATACTATTACCTGGGCAGAGTTCAGTACGCAATTCAGGAACTATCATATTCCAGCTGGGATGATAAAGATCAAGAAGAAGGAATTTCTGTCGCTGAAGCAAGGAAGTATGTCAGTCAGCGAGTACCGCGACAAGTTTATTCAGTTATCCAGATATGCCCCTGAAGAAGTTGCTGAAGACGAGAGGAAGCAGGAGCATTTCATTGAAGGACTTAATGGACCATTACAGTATGCTCTTGTGGCACACACATTCCCATCATTTCAGAGGCTGCTTGATAAGGCACTGGCTATTGAACACAAGCGTGTTCAACTGGGAGATTTGAAGAGGAAGGCCATATCTCAAGGACAAGGAAGCAGCAGTGTTCGTCCTCGCTACAGTTCACCACAGGGTACACCGACTCGACCCGGAGGACCACGCCCAGTTCCGCAATCACCACTGAGGACTCCACCTCCTCGACAGGCTACCCCTACTGGCACCCCGACGAAGTTTTCAGGACAGAGTCCGGGCACTCAATGTTACAAGTGTGGGAAGATTGGTCATTATGCAAATGTCTGCCCACAGAGGATTGCTACTACTCCAGTTCAGAACAGGCAGCAAACTCCAGGAACTGGCAAGGGATATTCTATTGCCAAGGTTAACCAAGTCAGCGTTGATGCTACTCCGGACGGAGGGGACCTCGTAATTGGTATGTTTTATGTTAATGCAATTCCTGCAACCATATTATTTGATTCTGGTGCTACACATTCATTCATGTCTGCTAGATATGCCAACACAAATGAAATACCACTGCTAAATATGAGAAAACCCCTGATAGTAATTACACCTAAAGGGCATGTTGAGGCAAATCAAATGACACGTAGATTGACATTAACCATTATGGGTAGAGAATTTGGAGCTACTGCTATAATATTGGAGTCAAGCAGTATAGATTTGATTCTTGGTATGTCATGGCTAAGAAAGGCAAAGGCCGTTATAGCATGTGGTAGAGGTACCGTAGAACTCACTACTACTAAAGGAGAAAGGTTTCAAGTTAACATTGCAGTAACCTCCTCATCTATGCGTGCAATGTTCTTTATACCTGAGGAGTTTGTTGGTGACAATATCCGGGTGGTTAGAGATTTTCCGGATGTCTTTCCAGAGGAGTTACCAGGAATGCCACCTGAAAGAGAAGTTGAGTTTGTTATTGACCTCTTACCTGGAACCGCCCCTATTTCTAAACGGCCATATAGAATGTCCGTAGAGGAGCTGAAGGAACTTAAGAAACAGTTAACTGAGTTACAAGAGGCTGGGTACATTCGTCCGAGTTCCTCACCTTGGGGAGCACCGGTCTTGTTTGTACAGAAGAAGGATGGATCGCAACGGATGTGTGTGGATTATAGATCTCTTAATGATGTTACAGTGAAGAACAAGTATCCGTTGCCCCGTATTGAAGATTTATTTGATCAGATGAGAGGTGCAAGAGTATTTTCGAAGATTGATCTCCGATCCGGTTATCATCAGATGAGGATTAGACCATCGGATATTCCCAAGACGGCTTTCTCGACTAGATATGGATTATATGAGTTCACAGTTATGTCGTTTGGATTGACTAACGCACCAGCCTATTTTATGAACTTAATGAACAAGGTGTTTATGGAGTATCTGGACAGATTCGTCGTGGTATTCATCGACGATATTCTTATCTATTCTCAGAGTGATAGTGATCACGAGGAACATCTGAGGATGGTGCTACAGAAGCTACGAGATAATCAACTCTATGCCAAGTTCAGCAAGTGCGAGTTTTGGATTGGCGAAGTGCCATTTCTTGGTCATATTATTTCTAATGGAGGAATAGCAGTGGATCCTGCTAAAGTTAAGGAAATAATGGAGTGGAAAGTCCCCACTACAGTTACTGAGATTCGAAGTTTCTTAGGACTTGCTGGATATTATCGGAGATTTATCGAAGGATTTTCTAAGATTGCTAAGCCGATGACTTCACTTTTGGAGAAGGGAAAAGAATTTAAGTGGGACGAGAAGTGTCAAGACAGCTTTGATCTATTGAAGAAGAGGTTGATGTCGCCACCAGTATTGGTTATGCCGGACTTACAAAAAGGATTTGACATCTATTGCGATGCATGTGGCCAAGGCTTAGGATGTGTGCTCATGCAAGAAGGACACGTGATTGCTTATGCTTCTCGTCAGTTGCGGAGACATGAATTGAACTACCCCACTCATGACTTGGAATTGGCAGCCGTTGTGCATGCACTTAAGATTTGGAGACATTATATCATGGGGACCAAGTGCCAAGTATATACGGATCATAAGAGTTTGAAGTATATATTCACTCAGAAGGATCTCAACCTTAGGCAACGCCGTTGGTTGGAGCTTATTAAGGATTATGATTTGGAGATTCACTATCACCCGGGCAAGGCAAATTTGGTTGCAGATGCCTTGAGTCGCAAGGAGCATGTTCATTCAGCTGTTGTTGCCCAGCTACCCGATGAGATTGTTGAGGATTTCAGGAGACTTAACCTGGGGATAGTTGCTCATACTGAGGGAGTTACTATTGATGTGGAACCTACTCTGGAGCAAGAGATCCGCAAAGGACAAGTTGGTGATGATAAGATAAAAGAGATTAAGGATCTGATTACTGAAGGTCGAGTTCCGGAATTCACAGAAGATGAGCAAGGCACTATATGGTTCAAGGACAGGATATGTGTTCCTGATATTAAGAGCCTTCGGGAGACTATTTTAAAGGAGGCCCATGATTCAGATTATTCTATTCATCCTGGTAGTACCAAGATGTATCAGGATTTGAAACGGAAATATTGGTGGTATGGATTGAAAAGAGATGTAGCTGCACATGTGGCTATGTGCGATGTATGTCAAAGAGTTAAGGCTGAACACCAGAGGCCAGCTGGACTACTGAATCCACTGAAGATCCCCGAGTGGAAATGGGAAGAGATTGGTATGGATTTCATTACTGGATTGCCTCGCACCCAGAAAGGATATGATGCTATATGGGTGATTGTGGATAGATTGACTAAAGTGGCTCACTTTATTCCTGTCAAGACTACTTATAAAGGTTCTCAGCTAGCAGAGTTATATATGGCTCGAATTGTGTGTTTACATGGAGTACCAAAGAAGATCGTGTCTGATCGAGGTTCACAGTTTACCTCAAGATTTTGGAGAAGCTTTCATGAGAACATGAGTACGAAGTTGAATTTTAGTACAGCCTATCACCCTCAGACTGATGGACAGACTGAAAGGACTAATCAAGTTTTGGAAGATATGTTGAGAGCATGTGCCCTTCAGCATGGAGGAAGTTGGGATAAGAGTTTACCTTATGCTGAATTCTCATATAATAATAGCTATCAGGCCAGTCTGAAGATGTCACCTTTTGAAGCTTTATATGGGAGGAAGTGCAGGACTCCTCTATATTGGGATCAGACTGGAGAGAGACAGTTCTTTGGGCCTGAACTGATTCAAGAAGCAGAAGAACAAGTTCGTATAATTCGAGAGAATTTGAGAGTGGCTCAAACCAGGCAAAAGAGTTATGCTGATAATAGAAGGAGACCACTGGAATTTGAAGAAGGAGATTATGTGTATCTCAAGGTGTCACCACTGCGTGGAATGAGGAGATTTAAAGTCAAGGGAAAATTGTCCCCTCGCTATATTGGACCATTCTTGATCTTTAGAAGAGTTGGGGAGATGGCATACCAACTCGAGTTACCTGCTAGTCTATCGGATGTGCATAATGTGTTCCATGTATCTCAACTCAAGAAGTGTCTTCGTGTTCCCGAGGAACAGTTACCAATGGAAGATCTCAGTGTTCAAGGTGATTTGACTTACACGGAGTACCCGATCAAGATTTTGGATACATTGACTCGAGTTACAAGGAATAAGGTGATAAAGATGTGTAAAGTACAATGGAGTCACCACAGTGAAGATGAAGCAACTTGGGAAAGAGAAGAAGAGCTTCGTATAGATTTTCCCCACCTTTTCTCTAGTTCTTCTTAAATCTCGAGGACGAGATTATTTTTAAGGGGGGTAGGATTTGTAACACCTACTTTGTAAGTGCTAGGAATAACATCAATAGAGAAAACAATTTCTCTCTTTATGTGAGTTTGAACTTTATGCATCATCATATGTGAACACCATGTCCAAAAACAAATAACAAAGAGAGGTGCTACTAAATCATTGCATCATGCTGGATATTTTATTTGTGTGTGCATCTTTGTGACAATATTTTAATAATGCAAAAAGAAATAGGTGAATACCCAAATGGGGACTTAAATCCTAGAATAATCCTAGGATTAAGAAAAGAGAGAAGGAAAAGATTATACAAATTAGAGGAAAGTAAACGTATGAAAGAATACATTTTGTCCCCCACTAATATTTTAATTTAAGTGATTAACCCAGTTAAGAAGATCACAAACAAGTTTGAATTCAAATTGGGATTTAAATTTGAAAATAGGAAATAAAACAGAAAAAGAAAAAGATAAAGGAACATACCTGGGCCCCTGGCGCCATTTTGGCCCACTTCTTCAATCCAGCTCGCGCAGCCCATTAGCACCTCCACTCGGCGCCGACAGGCCGGGACCACCCGTCAGCCGCTGCACACGCGCGCCCAGCTTCTTCGCTCTCGCTGGCTGGTGGGGTCGACATGTCAGGGTCGTCCTCATCCTCCCGCAGCGAACTTCCGTAATCCGCGCAACGGAATCCCGAGCAACCCGGCTGGGGCAAGCTCGTGGGTCAATGTGCCGACCCCATATAAGCTGCCGGGTCCAATCGCCTCGCTAGCATAGCTGCCGCACTTGGAGACCGAAGAACATCGCCGCCGTGCACCATCAACCAGAGAGAAAACCAATAGCCGCCGCCGCCGTGTGTGAACTTTAGATTGCCAACGACCGCGCCCTCGAAGTCTTGTCCGGGGGTCTTGCAGGTTGTCGACGGAAGATTTTGCGTTCATCTCAGGAAGGAACAACCTCGGCGGTGGCCTGAATTTGTCGTCGGAGTTTCGTGTCCGCCGCGGATGTGCTGTGCATCGCGGGTGACATCGCCGCCTCGTCAAATTTCGGTATGGCACCCCCTATCCAATTCACGAGTCGGTGGATTTCATTTTGCGCGATTCCTCGGGGTGATCTGCTCGTCAGGCTCGCGGTTAGCGCGACGCCGGTGAGGGATCCGCCGCGGCCTTAGGCGCGCCGCCGTGTCTGGGTGTAGAGATAGAAGAAATGCCCTGCGCCGTTGGATCCGCGATGGAGGTCTGCGAGTAGATCAGCCCATATCAGTTCGAAGTCGAATCCGGACCGTAGATCAGATAATGTTCGGATAGGAGTAGATCTCGGGTAATTAAATCTGGAGCGTCCGAATTGATCCAACGGCTACGGTTGAGTACCGATTCAGTAGACTATACCTCTAATCCTAGCGGTCTATGGGAGATCGGGCGGCCAGGATTAAACGATACCCCTTCGTGGGCGATTTTGTTAAAGAGCCCCTGCGGAAAACAGAAATAAACCCGCCGTCCATATGTTACTGTGCGCTGTGTCTCGGGCGACTTACACCGAGCCCCCTGGGTTTTCCAGGAATTGACGCCCAGTCCAGTCAACATGAAAACCAGAGAAAATAAATAGAAAATGAATTTTTAATATAAAAATAATTACTATAACTTGATAAATTCATAGAAAATCCATTTTTAGTCCAAATCACTTCATTCCGGTTGCTAAATTTTTGTAATTTTATCCTCTAACACCTAGAGCCTCTGTTATGTCATGAAAATCAGTAAGGAATTTATTTATCACTTAATCCTATTTAAAGCACATAAAACCTTTGAAAATGCATAACTTAAAATCTATAACTCAGAAAATTATGATTTCTGTTCCTAGGATTTTATTTTAATATGTAGAATATTTCTGTGCATTTTGTTTATATATTTGGTGTAATGTTAATTTCTCTATATGCACTGTGCTTGTTTGTATTGTGGCGAGTAGAAGAGCCCGTTGCTGAGGATCCTGGTGAGCAGCAGGTTGAAGTAGCTGAGCAGGAGCTCATTGAAGGCAAGTTGTGCCCTTGACCACTTTTTACCCAATAATGTTCTTTAATATCACATACTCATGCATAGGTTAATTTTGATGGGACCCAATAGGTCACCCTAGATTTGTTTATCTCATTACCTTGTTTACCCCTGAATCACTTGGGTAGTTTGCTATTGCTTTATATGGTTTTGGGATAATCATTTATTACCTCTATGTTCCAATTCTTGTTGTTATTCTGTTTATGTTCATATTGTTATCATTAATGTTAATTGGAACATAGAGCTTAACTTGTGAACCACGTGCCACCACAAGGGTGGAATGGGACGCCCTTGGCTGACTAACTAGGAAAGCTAGTGGAAGACTACCTTACCCGAAAGGGGCAAGGGCAGTAGGGGAGAGGTCAGTGCGGGGAGGTCCCTGGTTGATTTTGCTGCGATGGCTATCAGCCAGGAACCCTTTACTGGATCTTCCCATAAACTGTAGCGGGTTTTCGGAAGCTAGTGGAACTTTGTAAAGGCCTCGTAGTGTTGCCCTGCCGTGCTTCCTAGGTAGAGGTATATGGGATTCATGACCCCTTGGCAGATGGGTAACATGACTTGTGGGTAAAGGGTACAACCTCTGCAGAGTGTAAAACTGGTATACTAGCCGAGCTCACGGTCACGAGCAGCTCAGGACTCTCTGATGTTTAAATTATGGAACTTAAATTCAATTTTGTCATTTGCATTGCATGGGTTTATTATTAATTTTGTTCTATTACTTTACTTATGGTTTGGTATTTACTTACACTTAGTAATTGCTAATAAAATTTTGACCAACTACTTAAAAGCAATGCTCAGCTTTAACCCCTGTCTTTGATTAGCCTTACACATTACATGAACTCACACCTTTGTGAGTTTGTGTCCACTGGTTCCCCACAACTTGTTGAGCTATGATCATGTGTGAGCTCATCCTTGCTGTCTCACACCCCCCCACAGGAGATGATCAGGTGGTTCAGGAGGAGCCGCCTAACACTGAGGAGTTCGATCTGATCTAGGTGGCGTTTCCCAGTCGACATTGGCGCCGACGATCCTTAGTTTGTTTTATCTTTATTACTTTATTTTGTAATAAGTCTTCCGCTATGTAATAAATACTCTGATGTTAATGACATTTATCTCTATACACTCTGTTATTATATATGTTGTCTCCTTGGCGCATGTATGAGATGCACCCGGCTTTGTTCTTTAAAACCGGGTGTTACAGAGAAGATCAAAGAGATGAGCCACCTCAAGATGACGGCAATGATCAAGGGGGAGATGCAAATGATCAAGACAAGAAGGATGAAGAACCAAGGCCGCCACACCCAAGAGTCCACCAAGCAATCCAACGAGATCACCCCGTCGACACCATCCTCGGCGACATTCATAAGGGGGTAACCACTAGATCTCGTGTTGCACATTTTTGTGAGCATTACTCTTTTGTTTCCTCTATTGAGCCACACAGGGTAGAGGAAGCACTCCAAGATTCGGATTGGGTGATGGCGATGCAAGAGGAGCTCAACAACTTCACTAGGAACAAGGTATGGCATTTAGTTCCATGTCCTAACCAAAATGTTGTAGGAACCAAATGGGTCTTCCGCAACAAGCAAGATGAGCATGGTGTGGTGACAAGGAACAAAGCTCGACTCGTGGCCAAGGGGTATTCACAAGTCGAAGGTTTGGATTTTGGTGAAACCTATGCACCCGTAGCTAGGCTTGAGTCAATTCGTATATTATTAGCCTATGCTACTTACCATGGCTTCAAGCTTTATCAAATGGACGTGAAGAGTGCCTTCCTCAATGGACCAATCAAGGAAGAGGTCTATGTTGAGCAACCTCCTGGCTTTGAAGACAGTGAGTATCCTAATCATGTCTATAGGCTCTCTAAGGCGCTTTATGGGCTCAAGCAAGCCCCAAGAGCATGGTATGAATGCCTAAGAGATTTCCTTATTGCTAATGGCTTTAAAGTCGGCAAGGCCGATCCTACTTTATTCACTAAAACTCTTGACAATGATTTGTTTGTATGCCAAATTTATGTTGATGATTGTTGGGGACTTGTTCTCAAATGCTAGGAATCAAGAACAAGGCAACACAAAGATGTTAAATATTAATTACCCTTCGTCCGCTGAAGCATTATCTCCTCGAAGGATCAATGAACTTCGGACGAAGGTCACAAACATAACATTACGAAGGTAATAATAATAATATAAAACGATGTGGCATGTAGAATATCAAAGATAAGTATGTTGGGAAATAAATAACATCATTCACATATTTATTATCTGAATCTAAAACGTTTGAATACAATGTTTAAGGTAAGCTTATACCTTCGCCTTGACAAGCAATAATTCCCGAGTGATGCTCTTGCAATTACAGGAATGTGTGTGAACAGTAAAGGAATACTGTTCGCTATTTATAGGCACATGACACAGCCTGTGAGGAATTACAATCATGCCCTTCATAAAAGTTTACAACAATGACTCAGACCCCTACAGGCTAAAAGGTCATTCTATCTTTAAGTCGGTTCGACCCCTCATCTTCGGATATGTTATAACCCCGAAGCTTCACAAATGATACCTTCGTCATCACGCACGAGCAGCTTCAGCCGCAGCTCTACAGGACCTTCGGCGATGAAGCATGGTCCCAACAGTAGCCCCTTCGTGGTACTAGATCGTTTTTCGTAACGAGCTTGATCCGTGAAAAAAGTCTCTCAGGCTTCAGGAAGCCGAAGGTCCGAAAAACACCTTCCCTGAGCTCGTTGTCGAGAAACGATACAGTTTTCGAGCGTGTAGCGATTCTACCATGCGAGTTCACTATTCTGGTTTTTGCGGTCCACCGTTCAGCGGGTGCGAGCAACCGTTTGCTTGGTGTAAAAAATCCCGACGATTCACCTTCTTTCCTGCAACACTATATAAATAGACGGGTAGGTGTGAAGTTACCACAACATTCATTGCTCTTGCACTGTTTTGCTGCCAAAATTTTTAACCATAGCCGAAGCTTGACTTTCGCATTCGAACGAAGCTCTAGTTTAGCATCTGCTTCGTCAGAAGAAGGGCTTCGGAAAAAAGGTTATTAATTTCTGAGCAATTTTCAAGATATTCAAAATCAAATGGCCAGAGTGCGCTCTACTGCTAGGGCTGAGCGCGAAAAAGACGAAGCCGAAGCTGCAGAAACTGTCCCTATTTCGGAAGCAATGAGGCGAAGTGGGTTGGTGACATCGGAGAACACTCCTGCTGCCGAAGCAGAACAAGCAGATATTGAAGAGACTGATTCTGAAGATGATCACAATATCGCAATACCAAGCAAGCCTAGCCACCTGGACTTCGGAAAGTCGACTATCTCCAAGGCTGATTTCCCGAAGATGGTAAAATCGGGCTACTTTAGCGAAGATGAGAAGAAGGTGGTTCGCTTCGGTGGAGAAGAAACTATCCCGAAGCCACAGAAAGATGAAATAGTGATTTTCAAAAGCTTCCTCAAAGCTGGTTTGAGATTTCCTTTGAATAGGATGATTGCCGATGTGCTGAAGAAGTTTGGTATCTATTTTCATCAGCTAACTCCTAATGCTATTGTCAGACTTAGTGTTTATATTTGGGCTCTCCGAAGCCAAGGGGTGGAGCCATTTGCCGAAGGTTTCTGCCGGGTACACGAGCTGCATTATCAAACTAAGGCCAGAAAAGAAGGGTTACATGAAAATTTTGGTTGTTATAATTTTGCCTATCGGAAGACTACAAAATTTCCTGTGATCAGCTACCGAAGCAAGTGGCCGACAGGTTGGAAATCGGAATGGTTCTACGTCAAAGTTGACGATGACAAGGAGAAGCTAGTACAGAGCCCGCTTGAACTGACCTTCGGAGAGACCAGGCCCCACTGCAATATGTCACCAGAAGGTCCAACTCAAATCGCGTTGGCTGAATTCAGGACTATTGTTGAGCACATTGGCACTAGAGATCTTGTGCAGGAATTTCTGTCATTTAAAATATTTCCAACTATGAAGGAATGGGCTATGCCGAAGCTCGAAAAAGAGAAGAAAGAGGGGGAACTTGTCCGCCTGCCCTACCACTACAAGTTCAAGAAATATTTTAAAGAACCCTGCCAAGAATGGCTCGAAACAATCGAAGTAATGAGTACTGAAATTCTTGGGAATTATTCTAAAAAAGAAGATCAATTGATGACGGTAGCCTTCGGCACCCGGCCGAAACGAAGGCTGAACAGAGTGCTTGATGCTATAGGCTTTGAATACCCTGACTACAAGCGATTAGACAAGGGTGCCGAAGGGCAGAAAAGAAAACGAGTGGCTAGCACTTTAAGTAAAGACGACAAAGATCAACCAAAGTAGAAGAAAGAAAGGCTTGAACCGAAAATAGTTGTTCCAAAAAAGAGAAAAGCTGCATCTCCGAAGCCTGCGTCTCCAGAACCAGAGAGATTGGTCCGAGACGAGGAAGTGTCTGTGACACCTTCTGCTGCCGAGGTAGAAGAAATTTTGAAGGTAATGACTGAAACTTTGCCTGTCAAGCTAAGTCCGTTGGCACCGGAACTGACAAAGTTTTTTCAGAAGGACAAAAAACCTTCGGCAGTAGAAAGTCCTGCGAAGCCGAAAAAACGGAGAATCATTCAAGTGACAAATGTGATCCATCAGACGCCGCCACCGGCGACGATGTCAAAAATTGCGCAGAAACTGCCGAAACCGCAGACACCGCAGCCGAAGCTACCGGAGTGAAAACCACTGAAGCTGAAGCCGGCGAAGCCGAAGCTACCAGGGTTGAAGCCGAAGCTACCGAAGAGTCGAACCTGGAAACCACACTTGAGGTTATTGACAATATACTCCTGAAAATGGCTGAAGAAGAAGCTGTTATGGCTGCGGTGAACACGGCAACTGAAAAGGGGAAAGAGCAAATTGGTGAAATTTCAGAGGAAGGAGATTTTAACTTCCAAGATTTGCTTGGACAAGAGCTAACAGACGCCGAAAAAGAAGAATTGAAAAAACACGCCATATCTTGCGGATATAAATCAGGAGCTATGCTATTTGGTGGGATCAACGAAGGGAAGTTAAGATGCCTTCGGAACCGCACCGAGGCCAAAATTGTTAGAACCCTCTCCAAAAGCGTTGGCTTGCCGAAGATAGAAGCAGACCTCTGCAGGTACCAGCGACACCATGTCGCTGGCAGCCTGCTCTATGCTAATTTTAAGGTAAAAATATTATTATTATTTTATTATTGTTATTTTTTATGTCTTCCTCTGACGAAGGTTGTTTTGGCAGAGTATGTTGGGGACTTGTTCTCAAATGCTAGGAATCAAGAACAAGGCAACACAAAGATGTTAAATATTAATTATCCTTCGTCCGCTGAAGCATTATCTCCTCGAAGGATCAATGAACTTCGGACGAAGGTCACAAACATAACATTACGAAGGTAATAATAATATAAAACGATGTGGCATGTAGAATATCAAAGATAAGTATGTTGGGAAATAAATAACATCATTCACATATTTATTATCTGAATCTAAAACGTTTGAATACAATGTTTAAGGTAAGCTTATACCTTCGCCTTGACAAGCAATAATTCTCGAGTGATGCTCTTGCAATTACAGGAATGTGTGTGAACAGTAAAAGAATACTGTTCGCTATTTATAGGCACAGGACACAGCCTGTGAGGAATTACAATCATGCCCTTCATAAAAGTTTACAACAATGACTCAGACCCCTACAGGCTAAAAGGTCATTCTATCTTTAAGTCGGTTCGACCCCTCATCTTCGGATATGTTATAACCCCGAAGCTTCACGAATGATACCTTCGTCATCACGCACGAGCAACTTCAGCCGCAGCTCTATAGGACCTTCGGCGACGAAGCATGGTCCCAACAGTGTTATTAAGTAAAGTACTGAAAATGCAACAAGATCTTGAAGAAGAGAAGAACAAAGCTATCATCAAAGATTTGGAAGAAAAAGTTGAAAACTACGAAGCTGTTCTGAAGAAGAAAGACTTCGCCATTCAGGATCTTGAAATTATGGCTAAAGAACACGAAGGTGCTTTAGAAAAGAAAGACTTTATTATTCAGTCTATGGAAGGCTCTTTGGCCGAAGTCCAAGCTGAAAATGACAGTTTAAAGAATGAACTACTCAAAAAGTCAGAAAAATATGAGCAGGAAAAAGAGAAACTTGAAGCAAACCTCAAGGCTGAGGTCGAGAAAAATTTAAATTTGCAAGAATCATTGAGAGACCTCCAAGAGAAATGTCTAAAAGTTTTCACCTTCAGCCGAAAACCTGCCGAGCACCTTGGAACATATTGAAGGCGAGGTTGATGCTCTTGACGAAGTTATTAGGGGGCATGCCGATTTCTGCGCCCTGGTAGCTTCTCGAGGCACAGCTGCCGCTTTTCTGAAGGCCGGCTGCACTCATGGGAAAATTGTGAATAGACCAAACTTTAGCTTGTCAGCAGCAGACTTGATTGATATCCCGAGCCTGGCCCGAAGAATCGGGAATAGATTTATGACCCAGATTTGGGTAAATGGCGGGCGAAGGATGGCTGGTGACGAAGCTCGAAGTCACCTTAAGCCGGTAAAAAACTTATATTTGTTACTTTTACCTTCTCCTTGAAATTTACACCTTTCTTATTCTGCTCCTTAATATGTGCAGGACGACGAAGCTGAAGTATGACGAAGCTGAAGCTTGATAATTGCTAGAATAGACCTTCCTATAAAAAATTCTGAAGGGATCTTTGTAATATCATTATGGAAAAACTTATGTAAATTTGTACATACCTTGTAATATATTCTGTCTCCTTTATCCGTGTGCAATCTGCTTTTGCTGTGGACGAAACTTCTCCTTTTGAGCCGAAGGCGAAAAACACCTTCCCTTCTTTTCGTACACACCGAAGCATGAAAACTTCCTCTTTTCTACAAAGTTTTCCCTGATTGCCGAAGCATCTGTCTTTTATGTGTGGTATGATGATGATTTTATATGTCTAAATGAATGTTTATGAATGCAAATGACATGATGTAATGTATCATGCAAATGAATATCAGGACACACATATATTCAAAAATCATAATCATAGACCTTCATCCCCTTAGGAATGATTCAAATCTTTCTGCCGTTTACTTTTCGGCCTCACCGTTTATTTTTCGGTGTATCAGCGTTGACTTTTCGCTGTAAGCCTCCCTTAGGAGCTTCTTCGCCTTTTACTTTCAGCGGAATCAACGTTGACTTTTCGCTATAAGCATCCCTTAGGAGCTTCTTTGCCTTTTACTTTCAGCGGAATCAGCGTTGACTTTTCGCTGTAAGCATCCCTTAGGAGCTTCTCCCTGTTTTCTTTTCTTTTTCCTTTGCATTTACATTTACATTTTTGGGGGATATCACTCTTATTGAAATAAAAGAAATTACATGTTGTGGCCCCATTAAAAACCTTTCTCCCCCTTTGGAAAGGAAAAGGGTGCCACAAAAAAGAATAGAAAAAATTACATCAAGCTAAACATAGTATCGCCGAAGCTCATCCGCATTCCATGATCTAGGGATGTCGTTGCCGTCCATGTCCTTTAATCTGTAAGAACCGGGTCTTGACGAAGATACTAACAAAAAAGGGCCTTCCCACTTCAGCTGTAATTTGCCTACTGTGTCTGGGTTGGCCACTCTTCGAAGTACCAAATGTCCTGGCTTAATGTTCTTCAATCGAACCTTTCTATCACGCCATTTTATTGTTTCGGCTTGGTATTTATTGATGTTTTCCACAGCCTGAAGCCTGATCCCCTCTATAGCATCTTTTTCCACAGAGCAGTCAGCTTCATCTTCGCCTTTTGCCGAAGCTATTGTTCTTATTGATCCTGCTTTAGCTTCTTTTGGGGTTATTGCTTCGTCACCAAACAATAGTTTGAATGGCGTAAAGCCTGTTGATCTTGACGCCGTTGTGTTATGGATCCACACCACTTTGGTTAATTCTTCTGGCCACTTTCCCCTGGGCTGATTGAAGATTGACTTTATTATTCCTGTCATTATGATCCCATTAGCTCTTTCGACTAGTCCATTTGATTCTGGATGTCGAACTGACGCAAAATGGATCTTCATGCCAATTTGGTCACACAACTCTTTAAAAGCTTCGGAGTCAAACTGTGTTCCATTGTCCACAGTAATGGCCTTCGGCACTCCGAAGCGACAAACAATGTTTTGCTAGAAAAACCTTTGAACAGTGACCGAAGTTATTGTGGCTAAAGGCTTTGCCTCAATCCATTTAGAAAAATATTCCACTGCCACTACAACATATCTTAAATTTCCTTGTGCTGGTGGTAACTGACCTAACAAATCAAGGCCCCACCTTTGTAACGGCCAAGTAGGTTGTATTAACTGAGTTAGAGACGAAGGTTGTTTTTGATCTCTTGCACATTTCTGACAACCTTCGCACTTTTGCACTAATTCCGCTGCATCTGAAGCTGCTTTTGGCCAATAAAATCCTTGGCGAAAAACTTTTCCCAACAAAGGCCTAGATCCAATATGAGATCCACACAGGCCTGCATGTATTTCCTTCATCAATTCTATGCCTTCAGCTCTGGATAAACACTTGAGCAACGGGGAACAGACCCCACGCTTGTGTAATTCCCCTTCTATAATGACATATGGTCGAGCTCTTGCTTCTATCCTCCTGTTATAAGCTTCGTCATCTGAAAGAAAATTACCCTGAAGAAAAGAGATGATTTCAGTTCTCCAATCTTCGCTATAGACACGGGATATGTTGAGGACCGCTCTTTCAAGAAGCTCGACCGAAGGTGCTTTTATTGTTTCGAAAAATACTTCCGAAGGTAAAGGCAGCCCCTGTGCTGCTGACTTGGCTAATAGATCAGCATATTCATTCTCTCCACGAGGAATGTTTTTAACAGAGAATCCTTCAAAGGAAGCCTCAATCCTTCGGACTGTATCTAAATATTTTTCAAGCTTCGAATCTCTTGCCTTATAGCTCTTGTCAATATGACCAGAAATAACTTGGGAATCAGTTTTAAGAATGGCCCTTCTGATTCCCATTGCCTTTAACTTCCGAAGACCCAAGAGCAAAGCTTCATACTTAGCAATATTGTTTGTGCAACTGAAATCAAGTCTTGCCGCATAACAAGTTTTAATTTTGGAAGGTGAAACCAACACAGCAGCTGCTCCTGCTCCAAAGGTTCCCCAAGACCCATCGCAAAACACTGTCCATGCTTCGGCATCTTTATTCGTTTCTTCCTCCTGAGCCCCTAGCGTCCAGTCAGCAATGAAGTCTGCCAACGCTTGGGACTGGATCGAAGATCTATGCACATAATCAATACAAAATTCATTGAGCTCTGCAGCCCATTTTCCAATCCTTCCAGTAGCTTCTCGGTTTCTCATAATATCCTTCAACGGTTGTGAAGAAGGAACAATTATATTATAAGCTTGGAAATAATGCCGAAGCTTCCTGGAGGCCATCAAAACAGCATACAGTACCTTCTCCAATTCTATATAATTTTTCTTTGATAAGCTAAGGACTTCGGATACAAAGTATATTGGGGCCTGCTTTTTGACTTGGCCTTCAAGCTTCTCCTGAACAAGTGCCGCACTTACCGCTGAGTGCGAAGCTGCCACATATAATAACAAAGGAGCCCCTGGCGTTGGTGGAGTTAGTGTTGTTAGATCTATTAAATATTGCTTCAGCTCTTCGAAGGCTTTTTGCTGGACTGGTCCCCATTGAAAAACTTCGGCTGACTTCAGCACTTCGAAAAATGGCAAATTTCTCTCTGCTGATCTAGATATGAATCTGTTGAGAGATGCCAATCTTCCTGTCAATCTTTGAGCCCCCTTCTTTGTACTTGGTGGTTCCATTCGAAGGATAGCTTCGATTTTGCTTGGATTAGCCTCAATTCCTTTTGTTGAAACTAGACAACCAAGAAATTTTCCCTTCTTCACTCCGAAGACACATTTTTCTGGATTCAGCTTTAAACCAGCCTGTCTAAAACTAGCGAAGGTCTCCTGTAGATTAGCAATGTGATTATCTTGCTTCGTGCTTTTCACAATGATATCATCAACATAAGTTAGCACATTCCTGCCTATCTGAGAATGGAGAACCTTCGCTGTCATTCTGCTAAAGCTTCCTCCAGCATTTTTAAGCCCTTCAGGCATCCGAAGGTAACAATATGTACCACTAGGGGTTATGAAGCTGGTCTTCGGCTCATCCTCCTTCTTCATCCAGATTTGATGATAGCCTGAATAACAATCCAACATACTCATGAGCTCTGATGAAGCTGCTGCATCAACTAAGGAATCTATCCTCGGCAATGGAAACTCATCCTTCGGACAAGCCTTATTAAGATCAGTAAAGTCGATACACATCCTCCATTTACCATTGGCCTTGTTTACCATAACAGTGTTAGCCAGCCATTCTGGGTACTTTACCTCTCTGATAACTCCGGCACTAAGGAGTCTTTTCACTTCATTCCGAGCCCCTTCAGCCTTATCATCAGACATCTTCTGAAGCCTCTGCTTCCTGGGTCTGAATGATGGATCAACATTAAGGGAGTGTTCAATAACATCCCTGTTAACTCCGCAGAGATCATTAGCTGACCAAACAAAGACATCTTTATTATTGAACAAAAACCTTATCAAGGTTTTCTCCTGTTCTTCGGACAATTGAGATCCCAGTAGTACCTTCTGCTCTGCTACATCCTCACATAAGAGCATGGGCTTCGGCTGATCAGCCCAAGCAGCTTTTTCCCTTCTGAATTTGTACTGCTCACAAGCTTCAGCTCCATCTATGTTATGGATTGCTTTTGAATCTGTCCAATTTCCTTCGGCCCTTCTAGCAGCTTCCTGACTTCCATGAATAGCAATGGGCCCTTGGTCCGAAGGTATCTTCATGCAAAGGTAAGCTGGATGAAGAATTGCTTCGAAGGCATTGAGAGTACCACGACCAATGATAGCATTGTAAGGATACTCCATGTCAACAATGTCAAACACAATTTGCTGAGTCCTTGTGTTGTTGACAAATCCGAAGGTTACCGGCATGGTAATCTTCCCAAGTGCTACAATTTGCCGCCCTCCGAAGCCACAAAGAGGGTGCACGGCATCATGGATCTTGTCTTCGGGCTCTTGCATTTGTCTAAAAGTCTTAGCAAATATGATATCTGCAGCACTGCCTGTATCAACCAAAACATTATGGACCAGAAATCCTTTGATCACACAAGAGATAACCATAGTATCATTGTGTGGGTAGTCCTTGAGTTGAATATCTTCTTGAGAGAAGGTAATTGGAATGTGAGACCATCTTGACTTGATGAAGGGTCCTTGCACCTCGACATGCTGTACCCTTCTTTGTGCCTCCTTCTTCTGCTTCTTGTTAGCTGGCTCTGAGCATGAACCGCCTGTTATGGGGAGTACCAGCTTCGGAGCCGAAACAACTCCAGCTTGATCGTTGAACGAAGCCATTAGCTCAAAAAACAGGGTGGAAGTGAGTTGACCGGAGGTGGGCGCCAAAGTTGG
Organism: Zea luxurians; assembly: GCA_029449295.1. Lineage (NCBI taxonomy): Eukaryota > Viridiplantae > Streptophyta > Magnoliopsida > Poales > Poaceae > Zea > Zea luxurians. The sequence continues at coordinate 94,837,490 of JAOPSE010000015.1, read as the reverse complement.
GGACTTGTTCTCAAATGCTAGGAATCAAGAACAAGGCAACACAAATATGTTAAATATTAATTACCCTTCGTCCGCTGAAGCATTATCTCCTTGAAGGATCAATGAACTTCGGACGAAGGTCACAAACATAACATTACGAAGGTAATAATAATAAAATAAAACGATGTGGCATGTAGAATATCAAAGATAAGTATGTTGGGAAATAAATAACATCATTCACATATTTATTATCTGAATCTAAAACGTTTGAATACAATGTTTAAGGTAAGCTTATACCTTCGCCTTGACAAGCAATAATTCCCGAGTGGTGCTCTTGCAATTACAGGAATGTGTGTGAACAGTAAAGGAATACTGTTCGCTATTTATAGGCACAGGACACAGCCTGTGAGGAATTACAATCATGCCCTTCATAAAAGTTTACAACAATGACTCAGACCCCTACAGGCTAAAAGGTCATTCTATCTTTAAGTCGGTTCGACCCCTCATCTTCGGATATGTTATAACCCCGAAGCTTCACGAATGATACCTTCGTCATCACGCACGAGCAGCTTCAGCCGCAACTCTACAGGACCTTCGGCGACGAAGCATGGTCCCAACAATGATATCATATTTGGGTCTACTAACGAATCTACATGTGAAGAATTTAGTAGGATCATGACACAAAAATTCGAGATGTCAATGATGGGGGAGTTGAAGTATTTTCTAGGATTCCAAGTAAAGCAACTCCAAGAGGGCACCTTCATTTGCCAAACGAAGTATACTCAAGACATTCTAAACAAGTTTGGAATGAAGGACACCAAACCCATCAAGACTCCCATGGGAACAAATGGGCATCTCGACCTCGACACGGGAGGTAAGTCCGTGGATCAAAAGGTATACCGGTCGATGATTGGTTCATTACTCTATTTATGTGCATCTCGACCGGATATTATGCTTTCCGTATGCATGTGTGCAAGATTCCAAGCCGACCCTAAGGAATCTCACCTTACGGCCGTAAAACGAATCTTGAGATATTTGGCTTATACTCCTAAGTTTGGGCTTTGGTACCCTCGAGGATCCACATTTGATTTGATTGGTTATTCGGATGCCGATTGGCCAGGGTGTAAGATTAATAGGAAGAGCACATCGGGGACTTGCCAGTTCTTGGGAAGATCCTTGGTGTCTTGGGCTTCAAAGAAGCAAAATTCGGTCGCTCTTTCTATCGCTGAAGCTGAGTATATTGCCGCAGGCCATTGTTGCGCGCAATTGCTTTGGATGAGGCAAACCCTGCGGGACTATGGTTACAAATTAACCAAAGTTCCTCTTCTATGTGATAATGAAAGTGCAATCCGCATGGCGGATAATCCCGTTGAGCATAGCCGCACTAAACACATAGCCATTCGATATCATTTTCTTAGGGATCACCAACAAAAGGGGGATATCGAGATTGCATACATTAATACTAAAGATCAATTAGCTGATATCTTTACCAAGCCACTAGATGAACAAACTTTTACCAAACTAAGGCATGAACTCAATATTCTTGATTCTAGGAATTTCTTTTGCTAATTTGCACACATAGCTCATAAATATACCTTTGATCATGTCTCTTTTATATATGCTATGACTAATGTGTTTTCAAGTGTATCTCAAACCAAGTCATAGGTATATTGAAAGGGAAATTGGAGTCTTCGGCGAAGACAAGGCTTCCACTCCACTCTATCACTCATCCTTCGCCGTCGCTCTAAGCAATTCTTCGTCTTTGGTATAATCTTCACTCATATGTTTTATTTACCAAAGGGGAGAAAATAGTTAAGTAAGGGCTTATATTTCACTCTAAGTATCCGTTTTTGGCGATTCATGCCAAAGGGGGAGAAAGTATTAGCCCAAAGCAAATGGACCGCACCACCACCCTAATTTTAAAATTAATGTTTTTCAATTGGTAAATTTCAAATTGGTATCTCTTTGTGTTCTCAAGGGGGAGAAAGTAGCACCTTTCAAAATTGATATCTTAAAACCCTCTTGAACACTAAGAGGAGAATTTATTTAAGGGGGAGTTTTGTTTAGTCAAAGGAAAAGCATTTGAAAAAGGGGAGAAAATTTCAAAACTTGAAAATGCTTAGCAAAATCTTATTCATTTACCTTTGACTATTTGCAAAAGGACTTTGAAAAGAATTTACAAAAGCATTTGCAAAAACAAAACATGTGGTGCAAGCGTGGTCTAAAATGTTAAAATAAAGAAACAACCCATGCATATCTAGTAAGTAATACTTATTGGCTCAATTCTAAATAACCTTTGCACTTGCATATGCAAACTAGTTCAAATTCTGCACTTCTATATTTGCTTTGGTTTGTGTTGGCATCAATCACCAAAAAGGGGGAGATTGAAAGGGAATTAGGCTTACACCTATTTCCTAATTGATTTTGGTGGTTGAATTGCCCAACACAAATAATTGGACTAACTAGTTTGCCCAAGTTTATAAGTTCTACAGGTACCAAAGGTTCACAATAAGCCAATAAAAAGATCAAGAGAAAGGGTTCAAATAAAGGAGCAAAGGGACAACCGAAGGCACCCTGGTCGGGCGCACCGGACTGTCCGGTGTGCCACCGGACAGTGTCCGGTGCACCAGGGGACTCCAAGCTGAACTCTTCACCTTCGGGAATTTTCAGAGGCGCCGCGCTATAATTCACCGGACTATCCGGTGCTCCAAGGGGACGCGACTCTGAACTCGCCAGCTTCGGGAATCCGCAACGGCTAGTCCGCTATAATTCACCGGACATGTCCGGTGTACACCGGACTGTCCGGTGTAACGGCGGACCAACGGCTACTTCGGCGCCAACGGTCACCTGCAGGCGCATTAAATGCGCGCCAGAACACGCAGAAGTCAGGCACGCGCGAAGTGGCGCACCGGACACTCTACAGTGCATGTCCGGTGCGCCACCGGACATCCAGGCCGGCCCAGCAGTCAGAGCTCCAACGGTCGGAACCCTAACGTTTGGGTGATGTGGCTGGCGCACCGGACATATCCGGTGTGCACCGGACTGTCCGGTGCACCATACGACAGACAGCCTCCACCCAAACGACTAGTTTGGTGGTTGGGGCTATAAATACCCCCAACCACCCCACATTCTAGTCATCCAAGTTTTCAACCTTCCAACCACTTACAAGAGCTAGGCATTCAATTCTAGACACACTCAAGTGATCAAATCCTCTCCAATTCCACACAAGGCTTTAGCGATTAGCGAGAGAGATTTGCCGTGTTCTTTTGAGCTCTTGCGCTTGGATTGCTTCTTTTCTTTCTCACTTGTTCTTGTGATCAAAACTCCATTGTAACCGAGGCAAGAGACACCAATTGTGTGGTGGTCCTTGCGGGGGAAGTTTTGTTCCTGGTTTGATTTGAGAAGAGAAGCTCACTCGGTCCGAGGGACCGTTTGAGAGAGGGAAAGGGTTGAAAGAGACCCGGTCTTTGTGACCACCTCAACGGGGAGTAGGTTTGCAAGAACCGAACCTCGGTAAAACAAATCCGCGTGTCACACTCTTCATTCGCTTGCGATTTGTTTTGCGCCCTCTCTCTCGGACTCATTATTGTTTCTAACGCTAACCTGGCTTGTAGTTGTGTTTAAGTTGTTAAATTTCAGTTTTGCCCTATTCACCCCCCTCTAGGCGACTTTCAGTTATGAACTCAATTACCTCCATGTGTGTCATGTTCTTCATAGCAACAACTTCAGTCCATTTAGTAAAGTAGTCAGTGGCAACTAACACGAACCGATGCCCCTTTGATGATGAAGGATGAATATCTCCTATAAAGTCCAATCCCCATCCTATGAAAGACCAAGGTTTAATGATAGGATGTAACTCGGCTGCGGGGACCAACTGTAGGTCGCCGAATTTCTGACATACCTAGCATCCTTTATAGTACTTGAAACAATCAGCTATCATGTTAGGCCAATAGAATCCAGATCTTTGCAATAACCATATCATCTTTGGAGCCGACTGATGGGTGCCACAAATCCCCTTATGTACTTCGGCCATAGCTATTATAGCATCACTGGGGCCCAAACATTTAATTAGGATGTCATCAACCATTCGGCGATAGTGTTCATTACTCATTAAAACATACTTAAAAGCTGTGCGCCACACATTCTTACTTGTCCTAACACTGGGATTTCGTAGGTAGTCAATTATGGGTGTCCTCCAGTCAGTTTCATCGGCTTTGTTATCAGCCGACTCTATCAGGAGGACTCCTCTAGTTACCCCGGACAGTCCGAAGCCTGTACATGGTTGATCCGCAACCTGGAGAACTGGCCCTGCACTGGTTATCAGATATTTGGTAATGTGAAATTTCCCTTGCTTTATCCGATAACCTGATGCATCTAATTGCCAAATCGTTAGCTCTGTGATTCTCAACTCTAGAAATGTCCTGAATACTGAATTCGTCAAAGAAATGAATTATGTCCCAACATTTTTCAAGGTAACCATTTAGAGTACCATCAAAACATTGATATTCTCCCAACACCTGTTGGACAACCAGTTGAGAATCACCGAGTGCCTTCACATGTTTTACCCCCATACCACTTAAAAGCTCCAAGCCGAATAAAAGGGCCTCATATTCGGCTTGATTGTTAGTGCAATAAGTTTTCAATCGGCTAGACAAGATGAATGAGATATTACTTGGTGAAACAAGCACAATGCCAATTCCTTGTCCTTCATTGTAAACCGATCCATCAAAATATGAAGTCCAAGGAGTAACAGTGAGGTATGATATGTCTAATTTATGAGTATCATCGATTCGATGCTCTACAATAAAATCGGCTACAACCTGGCCTTTCATAGATCTCAATGGTTCATAGGCCAAGTCATATTCTATGAGTGCATAAGCCCATTTACCAATTCTACCACTCATAATCGGGTTTTGCAACATGTATTTGATCACATCGGTTTGACCGGAAACGATGCAACGACTAGACAGTAAATAATATCTATACTTGGTGCATGCATAAAACAAGCATAAGCATAACTTCTCGATGAAAGTATACCTCGTTTCAGCATCCACCAGCCTCCGACTTAGATAGGTCACCACATGCTCCTTTCCTTCGGTCTCTTGCGTCAGAACAGCCCCAATAACCTTATATTCAGCTGCAATGTACAATCTGAACAGTACTCCTACTTGTGGTGCTTTTATCATGGGAGCCGAAGACAAATATTTTCTAATGAGATCAAATGCTTCATGCTGTTCTGCCCCCTAGGTGAATTCAACATCATTTTTAAGCCGAAGGATAGGGGTGAAGGCATCAATCTTCTCGGCTATGTTAGAAATAAACCTCCGCAAATAATTTATCTTGTCGAGGAACTTCTGCACTTCGACCTTACAGGTCAGAGGTCCCACATTCCGAATGGATTTAATTTGGTCAGTGTCTATCCCTATACCATGTTCATGAATGATGAATCCTAAGAACTTACCAGCCGATACTCCAAAAGCACATTTACGTGGGTTCATTTTCAGACCATACCGACACATTTTATCAAAGGCTTTGCGCAAATCAGCTATATGAGAACTAAACTCAGCCGATTTGACTACAATATCATCAATATAGACTTTCAAAGTGTTTCCCAACAGCTCGTGAAAGATCAAATTCATAGCCCTCTGATAAGTAGCGCCAGCATTTTTCAGACCAAATGTCATGACAACCCACTCAAATAAACCAATGAAGCCTGGACATATAAAGGCCGTTTTAGACGCATCTTCTTCGGCCATGAAAATCTGATTATATCTGGCATTACCGTCAAGAAAGCTAATAACTCTATTTCTTGACGCATTATTGATTAATGTGTTGGCTATGTGCATGGGATATTCATCTTTAGGAGTTGCTCTATTCAAATTGCGAAAATCAGTGCATACTATGAGCTTACCTGATTCTTTCTTCTCCACCGGCACAATATTGGAGATCCACTCTGCGTATCTACAAGGTCTAATAAAATTAGCTTATAGCAGCTGGTGAATTTCGTCCTTTATTCGTGGAAGTAGATCTAGACGAAATGTTCTAGCTTTCTGCTTGAAAGGTTTGAAACCAGACTTAATAGCCAGCCGATGCTTTACTATCTCTTGGCTTAATCCTAGCATCTTAGTGTAATTCCAAGCAAAGCAATCAAAATATTCTTTCAATAAACCGATCATTTCATCTCTAGGATCGGTCTTCAGGGTTTTTTCACAAAAGTCGGCCTTGGAGTTTTACCAACTCCTATATCGATCTCCTCCAAAGGATCGGCCGATGTAAACCCCTGACCTAATTTGTCAAGATCTCTGAATTCCTCTATTATGTCTCCCATAGAGGAATTAGATGATCTCCGTGTGACGGCGTACCGTCCGGTCTTGAGAGCCGGCCCGTCCGCGACACTGGTTTTATATTGTGACGGTCGCTCAGCCTTAAAAGCCGAACTATCCTGCGACATACTGGACCGTCCGGCCTCAGAGGCCGGACCGTCCGTGACCAGGGACTCATTCATTCTGTGTGTACTTATCATTTAAACTTTATTTAGGATTTAGCTGATTCTCTATCGGCTCTAGCATTACAGGAATGAAACCTTTTTTATCTATACTTATGAATTGATAATCAGAAAAATCTACTCCTGTAAGACACGTAGCAGTCTCATAGGTCCAAAGTACAGGGGCATCGGCCACAGCGATACAGGCCGATGCATTAACATGCACTTGTTCTACATCGTCGCCTACCCACTGCAATAACATTTGATGTAATGTAGAAGGTACGCATTGATTAGCATGGATCCAATCTCTGCGTAGGATTAGACTGTAATTTTGTTCTTCCTTCTATATCAGCAACGAAGAATGCAACAGCAAGGGTCTTAGTCCCGATGGTTAATTCAACGGACGTGAATCCCTTGACTTTGATCGAACTATCCGTTCCAACGCCGCTGAGGGTCATGCTGGTCTTGACAAGTTCGTCATCTTGTTTACCTAATTTTCTGTATAATGAATAAGGCATTAGATTTATGGCCGCCCCCGTCTACCAACATTTTTGCAATCGGTATCCCATCAATGTGACCGCGCACGAAAAGCGGTTTTAAATGATTTACCGATTCCTTTAGTTTAGTGAAGGCGACCTCTTTAGGACCAAAGTCGAACTGAGCAACGATAGGTTCATCATCGCCAACGATAGTACAATCGGCGAAAAATGTAATGACATTTATGTCCATACCTAGGTGCTCTGGAGAAGCTTCATAGTCGACCAAGTCTTCTTCCAGTAGGTCGTCCTCCTCCATGGGCGTCAGCACGTCGTTGGAGGTGTTCTGGTGTAGCACGGACGGTCTAGACTCACGGGTCGGTCGATCCGTGCCCTGTGTAGATGGTCCAGCCTTTCTAGTCGGGCTGTCTGCCATTCCTGCAGAGTGCTGCACAATTGTTGTTTTATCTTCCATTTTTGTGGTCATTTGCTTTTCCTCAATGACTTTTGGTCTCCATTTCTTTTGTGGTGGAGTGTACTGTGGATGTGTGTCATTGAATATCTTTTCCGCCTCCTTTTCCTGGTTCTCTTTCGCTCTTAGGCGCTGTAATTTTTGCTTTTGCGGTCGTGTCAATCCCGATGGGCACCATCGAGGAATGGGGTATTTTGGATCGGTTGTTTTAACGTCAGCTGTATCTTCTCTTTTGCTTGTGTTGGACGATTCACCAAAAATTATCGGCCCTTCATTATCTTTCTGTACAATGACACCTACTGTGTGCCTATTTTGATAATGTCCTTTTTTGTTGTTCTCTTGGTTGCTGTAGATATATGCCCCCTGCCAGATTGGTCGACCTTTGTGGCCGAGTGGTCCGACAATCTTGTTGGGCTTGTGCCTGGTGACCGAATCGAGTGGTGCTCAATCGATCTTATACTGGAGGTGCCAACCTGTTGAATACAAATGTTTGGGGTGCCCCCCCAAGCGGGGTACTATGGCATCCCAAATAGATATGGTGGCATGCTCCACATTTTATTCGGGGCATGTGGTGGTATGTATGTATATTGGTATGGCATAGGTAGATCTGGGGGTGGAGGTGTCCATGTAGGTACGTTAGGCTTAACTGGACAATATGACCTTCCGTCTCTTCCGATCGGTGAGATGGTCCAATTGGTCTTATCTGCTATCGCTCCTGAGTGGATGAGCAAGGTCGCTTCGCTGGCCGGTCACTTGGGACGACCTTCTTTTTTACATATTTGGATAATAATTAATCAAAAGTCGGGCTAGATTTGACCGGCCGACAGCTGCCTTAAATGTATTAGTCTTCCACGTACCTATCTCTGGTCGTGGTTTGAAGGTACGCGGTCGTTGCGAGTCTTAGATGTTGCTAGACTGTCCGGCGTAATTCCGGGCCATCCGCGCCTGGGTGTCAGACCGTCCGAGATACGCAGTACGGGTTCCTGCGCCCACCCCTTGGTCTGCGCTTGCCCCCCAGTGCCAAAGGTCGTGATGATCACCTTAAGGGTCTCCCCTCCATCAGGAGTCTTCTCGGCCACCACTTTCCTGCAAGAAATTTTATTATTCCCATCGGCCTCCCGCGCGTCACCGATGATTATCTCTTTGCTTTTGCCCTTATCGGCTGCGCTCGGCCGAATTAGGACCCTTTTTCCCTCGAAATCGATCACATTTACCAGGAAGGGCTCCATATCGACCTACATTTTCTGAAATTTCAATCGTCCCTCGTTAATGGCCAATTGAATTTGTCGTCGGAACACATTACAATCATTAGTGGCATGAGAAAATGAGTTATGCCACTTGCAGTATGCACAACGTTTTAGTTCGTCGGCGGATGGAATAGTATGAATTATTTTAATGTTGCAATTTTGAGTAATTCATCAAATATTTTGTCACATTTGCCAACGTTAAATGTAAACTTAACCTCTTCTTGCCGTTTCTTTTGAACCGGCTGTAAGGAGGAACAAGTCGAAGATTTGGCCTGCTTTGGCCAAACCATTTCAGCCGCGTATACTTCTGTTGATTTTTCATCCGAGCTGCTTTGGTCGCACTCTACTATATGCACGCTGTGATGGATTGTTTTAGCAGTTTCTTTGCTTCGGCTTTCACAAGCCAAAGCTCTTTGATGTAATTGTGCTAGCGTAAAAAACTGGATACCTTTTAATCTTTCCTTTAAATAATATCACAGTCCATTAAAGGCTAATCCTGCTAGCTGTTTTTCTGCTAAATGAATTTGAAAGCATCAGTTTCTTGTATCCCGAAACCTTCGGATGTATTCATTAACCAATTCGTCTTTCCCTTATCGTAGGGCTACTAGGTCTACCAAATCTAACTCATAATCACCCGAAAAGAAGTGATCGTGGATTTTTTGTTCTAAATCCCCCCATGACAAAATAGAATTAGGGGGTAATGTGGCGTACCATGCGAATGTCGTTTCTGTTAAAGATAACGAAAATAAACGCACGAGGAATGCCTCTGTGTCGGCTAATTCTCCTAATTGCGCTAGAAACTGGCCTATGTGTTCACGTGTGCTTTTCCCTTGGTCACCCGAAAATTTTGCGAATTCGGGTATCCTGGTTCCCTGTGGGTATGGGTGGTGGTCAAATCGGCTGTCATAAGGTCTCCAATATGACTGCCCCCCAGGGACCATGCTTACTCCAAGCTTATCTCGGAACGCCCCGACTATTTCTTCCCTTAATATGTCTATAGTAGCCGGAGGGAGACCACCGACTCTTTGTCCCATCATAGGTGAGGTTGTTTGGATACTAGTTTGTTGTCTTCCCCCTATTGGTTTGAGTTATGTGGTGCATTACTATTTGCCCTATATGGTTTATAGGATTGACCGTTTCTTTTCGGCCTTCTAGGCGGGGCCGAAAAGTACTCGCCCCCATGGGTTGGGATTCTATATTAATGGGCTGGTGTATTGTATAGTGTGATGGAAAGTGTTGCTGGGACGGGCGAGGATTTAGGTAACAATCTTCCTCAAACAACCCTGTGTCGGACCGTCCAGTTGGATACGCGGACCGTCCGGTCGGCTATGCGGACCGTCCGTGATCATATGCAGACGGTCTGTCTGGGTTGTTTAGGGCTTGTGTAACATGTGGCGGCTCGGACGCATATCTTGGTAACTCATTGAAAATGGGCTCGACCGTTGTTGGCCCGGACGGTCCGCGCTCACGTGCGGACGATCCGGTCATGTATAGATCGGCTAATTTATTGCCAATGTGCATAGGAGGTTGTGGTTGCTCAGGGTATATGTCCATCGGCATCCCATAAAGTGGTTGTGACTGGTCGTGACAACCCGTAGCCGATGAATTACACGTGTTTTCCCCCAATTCAACCTCGTGCGAAGGAAAATTTGAAATAGTAGCTTTATCAAACGCACACACTAGCCTTTTGTAATCCTTTTGTATACCCTCTATGATATGTTGCATTTTCTCTCGGTGTTCATCTATGTAAGCTTTAAGAGATTGGAGCTCGTTGGTGTTACTTACATTGGGGGTATCCGTCGTGGGTCGGAGCAAAGCCAAATCAGTCGCCCGTTGTCGAACGACTTTGTTGTTCCTGTCCATCTTGAAGTTGGCCAGAAACTTCGCCTTTGCTTCTTGGATCAACTGCTCCTTGTGCTCCTCGAACTGGAGCTGTTCGTCAGCTCGCAAGGTTCCCAAGTCGGCTCTATGATATTGCTAGGGGAGACGCTAGAGTTATCCCTTGAACCAGCCATTGAGGCCGATCTGATAGGTCTATATGTGCTTTCCACAGCGGAGTCGCCAAAAAGTGTGTTAACACCTTTTCGGTCGCCAATCACTATAATGAGAACCGGCGACGGTGCTCTCTGCACAGGCGTGGACGGTCCGCGGCTAGGGGCTGGACGGTCCGCGACCTAGCGCAGGGCTCGGATTCCATGCCTGACATGCTGGATGGTCCGCGCTCTGGGGCCGGATGGTCCGCGCGTGCGCAGAGTTCACCGACGGCGCCTGGATCTCGCTCCCGGGAGGGACTACGTCGGGGAGGAGAGATCCTAGGTGTTGTATAGGCTCGACAGGCTGACCTAGACTCCTCTGATCGACGTAGAGTCGAGGAGAAGCGGAGAATTTTGAGATTGGAAGACTAAACTAGAACTAGACTAGAACTACTCCTAAATGTACAAGATAAAATGCGAATTATATTGATTGTAGGTTGGATTGTTGATGATTAATCGGCTCTATTCCTCTGTATTTATAGAGGATGGAGACTAGACCCATTACAAACAAATTCCCGGAGCTAATTCCATGAATCTAGCCAACAACCATAGCAAGAAACTTGAAATCTTAATTGGCTCTGCACGTGCGGATCGTCCGGCCGGCCGTTTATTTTGGTGTTCAGTAGACACTTCAAACGTCAAGCCACGATGTTTTGACTTGGACCGTCTCAGCAGCCTGCACCCACAACATACAAAAATTTAAAATGAAGCTATTGCATCTGGCCACTAGTCTATATCTATAAATGAAAGCCAGCATGTCCAACAGACATAAATTACACAATTAGATCAAGCTTATATACGCAATTAAGTAGGTAGCCACAATGGAGGACAAGGTGCTCATCGCCGTGGGAACGGTGGCGGTGGTCGCCGTCCTCTCCAAGCTCAAGTCGGTCGTGACCAAGCCGAAGCTGAACCTTCCGCCAGGGCCATGGACGCTGCCGTTGATTGGCAGCATCCACCACATCGTCAGCAACCCGCTGCCCTACCGGGCGATGCGCGAGCTCGCGCACAAGCACGGGCCGCTCATGATGCTGTGGCTGGGCGAGGTGCCCACGCTGGTGGTGTCGTCGCCGGAGGCCGCGCAGGCGATCACCAAGACGCACGACGTGTCGTTCGCCGACCGTCACATCAACAGCACCGTCGACATACTCACCTTCAACGGCATGGACATGGTTTTCGGGTCGTACGGCGAGCAGTGGCGGCAGCTCCGCAAGCTCAGCGTGCTGGAGCTGCTGAGCGCCGCGCGGGTGCAGTCGTTCCAGCGCATCCGCGAGGAGGAGGTGGCGCGGTTCATGCGGAGCCTCGCCGCGTCCGCCAGCGCCGGCGCCACCGTCGACCTGTCCAAGATGATCTCTAGCTTCATCAACGACACCTTCGTCAGGGAGTCCATCGGCAGCCGGTGCAAGTATCAGGACGAGTACCTGGCTGCCCTGGACACTGCCATTCGGGTGGCCGCGGAGCTAAGCGTAGGTAACATCTTCCCGTCGTCTAGGGTGTTGCAGAGTCTTAGCACGGCGCGACGCAAGGCGATAGCGTCCCGCGACGAGATGGCGCGCATCCTCGGGCAGATCATCCGCGAGACCAAGGAATCCATGGATCAGGGTGACAAGACTTCAAACGAGAGCATGATCTCCGTCCTGCTCAGGCTTCAGAAAGACGCCGGCTTGCCCATCGAGCTCACCGACAACGTCGTCATGGCGCTCATGTTTGTAAGTCTGATCCCCATCGTCGCCGCCTAGCTTGCTTCAGAAAGAAGTTAGCTAGCAAGCTGGAATTTAACAAGTCGATTGGTGTTTTTAATTATTTGATCTCTAGGACTTGTTTGGCGCGGGCAGCGACACCTCGTCGACAACGCTGACCTGGTGCATGACAGAGCTGGTCCGGTACCCGGCAACGATGGCCAAAGCGCAGGCCGAGGTCCGGGAGGCTTTCAAGGGGAAGACCACGATCACGGAGGACGACCTGTCCACGGCAAATCTTAGGTACCTGAAGCTCGTGGTGAAGGAAGCGCTCAGGTTGCACTGCCCGGTGCCGCTCCTGCTCCCACGCAAATGCCGGGAGGCGTGCCAGGTCATGGGCTACGACATCCCTAAAGGCACATGCGTGTTCGTCAATGTCTGGGCGATCTGTAGGGACCCTAGGTACTGGGAAGACGCCGAGGAATTCAAGCCGGAGCGGTTCGAGAACTCCAACCTAGACTACAAGGGAACATACTACGAGTACCTCCCGTTCGGGTCTGGCCGTCGCATGTGCCCGGGAGCAAACCTTGGAGTGGCCAACTTGGAGCTTGCACTGGCCAGCCTTCTGTACCATTTCGATTGGAAGCTACCAAGTGGACAGGAGCCTAAGGATGTCGATGTCTGGGAGGCTGCAGGACTGGTTGCGAAGAAAAACACAGGCCTGGTTCTGCACCCTGTCAGCCACATTGCTCCGGTTAATGCCTAATTGACGAACCAGTTTGCTCCTGTATTTTTCATGCTTTACTGATATATGAGAAAATAAATCCAACCAGTTCGCTCCTGTATTTTTCATGGAAGCATTATATCTCTGTATCTATCTATCTATCTATCTATCCATAATGTTTCATCAAGAGAAATGTTGGCGAAAATCTATTTTTGCAAGAATAACAATATCAGAGCCAACAACAGTTTTATATGTGCATAATTGCTTCCTCCCTTGAGGTAATATTCCTTCCTTGTGTGTCCAGTCATTCATTCCTTGTTGCAACAATGCTGGTTTCAGTTCTAATGTCCATGGCTAGAACCAATTTGGGTTGTAGAACACGTATTAACAGGCTGAATGTTGAAAATGCAATAAAATTGACAAACCTAACAATCTGCTGGTGCTTTTCACCATAAAGTTATGTTGCTAGCTTGTGCACAGAAACTAGAGTTGAGAAATCAGTAAGCACACGATAAAGCTTTAGAAGTGTGCCAGTAAAGTCTTGGAATACATGATTTATTTCGTGCAAGTTGTTGAGGCACATGATAAGGTTTTGAAGACGAACTTTAATGCTCCTTCAAATGACAAAAGAATTAGCACCAAAGTCAAATGCTAGCTCATACAAGACAAGAAAGCCCATCTATAAGAAGCATCAATGATTTTTCGGCAGTGAATTTATGGGGTAGGTCGCGAGATCGAAACCCGAAGGTAAATGCGGACATAAGGTTTAGACCGGTTTGAGCTCGTCGTGAGATAATATCACATGCCATGTATTGGTGGCTATGTTTATGATTTGTTGTGTTGCGATATGCCTCTAGTGGACTCCACTAGAAGAAAAGAGCTTTAAGCTGGCAGCACGCACAAATTTTTACTGGCGGTTTCAGTTACCGCGCGTCAGTGAAAATAAACAAGTGGGGCTGGCTTAAGGAACCGCCAGTGGAAACATATTTTCACTGACGGTTCACTTAACACAACCGCCAGTTGAAAGGATCTATTTACACTGGTGGTTGGCTAGGAATCGCCAATGGAAAGCTGGCGGTTCACTTAACACAACTGCCAGTAGAAAGGGGCTATTTCCACTGCCGATTGTCTTAACACAGCTGCCAGTAAAAATACAAGGAGAACATGGTCTCATTAGTTGTCGTTTTGGACAAGGTTCAAGTCAAACTTATAAAATTGTGACTATAATTAACTATTTTGTTATTTAGTCTAGGCTGGAGGACATGAACGTGATAGAACTTATGTTCTGTCAAATGTTATGGATGAGGAAGATGCAGAGTTGTTAGAGGCAATATTGTGTCGTCATACAGATCCATCGATGTTCTTTATGAAAGGTATGGAGTCCCTGAAGAAACCAGCAGAAGAGCCTTTGTACAACGAGTCTACGGTTTGTACCAAAGAGTTCACGACGCTCTGGTCTGTGCTAAAGCTGTTGATGTTAAAAGCTAGATATGGTATGTCTGATGCTGGCTTCGATGCGTTCTTGAGTATTATCGCAGACATGCTTTCAAAGGAGAACAAAGTGTCTGCTAACACATACTATGCAAAGAAGCTAATCAGTCCGCTAACTATGGGCGTGGAGAAGATCCACACGTGTAGAAATCATTGTATCCTTTATCGAGGTGATCATTATAAAGACTTGGAGAGTTACCCAAAGTGCAGCTCAAGTAGGTACAAGACGAATAAAGACTATCGAGAGGAAGAGTGTGTTGCATCCGTGTCTAAAGGGAAGAAGTGAAAGAAAGCCAAAAAAAAGAGTTCAAAATCCACGAGTAAAGAAAAAGAAGTAGACTATTATGCGCTCAAAAAGATTCTTGCTTTGGTGATGTGGTACCACCCCGTCGTCGATCGATTGAGGTGTTTGTTCGCTAATCCTAAGGATGCCAAACTAATGAACATGCATGCTTCTCATAGGCATAAAAACGATGGGAAGCTTCGACATCTAGCCAATGGAAAGCAGTGGCAAGATTTCAATGACAACCACCGAGACTTTGTCGATGAACCAAGAAATGTTAGGTTCGCACTAAGTACTGATGGAATGAATCCATTTGCTAAGAGGAGCAGCATGCATAACACATGGTTGGTGATCCTCACCATATACAACCTTTCTCCAATGTTGATGCAGAAATGGAAGTACATTTTGCTAACCATCTTTATTTCTGGACCTATATAACCTAGAGTTGACATGGATGTATTTTTGGAGTCCTTAATGGATGATATGAAAATATTGTGGGAAATAGGTGTTCAAATGTTGGATGAGTATCGTAAAGATTCATTCACATTAAGAGCAATTATTTTTGTTATGATCAACGATTACCCTGCTCTCTTCATATTATCAAGCCAGTTTAAGGAAAAGGTTGGTTGCATGGTATGTATTGGTGGAACTGCTTACGTGTCCCTTACTACATCTAGGATAGTGTACATGAGGCACATACGCTTTTTATTGGAAATATACAGGTACCACATGCGAAAGATGGATAATTACTTCGACAATAATGGTGAACTACATTCTACTGCTCATCGGATAACAATAGAGGTCATAGAGTTTTTGAAATAGTCAGGAATATCAAGTTTGTTTTCGGGAAGACAAAAGACGAAAAAATCAGGAAGGATGCCAAATCAACTCCGGGGGCTATATTCAAGGAGAAGTCTATTTTCTTCGAGTACTTGCCTTACTGGAAAGAGTTAGATGTGTGGCATGCGATCGATGGTATGCACATTCAGAAGAACATGTTTGAAAGCATAATTGGCACATTGCTAGACATAAAGGGCAAAACAAAAGAAGGCTCAATTCATGCATGGACTTGGTAAATTTAGGCATAAAAATGAACTACATCCTGTTCTTCAAGAAAGTGGGAAGTACAATCTCCCATGCAGCAAGCTACAATCTCAATGTAGATGAGAAACATGCGATGTGTGTTTGGCTCAAGAATTTGAAAGTCCCATCCGGATTCTGCTCTAGCATACGGAGCATTGTGTGAATGAAAGACCTGACAGTCACCAACTACAACTTACATGATTGTCATGTCATGTTGACTACATTCTTACCTATTGCCATCAGGGCTATAAATCCTTTGTTTTCAAAGATGAAAATCACACGATTGTGCTAATTTTTCAACAGAATTTCACAAAAAGTAATTGACCGTGATGAGTTGGCATCTCTTTAGGAATTCACAGTGGAGACAATATTACAGTTTGAGATGTGTTTCCCCCCATCGTTCTTTGATATTATGGTTCACCTTGTGGTGCACTTGGTGCCACAAATAGAGGCATTGAGTCCTATGTACTTGCATGAAATGTGGACGTATGAGCGTTTCATGTCAATACTGAATGGCTATGTATCAACTCATGCTCGTCCCGAGGCATCCATGATAGAGGGGTACTGTACTGAAGAGGTAATTGAGTCTAGAGGTCCATTCTGCAATAGTATCCTAAAAGACTAGGCTACAATAGGTTTGCCTCCGTCACGACACAGGGGTAGACTGTATGGAAGCGGTAGGATGGGACAGAAATCTTTCATCCCATTGGATTACAATACAATACTTGAGGCACATCACAACATCCTACATTAGCTAGTGATAATGGAGCCATTTATCCAACAACACATCAATGAGCTTCGTGAGCAAAATCCTGGGCATACGGATGATTAGGTAATGAAGCAACATAAGTAGCGGTTCAACACATGGCTAATGTTGAAGGACATTTCACATGGAGAAACAATAGAAGAACAAACCATCAAGGGGTTAGCATCTAGACCATCACGCTTGGTCACGACATGGCAAACCTATGACATTAGTGGATTCACTTTTTGTACCAAGTCCAAGGACAAAAAGAGCATGTCACAAAACAGTGGCGTTCCATGCAAGGCCATAGACGATGAAACTGGTGAGATTATTACATATTTTAGCTTTATTGAGGACATATGGGAATTAGACTATGGTACATTTCAGATATTGGTTTTCTGATGTCAAGGGGTTGAAGACAAACATGTCACGGTAGACAACTATGGGATGAGAGTTCTTGATCTAAGTAAGGTAGGTTACAAAGATGACCGATGGATCCTTGCTAATCGTGCTACACATGTCTTCTTGAAAGGGAAATTTGCCCTTGGGCCATTTCTAAGTATTTTGGTGGTTGAGTGCCAACACAAGTGCTTTTGTGCTAATCTATGCAAAGTGGTGGACAAAGTGCAAATCATGTCAAAAGGTATGTTTCTAGACTTAGTACATTGTTTTAAGGACTAATGTATTGTGTCTAAGTGCTGGAAACAGGAAAAATCGAGTTGGAAATGAGATGGCTTTGTACAGCCAAAGTCTGCTCAATCTGGGTGCACCGGACTGTCCGGTGGTGCACTGGACAGTGTCCGGTGCGCCAGGCTGGCTCTGGCGAACAGGCTGCTCTCGGGACTTCGACGACAGTGTACGGCTATAATTCACCGGTCTGTCTGGTGGTGCATCGGACTGTCCGGTGAGCCGTTCACAGGCGAACTCGTCGCTCTCGGGAGATGATTAACGGCGTACGGCTAAAATTCACCGATCTGTCCGGTGGTGCACCGGACTGTCCGGTGAGTCAACAGTCAGCCGGGGCAATGGTCGGCCGAGGATTCCGCGCGTGACGCGTGGCTGAGCCAACGGTCACATTGGTGCACCGGACTGTCCGGTGTGCACTGGACAGTGTCCGGTGCGCCAACGGCTCTCAGACTCCAACAGCGGCTTCGCCAAATAAGGAAGGATATCTGCACCGGACTGTCCGGTGCGCCAGTCGACAGAAGGCAAGATCTGCCTTCCAGGATTGTTCTCAACGGCTCCTAGCTGCCTTGGGGCTATAAAAGGGACCCCTAGGCGCATGGAGGAGAAGACCAAGCATTCCTTGAGCACTCTTGATCACTCACACTCCATTCTTGCGCGCTTGTTCGACATTCTATTGATTTGAGCTCCGTTCTAGTGTGCTAGTCTTTTGAGCTTAAGTCTGGGTCTTGTGTGTGCGTATTTGCTGTAATCTTTGTGTCTTGTGTGAGTTGCTAATCCCTCCCTTACTCCGTGCTTCTTTGTGAACTTCAAGTGTAAGGGCGAGAGGCTCCAAGTTGTGGAGATTCCTCGCAAACAGGATTAAGAAAAGCAAGCAAAACACCATGGTATTCAAGTGGGTCTTTGGACCGCTTGAGAGGGGTTGATTGCAACCCTCGTCCGTTGGGACGCCACAACGTGGAGTAGGCAAGCGTTGGTCTTGGCCGAACCACGGGATAACCACCGTGCCATCTCTGTGATTGATCTCTTGTGGCTATTGTGTTTTGTTGAGACTCCTCTCTAGCCACTTGCCGATTATTGTGCTAACACTTAACCAAGTTTTTGTGGCTTAAGTTTCAAGTTTTACAGGATCACCTATTCACCCCCCCTCTAGGTGCTCTCAATTGGTATCGAAGTCGTTCTCTTCACAAAGGGACTAATCGCCCGAAGAGATGGATCCTAAGGGGAAGGGAATCGTGATCAACGACAAGGAGAAGGAGTCCTTCGTCAACGAGCCGAAGAATGACAAGCCTACCGACTCGGGCTCGGGCCACAAACGCAAAGATGGGAAGAAGAAGAAGACGAGACGCATCAAGGAGATCGTCTACTATGACGACAGCAATGAGTCCACTTCTTCCCAAAAGGATGACTATGACTACGAGAAACAAAAAAAGGTTAATTCGAATTTTTCTTTCGATTACTCCCGTATTCCTCAGAGTTCAAATTCACATTTGCTCTCCATTCCTCTCGGCAAGCCTCCACACTTTGATGGGGAGGACTACGGATTTTGGAGCCACAAAATGCGTAGTCACCTGTTCTCTCTCCATCCAAGCATATGGGAGATTGTCGAAAATGGAATGAAATTTGATAGCTCGGATAGTCCTATTTTTATTAATGAACAAATTCATAGAAATGCACAAGCTACTACTGTGTTGTTAGCCTCCTTGTGCAGGGACGAGTATCATAAGGTGAGAGGCTTGGACAATGCCAAGCAAATCTGGGACACCCTCAAGATCTCTCATGAGGGGAACGATGTCACCTTGCTCACCAAGATGGAGTTGGTAGAGGGAGAGCTTGGAAGATTCGCGATGATAAGGGGCGAGGAGCCAACCCAAACATACAACCAGCTCAAGACCCTTATCAACAGAATAAGGAGCTACGGAAGCACGCGATGGACGGACCACGACGTCGTTCGCCTGATGCTAAGGTCATTTACTGTACTTGATCCACACTTGGTGAACAATATTCGTGAAAATCCTAGGTACACCAAGATGTCGCCCGAAGAAGTCCTTGGGAAGTTCGTGAGCGGGCGGATGATGATCAAGGAGGCGAGATACGTGGATGACGCGTTGAACGGTCCAATCCATGAGCCTCAACCCATTGCTCTCAAGGCAACGAGGAGCAAGGAGACGCTACCTAGCAAGGTGGCGCAAGTTGAGGCGGTCGGGCTCAATGATGAAGAGATGGCCCTCATCATCAAGCGCTTCAAGACGACGCTAAAGGGTCGCAAGGGACAACCAAGCAAGACCAATACAAAGGGGAAGCGTTCATGCTTCAAATGTGGTAAGATTGGTCATTTTATCGCTAACTGTCTCGATAATGGAAGTGACCAGGAACAAGGGAGCAAGAGGGAGAAGAAGAAGAATTACAAGAAGGCCAAGGGCGAGGCACATCTTGGAAAGAAGTGGGATTCGGATTGCTCCTCTTTTGACTCCGACAATGAAGGACTCGCCGCCACCGCCTTCAACAAGTCATCCCTCTTCCCCAACGAGTGTCACACATGCCTCATGGCGAAGGAGAAGAAGGTATGTACTCGAGACAGTACTACTTATGATTCTTCTAGTGATGATGAGTCTAGCGATGAGGAAATAGATTACTCTAGTTTGTTCAAGGGATTGGATAGAAATAAAATTGATAAAATCAATGAATTGATTGATGCCTTGAATGAAAAGGATAGACTTTTAGAAAAGCAAGAGGATTTGTTGTATGAAGAACATGATAAATTTGTAGAGGCACAAAAATCTCATGCTTTAGAAGTTAAAAGAAATGAAATGCTTTCTTATGAATTATCTACTTGTCATGAAACCATTTCTACTTTAAAAGGTGTTAATGATGATTTAAATGCTAAACTAGAAGTAGCTAGTAAATCTAACTCTCTTGTAGAACATGTTTGCACTAGGTGTAAAGATCTTAATGTTGATACTTGTAGTGAACACCTTGAGTGCATTTCTAAACTAAATGATGAGGTAGCTAGTCTTAATGCCCAACTTAAGACTAGCAAAAGTGAATTTGACAAATTAAAATTTGCAAGGGATGCCTACACGATTGGTAGACACCCCTCAATTAAGGATGGTCTTGGCTTCAAGAGAGAAGCTAAGAACTTGACAAGCCATAAGGCTCCCATCTCCGCCAAGGAGAAAGGGAAGGCCCCTATGGCTAGTAGTGTGCAAAAGAACCATGCTTTTATGTACCATGATAGGAGACAATCTAGAAATACTTATAGGAGTTGTAATGCATATGATGCTTTTGATTCTCATGCCATGTTTGCTTCTAGTTCTTCCTATGTGCATGATAGAAATGTTGGTAGGAGAAATGTTGTTCATAATATGCCTAGGAGAAATGTTGTTAATGTTCCTAGGAAAGTTAATGAACCTTCTACAATATATCATACTTGCAATGCTTCTTTTGCCATTTATAGAAAGAATAAGAAGGTGATTGCTAGGAAGTTAGGGGCAAGATGCAAGGGAGATAAAACTTGCATTTGGGTCCCTAAGACAATTGTGACTAACCTTGTAGGACCCAACAAGAGTTGGGTACCTAAGACCCAAGCCTAAATTTGCCTTGCAGGTTTATGCATCCGGGGGTACAAGCTGGATTATCGACAGCGGATGCACAAACCACATGACGGGGGAAAAGAGGATGTTCTCTTCCTACGTCAAGAACAAGGATTCCCAAGATTCAATAATATTCGGTGATGGGAACCAAGGCAAGGTAAAAGGGTTAGGTAAAATTGCTATTTCATTCGAGCACTCTATTTCTAATGTGTTTTTAGTTGAGTCTCTTGGATATAATTTGTTGTCTGTTAGTCAATTATGCAAAATGGGATATAATTGTCTATTCACAAATGTAGATGTGTCTGTCTTTAGAAGATGTGATGGTTCACTAGCTTTTAAGGGTGTACAAGACGGCAAACTTTATTTGGTTGATTTTGCAAAAGAAGAGGCCGGTCTAGATGCATGCTTAATTGCTAAGACTTGCATGGGCTGGCTATGGCATCGCCGCTTAGCACATGTGGGGATGAAGAACCTCCACAAGCTTCTAAAGGGAGAACATGTGATAAGTCTAACTAATGTACATTTCGAAAAAGATAGACCTTGTGCAGCTTGTCAAGCAGGGAAACAGGTGGGAGGCTCTCATCACACCAAAAATGTGATGACCACATCAAGACCCTTGGAGATGCTTCATATGGACCTCTTCGGACCCATCGCCTATCTAAGTATAGGAGGAAGTAAGTATGGTCTTGTTATAGTTGATGATTTTTCCCGCTTCACTTGGGTATTCTTTTTGCAGGATAAATCTGAAACCCAAGGGACCCTCAAGCGCTTCCTCAGGAGAGCTCAAAATGAGTTTGAGCTCAAGGTGAAGAAGATAAGGAGCGACAACGGGTCCGAGTTCAAGAACCTTCAAGTGGAGGAGTTCCATGAGGAGGAAGGAATCAAGCACGAGTTCTCTGCTCCCTACACACCACAGCAAAATGGTGTGGTAGAGAGGAAGAACAGGACGCTCATCGATATGGCAAGGACTATGCTTGGAGAGTTCAAGACCCCCGAGCGTTTTTGGTCGGAAGCCGTGAACACGGCTTGCCACGCCATCAACAGGGTTTATCTTCACCGCCTCCTCAAGAAGACTTCATATGAGCTGCTAACTGGTAACAAACCCAATGTGTCTTATTTTCGTGTATTTGGGAGCAAGTGTTATATTCTTGTGAAGAAAGGTAGAACTTCTAAATTTGCTCCCAAAGCTGTAGAAGGGTTTTTGTTAGGTTATGACTCAAATACAAAGGCGTATAGGGTCTTCAACAAATCATCGGGTTTAGTTGAAGTCTCTAGCGACGTTGTATTTGATGAGACTAATGGCTCTCCAAGAGAGCAAGTTGTTGATCTTGATGATGTAGATGAAGAAGATGTTCCAACGGCTGCAATGCGCACCATGGCGATTGGAGATGTGAGGCCACTGGAACAAAAGGAGCAAGATCAACCCTCTTCCTCAACTATGGTGCATCCCCCAACCCAAGATGACGAACAGGTACCTCAAGTGGAGGCGCATGATCAAGGGGGAGCACAGGATGTTCAAGTTGAAGAGGAAGAAGCACCTCAGGCACCTCCAACCCAAGTTCGAGCGACGATTCAAAGGAATCATCCCGTCGACCAAATTCTGGGTGATATTAGCAAGGGAGTAACTACTCGTTCAAGATTAGTTGATTTTTGTGAGCATTACTCCTTTGTCTCTTCTATTGAGCCTTTCAGGGTAGAAGAGGCCTTGCTAGATCCGGACTGGGTGTTGGCCATGCAGGAGGAACTCAACAACTTCAAGCGCAATGAAGTTTGGACACTGGTGCCTCGTCCCAAACAAAATGTTGTGGGAACCAAGTGAGTGTTCCGCAACAAACAGGACGAGCACGGGGTGGTGACGAGGAACAAGGCTCGACTTGTGGCAAAAGGTTATGCCCAAGTCGCAGGTTTGGACTTTGAGGAGACGTTTGCTCCTGTGGCTAGGCTAGAATCAATTCGTATTTTGCTAGCATATGCCGCTCACCATTCTTTTAGGTTGTACCAAATGGATGTGAAGAGCGTTTTCCTCAACGGGCCGATCAAGGAGGAGGTGTACGTGGAGCAACCTCCTGGCTTTGAGGATGAACGGTACCCCGACCACATGTGTAAGCTCTCTAAGGCGCTCTATGGACTTAAGCAAGCCCCAAGAGCATGGTATGAATGCCTTAGAGACTTTTTTAATTGCTAATGCTTTCAAGGTTGGGAAAGCCGATCCAACTCTTTTCACTAAGACTTGCGATGGTTATCTTTTTGTGTGCCAAATTTATGTCGATGACATAATATTTGGTTCTACTAACCAAAAGTCCTGTGAAGAGTTTAGCAGGGTGATGACGCAGAAATTCAAGATGTCGACGATGGGCGAGTTGAACTACTTCCTTGGGTTCCAAGTGAAGCAACTCAAGGACGGCACCTTCATCTCCCAAACGAAGTACACGCAAGACTTGCTAAAGCGGTTTGGGATGAAGGACGCCAAGCCCGCAAAGACGCCGATGGGAACTGACGGACACACCGACCTCAACAAAGGAGGTAAGTCCGTTGATCAAAAAGCATATCGGTCCATGATAGGTTCTTTGCTTTATTTATGTGCTAGTAGACCGGATATTATGCTTAGCGTATGCATGTGTGCTAGATTTCAATCCGATCCTAGGGAGTGTCACTTAGTGGCTGTGAAGCAAATTCTTAGATATTTAGTCGCTACGCCTTGCTTCGGGATCTGGTATCCAAAGGGGTCTAACTTTGACTTGATTGGATATTCAGATTCCGACTATGCTGGATGTAAGGTCGATAGGAAGAGTACATCGGGGACGTGCCAATTCTTAGGAAGGTCCCTGGTGTCGTGGAACTCTAAGAAACAAACCTCCGTTGCCCTATCCACCGCTAAGGCCGAGTACGTTGCCGCAGGACAGTGTTGCGCGCAACTACTTTGGATGAGGCAAACCCTTTGGGACTTTGGCTACAATCTGAGCAAAGTCCCACTCCTATGTGACAATGAGAGTGCTATCCGAATAGCGGAAAATCCTGTTGAGCACAGCCGCACAAAGCACATTGACATCCGACATCACTTTTTGAGAGACCACCAGCAAAAGAGAGATATCGAAGTGTTTCATGTTAGCACCGAGAACCAGCTAGCCGATATCTTTACCTAGCCTCTAGATGAGAAGACCTTTTGCAGGCTGCGTAGTGAGCTAAATGTCCTAGATTCGTGGAACTTGGATTGATTTATAGCATACATGTGTTTATGCCTTTGATCGTGTTCCTTATGCATTTTGTTGCTTACTGTGGTGCTCAAGTTGTACTAACACTCCCTGGACCTCACAAGTCCTCTTTGCACGTGATGCACATATTTAGGGGGAGTTGTGCTACAACTTGACCCTTTGAGACTAACCGTGTGCTTGAGTTTGCTTGTTTTAGTCTCAAAGGAGGTTTGAAAGGGAAAAGGTGGACTTGGACCATGAAAAGACTTCCACTGCACTCCGATGAGAGGGTAACCTATTCCAAGTTCATCTCATTTACTCTTATTGCCTGTGTATTCTTAATTGAAAATTTTGGTGAGGCAATGGGGTTAAAGGGCCAAGATTGATCCCGTTTTGGTGCTTGATGCCAAAGGGGGAGAAAATAAAGGCCAAAGCAATAAATGGATCAGCTACCACTTGAGAAATTTTGAAAATAGTAGAATAGAGCTTTTGGTTTGTCAAAACTCTTTTATTGTCTCTTTTGTCAAAAGTTGGCCTCTTGTGGGGCGAAGTGTTGATTATGGGAAAAGGGGGAGTTTTTGAAATCCATGATCAATTTCTGTTGGAATACCTCTCTTTGTCTCTACATGTGGATTTGACTTAGAGATAGTAATTTGAGTTTGATTTGCAAAAACAAACCAAGTGGTGGCAAAGTATTATCCATATATGTCAAAATTGAATCAAAACAATTTTGAGTGTTCATTTGCATTGATATTGCACTTGTTCTGATTGCTTTATGTTGTGTTGGCATAAATCACCAAAAAGGGGGAGATTGAAAGGGAAATGTGCCCTTGGGCCATTTCTAAGTATTTTGGTGGTTGAGTGCCAACACAAGTGCTTTTGTGCTAATCTATGCAAAGTGGTGGACAAAGTGCAAAATATGTCAAAAGGTATGTTTCTAGACTTAGTACATTGTTTTAAGGACTAATGTATTGTGTCTAAGTGCTGGAAACAGGAAAAATCGAGTTGGAAATGAGATGGCTTTGTACAGCCAAAGTCTGCTCAGTCTGGGTGCACCGGACTGTCCGGTGGTGCACCGGACAGTGTCCGGTAGTGCAGGCTGCTCTCGGGACTTCGACGGCGGTGTATGGCTATAATTCACCGGTCTGTCCGGTGGTGCACCGGACTGTCCGGTGAGCCGTTCACAGGCGAACTCATCGCTCTCGGGAGATGATTAACGGCGTATGACTAAAATTCACCGGTTTGTCCGGTGGTGCACCGGACTGTCCGGTGAGTCAACAGTCAGCCGGGGCAACGGTCGGCCGAGGATTCCGCGCGTGACGCGTGGCTGAGCCAACGGTCACATTGGTGCACCGGACTGTCCGGTGTGCACCGGACAGTGTCCGGTGCGCCAATGGCTCTCAGACTCCAACGGCGGCTTCGCCAAATAAGGAAGGATATCTACACCGGACAGTGTCCGGTGGTGCACCAGACTGTCCGGTGCGCCAGTCGACAGAAGGCAAGATCTGCCTTCCAGGATTGTTCTCAACGGCTCCTAGCTGCCTTGGGGCTATAAAAGGGACCCCTAGGCGCATGGAGGAGAAGACCAAGCATTCCTTGAGCACTCTTGATCACTCACACTCCATTCTTGCGCACTTGTTCGACATTCTAGTGATTTGAGCTCCGTTCTAGTGTGCTAGTCTTTTGAGTTTAAGTCTGGGTCTTGTGTGTGCGTATTTGCTGTAATCTTTGTGTCTTGTGTGAGTTGCTAATCCCTCCCTTACTCCGTGCTTCTTTGTGAACTTCAAGTGTAAGGGCGAGAGGCTCCAAGTTGTGGAGATTCCTCGCAAACGGGATTAAGAAAAGCAAGCAAAACACCGTGGTATTCAAGTGGGTCTTTGGACCGCTTGAGAGGGGTTGATTGCAACCCTCGTCCGTTGGGATGCCACAACGTGGAGTAGGCAAGCGTTGGTCTTGGCTGAACCACGGTATAACCACCGTGCCATCTCTGTGATTGATCTCTTGTGGCTATTGTGTTTTGTTGAGACTCCTCTCTAGCCACTTGCCGATTATTGTGCTAACACTTAACCAAGTTTTTGTGGCTTAAGTTTACAGGATCACCTATTCACCCCCCTCTAGGTGCTCTCACTTCTATGCTGAATATATCTGTCGGCGTTCCGAGACCGGGGGGTCCCTGAGCCGACGAGTGAATGTCGCCGCGTGCCCCAGCCCAGATGGGTCGAGCGCGAGGGCGAGCGCGAAGGGGGGGAGCGAGGCGGCCGGAGACCGGCGTGAGAGAGGTGGGAATCCCGCGGCCTTCGTGTTCGTCCCGCGCCCAGGTCGGGTGCGCTTGCAGTAGGGGGTTACAAGCGTCCATGCGGGAGAGGGAGCGAGCGGCCTCCAGCGAGCGCCTGTCTCGTCCTCGTCCCCGCACGGCCAACCTTCTCTAAGAGGGCCCTGGTCCTCCCTTTTATAGGCACAAGGAGAGGATCCAAGTGTACAATGGGGGGTATAGCAGAGTGCTACGTGTCTAGCGGAGGAGAGATAGCGCCCTAAGTACATGCCGTCGTGGCAGCCGGAGAGATTTTGGCACCCTGCTGGTGTGATGTCGTGGCCGTCGGAGGAGTGCTGGAGCCTGACGGAGGGACAGCTGTCGGAGCAGTTGGGTCCTTGCTGACGTCCTCTTGCTTCCGTAAGGGGGCTGAGAGCCGCAGTCGTCATAGAGTATGCGGGGCGCCATCATTGCCTATCTGGCGGAGCGAGCCAGATGGGACGCCGGTCTTGTTCCCTGCGGCCCGAGTCAGCTCGGGGTAGGGTGATGATGGCGCCTCCTATTGATGTGGCTGGTCTGCACCCTAGGTTGGGCGATGTGGAAGCTCCTTCGAAGCCGAGGTCGAGTCTGTCTTCCGTGGCCGAGGTCGGGTCCGAGCCCCAGGTTCGGGCGAGGCGGAGATCACCGGCTGGTGCCGGGGCGGAGTCCGAGCCCTGGGGTCGGGCGAAGCGGAGTTCGTCGTCTTCTGGGGCCGAGCCCAAGTCCGAGCCCTGGGTCGGGCGAGGCGGAGATCGTCGTCTTCTGGGACTTAGCCCGAGTCCGAGCCCTGGGTCGGGCGGAGTTCGCCGTCTTCTGGGACTTAGCCCGAGTCCGAGCCCTGGGTCGGGCGGAGTTCGCCGTCTTCCGGGACATAGCCCGAGTCCGAGCCCTGGGTCGGGCGGAGTTCGCCATCTTCTGGGACTTAGCCCGAGTCCGAGCCCTGGGTCGGGCGGAGTTCACCGTCTTCCGGGACTTAGCCCGAGTCCGAGCCCTGGGTCGGGCGTAGTTCGCCGTCTTCCGGGACTTAGCCCGAGTCCGAGCCCTGGGTCGGGCGGAGCGGAGTTCGCCGTCTTCCGGGACTTAGCCCGAGTCCGAGCCCTAGGGTCGGGCGAAGCGGAGCTTCCTATGGTGCCTTCGGCAGGGCCTGACTGCCTGTCAGTCTCACTCTGTCAAGTGGCACCGCAGTCGGAGTGGCGCAGGCGACGCTGTCCTTCTGTCAGGCCGGTCAGTGGAGCGGCGAAGTGACGGCGGTCACTTCGGCTCTGCCGGCTGGGGGGCGCGCGTCAGGATAAAGGTGTCAGGTCACCTTTGCATTAAATGCTCCTGCGATTTGGTCGGTCGGTGCGGCGATTTGGTCAGGGTTGCTTCTTGGCGAAGGCAGGGCCTCGGGCGAGCCGGAAATATGTTCGCCGCTGAAGGGGGGCCTCGGGCAAGACGGAAATCCTCCGGGGTCGGCTGCCCTTGTCCGAGGCTAGGCTCGGGCGAGGCGTGATCGAGTCCCTCGAATGGACTGATCCCTGACTTAATCGCACCCATCAGGCCTTTGCAGCTTTGTGCTGATGGGGGTTACCAGCTGAGAATTAGGAGCCTTGAGGGTACCCCTAATTATGGTCCCCGACAGTAGCCCTCGAGCCTCGAAGGGAGTGTTTGCACTCGCTTGGAGGCTTTCGTCGCACTTTTTTGCAAGGGGACCAGCCTTTCTCGGTTGCGTTTTGTTCCGGTGGGTGCGCGCGAGCGCACCCGCCGGGTGTAGCCCTCGAGGCCTTGGAGGAGTGGTTTCACTCCTTCGAGGTCTTAATGCCTCGCGTAATGCTTCGGATGGTCTGGTTGTTCCCTCATGCGAGCTGGCCGTAGCCCAGGTGTACGGTCGGGTCCCAAGTTCTCGGGCTGCTATGTTGACGCTGTCAACGGTTCGGCCGGAGCCGGGTTTGCGAGAGCAGCCCCCGAGCCTCTGCACAGAGCGAGAGTGCGGTTAGGGAAAGACTCGGCTTTTTTACATACGCCCCTGCATCGCCTTTCCGCAAGGAGGAGGGGGGGGGGAAAGCGCCATGTTGCCCTCGGTGGGCGCCGAACATGGTGTCTCCGATGAGCTGCAAGCGGGTAATCCGAGTGGACGTCCGTGCCCCGTTCGTTAGGGGTCGGCTAGGGGCCCAGAGGCACGCCCAAAAGTACCTGCGGGTGATCTGCCGGACCCGGTCCCCTGGCGACGGGGTCCGAGGGCTCGATGCCTCCCTCTGATGGGATTCCGTTACAAGATCGTCCCCGCTGGTCTCGGAAATGTCCTAGGGTACCTCGGGAGCGCAGCCCGAGCCTTGGTTATGTATCGAACGTACCCATGGTCATCCCTCGCTCGGCGTCTGAGGCGGCTGTGAACCCTTCGGGGGCCAGCCTTCGAACCTCTGATCAGTAATGGGCGCGGAGCCCGAGTAGCCTGAGGCGGCCGTGGAACCCTTTCGAGGGGACGGCCTTCGAACCTCTGACCAGTAGTGGGTGTAGGGCCCACGCGATCTGAGGCGGCTGTCGAACCCTTCCGGGGGGCCAGCCTTCGAACCTCTGATCAGTAGGGGGGCTCGGAGCCTGGTTCCTTCTCGGGGAAGGATCCTTTTCGGGGTATCCCCCTTTCCCGGTCCCTGTTACAAGAGAGAGAAAGAGGAAAAAAGGAAAAGGATACGAAATCGAACGACGCGGCGTACCTTTTTTGACGCGGTCATTATGGCGAAGGCGAAGCGTCGCCCGCTTCTCCTGCCAGAGGCGCCGCCTGTCCCGCCGCGGAGTTAATGCGACGGGGCGAGTGGTTGGCGGGGCGGCCGTTGTGCGTGCGCGAGCCGTTCGAGGAACGGATCACGGGCGCGTTGTCTTCACGCCGTGAGAGAGGGTTCTCTCGCTGCCCCCGGACGGGACGTGAGCTTGGTTGATGACGTGACCGCTGCTCCTGCCTGCCTGCCACCGCCATTACTGCCGGCCCATTCTTGGCCGCATTGACCGTCGCGCCAGGCTGGCGCCGCTGGGTCGTGCACTTGGCCGCCTCGCGTCGCGGCATTGGTTCCGCAGTCGAGGAGGCGCGGTGGTGGCGTAAGTGGCGGTGCAATTGCATGCACGAAGCATTCGGCGTGCCGGTTGCATGACGCGTGGGCCTGGGCCTCCATGCCAGGCGTGTTGGGAGTTGGAGAAGTGCGCCCACTTGGCGCGGTTGCATGCCGCCTGCATGGCTGCCCTCCCTTTCGCCCGCTGGTCTGGGCAAAAGTGGAGGCTCGCTTGTAACCGCTGGGCGGTTGTACGCACCGCGCGCGGCGGTTTGGCTTCTTCTGCTCTGAGTCAGCTTGCATGATGTGTGGGACCCAGCCCCCGCGCCGTAGGGGAGGACCTTGGAGTGTGTTGGAGAAGACTCAGCCCATGACGGCTGGGGACGCAAGTAGGGAGAGCCGCCTTTAAAAGGAGGGTGACCCCCTTGGAAGGCGACCATGTCTTCGCGCTCCCTTATGCATCGCGTCTTTCCGCCTTCCAAGCCCCCGGATGGGGGATATCCGCCGTCTTTCCACCTCGTCGTTGGAGGAATCACAACTCCGCGGGAGTTGGTACCTTTCAGCCATCGTTCGGCTTCAAGGATTTTCATCATGCAGCCCGGCTGCACCCCCCCCCCCCCCGCCGGTGGTCACCCAAGATGGTGACCTCCAGTTTGATGGTGGGGGAAAGCGAGCCGGGCTGCGGCCTCTGCCCCTCCCTCAGCCTCAAGGATTTTCATCACCAGGGCTGGGGAGGGGAGTGTGCCGAGTTGGGGTCGGCCCCCGCGTGGGCGGTGGCCCGCTCCTTCCCTCAGTGATCGGGGGGGAAGGACAGTTGTCGTCCGTGGCGCCGGCAGCTGCAGCGTGCCTGGCTCTCGGACCCGAGTGGCTTCGGAGCCGCTCTCGACGCCGGCTTCCGCCACGGCAGCTGGAAGAGGTTCTTCCGCCGACGAGATAGCCAGGACCGCCCACGGGCCGACCTCCAACTCTACGGCCTTCTGCCCGTCCTTGCCTCACGAGTTTTGGGCATGGGCGGGGGCCTCCTGGCAGCAGCACCCATCTTGAGGTCATCGCTGCCGCTGTTCAGCCCCCCGGAGCAGAAGTCGTCGTCGTCGCCGCTGCTGGAGCGGGTGACGGCGCGCCGTTCGTCGGTCTTCTGTTGCTCCGCAGCCCCCCTCCCCCATCGAGTGGGGTTGTTCGTACCTGCGGAGGTGGAACCGGAGTTCCGTTTGTAATGGCACTTTGAATGCCAGTGTTTTTGTTCATTGTGGCTGTCGAGGCCTGAACATGTATGTATTTTTGGCACGGAGCCGTGTTTTTTCCTCATTTTCGAGCGCTAAGACTCGCCTGTTGGTTGTCCAAACCGCTTCACCAAGCATGAGTCACCCCGTGTAAAGGTGACGAGTGAGGTATCCGTATCCCGGAGGCGTAGGAGTCCCTCGGCTCGGTCGGCCTTGTTGTCCGAGGCTTTTCTAGCTTAGTTAAAGGAACCCCTCGGCCGCTCTTCGATGAGCCGAGGCCAGGGGTAGCGGCGTCAACATGAACAGAGGCAGAGTTGGCTCGAAAAGAAAACCTGGTTGGCCGGAGCCTGGCCGGGTCGTCCGTTAGCGGGACCGACGCCAGAATTGACCAGCCGAGGCCTCGGGTCGGGCTGACGTCCTTGGAGGACTGCTGGTCGAGGCCCCGGGGTGACCGGCCGAGCCGCCTGCTTGGGCCGGATTCCCGAGAAGACCCTGGCAGCGATGGCCCGGGCATGGCGATGACGTCGTCCTTCAGAGTGGATATCTTCGGACCGCGTCACCGTCCGAGGCTAGGTCGGACCTCGCCGAAGGTGTTGTCGATGCCGAGGGTGCTGCTGCTCCCTTCCAGCGTTAAGACCCGAGCCCGCAGGATCGGATTGTCTTGTAGCGTGTGTTCCCTGCGGCCGCCGAGGCCAAAACACACCCTCGCCGTGTTGTAAAGCCGCGTCTCCTTTCCTCTTGTTTCGAGTATCTGGACCTTTTTGTTGGTAACAGAAATGTTTGTGCGAGCGAGAGTTGCTTCTCGCGGAAGGTGATGAGTGAGGTATCCGTATCCCGGAGTCGTAGGAGTCCCTCGGCTCGGTCGGCCTTGCCGCTTACGCGCACTCTTACCCGTCCATGGGGCTCTGTCACCGACACAGTCGAGAAGGCTCGAAGGATCGCTTCGGCAGAAGAGCTTCCGAACGTGTAGACTTGTTCGGTCCGTGGGATCACTTATCCGAACGTGAGTTACTTATCGCAGAAGGTGATGAGTGAGGTATCCGTATCCCGGAGGCGTAGGAGTCCCTCGGCTCGGTCAGCCTTGGCTGCTTACGTGTACTCCGTCGTTTTCAGGATCCACTTTCGAAGTAGTCAAACAGCCCGAAAGACCTTCTGGCAGAAAAGATCTTTTTTCGAGGAAAATTTCGACGTAGAGGGGGTTCCCCCCCTTTTAGCCCCCGAGGGAGGGTCGGGCTTTGCCGAGGCGAGGCCGACCCTTCCTTGACGACAAAACTTTTGCTGGGCGCGAGGTATATGAACAACTTGAAAACATCTTAAGGGTAGAAGCGACGTAGCTGTTGGATGTTCCAAGTGTTGCCGTAGACCTCGCCTTGACTGTTGGCCAGCTTGTACGTTCTGGGCTTCCGAACATTAGCGATGACGAACGGCCCCTCCCAGGGGGGCGTGAGCTTGTGCCGCCCTCGGGCGTCTTGTCGCAGCCGAGGCACCAGGTCGCCCACCTGGAGGTCTCGGGACTAGACCCCTCGGGCGTGGTAGCGTCGCAGGGACTGCTGGTACCGCGCCGAGTGTAGTAAGGCCTTGTCCCGAGCCTCCTCCAGCTGGTCCAGCGAGTCTTCTCGGCTTGCTTGGTTGCTTTGGTCGGTGTAGGCCCTCGTCCTCGGGGAACCGTATTCTAAGTCTATGGGCAAGATGGCCTCGGCCCCGTAGACTAGGAAGAACGGCGTGAAGCCCGTGGCTCAGCTCGGCGTTGTCCTCAGACTCCAGACCACCGAGGGGAGTTCCTTCATCCATCGCTTGCCGAACTTGTTGAGGTCGTTGTAGATCCGAGGCTTGAGCCCTTGTAGAATCATGCCGTTGGCACGCTCTACTTGCCCATTTGACATGGGGTGAGCCACGGCGGCCCAGTCCACCCGGATGTGGTGGTCCGCGCAGAAGTCCAGGAACTTTCTGCCGGTGAACTGGGTGCCGTTGTCGGTGATGATGGAGTTCAGGACCCCGAAGCGATGGATGATGTTGGTGAAGAACGCCACCGCCTGCTCGGACCTGATGCTGTTCAGGGGTTGGACCTCGATCCACTTGGAGAATTTGTCGATGGCAACCAGCAGGTGCGTGTAGCCCCCGGGTGCCTTCTGTAAGGGGCCGACGAGATCCAGACCCCACACAGCAAAAGGCCATGTGATGGGTATCGTCTGCAGAGCCTGAGCGGGCAGGTGGGTCTGCCTTGCGTAGAACTGACACCCTTCGCAGGTGCGGACAATTCTAGTGGCGTCGGCAACCGCCGTCGGCCAGTAGAAGCCTTGCCGGAAAGCATTCCCGACAAGGGCTCGAGGCGCTGCGTGATGGCCGCAAGCCCCCGAGTGTATCTCTCGCAGGAGTTCTTGACCTTCGTCCATGGAGATGCATCGCTGGAGGATGCCGAAGGGGCTGCGGTGGTAGAGCTCCTTCTCATCACCCAGCAAGACGAACGACTTGGCGCGCTGCGCCACCCGCCGAGCCTCGGCTCGGTCGAGGAGTAGCTCTCCTAGGTGGAGATATTGCAGATGTGGTCTGCCAGTTTTGATCAGGCGTGACCCCGCTTTGCTCCCCCTCGACGTGCAGTGTCTCGCCCTCGGGGGCCGAGGGTACCTCGGGTTGAACCGAGGATACCTCGGGCCGAGCCGAGGGTTCCTCGGAATGATCCGAGGGTACCTCAGGCTGGGCCGAGGGTGCCTCGGGCTGGGCCGAGGGTGCCTCGGGCTCGGGCATGTCGTCGATCTTGACGGAGGGTTGATGCAGATCCCGGGAGAAGACGTCCGGGGGAACCGTCGTTCGCCCGGAGGCTATTTTAGCCAGCTCGTCCGCAGTCTCGTTGTAGCGCCGAGCGATGTGGTTGAGCTCGAGCCCGTAGAACTTGTCTTCCAGGCGCCGAACCTCATCGCAGTAGGCCTCCATCTTCGGGTCGCGGCAGTGGGAGTTCTTCATGACTTGGTCGATGACGAGCTGCGAGTCACCGCGAGCGTCGAGGCGTCGGACCCCTAGCTCGATGGCGATCCGCAACCCGTTGACCAGAGCTTCGTACTCAGCCACATTGTTGGATGCCGGGAAATGGAGGCGTAGCACGTAGCGTAGGTGCTTCCCGAGGGGCGAGATGAAGAGTAGGCCTGCGCCGGCTCCTGTCTTCATCAGCGACTCGTCGAAGAACATGGTCCAGAGCTCCGGTTGGATCAGAGCCATCGGTAGCTGGGTGTCGACCCATTCAGCTACGAAGTCCACCAAGACCTGGGACTTGATGGCCTTCCGAGGAGCGAACGAGATTGTCTCGCCCATGATTTCCACCGCCCACTTTGCAATCCGACCCGAGGCCTCTCGGCACTGGATGATCTCCCCCAGGGGGAAGGATGACACCACAGTTACCGGATGAGACTCAAAGTAGTGTCGCAGCTTCCGCCGCGTTAGGATCACCGCGTACAGCAGCTTCTGAACTTGTGGGTAGTGGATCTTGGTTTCGGACAGTACCTCGCTGACGAAGTAGACTGGCCTCTGAACGGGCAATGCATGCCCCTCTTCTTGCCTCTCGACCACAATCGCGGCGCGAACCACCTGAGTGGTCGCGGCGACGTAGACCAGGAGGGCTTCTCCAGCAGCTGGGGGCACCAAGATAGGCGCCTTTGTGAGGAGCGCCTTTAGGTTCCCGAGGGCTTCCTCGGCCTTAGGGGTCCAAGTGAAGCACTCGGCCTTCCTTAAGAGGCGGTACAGAGGTAGACCTCTTTCGCCGAGGCGTGAGATGAAATGGCTCAGAGCCGCGAGGCATCCCATGACCCTATGTACACCTTTCAAGTCCTTGATGGGCCCCATGCTGGTGATGGCTGCGATCTTCTCTGGGTTGGCTTCGATGCCCCGCTCGGAGACGATGAATCCCAAGAGCATGCCTCGGGGTACCCCGAAAACACACTTTTCGGGATTGAGCTTGACGCCTTTCGCCTTGAGACATCGGAATGTCGCTTCAAGGTCGGAAAGGAGGTCGGAGGCTTTCCTCGTCTTGACTACGATGTCATCGACGTAGGCCTTGACCGTGCGGCCAATTTGTTCACCGAATACATGGTTCATGCACCGCTGGTACGTCGCGCCCGCATTCCTCAAGCCGAACGGCATGGTGACATAGCAGTACATGCCGAAGGGTGTGATGAAAGAAGTCGCGAGCTGGTCAGACTCTTTCATCCTGATTTGATGATACCCTGAGTAGGCATCGAGGAAAGACAGGGTTTCGCACCCAGCAGTGGAATCCACGATTTGGTCGATGCGAGGCAGAGGGTAGGGAACCTTTGGACATGCTTTGTTGAGACCAGTGTAGTCTACACACATCCGCCATTTCCCCCCTTTCTTTCTCACAAGCACAGGGTTGGCAAGCCATTCGGGATGGAATACCTCTTTGATGAACCCTGCCGCCATTAGCTTGTGGATCTCCTCGCCTATGGCTCTGCGCTTCTCCTCGTCGAATCGGCGCAGTGGCTGCTTGACGGGTCGGGCTCCGGCTCGGATGTCCAGCGAGTGCTCGGCGACATCCCTCGGTATGCCGGGCATGTCCGAGGGACTCCACGCGAAGACGTCGGCATTCGCGTGGAGAAAGTCGACGAGCACTGCTTCCTATTTGGGATCGAGCCCGGAGCCGATCCGGATCTGCTTGGAGGCGTCGCCGCTGGGGTCGAGGGGGGCGGACTTAACCGTCTCCGCTAGCTCAAAGTTGCCGGCATGACGCTTCACGTCTGGCACCTCCTTAGAGAGGCTCTCCAGGTCGGCGATGAGGGCCTCGGACTCAGCGAGGGCCTCGGCGTACTCCACGCACTCCACGTCGCATTCGAACGCATGTTTGTACGTGGGGCCGATGGTGATGACCCCGTTGGGGCCCGGCATCTTGAGCTTCAGGTGGGTGTAGTTGGGGACGGCCATGAACTTCGTGTAGCATGGCCTTCCTAGTACCGTGTGGTAGGTTCCTCGGAACCCAACCACCTCGAACGTCAGGGTCTCCCTTCGGAAGTTGGAGGGTGTTCCGAAGCAGACGGAAAGGTCGAGCCGTCTGAGGGGCTGGATGCGCTTCCCGGGAATGATCCCATGGAAGGGCACAGCGCCTGCCCGGATGGAGGACAGATCGACACGCAGGAGCCCGAGGGTGTCGGCGTAGATGATGTTGAGGCTGCTGCCTCCGTCCATGAGGACCTTGGTGAGCCTGACGTCGCCGATGACGGGGTCGACGACGAGCGGGTATTTCCCTGGGCTCGACACATGGTCGGGGTGATCATCTCGGTCGAAGGTGATGGGCTTGTCGGACCAGTCTAGATAGACTGGCGCCGCCACCTTCACCGAGCAGACCTCCCGGCGCTCTTGCTTGTGGTGCCGAGCCGAGGCGTTCGCCGCTTGCCCACCATAGATCATGAAGCAGTCGCGGACCTCGGGGAACTCTCCTGCCTGGTGATCTTCCTTCTTGTCATCGTCGCGGGCCTTGCCACCCTCCGCGGCTGGCCCGGCCCTGTGGAAGTGGCGTCGAAGCATGACGCACTCCTCAAGGGTGTGCTTGACGGGCCCCTGGTGATAGGGGCACGGCTCCTTGAGCATCTTGTCGAAGAGGTTGGCACCTCCAGGGGGCTTCCGAGGGTTCTTGTACTCGGCGGCGGCGACAAGGTCCGCGTCGACGGCGTCGTGTTTCGCTTGCGACTTCTTCTTGCCCTTCTTCTTGGCGCCGCGCTGAGTTGACGCCTCGGGAGTATCTTCCGATGGGCGGCCCTGGGGCTGCTTGTCCTTTCGGAAGATAGCCTCGACCGCCTCCTGGCCGGAGGCGAACTTGGTGGCGATGTCCATAAGCTCGCTCGCCCTGGTGGGGGTCTTGCGATCCAGCTTGCTCACTAGGTCGCGGCAGGTGGTGCCAGCGAGGAACGAGCCGATGACATCCGAGTCAGTGACGTTGGGCAGCTCGGTGCGCTGCTTCGAGAATCGCTGGATGTAGTCTCGGAGAGACTCTCCCGGCTGCTGTCGGCAGCTTCGGAGGTCCCAGGAATTCCCGGGGCGCACGTACGTGCCCTGGAAATTGCCAGCGAAAGCTTGGACTAGGTCATCCCAGTTGGAGATCTGCCCCGGAGGCAGGTGCTCCAACCAGGCGCGAGCGGTGTCGGAGAGGAACAGGGGGAGGTTGCGGATGATGAGGTTGTCATCGTCCGTTCCACCCAGTTGGCAGGCCAGACGGTAGTCCGCGAGCCACAGTTCCAGTCTCGTCTCCCCCGAGTACTTTGTGATAGTAGTTGGGGGTCGGAACCGGGTCGGGAAAGGCGCCCGTCGGATGGCTCGGCTGAAGGCTTGCGGACCGGGTGGTTCGGGCGAGGGACTCCGATCCTCCCCGCTGTCGTAGCGTCCCCCACGCCTGGGGTGGTAGCCTCGGCGCACCCTCTCATCGAGGTGGGCCCGACGGTCACGGTGATGGTGCTCGTTGCCGAGGCGACCCGGGGCCGCAGGCGCGGTGTTGCGCGTGCGCCCGGTGTAGACCGAGGCTTCCCGCATGAATCGGGAAGTCGCGACATGAGGTTCCGAGGGGTACCCCTGCCTTCGGGAGGCGGAGCTCTCGGCCCATCGGACCGCGGCGCCTTCCAGGAGATTCTTGAGCTCTCCCTGGATTCGCCGCCCCTCGGTGGTTGATGGCTCCGGCATCGCGCGAAGAAGCATTGCTGCTGCCGCCAGGTTCTGGCCGACCCCACTGGATGCGGGTGGTGGCCTGACCCTGACGTCGTCGGTGATGCGGTGCTAGAAGCCCTAGGGTAGATGACGTATTTCTCCGGTCGGAGGTTGGCCTGCCCATGCCTGCCCGACGTCCCGACGGATCGGCTCAAGCGCTCCTGCTCCCTCGTCGAGCCTGGCCTGCACCCCGCGGATTTGCTCGAGATGTGGGTCATGGCCCCCCGCCTGAAAGGGGACCACAGCTAGCTCCCGTGGGATGTCAACGCGAGGCACTGGCCTAGGGAGGTCACCGTCCTCCGGCATGCCGAGATGGTTGCCTTCGGAGGGACCCCCTAGATCGACGTGGAAGCATTCGCGACTTGGGCCGCAGTCCTCGTCGCCGAGGCTACGGCTACTGTCGGAACAGTCGGAAAGGCAATAGTCGCATGCGGTCACGAAGTCCCGCATGGCACTGGGGTTGCCAAGTCCAGAGAAATCCCAACAGATGCTGGGCTCGTCGTCTTCCTCAGACCCAGAGGGCCCGTACGTCGAGACGTCCGTCAGCCGGTCCCAAGGTGACCGCATACGAAACCCCAGAGGGTTTGGACTCGCCTCTACAAGAGCGCCCGCCAAAGCGGGGCCGCTAGGCGGGTCGAGGCTGAATCCGAAAGACGTGGGATGGGAATCGGTCGGTACCTTTTGGTCGACGGGCGGCGATGAGGTCACGTCGGGGACTGACTGCGCCGTCGTCTCAGGTACGAGGGTGACGTCCAGCAAGCTTTTCGCGAGCCTGCTGGCGTCGTCCGCTTGCTCGGGATTGGCGTGTTGTGGGGGGACGGCGCTCGCCTTCGTCTCAAACGCGAGGTCGACGCCCGGTGCGCCCCCCGTTGGGGCGCTGGGGCCGTCGACTCGCTCGACAGCCGACGAGGCGCTGTCTCCTGCTTGGCCTTGGTTGCCCCGCCTCCTCCTCCGTCGGCGGGGGAGAGGACGGGGTGAGCTCGAAGGTTGTTCTTCCACCACGCGGGGAAGACGTCGCTGATTCCGCCGCCGGCGGGCGGGTTGTCGGTCGCCACTGTCGTTGTCGCACGTCGGTGGAAGGAGTATCACGTCGTAGCTGCCGTCGAGGGACATGAACTCAAGACTCCCGAAACGGAGCATCGTCCCGAGTTGGAGAGGTTGCTGGAGACTGCCCATCTGGAGCTTGACGGGAAGCTGTTCGTCAACACGCAGCAGGCCCCTACCTGGCGCGCCAACTGTCGGCGTTCCAAGACCGGGGGGTCCCTGAGCCGACGAGTGAATGTCGCCGCATGCCCCAGCCCAGATGGGTCGAGCGCGAGGGCGAGCGCGAAGGGGGGAGAGCGAGGCTGCCGGAGACCGGCGTGAGAGAGGTGGGAATCCCGCGGCCTTCGTGTTCATCCCGCGCCCAGGTCGGGTGCGCTTGCAGTAGGGGGTTACAAGCGTCCACGCGGGAGAGGGAGCAAGTGGCCTCCAGCGAGCGCCTGTCTCGTCCTCGTCCCCGCGCGGCCAACCTTCTCTAAGAGGGCCCTGGTCCTCCCTTTTATAGGCACAAGGAGAGGATCCAGGTGTACAATGGGGGGTATAGCAGAGTGCTACGTGTCTAGCGGAGGAGAGCTAGCACCCTAAGTACATGCCGTCGTGGCAGCCGGAGAGATTTTGGCACCCTGCTGGTGTGATGTCGTGGCCGTCGGAGGAGTGCTGGAGCCTGACGGAGGGACAACTGTCGGAGCGGTTGGGTCCTTGCTGACGTCCTCTTGCTTCCGTAAGGGGGCTGAGAGCCGCAGTCGTCATAGAGTATGCGGGGCGCCATCATTGCCTATCTGGCGGAGCGAGCCAGATGCGACGCCGGTCTTGTTCCCTGCGGCCCGAGTCAGCTCGGGGTAGGGTGATGATGGCGCCTCCTGTTGACGTGGCTGGTCTACGCCCTAGGTTGGGCGATGTGGAAGCTCCTCCGAAGCCGAGGTCGAGTCTGTCTTCCGTGGCCGAGGTCGGGTCCGAGCCCCAGGTTCAGGTGAGGCGGAGATCGTCGGCTGGTGCCGGGGCGGAGTCCGAGCCCTGGGGTCGGGCGAAGCGGAGTTCGTCGTCTTCTGGGGCCGAGCCCAAGTCCGAGCCCTAGGTCAGGCGAGGCGGAGATCGTCGTCTTCTGGGACTTAGCCCGAGTCTGAGCCCTGGGTCAGGCGGAGTTCGCCGTCTTCTGGGACTTAGCCCGAGTCCGAGCCCTGGGTCGGGCGGAGTTCGCCGTCTTCCGGGACTTAGCCCGAGTCCGAGCCCTGGGTCGGGCGGAGTTCGCCGTCTTCCGGGACTTAGCCCGAGTCCGAGCCCTGGGTCGAGCGGAGTTCGCCGTCTTCTGGGACTTAGCCCGAGTCCGAGCCCTGGGTCGGGCGGAGTTCGCCGTCTTCCGGGACTTAGCCCGAGTCCGAGCCCTGGGTCGGGCGGAGTTAGCCCGAGTCCGAGCCCTGGGTCGGGCGGAGCGGAGTTCGCCGTCTTCCGGGACAGCCCGAGTCCGAGCCCTGGGGTCGGGCGAAGCGGAGCTTCCTATGGTGCCTTCGGCAGGGCCTGACTGCCTGTCAGTCTCACTCTGTCAAGTGGCACCGCCGTCGGAGTGGCGCAGGCGGCGCTATCCTTCTGTCAGGCCGGTCAGTGGAGCGGTGAAGTGACGGCGGTCACTTCGGCTCTACCGGCTG
The DNA here is from genome assembly GCA_029449295.1 of Zea luxurians. Classification (NCBI taxonomy): domain Eukaryota; kingdom Viridiplantae; phylum Streptophyta; class Magnoliopsida; order Poales; family Poaceae; genus Zea; species Zea luxurians. Next base: position 94,797,413 of record JAOPSE010000015.1, on the reverse strand, counting down.
GGGGGCGCACATCAGGATAAAGGTGTCAGGCCACCTTTGCATTAAATGCTCCAGCGATTTGGTCGGTCGGTGCGGCGATTTGGTCAGGGTTGCTTCTTGGCGAAGGCAGGGCCTCGGGCGAGCCGGAAATATGTTCGCCGCTGAAGGGGGGCCTCGGGCGAGACGGAAATCCTTTGGGGTCGGCTGCCCTTGTCCGAGGCTAGGCTCGGGCGAGGCGTGATCGAGTCCCTCGAATGGACTGATCCCTGACTTAATCGCACCCATCAGGCCTTTGCAGCTTTGTGCTGATGGGGGTTACCAGCTGAGAATTAGGAGCCTTGAGGGTACCCCTAATTATGGTCCCCGACAATATCATTTCTAACAATGAGAAGAAAAGCACCGACAAACCGAAGCATGTAGTTTTTCCTGAAAAACAACAAGCTATAGGAGTTGATGGTGTATCTGATTTAGAGGATTTTAACTAGTTCAACGACATGTCTCTTTTCATAGACCATCCAACCAAGATAAGGAACGTTGAGCGAAACATCCCACACAAATCGTTGCCCTGGGTACGATGGATAAGACAGAACAATAGCTCCCTAGATTATATACTTGTCATGTAATTGATCATTGTTAGGACTTGTCTACTAAGTTTGTAATCAATACATATTTCTTCATTGTCTTCATTCAATTTTCGTGGCCAGGGAAATATGTTTAATTCCATTAGCGAGGGAGAGAGAGATAGGGGAGGGAGGAGGGAGAATATATAAAAGTATATTTAATGTAATATATAAAAAGTACACTAGACAACATATAAAAATTATACTAAATTATAATATATAAAAAGTATACAACAATATATAGACAATATTTATACCGTCGGTTCTCAACGACAACCGCTAGTAGAAATAATTTATACTAGTGGTTTTCTATGACACCCACCAGTAGAAATAGCTTTTACAGTCTGTGGAAGCCATTTCTACTGGCAGTTCTCTATGACAACCGCCAGTAGAAATGGCGCCTATATAAACGGTGGCGCGCGGGAGCCAAAAAATTTACAAGTCCTCTGACGCCGGTTCATTTCATCACGCTATCAGGCTGCCGAATTTTTGTCCCCGAGGGTTTCTTCACTGGTGATCGTCCCTGTGCCCATCACCGCACCACCATCCTCATGCCCCCGCGCCACCGTCAGGTTCTCTCCTCTGTCCCTTTCCCCTCTACCACCGCCACCGTCAGCCGTGCTAGCCGCCATGCGCCGTAGCCGGTCGTAAACCCTAGGGCACGCTATGGATCGCCGTGCGCTCTCTCTATAGAGGGTGAGAGAGAGGGAGAGGAGCGCCTACGATGCCACTGATTAGAAAACCCTAGCTAGGGCTTGCTATGGATCGCTCGCCGTGCTATGGCCGCCGCCGATTACTGCCCATTCGTTTCTGTAGAAGGAGCGTTGTGATCTTTACGTTTTTGTATTTTTTTATTTGGTTGCGTTACCAATTTTTGGGATAGGTGATGCCAGGGGTAGTTGGGATCAATTGCTGTGATTCATCTCACAACCGAATGTCACACCCAGATTTAAGGGATAAAGCCGGTTGCGTCTCATATGTGCGCCAAAGAAGAACATCACATATAATGACAAAGTGTATAGAGATAAATGCCACAAGTATCATTATTACATAGCAGAAGTCTTACAAAAATAGATGATAACAATAAAACTAACTAAATAATTATTCCTTAGCGCCATCAAGCTGACTGGGAGACGCCACCTAGATAAGCTCATATTCCTCATTGTAGGGCTCCTCTTGGACCACCTGCTTCTCACCTGTGTGTGTGTGTGGGGGGGGTTATATATCACAAGAGTGAGCTCACAAAAGATCATAACTCAACAAGTTATGGGGAATAATGTGCATGAACTCACCAAAGACAGGAGCTCATGTGAAGTGTAACATTGATCAACAAATAATGGTTAAAGCTGAGCATTGGTTTTAATAAGATGGTCAAATTTTATTAGCAGTTACTAAATGTAAGTAAATACCAAACCAGAATAATAGTAGATCAAAATTAATAATAAACCACAATGCGATGCAAATGACCAGTTAAATTTAATTTCATAAGTTACTCATGTGAGGATCGGAGCCGCTCATGACCGTGAGCACGACTGATATACTAGTTTTATACTCTACAGAGGTTGCACATCTTTACCCACAAGTCATGTTACCCATCTACAGAGGTTGCATTGTGGGATTTATTATTAATTGTGATCTTTTTTTAATTGGGATGATATCTACTTATACTTAGTAACTACTAATAAAATTTTGACGAACTTGTTAAAAGCAATGCTTAGATTTAACCATTTTCTTTGATAAGCCTTACACTTCACATGAGCCCCACCATAAGTGAGCTCTTGCACATTATTCCTCAACTTGTTGAGCAATGAACGTATGTGAGCTCACCTTTGCTGTATTCACACCCTAGGTCAAGAACAGGTACCGTCAAGATGAGGAGTATGACAGATGCCGCGATGGGTTCGTGAGAGGTCTAGGCCATCGTCTCCCAGTCAACTATGGTTGTGGAGGATTGTTGTCTTGATATGATGTAATTATTTAGCTATTTTATACAAAACTCCTATTATATAATAAATATGTGACATTTATTTATGTACCATGAGTTATCATATGTGTGAGACTTGATCCTAGCACATATTTGATTCGTGTCTGGGTTTGCCTTTAAATCTGGGTATGACAACTTGTTACAATTTAGATGCAAGCCATCAGAGATAATCAATTTTAAGGATGGCGTCCGACAGCGCCGTTTCCATTTCCCACACACACTCTCTAGCCTCTCTCTCTCTCCGACGACACCACCGCCGCCATTGACTTCGGTGACTGCCGCCATTCCACCTCTCCAACCTCGCCGGCGGCCGCTCCACCTCGTCACCAATCGTCCTCGCCGGCTGCAGCGCCTTGGCTCCTTGCTCGCCGGCGCTGACTGTGTCTTCCCTGGCCCCATCCTCATCTATGACGCCCGCCGGCAGCCACCCTGGTCCCGCCATCGGTCACACCCGCCGCCTATGCCAACACCCTCCACCGTTGCATCCGTGGATCGTGCCCACGCACGTGTGCCACTATGTAAATAATCTTGATCTTGTGATGTTTCCTAGTACTCATTTTATATAGAAATAAATTATTTCTATGTTAAATATTATTTAGTTTGTTATGTCCAACGCCCGGAAATTGATTCTAATTAAATTAGCTTGTTTTAGTTTATTTATGCCTGTGTAGATAATTTAAATTTTTAATTTCCAAGGGTATTTGATAAGCCCTCAGAAATAAGGTCATGTTATATGATTTGCCACCCACAACAATGTTATTTTGTATATAATACTGTAATGCTTGTTTATTAGTTGAACTATGTAGTAATGCACGATGGTTCTAGTTATTCGTAGTGTATCGTAGTGTCAACAAACGAAACCTAGGTGTCACCCGTTTTGACCCAACAAACATCACATACGACCCATGTGAGGTGTGTTGGGCCAGAATTGTCCCTTTATTCGACAGCCTCGGCATGACCGACAGAGTGCGTGTTTATGACAAAGACATGTGCTCCTACGTAGTTTTGGCAACATAACCCCTCTCTTCTCTAATTGCACCATTTTCAGACGTGCGATAGGAGAACAACGGAGTTATGCTATAGAAATTTCACAAGAGCACATACCTTACCATAAACATTGGGCTCGTCGGTCACTCCTAGGTGGGTTTAGGACCTATCCTTTCCTATAGATGTGGGGGCGTGGTTTCTTCGTAATAACCGACGGTCCATGCATTACTTAACTAATTAAGTTAACGTCTCGTACCTAGTATGCCGGAGGATCATCGATGGATGTATGAAGGTTGGAAGAAGAGATATGCTCTATCAAGTGAGTGGGTTGCCAAGACCGACGCGTTTCTCGCCCGTGCTTTTGCTCGGTCAGAGACCGGAACCGATGTTAGGTGCCCTTGTAGCAAGTGTCGGAACATTTATTTCCTTGTCAGGAGGACTATGTCGATAGATCTTTGTAAGAACGACTATATGCCTAGTTATGAGGTGTGGGTGCACTACGGTGAAGACCCACCTCCTCGTATTGTATCGAAAGTTCAGCCAAATGAAGTGGGGGACTACGATAGAATGGAAGAGATGCTTGACGATGTACAACATGAGCTTCTACCCATCGATTCCGAGAACCCATCTCAACCCCTCGATCTGAGGATCCTCCTACGCCTGAGGTTCAAAAGTTCTTCGAGCTCCTTAAAGCTACTGAAGAGCCGTTGCACGAGCACACAAAAGTGACTGTCCTTGTTTTCATGACTCAGCTTATGGCTATTAAGTCCAAGTTTGCATTCTCAAACAACTGCTACAAGGAGCTTCTGAATTTGATTAGTGATGTACTTATAGAGAATCACAAGATGCCAAAGGACATGTACTAGTCCAAGAAGTTGCTCTCGGGTCTCGGAATGGACTACCAAAAAATCGATGTCTGCAACAATAACTATATGGTTTTCTAGAAGGAGAACGCAAATGAGAAGAAGTGTACAGTATATGGTGAGCCTAGATTCGTAGAGGTTGAAAACGATGATGGTTTGACCGTGACGACCGAGATAGCATGTAAGTAGCTTCGTTACATGCCTCTTATACAATGGTTGAAACATTTGTTTATCTCTAAGAATACAGCTAGACACATGAGGTGACACAAAGAAGGTGTACGTGAGAATCCCTATGTCATGGGCGCACCGAGCTGATACAGATGCATGGAAGGCACTAGATGCCTTTGATTCCAGCTTTGCTGACGAAGTGCGAAATGTCTGCCTCTGTTTGGCAACAAATGATTTCTCGCCTTTCAATCTAATTGAACCATCCTACTCATGTTGGCCCGTCTTTGCTGTTCCATACAACTGAGAGCACCTAGAAGGGGGGGGTGAATAGGTGATCCTGTAGAACTTAAAAACTTAAGTCACAAAAAGTTGTTAAGTGTTAGCACAATTATGGCCAAGTGGCTAGAGAGGAGTCAAAACACAATAACCACAAGAAGATGATTACAGAGATGACACGGTGGTTTATCCCGTGGTTCGGCCAAGTACAAAACTTGCCTACTTCCACGTTGTGGCGTCCCAACGGACGAGAGTTGCACTCAACTCCTCTCAAGTGATCCAATGATCAACTTGAATACCACGGTGTTCTTGCTTTTCTTATCTCAATCCCGTTTGCGAGGAATCTCCACAACTTGGAGCCTCTCGCCCTTACAAAAGATGTTCACAAAGAATCACGGAGTAAGGGAGGGATTAGCAACTCACACACAACACAAAGATCACAGCGAATACGCACACACAAAACCCAGACTTGAGCTTAAGAGGCTAGCACACTAGAACGGAGCTCAAATCACTAGAATGTCAAACGAGTGTGCAAGATTGATGTGTGAGTGATCAAGAGTGCTCAAGGAATGCTTGGTGTCATCCTCCATGCGCCAAGGGGTCCCTTTTATAGCCCCAAGGCAGCTAGGAGCCGTTGGGAACAAATCTGGAAGGCCATCTTTGCCTTCTGTCTCGTGGCGCACCGGACAGTCCGGTGCACACCGGACACTGTCCGGTGCCCGATTTGTTTCCAAAAACAGCACTTCTGACCGTTGCTGGCTGCTCCAGATCTGCGCACAGTTGGCGCACCGGACATGTCCGGTGCACACCGGACAGTCCGGTGTTCCTTCTCGACCGTTGGCTCGGCCACGTGTCGCGCGCCGATCGCGCGGCCGACCGTTGGCCCGGCCGACCGTTGGCTCACCGGACAGTCCGGTGCACACCGGACAGTCCGGTGAATTTTAGCCGTACGCCGTCGGCGAAGTCCCGAGAGCGGCCAGTTCGCGCCGAGTCGGCCTGGCGCACCGGACACTGTCCGGTGCACACCGGACAGTCCGGTGCTCCAGACCAAACAAGGTCTTGGCTGCACACAGCCAAGCTTTTCTCTCCCCTTCTCTTTTCTTCTTCTTTCTGTTTCTAACACTTAGACAAGTATATTAGTACACAAAACCAATGTACTAAGGATTAGAAACATACCTTTAACCCATGATTTGTACTTTGTTCCATTTTACAAATAGGCACCTGTGTTGAGCACTAAATCACCAAAATCCTTAGAAATGGCCCAAGGGCACATTTCCCTTTCAATCTCCCCCTTTTTGGTGATTTATGCCAACACAACATAAAGCAAGTTGAACAAGTACAAGAACACTTCGAATAAGAACTCAATTTTATTTTGAATCAATTTTGGCATGTATGGATCATCCTTTGCCACCACTTGGTTTGTTTTTGCAAATCAAACTCAAATCTCTATCTCTAAGTCAAACACACATGTTGAAGCAAATAGAGAGTCATTCCACAAGAGATTGATCAAGAATTTCAAAAACTCCCCCTTTTTCCCATAATCAATACTCCTCCCCACAAGAAGCTAACTTTTAACAAGAGAGACAACAAAAGAGTTTTGACAAACCAAAAGCTCTATTCTACTATTTTCAAAATCTCAAGTGGTAGCTGATCCATTTATTGCTTTAGCCTTTATTTTCTCCCCCTTTGGCATCAAGCACCAAAACGGGATCAATTTTGGCCCTTTAACCCCATTGCCTCACCAAAATCTTCAATTAAGAGCAAATGGCAATAAGAGTTAATGAGATGAACTTGGAATAAGTTACCCTCTCATCGGAGTGCAGTGGAAGTCTTTCATGGTCCAAGTTCACCCTTTTCCCTTTCAATTCTCCTTTGAGACTAAAACAAGCAAACTCAAGCATATGGTTAGTCTCAAAGGGTCAAGTTGTAACACATCTCCCCCTAAACATGTGCATCACTTTGCAACGGACTTGTGAGGTCCAGGGAGTGTTTGTACAACTTGAGCACCATAATAAGCAACGAAATGCAGAAAGGACATGATCAAAGGCATAAACACATGTATGCTACAATTCAATCCAAGTTCCGCGAATCTAAGACATTTAGCTCACTACGCAGCCTGCAAAAGGTCTTCTCATCTAAAGGCTTGGTAAAGATATGGGCTAGCTGGTTCTCGGTGCTTACATAAAACACTTCGATATCTCCCTTTTGCTGGTGGTCTCTCAAAAAGTGATGCCGGATGTCTATGTGCTTTGTGCGGCTGTGCTCAACAGGATTTTCCGCTATTCGGATAGCACTCTCATTATCACATAGGAGTGGGACTTTGCTCAGATTGTAGCCAAAGTCCCTGAGGGTTTGCCTCATCCAAAGTAGTTGCGCACAACACTGTCCTGCGGCAACGTACTCGGCCTCAGCGGTGGATAGGGCAACGGAGGTTTGTTTCTTAGAATTCCATGATACCAGGGACCTTCCTAAGAATTGGCACGTCCCCGATGTACTCTTCCTATCGACCTTACATCCAGCATAGTCGGAATCTGAGTACCCAATCAAGTCAAAGTTAGACCCCTTTGGATACCAGATCCCGAAGCAAGGCGTAGCAACTAAATATCTAAGGATTCGCTTCACAGCCACTAAGTGACACTCCTTAGGATCGGATTGAAATCTAGCACACATGCATACGCTAAGCATAATATCCGGTCTACTAGCACATAAATAAAGTAAAGACCCTATCATTGACCGGTATGCTTTTTGATCAACGGACTTACCTCCTTTGTTGAGGTCGGTGTGTCCGTCGGTCCCCATCGGAGTCTTTGCGGGCTTGGCGTCCTTCATTCCAAACCGTTTCAGCAAGTCTTGCGTGTACTTCGTTTGGGAGATGAAGGTGCCATCCTTGAGTTGCTTCACTTGGAACCCAAGGAAGTAGTTCAACTCGCCCATCATCGACATCTCGAATTTCTGCGTCATCACCCTGCTAAACTCTTCACATCCATTTGGTACAACCTGAAAGAATGGTGAGCGGCATATGCTAGCAAGATACGAATGGACTCTAGCCTAGCCACAGGAGCAAAGGTCTCCTCAAAGTCCAAACCTGCGACTTGGGCATAACCTTTTGCCACAAGTCGAGCCTTGTTCCTTGTCACCACTCCGTGCTCATCCTGTTTGTTGCGGAACACCCACTTGGTTCCCACAACATTTTGCTTGGGACGAGGCACTAGCGTCCAAACTTCATTGCGCTTGAAGTTGTTAAGTTCCTCCTGCATGGCCAACACCCAATCCGGATCTAGCAAGGCCTCCTCTACCCTGAAAGGCTCAATAGAGGAGACAAAAGAGTAATGCTCACAAAAATTAACTAATCGAGATCGAGTAGTTACTCCCTTGCTGATGTCACCCAAAATTTGGTCGACGGGATGATCCCTTTGAATCATCGCTCGAACTTGGGTTGGAGGTGCCGGTTGTGCTTCTTCCTCCATCACGTGATCATCTTGTGCTCCCCCTTGATCACACGCCTCTTTTTGATGAACCTGTTCATCGTCTTGAGTTGGGGGATGCACTGTGGTTGAGGAAGAAGGTTGATCTCGTTCATCTTGTTCCTGTGGCCGAACGTCTCCAATCGCCATGGTTCGTATAGCGGCCGTCGGAACATCTTCTTCATCTACATCATCACAATCAACAACTTGCTCTCTTGGAGAGCCATTAGTCTCATCAAATACAACGTCGCTAGAGACTTCAACCAAGCCCGATGATTTGTTGAAGACCCTATACGCCTTTGTATTTGAATCATAACCTAACAAAAACCCTTCTACAGCTTTGGGAGCGAACTTAGAATTTCTACCCTTCTTCACTAGAATATAACATTTGCTCCCAAATACACGAAAGTACGATACATTGGGTTTGTTACCGGTTAGTAGCTCATACGAAGTCTTCTTGAGGAGGCGGTGAAGGTAGACCCTGTTGATGGCGTGGCAAGCCGTGTTCACGGCTTCCGACCAAAAACACTCGGGGGTCTTGAATTCTCCAAGCATCGTCCTCGCCATATCGATTAGCGTCCTGTTCTTCCTCTCTACCACACCATTTTGCTGTGGTGTGTAGGGGGCGGAGAACTCGTGCTTGATCCCTTCCTCCTCAAGGAACTCCTCCACTTGAAGGTTTTTGAACTCGGACCCGTTGTCGCTCCTTATCTTCTTCACCTTGAGCTCAAACTCATTTTGAGCTCTCCTGAGGAAGCGCTTGAGGGTCCCTTGGGTTTCAGACTTATCCTGTAGAAAGAACACCCAAGTGAAGCGGGAAAAGTCATCAACAATAACTAAACCATACTTACTCCCTCCTATGCTTAGATAGGCGACGGGTCCGAAGAGGTCCATATGTAGCAGCTCCAGAGGTCTTGACGTGGTCATCACATTCTTGCTGTGATGTGCTCCTCCTACCTGCTTACCTGCTTGACAAGCTGCACAAGGTCTATCTTTTTCGAAATAAACATTTGTTAGACCTATCACGTGTTCTCCCTTTAGAAGCTTGTGGAGGTTCTTCATCCCCACATGTGCTAAGCGGCGATGCCACAGCCAGCCCATGCAAGTCTTAGCCATTAAGCATGCATCTAGACCGGCCTCTTCTTTTGCAAAATCAACTAAATAAAGTTTGCCGTCTAGTACACCCTTAAAAGCTAGTGAACCATCACATCTTCTAAAGACAGACACATCTACATTAGTAAAAAGACAATTATAACCCATGTGACATAATTGACTCACAGATAGCAAATTATATCCAAGACTCTCCACTAAGAATACATTAGATATAGAATGCTCATTAGAAATTGCAATTTTACCTAACCCTTTTACCTTGCCTTGATTCCCATCACCGAATATAATTGAATCTTGGGAATCCTTATTTTTGACGTAGGAGGTGAACATCTTCTTCTCCCCCGTCATATGGTTTGTGCATCCGCTGTCGATAATCCAGCTTGAACCCCCGGATGCATAAACCTGCAAGGCAAATTTAGGCTTGGGTCTTAGGTACCCAACTCATGTTGGGTCCTGCAAGGTTAGCACAAATATTCTTAGGGACCCAGATGCAAGTTTTATCTCCCTTGCATCTTGCCCCTAACTTCCTAGCAATTACCTTCTTACCCTTTCTACAAATAGCAAAGGGAGCATTACAAGCATAATAAATGGTAGAAGGTTCATTCACTACTTTCCTAGGAGCATGAATAACATTCTTTCTAGGCACATGAGCAATATTTCTCCTAGGCATATCCCTATCATGCCTAGAAGAACTAGAAGCAAACATAGCACGAGAATCATAAACATGTGAATCAAAATCATTATAAGCATTTCTAGCATTTCTCCTATCATAATACATAAAAGCATGGTTCTTTTTAGCATTACTAGCCATAGGGGCCTTCCCCTTCTCCTTGACGAAGATGGGAGCCTTATGGCTTGTTAAGTTCTTAGCTTCCCTCTTGAAGCCAAGCCCATCCTTAATTGAGGGATGTCTTCCAATTGTATAGGCATCCCTTGCAAATTTTATCTTTTCAACTTCACTCTTGCTAGTCTTAAGTTGGGCATTAAGACTAGCCACTTCATCTTTTAGTTTTGAAATTGAAACTAAGTGTTTGCTACAAGTGTTAACATCAAAATCCTTACACCTAGTGCAAATTGTAACATCTTCAACACAGGAATTTGTTTTACTAGCTACTTCCAGCTTAGCACTTAAATCATTGTTAACACTTCTTAAGGTAGCAATGGTTTCATGACAAGAAGACAATTCACTAGAAAGCACTTTATTTCTTTTAATTTCTAGAGCAAGAGAATTTTGTGCACTAACAAATTTATCATGCTCCTCATACAATAAATCCTCTTGCTTTTCTAAAAGCCTATCCTTTTCATTCAAAGCATCAATTAATTCATTGATTTTATCTATCTTAGATCTATCTAAGCCCTTGAACAAGCATGAGTAATCTATGTCATCATCACTAGACTCACTATCACTAGAAGAAGCATAAGTGGAGTCTTGAGTACTTACCTTCTTCTCCCTTGCCATAAGGCAAGTGAGACGCTCGTTGGGGAAGAGAGCCGATTTGTTGAAGGCAGTGGCGGCGAGTCCTTCGTTGTCGGAGTCGGAGGAGGAGCAATCCGAGTCCCACTCCCTTCCTAGATGCGCCTCGCCTTTTGCCTTCTTGTATTGCTTCTTCTTCTCTCTTTTGTTCCCCTTTTCCTGGTCACTTTCATTATCGGGACAGTTAGCGATAAAATGACCAAGCTTACCGCATTTGAAGCATGAGCGCTTCCCCTTGGTCTTGGTCTTGCTTGGCTGCCCCTTGCGACCATTTAGCGCCGTCTTGAATCTCTTGATGATGAGAGCCATCTCTTCATCATTGAGCCCGGCCGCCTCGACTTGCGCCACCTTGCTAGGTAGCGACTCCTTGCTCCTTGTTGCTTTTAGAGCAATGGGTTGAGGCTCGTGAAGTGGTCCGTTCAACGCGTCGTCGACGTATCTTGCCTCCTTGATCATCATCCGCCCGCTCACGAATTTTCCAAGAACTTCCTCGGGCGTCATCATAGTGTACCTGGGATTCTCACGAATATTGTTCACGAGATGAGGATCAAGTACAGTAAAGGACCTGAGCATTAGGCGGACGACGTCGTGATCCGTCCATCGCGTGCTCCCGTAGCTCCTTATCTTGTTGATGAGGGTCTTGAGCCGGTTGTATGTTTGCGTCGGCTCCTCGCCCCTTATCATGGCGAACCGTCCAAGCTCGCCCTCGACCAACTCCATCTTGGTGAGTAAGGTGACGTCGTTCCCCTCATGAGAAATCTTGAGGGTGTCCCAGATTTGCTTGGCGTTATCCAAGCCGCTCACCTTATGGTATTCATCCCTGCACAAGGAAGCTAGAAGAACAGTGGTAGCTTGTGCATTCTTATGAATTTGTTCATTAATGAACATGGGACTATCCGAACTATCAAAATGCATTCCACTCTCTACAATCTCCCAAATACTAGGATGGAGAGAGAATAGGTGACTACGCATTTTGTGACTCCAAAATCCGTAGTCCTCTCCATCAAAGTGTGGGGGCTTGCCGAGTGGAATGGAGAGCAAATGAGAATGTGAACTTTGCGGAATACGAGAGTAATCAAAAGAAAAGTTCGAATTAACCGGTTTTCTCCTCTCGTAGTCGTTGTGGTCCTCGTCCTTTTGGGAAGAAGTAGACTCGTCGCTGTCGTAGTAGACGATCTCCTTGATGCGCCTGGTCTTCTTCTTCTTCCCCTCCTTCCGTCTTTGGCCCGAGCCAGAGTCGGTAGGCTTATCGTCCTTCGGCTCGTTGATGAAGGATTCCTTCTCTTTGTCGTTGATCACTATACCCTTCCCCTTAGGATCCATCTATTCGGGCGGTTAGTCCCTTTGTGAATAGAACGGCTCCGATACCAATTGAGAGCACCTAGAAGGGGGGGGGGGTGAATAGGTGATCCTGTAGAACTTAAAAACTTAAGTCACAAAAAGTTGTTAAGTGTTAGCACAATTATGGCCAAGTGGCTAGAGAGGAGTCAAAACACAATAACCACAAGAAGATGATTACAGAGATGACACGGTGGTTTATCCCGTGGTTCGGCCAAGTACAAAACTTGCCTACTTCCACGTTGTGGCGTCCCAACGGACGAGAGTTGCACTCAACTCCTCTCAAGTGATCCAATGATCAACTTGAATACCACGGTGTTCTTGCTTTTCTTATCTCAATCCCGTTTGCGAGGAATCTCCACAACTTGGAGCCTCTCGCCCTTACAAAAGATGTTCACAAAGAATCACGGAGTAAGGGAGGGATTAGCAACTCACACACAACACAAAGATCACAGCGAATACGCACACACAAAACCCAGACTTGAGCTTAAGAGGCTAGCACACTAGAACGGAGCTCAAATCACTAGAATGTCAAACGAGTGTGCAAGATTGATGTGTGAGTGATCAAGAGTGCTCAAGGAATGCTTGGTGTCATCCTCCATGCGCCAAGGGGTCCCTTTTATAGCCCCAAGGCAGCTAGGAGCCGTTGGGAACAAATCTGGAAGGCCATCTTTGCCTTCTGTCTCGTGGCGCACCGGACAGTCCGGTGCACACCGGACACTGTCCGGTGCCCGATTTGTTTCCAAAAACAGCACTTCTGACCGTTGCTGGCTGCTCCAGATCTGCGCACAGTTGGCGCACCGGACATGTCCGGTGCACACCGGACAGTCCGGTGTTCCTTCCCGACCGTTGGCTCGGCCACGTGTCGCGCGCCGATCGCGCGGCCGACCGTTGGCCCGGCCGACCGTTGGCTCACCGGACAGTCCGGTGCACACCGGACAGTCCGGTGAATTTTAGCCGTACGCCGTCGGCGAAGTCCCGAGAGCGGCCAGTTCGCGCCGAGTCGGCCTGGCGCACCGGACACTGTCCGGTGCACACCGGACAGTCCGGTGCTCCAGACCAAACAAGGTCTTGGCTGCACACAGCCAAGCTTTTCTCTCCCCTTCTCTTTTCTTCTTCTTTCTGTTTCTAACACTTAGACAAGTATATTAGTACACAAAACCAATGTACTAAGGATTAGAAACATACCTTTAACCCATGATTTGTACTTTGTTCCATTTTACAAATAGGCACCTGTGTTGAGCACTAAATCACCAAAATCCTTAGAAATGGCCCAAGGGCACATTTCCCTTTCAACAACCTTCTGCCAGCTCTTTGCATGAAATATGAATTTATTTTCTTGTGTCTTGTAATACCTGGTCCGGATCATCCTGGAACAAAGATCGATGTGATGATGGGACCCTTGATTGAAGAATTGAAAATTTTATGGGAAGGAGTCGAGGCGTACCATTGTTACAAGAAACAGAAGTTCAACTTGAGAGCTGCGTTTTTGTGGTCGATTCATGATTTTATAGCTTATGGTATCTTTGTTGGATGGAGTTGTCATGGGATTCTGACATGTCCAATATGCGTTGAAGACACTTTATGCTTCCGACTGAAGTTTGGTGGAAAGATATGTTACTTCGATTGCCATAGATATTTTTTGCCTTAGGATAACCCGTTCAGGCTCGAGAGGAACACTTTTACAAAGGACATGATTGTGACGAGGGGTCCACCCAAGCGTCTTAGTGGTCCAAAGATTCTCGCGAGACTTAATGATTTGAAACTAAACGAACATGGAAATCGGTTTGAAGGTTTTGGAACCGAGCATAATTGGACTCACAAATGTGGTCTATGAGAACTCCTTTATGTGAAAACCTTGATTTTAATGCATAACATTGATGTCATGCACCAGGAACGAAATATGGGTGAAAGCATTATCAACACTTGCCTGAATATCACTAACAAAACAAAAGACAACCCTAAGGTTAAAAGACTTGGCCTTAATTCATAGTCGACCAACTCTAGGGCTAGCTAGGAGAGAACGATAAGAAGCCACGTGCTCCTTATAGTCTTAAACCTAAAAGGAAGAAACAATTGATGAAATGGTTGAAAAACTTAAAGTTCCTTGATGGTTACGCCGCGGGCTTTAGAAGGTCTGTGAATCTAAAGACAAGCAAGTTTTCTGGGTTGAAGAGTCATGACTACCAAATAATAATGTAAAGACTCCTTCTTGTTATGTTCCATGGTTTCGTAAAAGATGACGTGTGGAAAGCCTGAGCAACAAATACTAGTTTTGGTATGCAAACTTGAAAAAGTATTTTTTTTCCAGATTTCTTCAATCCGATGCAACATCTACTTGTTCACCTACCATACGACCGTTAACGGTCACAAATGCAGACTGCCCTTTTCGACCGTCAGATATAACTTTTGTCCGACACCAGTCGTGTAATACCCAACTTTTATAAAGAAGCAGAGCTAATATTCCTTTATGAATGTGCTTGCATTTGGGGATCACACGTAAAGTAAATAGAAATAAATCTTGTATAGCATGCTGGTGTTTTTTGTATGAGGCACATTTTAATGGGAATCTGAAGATTTAAACCCTACTTGAATTCAAATTTCATAAGGACGAAATGGAGAAAAGAAAATTCCAATGAAGTTAAATATCCCTTCTAGAATCAAATAATAGGAAGAAAAATAAGTAAATAAGGCAAACAGTTGGAGTTATATTCATATTTAGAATTCTATTATATTTGCAAGACTGAAAATTCAAAGCCAGAATTCGAATTTAGTTTGAATCTTTGATTTGGAGATAATAGAGAAATTATAAAAGAAAGAGAAAGAAGAAGTCACCTGGGACGCTACTCCCCATTTTGGCCCAGTGTACCATTGCTGCGGCCTATTCTCACGCCCGTGCACCCACAATACCTGGCATGCAGGACCCGCTCGTCTGTGTCTTGCACATGCTCTTGCCGTGGGATCCTTGCGGCGACAACACGGTCCCACGCGCCAACCTCACCATCTGGTGGGGCGCTCGTGCCTGGGGAGTCGGTCACCGAGTCGTAGGACCCATGCCACAGCTTGTAACATCCCAAATTTTGATCCCAAGGTTAGGAACCCTAAAGTCCTAATCCCCCCTTTTTTAATTATCTCCTAAGACCCCATCCCATGAAACATTCCCTTCATCGTATGCATACACCATGATTGCTAGTAGCACTTCACATAGAATATTTGGACACCCAAGAAATCTAGATAAATATTTGTTTAAAGGAAAAAGAGATTATAGAAAAGGAGAAAGAGAAATAGAATTGGAAATAGAAAAAGAAAAAAAAGGAATTTCTCTCTTCTCCCCTCGGCTGGGCCAAATCTAGCCCAAGTCCTCCCCTCTCTCTCTCACGCCAGCACTCCTCCCCTCGCTCGCTGTGGCGGAACTGCCCGAGTTATTCCAACTTAAGTGCCTAAGCCCTGCCTTAGAGGCTAGACCACACTTAAATGGGAATAATCCGTCAATCCCTCGAATCTAGTCCGACACGGCCACTGACAGGATCAAGTACCGCAATCTCACTCGATGGTGAGTCACAGAGCAAATGCAATAAAGCATAAAACCATACATGTCAGAGGATTAAATTATTACATCATCACCATCATCATTGGAGTTTCTGCAAAAGTGACCATCATTGTTTCGAAGTGCAGCGGAAATAAACTAGCGGTAAATAAATAGAGAGATGGGGAAGCCTGTCCCATCACTCCTCATGCTCCTCCTCAGCCGAGGCAGGGTCCCACTCGACAGTCCAACCCGGTGGCAAGGTGGACGGCCAAGTCACTCCAGCAACCATTTCCTCCAGAGAACCTGTAAAAATTATGCCACAAGCAAGGCTGAGTATACTAATACTCAGCTAGACTTACCCGGTGTGAGGAGTCTACTCCTCTACCTCTAGACATGCAGCTGTTTGGCTGTGGGGTTTGGTTGCCAAAAGCACTAGCTGAGTTTCTAAATCAAGATTTTAACTTTGTCAAAATTAAGTGTGACTCTCTTAAGGCTAAAAGTGTACTATCTACTCATACATAGTAGCAAGCATTTTTAGCAATCAACATCTTGTATCATCTCATCACAGTTCCACTTGTTACTCAATGCAGTACAATGGATCAAGCATGCTCCACCCGATCCTTCCACATCGGGTCGTCCTCCTTTTCCGCGGGGAACAACCCAATGGGGTGGGTAGAGAGCTCCAAGGGATGGAACCCACAAAAAGTCGTCAACCCGTGCAGAGCGATCGCCTCGATCGTGTCCTCCGCCCGGTATCCAAAAGACTCGGAGTCCAGAGAACGCCAGCCTGGCTGCAGGGGATGAGGCTCTAAAATCATCCTCACCCTATAGCGAGGCACCCGGTGCTTCTCAAATTGCTGCACTGTGTACTGAGGGGGTGTCAAGTATCCGGCCCCCTGAAGTACCTTCCACAAGATGCGGGGAAAACCCTCTCGTGCAAGTCCGTCAGTGTGGGTCAGTGCATTTCCGTCATCGGAGGATCCATGGGAAGTCATCTGTGTATGGTTAAGCGTAAGTAAAAGAAAAAGAATTATAAAAAGAACAAGGAAAAATAAAACTCAGCCCTTCTCTAGTTAAATGAAAAGACACTGTGGACCTAGTTGGTTGTTATCTTGTTTGTAAGTCCTTTACTCAGTTATCCATTTGCTTAATTATGAATGCATGCATGCTCGTCCTGAACGACCTCACAAGATAAAAGGAATCGGGAGGAACTCCCATCCTGTAAAAGTGGCCGGTAGGGCCTAGTTACTTAGCCACCTAGCTACCCTTTTATTACCCTAAGGCTTCACGTCCTAGGTCTATCCTACTCGTCCTACTATCTATCCAATATTGTTTCTATCAAATTTTACTTGGAAAATTGATGGTGTTTACATTTTATTGATTCCTCTGTGGTGGTACAAGCTCCGATACCAGCTGTGGCGGAACTGCCCGAGTTATTCCAACTTAAGTGCCTAAGCCCTGCCTTAGAGGCTAGACCACACTTAAATGGGAATAATCCGTCAATCCCTCGGATCTAGTCCGACACGGCCACTGACAGGATCAAGTACCGCAATCTCACTCGATGGTGAGTCACAGAGCAAATGCAATAAAGCATAAAACCATACATGTCAGAGTATTAAATTATTACATCATCACCATCATCATCGGAGTTTCTGCAAAAGTGACCATCATTGTTTCGAAGTGCAGCGGAAATAAACTAGCGGTAAATAAATAGAGAGATGGGGAAGCCTGTCCCATCACTCCTCATGCTCCTCCTCAGCCGAGGCAGGGTCCCACTCGACAGTCCAACCCGGTGGCAAGGTGGACGGCCAAGTCACTCCAGCAACCATTTCCTCCAGAGAACCTGTAAAAATTATGCCACAAGCAAGGCTGAGTATACTAATACTCAGCTAGACTTACCCGGTGTGAGGAGTCTACTCCTCTACCTCTAGACATGCAGCTGTTTGGCTGTGGGGTTTGGTTGCCAAAAGCACTAGCTGAGTTTCTAAATCAAGATTTTAACTTTGTCAAAATTAAGTGTGACTCTCTTAAGGCTAAAAGTGTACTATCTACTCATACATAGTAGCAAGCATTTTTAGCAATCAACATCTTGTATCATCTCATCACAGTTCCACTTGTTACTCAATGCAGTACAATGGATCAAGCAGTCTCATTAGCTGCGAGAAGCAGACGATTCGAATCGAGTTTTTATCCTTGCAAGGTAAACCTAAACACACGACATGCAGGGGCACTCCGTCCCCACACATATCAACCGTCCCCATCGATTCCCTGGCAACAGAAAGGGGCTCACCGTCTTGGCGTACAATGCCTCACTGACCCCGACTGGCCGTCGTGCAGTGACCGCACTTGTACCCACCATAACCGGAATGGGAGACCTCGTCTCAGGTCGCGTGAGGAGGGCAATCTGCGGGCAGGTTCACTCAGGTACTAGGCTTACCGATTTACCATATTTCTCGGTATGTGTTTTGTACGTTCAAACGCTTGACACAGGTATCCGCACGTTAATCCTTATTCCATTTTCCATCTCGTGGACAACCAATCCCCATGGATTGTTGTCCACCCACTAGTATCATGACAGTGTGAAAGTGGGTACAATCAATTTCCTGATCTCGCGCGAGTGCTAGAAAAATCACTCGTGTTCTACCGAGATCCTAATTAAATAAAGCCACTACTCGACCTGTCATACTAGTATTCATCTCAAAAGGATTCCTGAGATCATGCAACTAGGGTTTCAAACAATTCCTACACCTAAGTGCACAATCAATCCTACAATCATTAAGTGAAGTAAAATAGCATAAATAACAGGTTATGCATAAAACCGGGGCTTGCCTTCCAAAGCAGTGGCAGGCAGGTCCTCTGGTGCAGGCTCTGGTGCTGGGTCTGGGGCTACTTCCTGAGCAGCTCCTTGCTCCGGCACGAGGACGTACTCTCCGTCAGCAAGATTACAGTCTATCGAATGAAATGAACATGTATGTTATGATTATGTAGGATTAATAACATTATGCAAAAAGAAAACTAAGTTAAGGAATAACTTAGGGTTTCTGGGTCATACGGGGCTTTTAGTGGTTTAGGCTTATTACTCCTAGGTTTAGATGTTTGTTGAGGATAACATAGTGGATTTGCATTGTCCTTACATATTTCAATGGGAAATGTTATAAGGGTTTTTGGGTAACACTAACGACCAATATTTATTTTCCTTTCTTTAATTTCTACTTATGGTTTTTAGTGTAGGTTTGAACTAGGACAGTGGGTTAATAATTTCCAAAAATTCTTAAAAATTGCAGTGGGTTGCCATTGGCTATCCTAGCTGGTTTTAGGAATTTGAGGCTTAAACTATAAGGGCTATGCTTTAGACAAAAATAACAAGGGTGGTGTAAAATGGGCCACTTTACACTACACCTCACCATTAGAGTTGAGTTTCTGCCTAAGGGTCATTTTTGTTGGGTTCTAACAGTAATACTAAACCTCTGGGCCAAAATCCATAGAAAGTTAATTGGTAATTATTTAATTGTGATTTTCTAAAGTTTAATGCCAAAAAGGTGCTTATAACTAACTTGTCATTTGAAAAATATCAAACAACAGATTTTGTATTTTTCCTTTGTGCATAATAACCAAACATTAGTTATCCCAAGGTTTGGGGTGTCTTTGTCTTAGGGTTATTTTTGTAGAGTTTTTCTAAGTTATCCTTATTTTATTAATTTAAAAGGTATCCTTCTTATTTTATACTAAACCAGGGTATGATATATTTTTCCAGTGAACTACATTAAATAAGTATCCTAACAAAAATAGGGGTGCTCTCTAGTTCATGGTTTAAATTACATTTTCTATTTTTCTTATTTTCAAGCATATTATGGAATAAGGGGTGAAAACCAACTTAATAGAGTGGACAGAGAGGTTCAATATTTTTAAACAGGTCAGTAGGTAGATATAAACTTCTCCAAATTTTTCTAACCTTAGTCAAGTAGCACAACTATTTTTCTTACTATTATTGAGCTTTTGGCCAAAACTAACATTAAATCAGAGTTTTAAAATCTTCCTTAATACCAAGGGGTTTTTATATTTTTCTTAAATAGGTTACATTAATTAGAGTCTGACAAAATTGGTTTGACCAAATTTGGATGAACTAAACATAAGTTATGAATTTTTAAAGACTCTGTTCAATTTTAAAATAGATTTTAAAAGAGTTTCCTGGAAAAACAGTTTACACCGGGGTCCCTGGGTTTAAAACAAATCAACCCTCGCAGATCTACCCTTGCGCCACTGTTCCTCTGTGTCTCTGACATTTCACAAAACCCCCCGACCTTCTCTCCCTCTCACCCGCAGTCCTTCCCCCAACTGAAACAGTAATCGTGGGAAAGAAAAGGGTGGCGCGGCTTACCGGCGGCGAGGGAGGTCCGGCGAAGGGTGGGGTTGGCTCGGGGAGACTCTGGCGGTCACATCGAGGTACGGCTTGACGTCGGGGATGGCCGGAATCGCCCGGTCCACGAGCGCAGGCGGGTGTGCTCGTCGGCGGCGAGTGTACCGGCCAAACTACGGCGAACTGGTTCAATCCAACGGCACGGTGAGCTTCACGGTGTAACGTAGCGACTGTGTGCACAAGGAATCGAAGGATGGTTGAGTAGTTTACTCGGTCCACGTACTCCGGCGGGGTTGAGAGCTCCGGTGAGCGTGGACTGGCCTCTCCGGCGAAGCAAACTCCGATTCCTCGCTCGGGGAGCTTCACGGAGGCGTGCACAGCCTTCCCCGAGGGCTGGACGGGGTTGGGAATGGCTCTGCTGGCCGGTCTACGGTGACAGGGGGATTGGGCGGCCGCGGACTCGCTGCGTACGGGCAAACAGCGACGAGCTAACTCCGGTGAGGTTTTGAGGGTGTGCAGAAGAGTGTATTAGAAGCCTGGGAGGGTTTTATAGGCTCGGGCGCGGGCCATGGCGCTGGTTTGGCTCGGGCGCGGCGCTGGGCACGCGGGAGCGCGTGCGGGCGTGCTCTGGCGCGGGCAGAAGGCGTCGAACACGTGGAGGTGAGTTTCTTCCATTGTTCAAACGTCTCCAGAGATCGCAAACGTGCGAATCTTGCCATGAATCCGGCGCAGACCTCCTCCTGGCACCTAGGGCTATCTCACATGTGTGAGTTCCAAAGGAAGATACGCCCTAGATCAGGAGATAGACGGGCGCCAAATCTGGCTTGTCTCACTGCCCACCTCGCGACAAAACTGATGCCAATCCCTGTCAAACGTCCAAGTCTCGGTCTCCACTTCTTCCAGGGGGTGCCTTAGGTGGTATACCACATTTTTGGTATAGAACCCAAGTGGTTTTGGTGCCATCTTCAAGGTGAACACGGTTGATCCTTAAACTAGGGTTAAAAATGGACTTAGAGAGAAATAGAGAGCTCTAGCTCTCTCTCCACTTGGAGATTTGAATTGGGGTTTCTCCAGGGGTCTTTTTGCATTATTTCCCTCCCCTAATTGCTGGTTACAAGGTTGCTTAAGGTTTGGGTAAAGATTGTCCATGCTTTGCACATTTGCTCACTCCCTTTCCCCCCTTTACTTAGGGTTTTGGAAGATAGTGTTTAAAAAGAGGTCTAGGGTTCTTCTCCCCTCCTATCCAAGGTAGTAAGTGAGCAAGGATTAGAGTAATGCTTCTTAGGTCATTGGCAACATGGTTAGCACATGATCTCCAAAGTTCTTTGGTGTGGCCCTAAGCCTCTACCACATGTGATCAAAGCCTTTAGTATTAAGGTGGGCTCCAACCAAGGTAACACCTGGGGTGTTACAGCCCTCCCCCCTTATAGGAATCTCGTCCCGAAATTTTAGGTAGAGTCCCTTGGAGGGTGCTTGAAGGTGTGTTAGTGCTACTCTTCCTTTATGCTCAAGTTTCACTTATTAACTGCTCTTCGAATGTCATCCTCTTTGCAACTTCAGAAGGAAGCCCTTCTTAAGTTAAATCCACAACTTAGACTATCCTTGTTATCTAAGTTTTTCTTATAATTGAATTCAAAGGGCAGGTGGGGGTTGGGTTTTTGGGGTTACATACCGACTCCTTTGGGCAGAAAGTCGGGGAAGCGAGAGCGTAGAAAATCCTCCGTCTCCCATGTAGCTTCTTCTGCTGAATGGTGACTCCACTGAACCTTATACATTCTGATTGATCTTGCCCGAGTTGATCTTTCCTTCTGATCCAATACCTTGACGGGGTACTCTTGGTAGGACAAGTCTGGTTCTATCTCAATGTCTGGTTCCGGTAGCACTTCAGTGGGTAGACGAACACATTTCCGCAGCTGAGATACATGGAACACATTGTGAACTGCTGACATGCGGGGTGGCAATTCCAATTGGTAAGCTACGGGTCCACAACTTGCCTTGATCTCATAGGGTCCAATGTAACGAGGGGCTAACTTGCCCTTGATCCCGAATCTCTGGACACCCTTGGTTGGGGATATCTTAAGGTAGACATGATCTCCCACCCCAAACTGTAGAGGCTTCCGCCTCTTGTCATGATAACTCTTTTGCCTGGCCTGAGCAGCTTCTAGGTTCTTCTTGATAATTCTGACTTTTGCTTCTGCTTCAAGTACCAAATCGGGCCCAAAAATTTCCCTTTCTCCTGCTTGAGACCAATTTAGTGGGGTCCTACACCTTCTCCCATATAAGGCTTCAAAAGGTGCCATCCTCAGACTGGATTGATAGCTGTTATTGTAAGAAAACTCTGCCAAAGATAGACATTTGTCCCAATCCTTTCCATAATGTAGTGCGCATGCTCGCAACATGTCTTCCAAAATCTGATTTACCCTTTCTGTCTGGCCATCTGTTTGCGGGTGATATGCTGAGCTTCGGATTACTTGGGTCCCAAGTGATTCTTGCAGTTTCTCCCAAAAGCATGCCACAAACAGAGCTCCTCTGTCAGATATAATGGTCTTTGGAATACCATGCAATCTTACTATCTGATCAATATAAATTTCGGCGTACTTCTCTGTCTTGTGGGTGGTGTGCACTGGCAAGAAATGAGCAGTCTTGGTCAATCTGTCCACGATAACCCAAATAGAATCATGGTGCCTGGAGGTATTGGGTAATCCCACTATGAAGTCCATGCAAATGTCCTCCCATTTCCAAGATGGTATGGGAAGGGGTTGCAAAGGGCCTGCTGCCTTCAAGTGACTAGCTTTTATTCTCTGGCAAGTGTCACACTCGGATACGTACTTGGCAATTTCCCTTTTCATTCTAGTCCACTAATATAGAGATCTGAGATCATGGTACATCTTGTTGCTGCCAGGGTGCATGGAGAATTTGGAAAGGTGAGCTTCATCTAGTATCTGCTTTCTGAGCTCAGGGTCCTTGGGAACAACCAAGCGATCTCCAAACCATAGAATTCCCTTGCTGTCCTGTCGGAAGCACTTGTATTTTTCTGCCTTTTGCTTGATCATATCTTTGATAATCTGAACACCCTTATCCTCAACCTGTGCCCTGACTATCTACTCTTGCAACGTGGGCTCCACCGAGATATAGCTTAGGTCACCCGAAGAAACAACTTCCAGGTTCAATCTGCACAACTCATCACACAGGGTGGTAACTCCCACATCCATGCTCATACAATTGCATTGGGCCTTTCTGCTCAAGGCATCTGCCACAACATTGGTCTTACCAGGGTGGTAATGCACCTCCAAATCATAGTCCTTGATTAATTCCAACCATCTCCTCTGCCTCATGTTCAGATCTGCCTGAGTGAAGATGTATTTGAGGCTCTTATGATTAGTGTAGATGTTACAGTGAGCCCCCATCAAGTAATGTCTCCACATCTTAAGAGCATGAACCACAGCTGCCAATTCCAGATCATGTTTAGGGTAGTTCTGCTCATGGGGCCTGAGTGCTCGGGAAGCATAAGCAATCACTCTGTTCTCTTGCATCAAGACACATCCCAATCCTGTACCAGAAGCACCACAATAAACTTTGAAGAGCTTGGCGTTATCGAGTTGAGCCAGCACTGGGGCTGTTGTCAAATGCTGCCTCAAGGTATGAAAGGCATCTTCACACTTTTGGCTCCACTCAAATTTGACTCCCTTCTTTAACAGTTCAGTCATTGGTTTGGCAATTTTGGAGAAATCCGGAATAAATCGTCGATAATACCCTGCCAATCCCAGAAAACTCCTAATCTGCCTCACTGTAGTTGGAGGTTTCCAGTCCATCACTTCTTGCACTTTCTCAGGGTCAACTGATATCCCATTCTGAGAAATTTTGTGACCCAAGAATTTAATCTCTTTCAGCCAGAACTCACACTTACTCAGCTTAGCATACAACTGATGGTCACGCAGTCTCTGAAGTACAGTATGCAAGTGTTTGGTGTGCTCGGCTTCATTCTTGGAATAAACCAGGATGTCATCAATGAAAACGACCACGAACTTGTCTAGCTCTGGCATGAATACTGAGTTCATCAAGTACATAAAATAAGCCGGGGCATTGGTCAGCCCAAAAGACATCACCAAAAACTCATAGAGCCCATATCTGGTAGAGAAAGCCGTCTTGGGAATGTCACTGGCACGGATCTTAATCTGATGGTAACCTGAGCGAAGGTCTATCTTGGAGAATACCTTGGCTCCTACCAACTGATCGAACAGAACATCAATGCGGGGCAGCGGGTATTTGTTCTTGATAGTCACCGCATTGAGAGGGTGGTAGTCAACACACATCCTCAAACTCTCATCCTTTTTCTTCACAAATAATGCTGGACATCCCCATGGTGAAGTGCTTGGACGAATAAACCCCTTGTCCAACAATTCTTGCAATTGCTTTTTCAATTCTGCCAATTCCGCGGGAGGCATCCTATAGGGTCTCTTGGATATAGGAGCAGTCCCGGGTTGCAACTCAATTGCGAACTCAATGTCTCGGTCAGGTGGCATCCCTGGCAATTCCTCCGGAAAAACATCTGGGTAGTCACGGACCACTGGGATCTTTTCCACCGGGGATTCTAACATAACAAAGGCACAAGATCGGGTACAACCCTGGTTGGGTAAATGCAAAACAGTCTCGCCATAAGCAGGGGAATGGATTTCAATGGCTCTGGCTGCAATGTCCAATACTGCCTGATGCCTGGTCAACCAGTCAGCTCCCAAAATAATATCCACGCTATCCAATCCTAAGATGAGAAGGGTGGTTCTAATCACCAGTCTACTAAATTTTATAGGCACTTGCCTGTTGATTTGATAAGTGGCAACTCTGCCTCCTGGCGTTGAAATTGTAATGCCCCCATCGGTATGGTGAAAGGGCAACTGGCATTTGGCACTAAACTTGGCACTGATAAAACTATGTGAAGCACCGGAATCAAAAAGAACAATAGCGGGAAAATTTAAAACTATAAAGATACCAGTCATGACGGGTGCTCCCTCTGGAATATCATCCATGGTGGTGAAGTTTAGCCTGCCCTGCCGCACTTGCACCTTCTGCCTCTTCCCTTGGTTCTAATTAACATTCTGCCCCTGCCTCTGCTGATTCCTGGGGCAATTCTTGGCATAATGCCCAGTGTTACCACAGGTGAAACACCTGTTGTCATTTGCCTGGCGGTACTGCTGCTGCTGATTGTTCCTCTGAGCTGGAAACTGGGTGCGGTTGGGTGCCTGCTGCTGCTGCGGTGGTCTGATCACCCATCTCCCTTGCTGCTGCTGGGGTCCCCTGTTCTGCGTGTCGGACACAATCCTGAAGCGTTGCGGCTGAGCTGAGGGTCCTGCCACAGGGGTCTTCCTCTTCTTCTCTGCCTGTCGAGCTGTAATGCAGTCCTCCTGGGAGATAGCCATGTTGACCAACTCATTGTAGCTATTGGCCCTGACGGTGTTGAGACGATCACGGAGCTTGGTGCTGAGCCCCCATCTGAACCTGTCCCTCTTCTTCTCGTCCGTGTCTGCATTGTATCCAGCATACTGGCACAAGTCATTAAAGGCCTGGGCATACTGCAACACTGTCCTGTTGCCTTGAGTGAGTGCCAAAAACTCATTGAGCTTCCGGTCCATGATCCCGGCTGGTATATGATGTCCTCTGAAAGCTGCCTTGAACTCCCTCCACTCCACCTCTCGGTCCTCTGGCTGCATAGCAAGAAAATGATCCCACCAAGTCCTTGCGGGTCCGCAAAGCTGCTGGGTGGCAAACCTGACTTTGGTGACCTCTGAGCAAGCTCCATGGAGCAGTGGGAATTTGGATTCCACCACCCGCAACCATACATCTGCATCAAGTGGGTCCTCTGCCCTTGTGAACAATGGAGGCTGGGTGCTGAGGAACTCCTGATAGGTAGCCGCCGCGGGGTGACGCTGATGGTCTCCACCACCATAGTGCTGAGGTGGTGGCTGACGCTGAGCCAGCTGCCTCAAGATCTCATTCTGCTGAGCCATGAGCTCCTGCAGAGTGGGAGGCGGTGGCGGTGGAGGAACGTGCTCATTCTGGCCACGACGCTGCCTCCCAGCCATCTGAAAAGCCACATACATGCTTAACACCACATCTCCAAGTTCAAGATTTTATCGCGGAGAAAAGTTAAAACAACATGATAGACTCCAACTTCAACATAAAGATTTTTTTTAAAGTCATAAATTCCTTTTTCCAAATTTAAACTGATAGTAGCATCCATCAAACAGGCTTCCAGGAGAGTTTAGCACGATTACATCGATTTGTCCCAAAATGACTCAACTCTACCTAGCCTAGCACCCCAAGGGCGCAAAAGCTAAGCTAGCCACGAGGAGTCCTACCATTACCAACGTCTAACTCTACTCTGGTCACCTAGTGCGCGAATGAGGCCGCACTCGACTCGGGGGAAGGTGGTCTTCCCGAGCCAGCAGTGTCTACACTGGAGGCAGTCTCATCTCCTCCCTCGATGTCGACGTCCTCGTTGGCCTCCTGGTCCTGGATCTCTTGGTGATGCATGTCCAGGTGCTCGTTAGCCTCAGCAAGCTGCTGCTGAGTGTTAATGAGCTGATCCTCTAAAACCTCGATGGTGTTCTCCCTGATGCCCACTAGCTCCTCTAACTCATGAACCTCATCAGACAGCTGCTCCACTTGCAAATCTTTTTCTACCAGCTCCTGGGACAAGTCAACCACGAGCTCCTCTCTGTTGTCCAACGTAATCTTTGTGGCCTCCAGTAGTGCCATCAGATGGGACATTGCCTCACCGCGCATCACCTGCAGACGATACAGGGCGTTCATGCATCGCACCGACAAGTGAGCCGTGTGGCCTGGGTAGAGAGCCCAGATGTCCTTGGCATGCTCCACCCGATCCTTCCACATCGGGTCGTCCTCCTTTTCCGCGGGGAACAACCCAATGGGGTGGGTAGAGAGCTCCAAGGGATGGAACCCACAAAAAGTCGTCAACCCGTGCAGAGCGATCGCCTCGATCGTGTCCTCCGCCCGGTATCCAAAAGACTCGGAGTCCAGAGAACGCCAGCCTGGCTGCAGGGGATGAGGCTCTAAAATCATCCTCACCCTATAGCGAGGCACCCGGTGCTTCTCAAATTGCTGCACTGTGTACTGAGGGGGTGTCAAGTATCCGGCCCCCTGAAGTACCTCCCACAAGATGCGGGGAAAACCCTCTCGTGCAAGTCCGTCAGTGTGGGTCAGTGCATTTCCGTCATCGGAGGATCCATGGGAAGTCATCTGTGTATGGTTAAGCGTAAGTAAAAGAAAAAGAATTATAAAAAGAACAAGGAAAAATAAAACTCAGCCCTTCTCTAGTTAAATGAAAAGACACTGTGGACCTAGTTGGTTGTTATCTTGTTTGTAAGTCCTTTACTCAGTTATCCATTTGCTTAATTATGAATGCATGCATGCTCGTCCTGAACGACCTCACAAGATAAAAGGAATCGGGAGGAACTCCCATCCTGTAAAAGTGGCCGGTAGGGCCTAGTTACTTAGCCACCTAGCTACCCTTTTATTACCCTAAGGCTTCACGTCCTAGGTCTATCCTACTCGTCCTACTATCTATCCAATATTGTTTCTATCAAATTTTACTTGGAAAATTGATGGTGTTTACATTTTATTGATTCCTCTGTGGTGGTACAAGCTCCGATACCAGCTGTGGCGGAACTGCCCGAGTTATTCCAACTTAAGTGCCTAAGCCCTGCCTTAGAGGCTAGACCACACTTAAATGGGAATAATCCGTCAATCCCTCGGATCTAGTCCGACACGGCCACTGACAGGATCAAGTACCGCAATCTCACTCGATGGTGAGTCACAGAGCAAATGCAATAAAGCATAAAACCATACATGTCAGAGTATTAAATTATTACATCATCACCATCATCATCGGAGTTTCTGCAAAAGTGACCATCATTGTTTCGAAGTGCAGCGGAAATAAACTAGCGGTAAATAAATAGAGAGATGGGGAAGCCTGTCCCATCACTCCTCATGCTCCTCCTCAGCCGAGGCAGGGTCCCACTCGACAGTCCAACCCGGTGGCAAGGTGGACGGCCAAGTCACTCCAGCAACCATTTCCTCCAGAGAACCTGTAAAAATTATGCCACAAGCAAGGCTGAGTATACTAATACTCAGCTAGACTTACCCGGTGTGAGGAGTCTACTCCTCTACCTCTAGACATGCAGCTGTTTGGCTGTGGGGTTTGGTTGCCAAAAGCACTAGCTGAGTTTCTAAATCAAGATTTTAACTTTGTCAAAATTAAGTGTGACTCTCTTAAGGCTAAAAGTGTACTATCTACTCATACATAGTAGCAAGCATTTTTAGCAATCAACATCTTGTATCATCTCATCACAGTTCCACTTGTTACTCAATGCAGTACAATGGATCAAGCAGTCTCATTAGCTGCGAGAAGCAGACGATTCGAATCGAGTTTTTATCCTTGCAAGGTAAACCTAAACACACGACATGTAGGGGCACTCCGTCCCCACACATATCAACCGTCCCCATCGATTCCCTGGCAACAGAAAGGGGCTCACCGCCTTGGCGTACAATGCCTCACTGACCCCGACTGGCCGTCGTGCAGTGACCGCACTTGTACCCACCATAACCGGAATGGGAGACCTCATCTCAGGTCGCGTGAGGAGGGCAATCTGCGGGCAGGTTCACTCAGGTACTAGGCTTACCGATTTACCATATTTCTCGGTATGTGTTTTGTACGTTCAAACGCTTGACACAGGTATCCGCACGTTAATCCTTATTCCATTTTCCATCTCGTGGACAACCAATCCCCATGGATTGTTGTCCACCCACTAGTATCATGACAGTGTGAAAGTGGGTACAATCAATTTCCTGATCTCGCGCGAGTGCTAGAAAAATCACTCGTGTTCTACCGAGATCCTAATTAAATAAAGCCACTACTCGACCTGTCATACTAGTATTCATCTCAAAAGGATTCCTGAGATCATGCAACTAGGGTTTCAAACAATTCCTACACCTAAGTGCACAATCAATCCTACAATCATTAAGTGAAGTAAAATAGCATAAATAACAGGTTATGCATAAAACCGGGGCTTGCCTTCCAAAGCAGTGGCAGGCAGGTCCTCTGGTGCAGGCTCTGGTGCTGGGTCTGGGGCTACTTCCTGAGCAGCTCCTTGCTCCGGCACGAGGACGTACTCTCCGTCAGCAAGATTACAGTCTATCGAATGAAATGAACATGTATGTTATGATTATGCAGGATTAATAACATTATGCAAAAAGAAAACTAAGTTAAGGAATAACTTAGGGTTTCTAGGTCATACGGGGCTTTTAGTGGTTTAGGCTTATTACTCCTAGGTTTAGATGTTTGTTGAGGATAACATAGTGGATTTGCATTGTCCTTACATATTTCAATGGGAAATGTTATAAGGGTTTTTGGGTAACACTAACGACCAGTATTTATTTTCCTTTCTTTAATTTCTACTTATGGTTTTTAGTGTAGGTTTGAACTAGGACAGTGGGTTAATAATTTCCAAAAATTCTTAAAAATTGCAGTGGGTTGCCATTGGCTATCCTAGCTGGTTTTAGGAATTTGAGGCTTAAACTATAAGGGCTATGCTTTAGACAAAAATAACAAGGGTGGTGTAAAATGGGCCACTTTACACTACACCTCACCATTAGAGTTGAGTTTCTGCCTAAGGGTCATTTTTGTTGGGTTCTAACAGTAATACTAAACCTCTGGGCCAAAATCCATAGAAAGTTAATTGGTGATTATTTAATTGTGATTTTCTAAAGTTTAATGCCAAAAAGGTGCTTATAACTAACTTGTCATTTGAAAAATATCAAACAACAGATTTTGTATTTTTTCTTTGTGCATAATAACCAAACATTAGTTATCCCAAGGTTTGGGGTGTCTTTGTCTTAGGGTTATTTTTGTAGAGTTTTTCTAAGTTATCCTTATTTTATTAATTTAAAAGGTATCCTTCTTATTTTATACTAAACCAGGGTATGATATATTTTTCCAGTGAACTACATTAAATAAGTATCCTAACAAAAATAGGGGTGCTCTCTGGTTCATGGTTTAAATTACATTTTCTATTTTTCTTATTTTCAAGCATATTATGGAATAAGGGGTGAAAACCAACTTAATAGAGTGGACAGAGAGGTTCAATATTTTTAAACAGGTCAGTAGGTAGATATAAACTTCTCCAAATTTTTCTAACCTTAGTCAAGTAGCACAACTATTTTTCTTACTATTATTGAGCTTTTGGCCAAAACTAACATTAAATCAGAGTTTTAAAATCTTCCTTAATACCAAGGGGTTTTAATATTTTTCTTAAATAGGTTACATTAATTAGAGTCTGACAAAATTGGTTTGACCAAATTTGGATGAACTAAACATAAGTTATGAATTTTTAAAGTCTCTGTTCAATTTTAAAATAGATTTTAAAAGAGTTTCCTGGAAAAACAGTTTACACCGGGGTCCCTGGGTTTAAAACAAATCAACCCTCGCAGATCTACCCTTGCGCCACTGTTCCTCTGTGTCTCTGACATTTCACAAAACCCCCCGACCTTCTCTCCCTCTCACCCGCAGTCCTTCCCCCAACTGAAACAGTAACCGTGGGAAAGAAAAGGGTGGCGCGGCTTACCGGCGGCGAGGGAGGTCCGGCGAAGGGTGGGGTTGGCTCGGGGAGACTCTGGCGGTCACGTCGAGGTACGGCTTGACGTCGGGGATGGCCGGAATCGCCCGGTCCACGAGCGCAGGCGGGTGTGCTCGTCGGCGGCGAGTGTACCGGCCAAACTACGGCGAACTGGTTCAATCCAAGGGCACGGTGAGCTTCACGGTGTAACGTAGCGACTGTGTGCACAAGGAATCGAAGGATGGTTGAGTGGTTTACCCGGTCCACGTACTCCGGCGGGGTTGAGAGCTCCGGCGAGCGTGGACTGGCCTCTCCGGCGAAGCAAACTCCGATTCCTCGCTCGGGGAGCTTCACGGAGGCGTGCACAGCCTTCCCCGAGGGCTGGACGGGGTTGGGAATGGCTCTGCTGGCCGGTCTACGGTGACAGGGGGATTGGGCGGCCGCGGACTCGCTGCGTACGGGCAAACGGCGACGAGCTAACTCCGGTGAGGTTTTGAGGGTGCGCGGAAGAGTGTATTCGAAGCCTGGGAGGGTTTTATAGGCTCGGGCGTGGGCCATGGTGCTGGTTTGGCTCGGGCGCGGCGCTGGGCACGCGGGAGCACGCGCGGGCGTGCTCTGGCGCGGGCAGAAGGCGTCGAACATGTGGAGGTGAGTTTCTTCCATTGTTCAAACGTCTCCAGAGATCGCAAACGTGCGAATCTTGCCATGAATCCGGCGCAGACCTCCTCCTGGCACCTAGGGCTATCTCACATGTGTGAGTTCCAAAGGAAGATACGCCCTAGATCAGGAGATAGACGGGCGCCAAATCTGGCTTGTCTCACTGCCCACCTCGCGACAAAACTGATGCCAATCCCTGTCAAACGTCCAAGTCTCGGTCTCCACTTTTTCCAGGGGGTGCCTTAGGTGGTATACCACATTTTTGGTATAGAACCCAAGTGGTTTTGGTGCCATCTTCAAGGTGAACACGGTTGATCCTTAAACTAGGGTTAAAAATGGACTTAGAGAGAAATAGAGAGCTCTAGCTCTCTCTCCACTTGGAGATTTGAATTGGGGTTTCTCCAGGGGTCTTTTTGCATTATTTCCCTCCCCTAATTGCTGGTTACAAGGTTGCTTAAGGTTTGGGTAAAGATTGTCCATGCTTTGCACATTTGCTCACTCCCTTTCCCCCCTTTACTTAGGGTTTTGGAAGATAGAGTTTAAAAAGAGGTCTAGGGTTCTTCTCCCCTCCTATCCAAGGTAGTAAGTGAGCAAGGATTAGAGTAATGCTTCTTAGGTCATTGGCAACATGGTTAGCACATGATCTCCAAAGTTCTTTGGTGTGGCCCTAAGCCTCTACCACATGTGATCAAAGCCTTTAGTATTAAGGTGGGCTCCAACCAAGGT
Source organism: Zea luxurians (assembly GCA_029449295.1). NCBI lineage: Eukaryota > Viridiplantae > Streptophyta > Magnoliopsida > Poales > Poaceae > Zea > Zea luxurians. Next base: position 94,765,253 of record JAOPSE010000015.1, on the reverse strand, counting down.
AACACCTGGGGTGTTACACTCGCGGCCCACACGGCCCATCTCCCCCCCCTGTGCCGCGCTCTTCCCTAATAGCCCGGCCCCACCCATCAGCCATGCCCGCCCCTTCTCCTCGCACCCGCTCTCTCTTTCTGACAGCCCGGCCCCGCTCGTCAGCCCCTTCCCATCTTGCCCATGATTGGCCATCGACGCGATCGTCGCCGGCCACCGTCTGCCCTGTCTCCTCGCCATTACTCACCCACCAGCAAGGTTTGGCGCCTTGTGTCCCTATCCCCTTGCGCCTGCCCCGAGCCATCCCATCACCACCGTCTGCCCGAGCCGTCCCGTCGCCACTGTGTGCCATCATCGCCGCCACGGCAAGCATCACCGGTGCTCGCCACCTCTCCTTCCCCCTCCCGGTCGCCTATAAAAGGACCGCCCCAAGCTTCCCCAACTCCCCACACCGGCCTCGGCCTCCCCACACCCCTCCCCCGAGCTCAATCAAGCCACGACACCGCGCCCTTCCTCTGCTCCGGTGAGCTCCCATCTCCCCTCTCTAGTGGCTTATAGTCAAATTGTTATAGCTCTTAAGCTCTGCCACTGCGTCACAAGCATAACACGCGCTTCTCCTTCGCCTATTATGCCCGGTAGCCCCACCGGTGACCTCACCGCCGCGGGCACTCGCCACCTCACCGCAGACTGGCTGTTCCAAGCCCCCTCCGGCCAAATTGACCCCACCTCCGTGACACCCTACCTCCGCCCGTGCTATGCCACCATCCCGTCGATCCAGAACCGGACCACCGGTGAGGAACCGCCGTCAAGTTCACCGGCGACCGGTTCTCACCGCCGCGGGCGAACCGCCCTCCTTCCCCCCTAACACTGTTACCTCCTCCCCTCGCTGGTGTGTGGGCCCATGCCCACGGCGTCACCTCCTCGCGTCGTGCCCCGTAGCAGGCCTAGCTGGGCCGATCGCCCGCGGGCGCACACGCCTTTGACTGTGCCGAATTTCCCCCCGGGGCCCAGCTAACCGAGAACCCTTTTCCTTTTTCCTTTTCTCCATTTTTCTTTTCCTATTTTCATATATAAATGCATATATTTATATTTTATGCACCAAAAATAGTCTAAATAAATTATAGGGCACAAAATGATAATATTTAAAACTTGGCACACTCCACTAAGCCACCATGGTTGATGTATTGTTCACTGCCTATTTTGCTAGGAGAAGAGGGATCCAATCCTCCAGAATTTGTAGCTCCGGAAGAAGGGCAGGAACCCGACCTTTCCGAAATAGACCTTTCGTGCCAGGAAAACTTCGACGAAGGCAAGTTCATTCTTCCCTTGATGCATAAATTACCTACTCTCTCTACCACTACCTAAGCCGGGAATAAGGGTTGGGTCCTTTCCATTGTGAGAAGAGAGATAGCCTACATTAAAGAATATCTTTTGAGTACAAAATGTGGGATGAGAAAAGGGTGGTGTTTTTAATGAATAATGTTTTCAAAAGTGTATGATGAAGGGTATTCACCCTTATCACCTTTTGAGTGGGATAATCAGGGACTCCCTGCTTTAGGGGAGGGCCTCAGGTGTTGGCTCAGCTGGGTTAGGTGTGAGCAAAAGGATTGTCCCCTCATATAAGGACTGGTTTGTCATCCTTCACTACCTATACTCATGACAAGTACAACCACTCGAGACTATATGGGCAGTCACTCAATCTGAACTCGTACGGTCCAAACCCTAGGGTTATGATGGCTGGGGAGCACCGGGAGGATAAGGAGGGGGAATGTTTTGTCCAGTTTAGACATGGTAGTGGCCTGACTCCTTCTGGTATAACCGCTAAGGTAAGGATGTGCGGGGAAAGAAAGAGATTCAGATTCGGGTCTCATTGGCCATGAGACCGTAGAGCCGAACTAGTGGGTAAAGTGTACCCCTCTGCGTAGAGTTCAAACCTATTCGAATAGTCCATGTACATTGGTATGGACGAGTCTGGTGTGGTATGAAAATTAGTGTTTTTGATCTCCGTAAACAGGGAAATGTGTGTGTGGGTGTTTTTGGAAATGAAAACAATGCCATGGGAGCAGGATGCTCAGTGGTGGTTGAGTGTGAAAATATGCTACTTATTTCTTTGGCAAAAACCATCAAAGTATTGTCGTTTCTGAAAAAGAAGAGTGACTTCAACTCCACCATATCAAGCATGTACTATATAGGTCCCTCTCTCTCTTTACGGGCGGGATGGGCTTGCGGAATACCTAGTGTATTCACCTAGATTTATTTATGATTTTCAGCAGCTGAAGACTTCTTTTCTACTATGGTCGACTAGAAGGGGGCTGTGTCTGCACCCAGTCTGCCTGTGGCTTGGGCTAGTTGATCTTCCACTGTGCTTTGTATTTCAGGCTCGCTACAGCTTGTACTTTGGTATTGTAATAACCTTTATTCGAACTCTATACTATTTGAAGTAAGGAATGTGGTTACTAGCCTCCTGGGACTAGTAATTGTTTAACATTTGAGTCCCAAAGGATCGGGACGCTTCAGGTGGTATCAGAGCCATAGGACTGACCGTAGATCACAGCCCTGACCTTAAAAGTTTGCCTTAAAAAGAAAAGACCTCTTACCCCCTAAAAGAATCCTCTCTTCTTTCCCCGATATTAACAAACCCTTCTTCTCTTGCTACCAGATGGAAGGCTCCTTTGTCATTAGGTCATTCTACTGCTCGGAGGTGGAAGGATTCCCTCACCCTCTACGGAGTTGCGCGCTTCGCATGGGGATCCACAAGAAGCCGGAGTATGTCTGGAAGGAATACCATGAGAACGGAATTGAGAAATGTTCTATGGCAGTCTACCTGGGAGAAAGCCGAAACTACCCAAATCACCCTCCCTTCCAAGTCACCGCCACTTGGCACCGCTTTCTAGACACTTGCCAAAATGCTTCCCAAAGAGCCCTCTGCCAGCTATGCCAAAACTACAGTAGGGAAGTCTCTGAGACACCCCTTCGCTACTTCCCACCCAGCAATAAAAACACCCCTACCTAGAGGAAAAGACTTCAGGCCTTGTCAGGGAGAGATCCTAATGAAGATGACCCCACCATAGTCTACATGGCCAGATATCTCCACACCCTTGACAACCACTATGACGACCTTTTCTCCCACTGCACCCACCTAAATTCTCGGGTGGAAAGCCTAGAGCAACAAATCAAGGAATTAAAAGAAGAAAAGGCGTCCCTCCAAGAAAGTCTTAATGGCGGAAGGCGAAGAGGCCAACACTCGCAAGGCCTACCGAACCCTGAAGATGGATTACGTGAAGAAGTTAAAGAAGCTCGCCCCCGCTAAGAAAATCCATAAGCGGACAAAGAGCTGAGGATGCCAGACTGATCAAAAAGAGGAAGCCTCGCCACCCTGCCTCCCTCTAGGATAGAAAGCTTGTCAGACATTGAAGAGATGTCCCTAGTTAGCCTTGATGATCTTCTCAAGGAATTTGGGGACACCTTAGAAAGGGAGTTTGGAAGCACCTTAGAAATCGCTCGTGCGTAGCGTGATCTGTGACAATTGCATGCTTGTAATGAACTTGAGTGATGAATAAAATAATGTGTTTGAAAAAAATATGGCATATGCATAGTAGTAATCCTTTCTCCCCCTGGCAGATGGCTTCATATAAAACCACGCCTACCACATCAGGGATTGGAGCAAGGTCTCCCCTAGGTGCTGAAGGAGAATTCGGTGGAGAAGGGAGTGAGACCCACCTCCCCGCACCTCCGGAGCTGCCATTAGACTTAGCCCAAGTTCTGGTCAACCAAACCCGACTCATTGAGGTCCTCACCAGAAGCCTTGAGAACCAGCGCCCAAATGGTGGAAGACCTCAGGACAAAATGGGAGATTTTCTAAGGCTCAAGCCTCCCACGTTCGTCAGATCCAGCAATCCACTCGACACTGATAACTAGTTGCGCACAATAAAAAGGAAGTTAGAGGCCATCGGATGCCATGAAAACCAGCGTGTTCATCTTGCTGCTTATCAACTCTCTGGGATGGCCCTATCTTGGTGGGATACCTTCAGTGCTGCCGTCAGAGATGCTACCTAGGCAGAATTTGAAGCCGCCTTCCGAGAACATCATGTGCCCCTAGGGATCGTCCAGCTCAAAGAAGATGAATTTCGGGAATTAACTCAAGGAGGGAGATCAGTCAGTGAATACATCCACAAGTTCACAGAATTGGCTCGCTATGCGCTTGACGATGTTAGCACAGAAGCCAAGAAGATGGCCCATTTCTTGAAAGGGCTGAGACCAGAACTCAAGACTATCCTCGCTAGCCAAGATTTTCTCAGCTTCTCGCACCTCTCAAACAAGGCCATACAAGTGGAAAGGGCTAGAGAAGAAGAAAAGGGTCACCTAAAGAGGAAGTTCCAAGTCCTCCGAGCTCAGCAGTAGGACAGGCACCAGAGAGTTCAATCTTTTGGGTTTCCACCCAAGGGACCAAGCTTCAACAAGCCAGCTGGGTCCACTCCATCACATTTCAGTCAGCAGGGTTAAAGTTCCCTCCAGGCCCCCTCTGTTGCAAGTAACCAACCTCCAGCCAATGCCTGTTGGCATTGCGGAGACCCCAGTCACTACAAAAATAATTGCCCTCAGTTGAAGACATCCGTGCCTACCTACTCCAACTCGGTGAATGGCTCCAAGAGTGCCCCAGCACCCGCCTCCAAGGCACCCTCCTCCAACAGCTAGTTAAGCAATACCCAGTATCATGGCAGGGCACGAGTAAACCACGTCGACGCTCAAGAGGCTCAGCAAGCCCCAGGAGTAGTGCTCGTTGAGTTCCTAGTTGAATTTACTCCCACTGCTGTACTTTTTGATTCAGGAGCATCTCATTCATTCATAGCCACTGGTTTTGTGGAAAAGCATGGCATTCCCACTGCACATCTAGAAATTCCCTTAGTCACCCAAACCCCAGGGTCAGACCTTCTATGCCACCTCAAATGCTCCCAAGTCAGGATTCTTTTAAGTGGGGTAGTGTTCTTGGCAGACTTAGCCGTACTGCAATCCCACAGAATTGACGTGATCTTAGGGATGGACTGGTTAACCAAGCATAATGTCATCATAAGCTGCGTAAATAAGACCATCCTTCTCACTGACCACCAAGGAAAGTCAATTTCATGTTAGGCTCAGCCACCCACCCAAGATCCAATGGTGTCTAATCTAGCAGCAGAAAGCATATCTGTAGTAGAAGAATTCATGGATGTATTCCCAAAAGAATTTCCAGGAATGCCGCCAAAAAGAGAAGTGGAGTTCTACATTGATCTAATTCTCGGCACCGCACCAATCGCAAAAAGACCATACCGCATGGCTCCCACCGAATTGGCAGAACTAAAACTCCAGACCACAAAACTTCAACAGAAAGGGTACATTCGTCCCAGCTCATCTCCTTGGGGAGCACCAGTCCTGTTCGTCACCAAGAAGGATGGAAGTATGAGGATGTGCATTGACTATCGATCCTTGAATGAAGTTACAATCAAAAACAAGTATCCACTACCTCGGATTGATGACCTCTTTGACCAGCTTCAAGGGGCCAAATATTTCTCCAAGATAGATCTAAGGTCAGGATATCACCAGCTGAGAATCAAGGAAGCAGACGTTTAGAAGACGACATTTGTCACCCGGTACGGACAATATGAGTTCATAGTAATGCCCTTTGGACTAACCAACGCACCCGCCTTTTTCATGAATCTTATGAATAAGGTATTCATGGAAGAGTTGGATAAGTTTGCTGTAGTCTTCATTGACGACATCTTTATCTACTCCAAAAGTCGCAAGGATCATGAGCACCACCTCCAGATTGTCCTCGGAAGACTCAGAGCACATCAACTCTATGCTAAACTCAGCAAATGTGAATTCTGGTTAGAGAAGATAGCCTTCCTCGGACATATCTTAACTGCAGAGGGAATATAAGTGGACCCATCCAAAGTAGAAGCAGCCATCCAATGTTAGTGAAGTTCAAAGATTTTTGGGAATGGCAGGATATTACCACCGTTTTATCAAAGGGTTCTCCAGCATAGCAAGACCTATGACCGAGCTCCTCAAGAAAGACAATAAATTTGTGTGGACCCCAAAGTATGAGGAAAGCTTCCAAATCATAAAGAAGAAACTCACAACCGCGCCAGTGTTAACGCTACTAGATATTCACCAAAATTTTGTCATCTTCTGTGATGCTTCAAGGCAAGGTTTAGGATGTGTGCTTATGCAAAATGAGAAAGTCATCACCTATGCATCACACCTACTCAAGCCACATGAGCAGAATTATCCAACACATGATTTGGAATTGGCAGCCATAGTGCATGACCTAAAGATATGGAGGCATTACTTGATTGGAAACAAATGTCATATCTTCACAGATCCCAAGAGCCTAAAGTACATTTTCACTCAGCCATACCTCAATCTCCGCCAGCGAAGATGGCTGGAATTGATTAAGGATTATGACATTGAGATCCACTACCACCCTGGGAAGGCCAACGTGGTAGCAGACGCCCTCAGCCGAAAACCTTTTGGGGAGAAAGCAACCAACTTCTTGGAAGACTGGAAGAGAGAATCAGCTCAATTGAATTCTTGTTTAGGAGATAGTGGCAACATAGAAGTTAAATTGATGCTAGAAGATCTCATATGCAAGGCTCAGTGCTTGGACACTGAGACGGCAAGTCTCATGGAGAGAGCTCGCAAAGAACAACTCTCGGACCTCAAGACAGATGAAGAAGGAACCCTTTGGTTCAGGGACCGTTTGTGTATACCAAAGGGAGAGGCACGAGGAATCCTGCTCGATGAAGCTCACAACTCAGCCTACTCTATCCACCCAAGGACCACCAAGATGTACCTAGACCTCAAGACCAGATACTAGTGGAGAGGGATGAGAAAGGAGATAGCTCAGTATGTGGCCTGGTGTGACACTTGCCAGCGAACTAAGGCCAAACATCAGAGGCCTGCAGGTCTACTGCAACCCCTCCCAGTGCCCAAATGGAAGTGGGAAGAAATAGGCATGGATTTCGTAATCGGACTGTCTCGGACCCAAAAAGGGCACGATTCTATCTGGGTTATAATCGATCGTCTTACCAAGGTAGCTCACTTCATTCTAGTAAAAACTACCTTCGGAGGAGCCACCCTTGCTCGGATATATCTTAAAGAAATAGTCAGACTCCATGGTATTCCACAAAAGATAGTGTTAGACAGGGGAACGTAGTTCACCTCAAAATTCTGGATGAGTCTTCAGCAAGCTATGGGCACCAAGCTAGACTTCAACACCGCCTATCACCCCCAGTCAGATGGTCAGACAGAAAGAGTCAACAAAGTCCTTGAAAGTCGCCTAGAGGGGGGTGAATAGGGCGAAACTGAAATTTACAAAATTAATCACAACTACAAGTCGGGTTAGCGTTAGAAATAATAATGAATCCGAGAGAGAGGGCGCAAAACAAATCGCAAGCGAATGAAGAGTGTGACACGCGGATTTGTTTTACCGAGGTTCTGTTCTTGCAAACCTACTCCCCGTTGAGGTGGCCACAAAGGCCAGGTCTTTTTCAACCCTTTCCCTCTCTCAAACGGTCCCTCGGACCGAGTGAGCTTCTCTTCTCAAATCAAACCGGGAACAAAACTTCCCCACAAGGACCACCACACAATTGGTGTCTCTTGCCTCGGTTACAATTGAGTTTTGATCACAAAAGCAAGTGAGAAAGAAAAGAAGCAATCCAAGCGCAAGAGCTCAAAAGAACACGACAAATCTCTCTCGCTAATAACTAAAGCCTTGTGTGGAAATGGAGAGAATTTGATCACTTGGGTGTGTCTAGAATTGAATGCCTAGCTCTTGTAAGTGGTTGAGAAGTGGAAAACTTGGATGACTTGAATGTGGGGTGGTTGGGGGTATTTATAGCCCCAACCACCAAACTAGCCGTTTGGTGGAGGCTGTCTGTCGTATGGTGCATCGGACAGTCCGGTGCACACCGGACATGTCCGGTGCGACAGCCACGTCACCAGGCCGTTAGGGTTCCGACCGTTGGAGCTCTAACTGCTGGGCCCGCCCGGATGTCCGGTGGCGCACCGAACATGTACTGTAGAGTGTCCGGTGCGCCAGCATGGGCGTGCCTGCCTTCTGCGCGCACTGGCGCGCATTCAATGTGCCTGCAGGTAGCCGTTGGCGCCGAAGTAGCCGTTACTTCGTTGTCACACCGGACATGTCCGGTGAATTATAGTGGACTAGCCGTTGCGAATTCCCGAAGCCGACGAGTTCAGAGTCTCTTCATCCTTGAGGCACCGGACACTGTCCGGTGTACACCGGACAGTCCGGTGAATTATAGCGGAGTGACTCTGCGTTTTCCCGAAGGTGAGGAGTTTGGCATCAAGTCCCCTAGTGCACCGGACACTGTCCGGTGGCGCACCGGACAGTCCAGTGCGCCCGACCAAGGTGCCTTCGGTTCTTTCTTTGCTCCTTTGTTTGAACCCTTTCTCTTGATCTTTTTATTAGCTTATTGTGAACCTTTGGTACCTGTAGATCTTATAGACTTGGGCAAACTAGTTAGTCCAATTATTTGTGTTGGGCAATTCAACCACCAAAATTAGTTTAGGAAATAGGTGTAAGCCTAATTCCCTTTCAGTCCTCGAGGATTTATTGAGAGCTTGTGTGTTGACCTTTGACAAGAGTTGGGAGTCCAGCTTGCCGTATGCAGAGTTTTCTTATAACAACAGCTACCAGGCCAGTATCAAGATGTCACCGTTTGAAGCCTTGTATGGAAGGAAGTGACAGACCCCTCTGATGTGGTCCAACGTAGGGGAAAAGACACTAGAAGGGCTGGCCTTCGTTAAGGAGGCAGAAGAGAAAGTTGCCCTGATCCAAAAAACACTACTCGAAGCTCAGAGTCAGCAGAAGAGTTACGCAGACAACAGAAGGAGAGAACTCAGATTCGAGGAAGGAGACTTCGTCTACCTCAAGGTCTCCACGATGCATGGGGTCAAAAGATTTCAAGTGAAAGGGAAGCTAGCTCCACGATTTGTCGGCCCCTACCCTATCATTGGCAGAATAGGGCCCACAGCTTACCGCCTTCAATTGCCAGAATTCATGTCAGATGTCCATAATGCGTTTCATGTATCTCAGCTCCACAAATGCTTGAAAGTACTAGAGAGTCACCTCATAGAAGAAACAGTTCAGATTCAGAAGGATCTGTAGTACCGAGAAAAGCCAGTGAAGATTCTCGATTCAGCCATCCAAAAGACCCAAAACTCAGAAGTGAAGCTCTATAAAGTTCAGTGGAACAGAGAAGGAGAAGAGGAGGCTACCTGGGAGAGTGAGGACTCTTTGAGGAGGGAATACCCTTACCTTTTCTCGAACCCAGTCTGAATCTCGAGGGCGAGATTCTTTTAAGTGGGTAGGTTTGTAACATCCCAAATTTTGATCCCAAGGTTAGGAACCCTAAACTCGTAAACCCCCCTTTTTTTAATTATCTCATAAGACCCCAGCCCATGAAACATTCCCTTCATCATATGCATACACCATGATTGCTAGTAGCACTTCACATAGAATATTTTGACACCCAAGAAATCTAGATAAATATTTGTTTAAAGGAAAAAGAGATTATAGAAATGGAGAAAGAGAAATATAATTGGAAATAGAAAAAGAAAAAAAAAGAAAAAGGAATTTCTCTCTTCTCCCCCTGGCTGGGCCAAATCTGGCCCAAGTCCTCCCCTCTCTCTCACGCGCCAGCACTCCTCCCCCCCGCTCGCGGCCCACGCGGCCCATCTCCCCACGCGCCACGCTCTTCCCTAACAGCCCGGCCTCACCCATCAGCCACACCCGCCCCTTCTCCCCACACCCACTCTCTCTCTCTCTCTCTGACGACCCAGCCCCGCTCGTTAGCCCCTTCCCCTCTCGCCCGTGATCGGCCATCGACGCGATCGTCGCCGGCCACCGTCCACCCCATCTCCTCTCCATTACTCACCCACCAGCAAGGTTTGGCACCTTGCGTCCCTGTCCCCTTGCGCCTGCCCCGAGCCATCTCGTCACCACTGTCTGCCCGAGCCGTCCCATCTCCACTGTGTGCCATTATCGTCGCTGTGGCAAGCATCACCGGTGCTCACCACCTCTCCTTCCCCCCTCCCCGACCGCTTATAAAAGGACCGCCCCGAGCTTCCCCAACTCCCCACACCATCCTCGACCTCCCCACACCCCTCCCCCGAGCTCAATCAAGCCACGCCGCCGTGCCCTTCCTCTGCTCCGGTGAGCTCCCATCTCCCCTCTCTAGTGGCTTATAGTCAAATTGTTATAGCTCTTAAGCTCTGCCACTGCGCCACAAGCATAGCACGTGTGTAAGACCCAAAATTAGTAGAGGAAAAAAAAATATAAACAAAGTATCATAATGCTTTGGAAATTAGGAAAATAAGAAAAAGATGAGAAAAGGATTTTTCTTTTAAAGGAAACCATTTATACATCCCATGAAATAAATAAACAAGGAGAATAAAAATTAAACTAGTAATAATAAAATAGTATGGTTTATATTCACCCTTGGATTTCAATTGATACATTTGAAAAATCTGAAAACTAAAATAGAAGTATAAATTTGAATTTGGAATAGAAAATAGAAAATAAAAGAAAAGGGGAGAACTAAGAAAAATATTACATAAAATAAAATAAAAATTAGAATAAACATCCTTCACACTTATAATATTAAATTATACTATTCAAACTGAGGACAAGTTATTCACAAAGTTTAAATTTAAACTTGAATTCAAATTGGATTTTAAAATGGAGAAAAGAAAATACAAAATAAAAAGAAAAAGAAGAAAGACTTACCTGGGCCTCGGATCCCGCTTTTCGGCCCACCTAAACAACCCAACCCGCGCGGCCCGGGACACATTACCGCGCCCGCTCCTCCTCTCGCTGTCGGGCGGGGCCCACTTGCCAGCCTCCGCACCGCACACACGCGCACCGCTCCCTCTGTCCCGCGGGACCCGCTGGCCGGCCCGTTATCCCCGCGCCTAGCTCATCTATTGTCTCGCTGCCTCGTGGGGCCCCGGCGTCAGAAGTCCGTCTTCCCGTGCTCCTATCCTCCGTAACAAACCCGCGCGCGATGCTCGCCGCCGTTGCCGCATCGCGGACGAACCCCCCCTCTTGCGGTGCCGAGTCCATGGGGGATAAATAGACGACTCCCCGCTCCCTCCTTCCCTCCCTATCCGCTTGCGCCGACAGCCCTGCGCCGCCGTGAACCACACCGAGGGAGGGAACTCGAGAGTGTGAGGACCGCGCCGGTGAATCGTTCGACCACCGTCGATTCGGGATCGCTGTGGGGTCTTGGCAACTTGTTTGGGTGCGGCGAGTACAACCGAGGCCTCCACGTGCGGAATCAGTGCTCACCGTGCGACCAATTCGTCATCGACGACCGCAGCAAGCTCGGGCCCGCCGTGCACCGTGGCCAAGCTTCATCCATACCTTAATGCCGGTAAGAATACATCCATTGTGACCGTGATGCCGCGCACACCGTGTAGCTTCGTTTAATTTGATAATGGTGCTCGGGGGTGGCCGATTGGGGTCACCGCCGTTTATCTCCACCGTGCGACGACGGCGGAGCACCCTGCTCGGTTGGTGGGAAGAAGAAGACGCACGGTCACCGTTGATCTGATCATCGACGGTCGAGATTAGATCGCCGGGATACCCTTTCGGACTTTGATCGTGGACCGTTGGATGTGATCTGACAGACCCGATCCGATCTTGCTTTCATAAAATAACCACCGTCAGATTCGAATCCGATGGCGTGGATTGGATACCGGTTCGTTTAAAACAGCCTTCTAATCTTAGCCGTCGCGCGGTGATCCAACGGCCGAAAACCACTGATACCCTTTCGGATCGCCGACTTTGCAAATAGAACCCTCTGTTTTAGGGAAAACAACCCGCCGTCCTAGGCGGCTGTACACTGAGTCTTAGAAATATTACACCGAGCCCCCTGTGCTTCCCAGTAATTGAGGCCCAGTCCAGTGCAGTAATAAAATGATTAAATGAATTAGAAAATGAGTTTTTAATATAAAAATAATTCCTAGAATTTATATAATTCATAGAAAATGCATATGAACTCCAAATTAATCCATTCCACTTGCTAAAATTTTGTAATAATATTCTCTATCATTTAGAATCACTGTTTTGACATGAACTCTGTCAGAAAATTTATTTATCATTTAATCATATTTTAATCACATTAAACCTTAGGAAAATCATAACTTGAATTCTACAACTCCAAAATTAATGATTCCTGTTCCTATGATCTTATTTTAATATGTATGTTATTAATGTGTATTTTGTTCTTATGTTTGGTGTAATGTTAATTTTGCCTATACCATATATGTTTGTTTGAATTGCTACGACTAGCAGTGAGGTTACGAGTCACCTGAAGATCATCCTGGTACCTGGAATCTCAAGGCCCAGGCAAGTTGTGCCCTTGATCACTTATTTTACCCACTCATGTTCTGATTAATCATAATGATCTGCATAGGTTAATTTTGATGGGACCCAACAGGTTACCTAGTTTGATTATCTTTATACCTTGTTCACCACTAAATTTCTGGGTAGTACTTGCTAGTGCTTTATGTGGTTTTGGGTATGGAGATACAATATTCATGGTTACACTTTTGTTATCAGTTGTTATTTATTGTTCATGTTGAGATCATTATGTTAATTGGAACATGGAGCGACCACCCGGGAAAACAGTGCTACCACAAGGGTAGTATGGGATGCCCTTGGCTGATTAATTAGGAAAGCTAGTGGAAGACTACCTTACCCGAAAGGGGCAAGGGCAGTAGGGGAGAGGTCAGTGCGGGGAGGCCCTCGGGAGGATTTTGCTGCGATGGCGGTCCTGCAAGGGATTCCTGTACTGGATCTTCCTATAAACTGTAGCGGGTTTTCGGAAGCTAGTGGAACTTTGTAAAGGCCTCGTAGTGGATCCCTAGCCATTCACCTCGGAAGTGTCTAAGGGCTTTGCAAACCCTGGCGACATGGGATACACGACTTGTGGGTAAAGATGCGCAACCTCTGCAGAGTGTAAAACTGGTATACTAGCCGTGCTCACGGTCATGAGCAGCTCGGACCCTCACATGATTAAATTATGGAACTAAATTCAATTTGTCATATGCATTGCATCGCAGGTGATGTGGTTACTTTTGTTCTATTACTTAATTGGGTTTGGTATTTACTTATACTTAGTAATTGCTAATAAAATTTTGACCAACTTTAAAAGCAATGCTCAGCTTCAACCATCTTCTTTGGTAAGCCTTACACTTCACGTGAGCTCCCACCTTTGGCGAGTTCATGCACTTTATTCCCCACAACTTGTTGAGCGATGAACGTATGTGAGCTCACTCTTGCTGTCTCACATACACCACAGGTCAAGACCAGGTACTGCAGGATGATGCTCATGGAGGATGCCGTGATGAGTTCGTGAGTGGTCTAGGTCGTCGTCTCCCAGTCAACTTTTGGGTTGCTGGACCGTTGTCTCTTTATAATGTAATTATTTATTTTGTATAGAACTCCTGTTATTTATAAAGATGTGACATTCGATCCTGTGCCACTATACATCATATGTTCGAGACTTGGTCCCAGCATACCAGGTGTTTATGTTAACCCCGGGTTTTGGACCCCTAAAATCCGGGTGTTACAGAAGTGGTATCAGAGGAATGTTGACTGTAGGACGAAACCTAGATAGAACTGGACAGCCCTTACCTACTTACCTTTGCTACTCTGGTTCTTTTCTAAACTTGTCTTAATCTTTTCTCATCTATTTCCGCTTCACTCTGATCATTCTTACCTTATCCTTCTAAAAGACAAATGTGGATTTCATACTTTGAAATCCAGTGCCTAAAGTGACTTTAGGAATAGGAGACCTAATCTTAGGAACAAAAACAAAACTATTTTTATAAGTGCCTATGTATTTGAATGTTTGTTCTTATGATATTTGTCTGATTTGGATCTTTGATTGAGTGTGATGGGTTGTGGAGTAATGTCCACAATTACATCTGCATAGGCTTAAATAGAATTCATAAGAAAACTAAGTAATTTAGATTATCCTCCATTAAAATGTATCTATCCCATAAAGATCCTTCTTATCTTAAAAGATCCTCCCTTATCTTAATAGATTCATTTCATCTCAAGAGATTCTATCCTACACTCATAGATCTATCTTATCTCAAAAGGTCTTAACTTATCCTGATGTATATAGATCCATCTTATCTTAAAAGCTACTCTATTACTATTAAGATTCATCTTGTCTTGAAAAGATTCTATCCTATCCTAATAAATCTAACTGACCTCAAAAGATTCTACCTTATAATTATGGATTCCTCTTGTCCTAATAAGCATATTTACCCCACCCTAGTAACAACCATGATCTAACCCAAGGTAATTAGATATTATCTAACCTAATCTAGTTACATCCAACCTAATCCAGATTCTATCTAATCTAAATATGACCCAATCTAAAGTGTGTTATTAACAGGTCAGATAATTTGGTTAAACACTGTCTCTACAAATATATCTTAACCTAAATTAATGTCTCATACCAACTCACCCTTGAACAATGGCCTACCTATATCATATAATCCATCCTATCTTAAAAGATTCTAACATATCCTAATAATGTTTATCCTACCCTGGTAGATCTAGCTAATCTTAAACTAGTTTAATCTAGTCATACCAACCTAATCTGGATTCTATCTAATCCAATATGATCTAAGCTAGATTGAGTTACTTAATGCTGATACAAAGGATAAGGCCATACTCCTAAATCACTTAAGCCTAATTTGGAGACTTATATCAACTTGGCCATACACAACAACTCGACCTATGTAACAAGTTACATAACTTACCCAATCAATAGAGTCTTAATGGATTGCATAATCTATCAACCACCACCTGACATCAAACCAAATTTTGACCAATCTCATTTAAACTCCTAAAAGCCACCCACTAAACTAGCTGCTCTACCTACTTGTCACCCACAAATCTATCTTAACCATAGGTCCCTAACTCCGGTGGCAACCCCAAGAATGAAGACACCATGGGCTGAAAAAGAACAGCTCAACCTCGACAAGGAAGAAGATGAGTCAAGATCCACAATCTTGGATGGAGTCTTTCTTTACCCCACTCTTTCTTGCCCAAACCTATTTAGGCTTTAAAAGATATCTTTTATCCTGCATAATAAAGTGTCTATAACCATATATATACCTATGCTCTCCTAATAACTAACTAAAAAAAAAGAGAGAGAGAGACTCTTGATTTTGAACTAATTAGAAACTAAAAGCTAGATTTCAAATCACTCTTTCTATATCCTCTTTCTTATAAATCTCGAGGACGAGATTATTTTTAAGGGGGGTAGGATTTGTAAGACCCAAAATTAGTAGAGGAAAAAAAAATATAAACAAAGTATCATAATGCTTTGGAAATTAGGAAAATAAGAAAAAGATGAGAAAAGGATTTTTCTTTTAAAGGAAACCATTTATACATCCCATGAAATAAATAAACAAGGAGAATAAAAATTAAACTAGTAATAATAAAATAGTATGGTTTATATTCACCCTTGGATTTCAATTGATACATTTGAAAAATCTGAAAACTAAAATAGAAGTATAAATTTGAATTTGGAATAGAAAATAGAAAATAAAAGAAAAGGGGAGAACTAAGAAAAATATTACATAAAATAAAATAAAAATTAGAATAAACATCCTTCACACTTATAATATTAAATTATACTATTCAAACTGAGGACAAGTTATTCACAAAGTTTAAATTTAAACTTGAATTCAAATTGGATTTTAAAATGGAGAAAAGAAAATACAAAATAAAAAGAAAAAGAAGAAAGACTTACCTGGGCCTCGGATCCCGCTTTTCGGCCCACCTAAACAACCCAACCCGCGCGGCCCGGGACACATTACCGCGCCCGCTCCTCCTCTCGCTGTCGGGCGGGGCCCACTTGCCAGCCTCCGCACCGCACACACGCGCACCGCTCCCTCTGTCCCGCGGGACCCGCTGGCCGGCCCGTTATCCCCGCGCCTAGCTCATCTATTGTCTCGCTGCCTCGTGGGGCCCCGGCGTCAGAAGTCCGTCTTCCCGTGCTCCTATCCTCCGTAACAAACCCGCGCGCGATGCTCGCCGCCGTTGCCGCATCGCGGACGAACCCCCCCTCTTGCGGTGCCGAGTCCATGGGGGACAAATAGACGACTCCCCGCTCCCTCCTTCCCTCCCTATCCGCTTGCGCCGACAGCCCTGCGCCGCCGTGAACCACACCGAGGGAGGGAACTCGAGAGTGTGAGGACCGCGCCGGTGAATCGTTCGACCACCGTCGATTCGGGATCGCTGTGGGGTCTTGGCAACTTGTTTGGGTGCGGCGAGTACAACCGAGGCCTCCACGTGCGGAATCAGTGCTCACCGTGCGACCAATTCGTCATCGACGACCGCAGCAAGCTCGGGCCCGCCGTGCACCGTGGCCAAGCTTCATCCATACCTTAATGCCGGTAAGAATACATCCATTGTGACCGTGATGCCGCGCACACCGTGTAGCTTCGTTTAATTTGATAATGGTGCTCGGGGGTGGCCGATTGGGGTCACCGCCGTTTATCTCCACCGCGCGACGACGGCGGAGCACCCTGCTCGGTTGGTGGGAAGAAGAAGACGCACGGTCACCGTTGATCTGATCATCGACGGTCGAGATTAGATCGCCGGGATACCCTTTCGGACTTTGATCGTGGACCGTTGGATGTGATCTGACGGACCCGATCCGATCTTGCTTTCATAAAATAACCACCGTCAGATTCGAATCCGATGGCGTGGATTGGATACCGGTTCGTTTAAAACAGCCTTCTAATCTTAGCCGTCGCGCGGTGATCCAACGGCCGAAAACCACTGATACCCTTTCGGATCGCCGACTTTGCAAATAGAACCCTCTGTTTTAGGGAAAACAACCCGCCGTCCTAGGCGGCTGTACACTGAGTCTTAGAAATATTACACCGAGCCCCCTGTGCTTCCCAGTAATTGAGGCCCAGTCCAGTGCAGTAATAAAATGATTAAATGAATTAGAAAATGAGTTTTTAATATAAAAATAATTCCTAGAATTTATATAATTCATAGAAAATGCATATGAACTCCAAATTAATCCATTCCACTTGCTAAAATTTTGTAATAATATTCTCTATCATTTAGAATCACTGTTTTGACATGAACTCTGTCAGAAAATTTATTTATCATTTAATCATATTTTAATCACATTAAACCTTAGGAAAATCATAACTTGAATTCTACAACTCCAAAATTAATGATTCCTGTTCCTATGATCTTATTTTAATATGTATGTTATTAATGTGTATTTTGTTCTTATGTTTGGTGTAATGTTAATTTTGCCTATACCATATATGTTTGTTTGAATTGCTACGACTAGCAGTGAGGTTACGAGTCACCTGAAGATCATCCTGGTACCTGGAATCTCAAGGCCCAGGCAAGTTGTGCCCTTGATCACTTATTTTACCCACTCATGTTCTGATTAATCATAATGATCTGCATAGGTTAATTTTGATGGGACCCAACAGGTTACCTAGTTTGATTATCTTTATACCTTGTTCACCACTAAATTTCTGGGTAGTACTTGCTAGTGCTTTATGTGGTTTTGGGTATGGAGATACAATATTCATGGTTACACTTTTGTTATCAGTTGTTATTTATTGTTCATGTTGAGATCATTATGTTAATTGGAACATGGAGCGACCACCCGGGAAAACAGTGCTACCACAAGGGTAGTATGGGATGCCCTTGGCTGATTAATTAGGAAAGCTAGTGGAAGACTACCTTACCCGAAAGGGGCAAGGGCAGTAGGGGAGAGGTCAGTGCGGGGAGGCCCTCGGGAGGATTTTGCTGCGATGGCGGTCCTGCAAGGGATTCCTGTACTGGATCTTCCTATAAACTGTAGCGGGTTTTCGGAAGCTAGTGGAACTTTGTAAAGGCCTCGTAGTGGATCCCTAGCCATTCACCTCGGAAGTGTCTAAGGGCTTTGCAAACCCTGGCGACATGGGATACACGACTTGTGGGTAAAGATGCGCAACCTCTGCAGAGTGTAAAACTGGTATACTAGCCGTGCTCACGGTCATGAGCAGCTCGGACCCTCACATGATTAAATTATGGAACTAAATTCAATTTGTCATATGCATTGCATCGCAGGTGATGTGGTTACTTTTGTTCTATTACTTAATTGGGTTTGGTATTTACTTATACTTAGTAATTGCTAATAAAATTTTGACCAACTTTAAAAGCAATGCTCAGCTTCAACCATCTTCTTTGGTAAGCCTTACACTTCACGTGAGCTCCCACCTTTGGCGAGTTCATGCACTTTATTCCCCACAACTTGTTGAGCGATGAACGTATGTGAGCTCACTCTTGCTGTCTCACATACACCACAGGTCAAGACCAGGTACTGCAGGATGATGCTCATGGAGGATGCCGTGATGAGTTCGTGAGTGGTCTAGGTCGTCGTCTCCCAGTCAACTTTTGGGTTGCTGGACCGTTGTCTCTTTATAATGTAATTATTTATTTTGTATAGAACTCCTGTTATTTATAAAGATGTGACATTCGATCCTGTGCCACTATACATCATATGTTCGAGACTTGGTCCCAGCATACCTGGTGTTTATGTTAACCCCGGGTTTTGGACCCCTAAAATCCGGGTGTTACAACGTGCTTCTCCTTCGCCCATTATGCCCGGTAGCCCCATCGGCGACCTCACCGCCGTGGGCACCCGCCACCTCACCACGGACCGGCTGTTCCAAGCCCCCACTAGCCAAATTGACCCCACCTCCGTGACCCCCTACCTCCGCCCATGCTATGGCACCATCCTATCGATCCAGAACTGGACCACCGGCGAGGAACCGCCGTCGGGTTCACCGGCGACCGGTTTTCACCGCCGCGGGTGAACCACCCTCCTTCCCCCCTGACACCGTTACCTCCTCCCCTCGCTGGCGTGTGGGCCTGTGCCCACGACGTCACCCCCTCGCGCTGTGCCCGGTAGCGGGCCTAGCTAGGCCGATCGCCTGCGCGGGCGCGCACGCCTTCGGCTGGGCCGAATTCCCCCCGGGACCCAGCTAACCGAGAACCCTTTTCCTTTTTCCTTTTCTCCATTTTTATTTTCCTATTTTCATATATAAATGCATATATTGATATTTTATGCACCAAAAATAGTCTAAATAAATTATAGGGCACAAAATAATAATATTTAAAACTTGGCACACTCCACTAAGCCACCATGGTTGATGTACTGTTCACTTCCTATTTTGCTAGGAGAAGAGGGATCCTATCCTCCGGAATTTGTAGCTCCGGAAGAAGGGCAGGAACCCGACCTTTCCGAAATAGACCTATCGTGCCAGGAAAACTTCGACGAAGGCAAGTCCATTCTTCCCTTGATGCATAAATTACCTACTCTCTCTACCACTACCTAAGCCGAGAATAAGGGTTGGGTCCTTTGCATTGTGAGAAGAGAGATAGCATGCATTAAAGAATATCTTTTGAGTACAAAATGTGGGATGAGAAAAGGGTGGTGTTTTTAACGAATAATGTTTTCAAAAGTGTATGATGAAGGGTATTCACCCTTATCACCTTTTGAGTGGGATAATCAGGGACTCCCTGGTTTAGGGGAGGGCCTCAGGTGTTGGCTCAGCCGGGTTAGGTGTGAGCAGAGGGATTGTCCCCTCATATAAGGACCGGTTTGTCATCCTTCACTACCTGTACACATGACAAGTACAACCACTCGAGACTGTATGGGCAGTCACTCAATCTAAACTCGTACGATCCAAACCCCAAGGTTATGATGGCTGGGGAGCACCGGGAGGATAAGGAGGGGGAATGTTTTGTCCAGTTTGGACATGGCGGTGGCCTGACTCCTTCAAGTATAACTGCTAAGGTAAGGACGTGCTGGGAAAGAAAGAGATTCGGATTTGGGTCTCATTGGCCATGAGACCACAGAGCCAGACTAGTGGGTAAAGTGTACCCCTCTACGCAGAGTTCAAACCTATTCGAATAGTCCGTGTCCACTGGTATGGACGAGTCTGGTGTGGTATGACAATTAGTGTTTTTGATCTCCGTAAACAGGGAAATGTGTGTGTGGGTGTTTTTTGAAATGAAAACAATGCCATGGGAGCAGGAAGCTTAGTGGTGGTTGAGTGTGAAAATATGCTACTTCTTTCTTTGGGGAAAACCATCAAAGTAATGCCATTTCTGAAAAAGAATAGTGACTTCAACTCCACCATATCAAGCATGTACTATATAGGTCCCTCTCTCTCTTTACGGATGGGATGGGCTTGCAGAATACCTAGTGTATTCACCCAGATTTATCTATGTTTTTCAGCAGCTGAAGACTTCTTTTCTGCTATGCTCGACTAGAAGGGGGTTGTGTCTGCACCTAGTTTTCCTGTGGCTTGGGCTAGTTGATCTTCCACTGTGCTTTGTATTTTAGGCTCACTAGAGCTTGTACTTTGGTATTGTAATAACCTTTATTCGAACTCTGTACTATTTGAAGTAAGGAATGTGGTTACTAGCCTCCTAGGACTAGTAATTGTTTCACATTTGAGTCCCAAAGGATTGGGACGCTTCACAGATCCTGCTCAGCCGCCATGGTCGCAACAACCCCGCCGGAACACGCTGAAAGTCGCTTAGAGGGGGGTGAATAGGCATAATCTGAAAATTATAAACTTAAGCGCACACTACAAGCTGGGGTTAGCGTTAGAATTATAATCGAGTCCGAAAGAGAGGGCGAAAACAAATCACAAGCGAATGAAGAGAGTGACATGGTGATTTGTTTTACCGAGGTTCGGTTCTTGCAAACCTACTCCCCGTTGAGGTGGTCACAAAGATCGGGTCTATTTCAACCCTTTCCCTCTCTCAAATGGTCACCTAGACCGAGTGATCTTTTCTCAATCAATTGGGACACTTAGTCCCCACAAGGACTACCACACAATTGGTGTCTCTTGCTTTGATTACAAAGATGTTGAGAACAAGAAATGGGGAAGAAGAAAAGCGATCCAAGCGACAAGAACTCAAATGAACACAAATGTCTCTCTCTCACTAGTCACTAATTGTTTGGAGTGATTCTGGACTTGGGAGAGGATTTGATCTCTTGTTTGTGTCTTGGAGTGAAGTCTAGAGCTCTTGTATTGAATGCAATAGCTGAAAACTTGGATGCGTTGAAGTGTGGTGGTTGGGGGTATTTATAGCCCCAACCACCAAGGTGGCCGTTGGGGATGGCTGCTGTCGACAGGTGCATCGGACAGTCCGGTGCGCCACCGGACACTGTTCGGTGCGCCAGCCACGTCACCCAACCGTTAGGGTTTGACCATTGGAGCTTCTGACAGCTGGGCCACCGGACAGTCCGGTGGTGCACCGGACAGTCACTGTTCACTGTCCGGTGCGCCTTCTGGCGCCTGCTTTGACTTCTGCGTGCGCAGTCCGCATTGTTCACTGTTACTGTACACTTTTGCAGACGACTGTTGGCGCTGTAACCGTTACTCCACCTGGCACACCGGACAGTCCGGTGCTACACCGGACAGTCCAGTGAATTATAGCGGAGTGGCATTTCCAGAAACCCGAAGCTGAGTAGTTCAGAGTTGATCTCCCTGGTGCACCGGACACTGTCCGGTGTCACACCGGACAGTCCGGTGCGCCAGACCAGGGCAGCCTTTGGTTGGTTTTGCTCCTTTTTATTTGAACCCTTTCTTGGACTTTTTATTGGTTTGTGTTGAACCTTTGGCACCTGTAGAACTTATAATCTAGAGCAAACTAGTTAGTCCAATTGTTTGTGTTGGGCAATTCAACCACCAAAATCATTTAGGAAAAGGTTTGACCCTATTTCCCTTTCAATCTCCCCCTTTTGGTCATTGATGCCAACACAAACCAAAGCAAATATAAAAGTGCAGAATTGAACTAGTTTGCATAAGGTAAGTGCAAAGGTTGCTTGGAGTGAAACTAATAATTATTTCTACTAGATATGCATGGATTATTTTCTTATTTAAAATTTTGGGCCACGCTTGCACCAGTAGTTTTGTTTTTGCAAATCTTTTGGAAATTCTTTTCAAAATCCTTTTGCAAATAGTCAAAGGTATATGAATGAGATTTAAGGAAGCATTTTCAAGATTTGAAATTTTCTCCCCCTATTTCAAATGCTTTTCATTTGACTAAACAAAACTCCCCCTCAATGAAATTCTCCTCTTTGTGTTCAAGAGGGTTTTACCAATTGAGATAGAATTTTCAAAGATACCAATTGAAAAACATTTAAACTTAAACTTATTTCGAAAATTTTTGAAATTGGCGTGGTGGTGCGGTCCTTTTGCTTTGGGCTAATACTTTCTCCCCCTTTGGCATGAATCGCCAAAAAACGGATACTTCGAGTGAAACATGAGCCCTTATAACATTTTCTCCCACTTTGGCAAACAATATATGAGTGAAAGATTATACCAATGGAGAGCGATGTGAAGTGACAGCGAAGGGTCGATAATATGATGGAGTGGAGTGGAAGCCTTGTCTTCGTCGAAGACTCCATTTCCCTTTCAATCTATGACTTAGTATGAAATACACTTGAAAACCACATTAGTCATAGCACATGAAAGAGATACGATCAAAGGTATATAAATGAGCTATGTGTGCAAAGTATCAATCAAAATTTCAAGAATCAAGAATGTTTAGCTCATTCCTAAGTTTGGTAAAGGTTTTCTCATCTAGTGGTTTGGTAAAGATATCAGCTAATTGATCTTTGGTGTTAATATAGGCTATCTCGATATCCCCCCTTTGTTGGTGATCTCTCAAAAAGTGATACCGAATGGCTATGTGCTTAGTGCGGCTGTGTTCAACGGGATTATCTGCCATGCGGATTGCACTCTCATTATCACATAGGAGAGGGACTTTGCTAAATTTGTAGCCATAGTCCCTAAGGATTTGCCTCATCCAAAGCAATTGCGCGCAACAATGGCCTACGGCAATATACTCGGCTTTAGCGGTAGAAAGAGCTACTAAGTTTTGTTTCTTTGAGGCCCAAGACACCAGGGATCTTCCCAAGAACTAACAAGTCCCTGATGTGCTCTTTCTATCAATTTTACACCCTGCCCAATCAGCATCTGAGTAACCTATTAAATCAAATGTGGATCCCTTGGGGTACCAAACACCAAACTTAGGTGTATGAACTAAATATCTCAAGATTCGTTTTACGGCCCTAAGGTGAACTTCCTTAGGATCGGCTTGGAATCTTGCACACATGCATACGGAAAGCATAATATCCGGTCGGGATGCACATAAATAGAGTAGAGAACCTATCATCGACCGGTATACCTTTTGATCTATGGATTTACCTCCCGTGTCGAGGTCGAGATGCCCATTGGTTCCCATGGGTGTCTTGATGGGCTTGGCATCCTTCATTCCAAACTTGGTGAGTATGTCTTGAATGTACTTTGTTTGGCTGTTGAAGGTGCCCTCTTGGAGTTGTTTGACTTGAAATCCTAAGAAATACTTCAACTCCCCCATCATAGACATCTCGAATTTTTGTACCATGATCCTACTAAACTCTTCACAAGTAGATTTGTTAGTAGACCCAAATATGATATCATCAACATAAATTTGGCACACAAACAAATCATTTGCAATAGTTTTAGTAAAGAGAGTAGGATTGGCTTTTCCGACTTTGAAGACATTAGTGATAAGAAAATCTCTTAGGCATTCATACCGTGCTCTTGGGGCTTGCTTGAGCCCATAAAGCGCCTTAGAGAGTTTATAGACATGGTTAGGGTACTCACTATCTTCAAAGCCGGGAGGTTGCTCAACATAGACCTCTTCCTTGATTGGTCCATTGAGGAAGGCACTCTTCACGTCCATTTGATATAGCTTAAAGCCATGTAAGTAGCATTGGCAAGTAATATACGAATTGACTCAAGCCTAGCTACGGGTGCATAGGTTTCACCAAAATCCAAACCTTCGACTTGTGAATATCCCTTAGCCACAAGTCGGGCTTTGTTCCTTGTCACCACACCATGCTCATCTTGCTTGTTGTGGAAGACCCATTTGGTTCCTACAACATTTTGATTAGGACGTGGAACTAAATGCCATACCTCATTCCTCATGAAGTTGTTGAGCTCCTCTTGCATTGCCAGCACTCAACCTGAATCTTTAAGTGCATCCTCTACCCTATGTGGCTCAATAGAGGAAACAAACGAGTAATGTTCACAAAAATGAGTGACTCGAGATCGTGGTTACCCCCTTATGAATATGGTCGAGGATGGTGTTCACGGGGTGATCTCTTTGAATCGCCTAGTGGACTCTTGGGTGTGGCGGTTTTGGACCCTCATCATCTTCCTTGTCTTGTTCATTAGCATCTCCCCCTTGATCATTGTCCTCCTCTTGAGGTGACTCCTCTTGATCTTCATTTTCATCATCTTGAGCTTGATCCTCATCTTGAGTTGGTGGAGATGCTTGCATGGAGGAAGATGGTTGATCTTGTGCTTGTGGAGGCTCTTCGGATTCCTTAAGACACACATCCCCAATGGACATGTTCCTTAGCGCGACGCATGGAGCCTCTTCATCATCTAGCTCATCAAGATCAACTTGCTCTACTTGAGAGCCATTAGTCTCATCAAACACAATGTCACAAGAAACTTCAACTAGTCCAGTGGACTTGTTAAAGACTCTATATGCCCTTGTGTTTGAGTCATAACCAAGTAAAAAACCTTAGGAGCAAATTTAGATTTTCTACCTCTTTTAACAAGAATAAAACATTTGCTACCAAATACTCTAAAATATGAAACATTGGCCTTTTTACCGGTGAGGAGTTCATAGGATGTCTTCTTCAGGATTCGGTGAAGATATAACCGGTTGATGGAGTAGCAGGCGGTGTTAATCGCCTCAGCCCAAAACCGGTCTGGTGTCTTGTACTCATCAAGCATGGTCCTTGCCATGTCAAGTAGAGTTCTATTCTTCCTCTCCACTACACCATTTTGCTGTGGCGTGTAGGGAGAAGAGAGCTCATGCTTGATGCCCTCGTCCTCAAGAAAGCCTTCAATTTGAGAGTTCTTGAACTCCATTCTATTGTTGCTTCTAATCTTTTTGGTACTTAAGCCGAACTCATTTTGAGCCCGTCTCAAGAATCCCTTTAAGGTCTCTTGGGTTTGAGATTTATCCTGCAAAAAGAATACCCAAGTGAAGCAAGAATAATCATCCACAATTACAAGACAATACTTACACCCGCCGATGCTTATGTAAGCGATCGGGCCGAATAAATCCATGTGGAGTAGCTCAAGCGACCTGTCGGTCATCATGATGTTCTTGTGTGGATGATGGGCACCAATTTGCTTTCCTGCTTGACATACGCTACAAACCCTGTCTTTCTCAAAATGAACATTGTTTAGTCCCAAAATGTGCTCTCCCTTTAGAAGCTTGTGAAGATTCTTCATCCCAACATGGGCTAGTCGGCGATGCCAGAGCCAACCCATATTAGTCTTAGCAATTAAGCAAGTGTCGAGTTCAGCTCTGTTGAAATCAACTAAGTATAGCTGACCCTCTAACACTCCCTTAAATGCTACTGAATCATCACTTCTTCTAAAGACAGTAACACCTAAATCTGTAAACAGACAGTTGTAACCCATTTTGCATAGTTGAGAAACTGAAAGCAAATTGTAATCTAAAGAATATACAAGAAAAACATTGGAAATAGAATGGTCAGGTGATATAGCAATTTTACCCAATCCTTTGACCAAACCTTGATTTTCATCCCCGAATGTGATAGCTCTTTGGGGATCTTGGTTTTTCTCATAGGAGGAGAACATCCTTTTCTCCCCAGTCATGTGGTTTGTGCACCCGCTATCAATGATCCAACTTGAGCCCTCGGATGCATAAACCTACAAAACAAGTTTAGGCCTTGTTCTTAGGTACCCAAATGGTCTTGGGTCCTTTGACATTAGAAACAAGCACCTTGGGTACCAAACACAAGTCTTTGACCCCTTGTGTTTGCCCCCCAACATATTTGGCAACTACCTTGCCTGATTTGTTAGTGAGCACATATGAAGCATCAAAAGTCTTAAATGAAACATTAGGTTCATTTGATGCAATAGGAGATTTCTTTTTAGGCATTTTAACATGGGTAGAATGCCTAGAACTAGATGCCTCACTCTTATACATAAAAGCATGATGAGAGCCAGAGTGAGACTTCCTAGAATGAATTCTCCTAATTTTGTGTTCGGGATAACCAGTAGGACATAAAATGTAACCCTCGCTATCCTGAACCATGGGAGCTTTACCCTTAACAAAGTTAGATAATTTCTTAGGGGCATTAAGCTTGACATTGCCTCCCTGTTGGAAGCCAATGCCATCTTTAATGCCAGGGCGTCTCCCATTATAGAGCATGCTTCTAGCAAATTTAAATTTTTCATTTTCTAAGTCATGCTCATTAATTTTAGCACTAAGTTGAGCTATGTGATCATTTTGTTGTTTAATTAAAGCTAGGTGATCATGGATAGCATCAACATTAACATCTCTACATCTAGTACAAATAGAAACATGATCAACACTAGAAGTAGAGGATTTGCAGACATTTAATTCATCAATCTTAGCATGTAACATGGCATTTTTATTTCTATGTTTGGAAATAACATCATTGCAAACATTTAAATCTTTAGCCTTAGCAATTAATTTTTCGTTCTCAATCTTAAGGCTAGCAATTGATTCATTCAACTTGTCAATTTTAGCAATTAAGCTAGCATTATCCTTTTTGAGGTTGACAAGAGAATCATCACAAACATTTAACTTCTCAACCTTAGTAATTAATTTAACATTCTCATTTCTAAGGTTGGAGATTGTGTGATGGCAAGTGCTAAGCTCACTAGTTAATTTTTCACATTTTTCTACTTCCTGAGCATAAGCATTTTTAACCTTAACATGCTTTTTGTTTTCCTTAATAAGGAGGTCCTCTTGGCTATCCAAGATTTCATCCTTCTCATGAATAGCACTAATTAATTCATTCAATTTTTCCTTTTGTTGCATGTTTAGGTTGGCAAAAAGAGTGAGCAAATCATCCTCATCATCACTAGAGCTAGCCTCATCACTAGATGTTGCATATTTAGTGGAAGCTCTAGATTTTACCTTCTTCTTTTTGTCGTCCTTTGCCATGAGGCACTTGTGGCCGACGTTGGGGAAGAGGAGGCCCTTGTTGACGGTGATGTTGGCGGCGTCCTCGTCGGAGGAGGAGTCGGTGGAGCTCTCATCGGAGTCCCACTCCCGACATACATGGGCATCGCCGCCCTTCTTCTTGTAGTATCTCTTCTTCTCCTTCCTCTTTCCCTTCTTGTCATCGCCCCTGTCACTATAACTAGATAATGGACATTTAGCAATAAAATGACCGGGCTTACCACACTTGTAGCAAACTTTTTTGGAGTGGGGCTTGTAATCCTTCCCCCTCCTTTGCTTGAGGATTTGGCGAAAGCTTTTGATGATTAGCGCCATCTCCTTGTTGTCGAGCTTGGAGGCGTCGATGGGTAGCCTACTTGATGTAGACTCTTCTTTCTTCTCCTCCGTTGCTTTGAAGGCAACGGGTTGCACCTCGGATGTGGAGGTGGCGCCTCGCTGGAGCATTTGTTTGGAGCCTTTGATCATCAACTCAAAGCTCACAAACTTCCCTATAACCTCCTCAGGAGACATTAGCTTGTATCTAGGATCACCACGAATTAATTGTACTTGTGTAGGATTAAGAAAAATAAGTGATCTTAGAATAACCTTGACCATTTCATGGTCATCCCATTTTGTGCTTCCGAGGTTGCGCACTTGATTCACCAAGGTGTTGAGCCGGTTGTACATGGTTTGTGGCTCCTCCCCTTGGTTGAGCATGAATCGACCAAGCTCCCCCTCGATCGTTTCCCACTTGGTGATCTTGGTCACCTAATCTCCTTCGTGCGTGGTCTTGAGCACGTCCCAAATCTCTTTGGCACTCTTCAACCCTTGCACCTTATTATACTCCTCTCGACTTAGAGAGGCGAGGAGTATAGTAGTGGCTTGGGAGTTGAAGTGCTGGATTTGGGCGACTTAGTCTGAGTCATAGCCTTCATCCCCCGGTGATGGTACCTGCGCTCCAAACTCAACAATGTCCCAAATACTAGCGTGGAGTGAGGTTAGGTGATGCCTCATTTTATCACTCCACATGTTATAATCTTCACCCTCAAAAACGGGTGGTTTGCCTAGTGAGACGGAAAGTAAAGGAGTGCGTCTAGAGATACGGGGATAACGAAGTGGCATCTTACTATACTTCTTGCGCTCATGGCGCTTAGAAGTGACGGACGACACGTTGAAGCCGGAGGTGGATGGCGATGAAGAGTCGGTCTCGTAATAGACCACCTTCTTCATCTTCTTCTTCTTGTCGCCGCTCCGATGCGACTTGGTGTGTGAAGGGGATCCCTTCCCCTTGTTGCCGGACTCTCCCGATGGAGTCTTCCCGTGGCTTGTGGCGGGCTTCTCGCTGGTCATGACCTCCTTCTTGGCGTGATCTCCCGACATCACTTCGAGCGGTTAGGCTCTAATGAAGTACCGGGCTCCGATACCAATTGAAAGTCGCCTAGAGGGGGTGAATAGGCAGAATCTAAAAATTATAAACTTAAGCACACACTACAAGCCAGGGTTAGCGTTAGAATTATAATCGAGTCCAAAAGAGAGGGCGAAAACAAATCACAAGCGAATGAAGAGAGTGACACAGTGATTTGTTTTACCGAGGTTCGGTTCTTGCAAACCTACTCCCCATTGAGGTGGTCACAAAGATCGGGTCTCTTTCAACCCTTTCCCTCTCTCAAACGGTCACCTAGACCGAGTGAGCTTTTCTCCTCAATCAATTGGGACACTTAGTCCCCACAAGGACCACCACACAATTGGTGTCTCTTGCTTTGATTACAAAGATGTTGAGAACAAGAAATGGGGAAGAAGAAAAGCGATCCAAGCGACAAGAACTCAAATGAACACAAATGTCTCTCTCTCACTAGTCACTAATTATTTGGAGTGATTCTAGACTTGGGAGAGGATTTGATCTCTTGTTTGTGTCTTGGAGTGAAGTCTAGAGCTCTTGTATTGAATGCAATAGCTGAAAACTTGGATGCCTTGAAGTGTGGTGGTTGGGGGTATTTATAGCCCCAACCACCAAGGTGGCCGTTGGGGATGGCTGCTGTCGACAAGCGCATCGGACATTGTCCGGTGCGCCGGCCACGTCATCCAACCGTTAGGGTTCGACCGTTGGAGCTTCTGATAGCTGGGCCACCGGACAGTTTGATGGTGCACCGGACAGTTACTGTTCACTGTCCGGTGCGCCTTCTGGCGCCTGCTCTGACTTCTGCGCGTGCAGCCCGCACTATTCACCGTTACTGTACACTTTTGCAGACGACCGTTGGCGCTGTAGCCGTTACTCCGCCTAGCACACCGGTCAGTCCGGTGTTAAACCGGATAGTCCGGTGAATTATAGCGGAGTGGCATTTCCAGAAACCCGAAGCTGAGCAGTTCAGAGTTGATCTCCCTGGTGCACCGGACACTGTCCGGTGGCACACCAGATAGTCCGGTGTGCCATACTAGGGCAGCCTTTGGTTGGTTTTGCTCCTTTTTATTTGAACCCTTTCTTGGACTTTTTATTGGTTTGTGTTGAACCTTTGGCACCTGTAGAACTTATAATCTAGAGCAAACTAGTTAGTCCAATTGTTTGTGTTGGGCAATTCAACCACTAAAATCATTTAGGAAAAGGTTTGACCCTATTTCCCTTTCACACGCGCTCCAGCCTGGCACAACAACGACCTCCCAACCACCTCGCATTGAGCTCAGGCCTATATGACCTATGCCGTCGCACCTCCGAGCCCTTGATTTGGGCAGATCGAAGTTAGCCAAGGTCTTGAGCGCGGAAGGAGGGCGTGACCAGAGAAATTGGGTGGGGCACCATAGTCGATTGTGCCTGTACACCGTTCTCCGGTCCGTGGGCTGTGTCTGGGAGCTTCCCTAAGCCGTCGCGGAGGTGCTCGTATATCGTCTCAGGCGAGTGCGACGGTCAGCGAGCAGCAATTTCTCGCCGTACTTCGACTTCGCTGCACAACTACACACCGTCGTGAATCGCGTGGGTAGCGTCTAGCTCCCCGGTGAGAACCTTTTTTTCCTTTTATTCCCTTAAGGACTAGATTTCGTTTGGTGTTGAGTTCGGGGGCACCTGTGGTAGGAATTGACGATCGGAGTTGAAGCATCGCCGCGACATCGCAACGCTCCGTGGCCCGGCTTTCCTCTACCCTATGGCCGGGATTGGATAACCCTCTCCACTCATTAGGTCTTCCGCATGGGGTAGGGCGTGTCTTGCGTGGGTCGCAGCGCCAGGGCTGCTGAGTTACGTCATCGGCGTTACGCTCCGCCATGGGCGTGGTGGCGCCTCTGTGTTTGGGGGAGTCCTCAGGTGGAAGACGGCCCCTGTCCGTTGGTTTTTCGATGAGCGGGTGAGATTGAGTCGGGCTATAGCGTTTCGAGGATTCGATCGCGATCGTCGACCGTCGATCGGGCGGCCTTCCTGGGACCCTAGTTTCCACCGTCGATCTTGGGATCAATGGTCTTTGAGGTAAGCCCTGTAAGGTTGGGCCGATCTAATCTAGACCCTAGATTTCAGATCGGGCGGCCCAAGTCTTGTGATACCCCTTTGTCGTGCCATTTTTACTTAGGAGCCCCCGAGAGAAGTAGGATTTAACCCGCCATCCACACCAGTTAAGAATTATTTGAATTTAAGCCTTGATATTTATAGATTGAACCTAGAGTTTCCTGAAATTACTATCCGCAGCCCAGGGAATGAACGAATCGAATAAAATGACATAGAAAATGATTTCTAGTATAGAAATAATTCTAGAATCTTGTTTAATTCATAATTAATTCATTTTAACTCCTTTTGGATCCATTCCAGTTGCATTAAATTCATATTAATATTGTTTATCATCTAGTAACTTTATTTTGTTATGAAACATAGGTTACAATTTTGCACTTAATTTATTTTATATCCACGACTTAAAACTCCGAAAAATCATAATTCTTTAACAATAACTTCGAATTTAGTAATTCTTGAACCAATGGTCTCGTTACGATGCGTAGAATATTATCATGCATTCTATTCTGATGTTTGGTGTGATGTTAATTTTTCATATACCATGTTTATTTGTATTGTTGCGAGTAAACGAACAAGCAACCGTGGACCTAGGTACACAACAGGTGGAAAATAATGAGCAGGAGCTCGTTGAAGGCAAGTTATGCCCGTGATCACTTTTATTTACCCAATAATGTTCCTATTAATCATTATGATCTGCATAGGTTAGTTTTGCTGGGACCCAATAGGACACCCTAGTCTAGTTATCTTTATACCTTGTTTACCACTGAACTTTTGGGTAGTACCTGCTATTGTTTATGTGGTTTTAGGTGTTAAGATACACATTATTCATGATCATGCTTGTATTGCAAATGTGTTATTTACTGTTCATAAACAAGATCATTATGTTAATTGGAACATGGAGCGACCACCTGGGAAAACAGTGCTACCACAAGGGTGGTATGGGACGCCCTTGGCTAACTAATTAGAAAAGCTAGTAGAGGACTACCTTACCCAAAAGGGCAAGGGCGGTAGGGGAGTTGTCGGTATAGGGAGGTTCTCGGGTTGATTTTGCTGAGATGACTTTTCAGACGGGGATCCCTATACTGCGCTCCTCAGAAACCGTAGCGGGTTTTCTGAAACTAGTGGAACTTTGGAAAGACCTCGTAGTGTTACCCTGCTACGCTTACTTGGTAGAGGTGTATAGGGCCCGTACAACCCCGTGACAGATGGGTAACATGACTTATGGGTAAAGATGCGTAACCTGTGCAGAGTGTAAAACTGGTATATCAGTCGTGCTCACGGTTATGAGCGGCTGGGACCCTCACATGAGTAACTTATGGAATTAAATTTAATTGGTCCTTTCACATCGCATTGTGGTTTATTTATTAATTATGATCTTTCATTATTTGGGTTGGTATTTACTTATACTTAGTAACTGCTAATAAAATTTGACCAACTTATTAAAAGCACTTCTCAGCTTTAACCATTATTTATTGATCAGCCTTACACTTTATATGAGCTCCCACCTTTGGTAAGTTCATGCACATTATTTCCCACAACTTGTTAAGCTATGATCTTTTGTGAGCTCACCCTTGCGATATATAAGCCCCCAGGAGAAGAACAGGTAGCTCAGGAGGAGGACTACTACGAGGAGTACGAGAAAATCTAGGTGACGTCTCCCAGTCAGCTTGACGGCGCCAAGGAATAAATATTAATTCGCTTTATTGTTATCATTTATTTTTGTAAAACACTTCCACTATGTAATAATGTTTGTGACATTTATTTCTATACACTTGGTCATTATATATGTTGTTCTTCTTTGGTGTAAATATGAGACACATAAATCCGGGTGTGACAAGCCGTTAGACATAATGTTATTTTCGATCTATTAAGACCGAGAGATAGCTACCGTCGAATATAAGTTGAAGACCATGGAAATTAAGTTATTTACTACGGAATATGCCTCGTCTTCCAGATGCTCAAATGTCAGGTTGTATACGCCCCCTAATGCCGTCGCTGATGTCTAGTAATTGAAGTGCCTATTCTATTCTTTGGCACTTCTGAACTGAACTGAAATCCTATTCTTTGCACGTGGGGCCGGGGCAACAGCTCTGATCCCAGCGAGGCACAGACCTGATGTCACTCTTGGAACAAAAGCAAACAGATGTGACGCCGTGCGGGTTGATTGTGTGCCCCTCTGCCTCCATCGCAATCGATGCTGATCTCTCTCACACTCTCTAGTCCGCCCGCGTGGCGCGGAAATTGTGCAGATACCCACTCCACTATACAGGCGCTGGGATGTCCATGTGATATGATGGTGGGTTTCATGCCTCGCGGATAAATAAAAGAATTAACTAACCATCATCGCGCTGCCAACATAAACGATGCGTTGTCGATCTGGTCACCGGACAGCTAGCAGCAGCGAGCGTTGTAACAAGGGAGGGTTTACGTCGGGCCGGGTACCTTAAAAATATACCCCTCCATTTCTTTTTAGTTGTCGCTGGATAGTTCAATTTTACACTATTCAGCGATAACTAAAACGAAACGGAGGAAGTATACGTTAACTTCTTGATAAAAAAAAATGTTGTTGGAATTGTCATTTAGGTTACTATCTTCCAACTTTCCAATAAGTGCAAGACTTTGGTATGTAGTTTAAGTTTATATTCGCAAATTAAACTTGTCGTGCTCCAGGTCAACACACGTACGCACAGCCATAATAATAAGTCATATCGGCTCACGATTGTTTTGGAAATAATAGCCTCCTCCCTATATATTATTTCATTAGTAGTAGTAGTAGATAACGAAGATGGATTTTTTTGTCTGTTTGAGTGAGTGCCAATTGTAGGCACATCGTAACGGCAATCAAAATAATTTTTATTGTTCTAGGTGGACGAAAATAAGGTTCTCTCCACTAATTTTCATGGAGGTATGTAGACTTCTTTTCGTCCCACTCTAGCTCTTGCAGATTAGCGAAGGAAAATTATCAATTTCCATCAACGATCTTCGGCTGATGGAGATTAGCTAGCTCATTTCCGTTGATTTTCACATACAAGACAGAAATTATCCCTGTAATTTCCGTCAGCTCACCTCAGCCAACGAAAATTAGCCTGGACTACTCTTGCATGTTAAATATTTGGGGCAATTGTGTTCCTGTCCCTGGATGAAAGTGCAACTGTGATTTTGCCCCTCAAAATTCGACTTTGTGATTTCGGGCCTCTTTTTTGAAAACGAAATACAAGTCTGCCCCTGTTTCTGTTAGATGCAGTAACAGTGTGAATTAGGACATCAAAAGACAAATTTACCCTTCAGTCATAATTGTGATTTTGTCCCTCCTTTTGAATTGGACTGTTCTGTAATTGTGATTTTACCCCTAATTTTCACACAACAGTTTAGCAGTATTTCAAGAGCTTTTTGACAATATTTTGACTGTATTGCAACAGAATTTCGATAGTATTTTCAACAACAAAGATAGATATAGAATAACACAATGTCACATAACAAATCCAACAAAGTAGTACATATGGAGTTCAACAAAAGTCTCACAAAAGCATGACAAAGTACCATGAACCCATTACATTGTCATACAAAAGCAACATCTCATACAAAAGAAACAGCACCTCATGATGCTATCTTGATCATTAAATTCCAAACCATTGTGCAAGCCTCCCCCCTCTTCCTCTTCTTCCTACACTTCCCCTTCCACTTTCACTTGCACTTGCAGCACTTGTGCTTCCACTTCCAGGAGCGCATGCAAGAGCACTTGTGCTTGGAGCACTTCCACTTCCACTTCTAGAAGCACTTCCCCCACTTCCAATACCACTTCCCCTTCCACTTCCACTTTCAGAAGCACTTCATATAGGAGAATAAAAATTAGTTAACTGATATTTGTATGGTAATCATCTCTAAAATTAGTATAGCATAGTAGAAATGACTTACTTAGATGTGTGAGCCACATTTGGATCATTACTACCCAATGCTGATGCATTTACTGAAGATGAGAGCGTCACCCTTCTCTCTTTTGCTGTAGGACCTCCTTGACATGTCTTTGCTAAATGACCTAGTTCATTACATTCAGTGCATCTCCTCCTCTTCTTTGTGCCAATCTCATCAGATGCTTTGATTCTACTCTTTCTTGGCCTCCCTGGTTTCCTCCTTAGTTTAGGCTTGCAGATTTTATAGCCTAAATCAACACGAGCCCACTGATGCTTGGATGTAATTGCAAGGAAGACACCCGCATATGTCTTTCTCAACCGATCAACAGAGAAGTATTCATGAACAAATTCTTCCATCTGAACATCTCTACTAAGCTTCGCAATAACACTCAAAGCATGGTTACACGGCTTCCCAGTTACTTGCCAAACCCTACAACTGCAAGTCTTTTGATCCATGTTGACTGAATGCCTTATTGTGGACACAGTAACTTCAGCAGTAAAACCTCCACATATTAAGACTTCATGATCCTTTATAGCCTTGCTTTTAGCATTTAAATCCTGAATGATAGATGAGATTATTGTGCCCTGCATGTTTCTAGCTATCTTTTCTCTTTCAACAAACTTATTGATGATCATCTGCCTTATCTGATCAAGCATGTCCACAATATGTTTGTCCTTGGTTTTTACCACCCAACTATTAAAACATTCAGAGAGGTTGTTATTGATGTAATCTACCTTAGATAGTTCACTGAACTTACTTCTTGTCCACACAAATGGATGATTATCATCCAACCATGTAATGGCATCTGGAGCCTTCTCTTCTATCTTCCTCATATGGTAATTGTACTTCTCAACGATCCAACTTTTTGCAGCTGCCCACATATTTTGAGAGAAAAGTGCCCCTTTGTACTGCTTCTTCTTCATATTCTTCCATAAATGCCTCATACACTCTCTATGCTCCACACCAGAATACACAATATGGACAGCCTCCTCAAGTCCTTTGCACGCATCCGTACTGATAACCAGACCTATATCTCACAATAGTACTATGTTAGCATTTGAATTTCAGAAAGCAAGTTAAAATAGAAGTATTGTTGGATGCCATACCTGTCGGATAACCAATAGCTTTCTTCAAGTTCTGAATGAACCAAATCCAACTTTCCTTAGACTCTGTCTCTATTACTCCATAAGCCACTGGAAATAGTCGGTTATTTCCATCAACTGCAACAGCTGACGCCAATTGACCTCTTGACCTTCCTGTTAAGTGAGTACTATCCATGGCAATATAGGGTCTACAACCTTCAACAAAACCTTCAATGCATGGCTTAAGAGCTATAAAGAACCTCCTGAAACAGACATCACCTTGACATGTTTCAGTGTCTAGCTCAACAACACTACTAGGGATAGATCTCAATAGCTCAACTTGATAGGTAGGCAGCAAATCATAGCTATCATCCCACTTTTCGTTTATCATGTCAAGCGCCCTCTCCCTGCCTCTAAAGACTCTATCGTATGGAACTACTATCTTGTACTTCTTCTTCAATTCGTCCTGCAGGAACTTTGGTCCAGTTGTTGGATCATCCCTCAACAAATTGACCACTCTATCAACAACCCATCTATTTGTAGCCATATTATCTGCACAATTGTTGTACGAACCACATGTGTGCTTTGGTCCATTTGTCTTAACCTGCAGACATAGAATCAAAACATTAGTATTCCCAATAGCTGAAACCTACAGAAAACATCTACTATGTAAGTATCTAGATTACCTTGCAACCGACATATTTTTTGGTACTAGTAGAAGCATGAAAGCGCCATTTGCATCCCTTGTCCGCCCTCTTGCATTTGGCTGTAAATCTTATAGCATCTCTCTTCACAGTCTGAAAACCATGGTCATTCAAGATGGCATGGTGTAATACTGCTGACTTGCACTGCTTAGTATTTGGGAATACCACACCAACATCTATACATGGGTCATCAACATCATAAACAAAATTAGGGACATCATCGTCATCATCCTCATCCACTATTTCAGTGTCAGGATCAAATTCAGGATCAGAATCAAAGTCAGAGTCCGATGATGCAGCCATTTCACTGTCATAGCTGCTATCACTGAACGCTCTAAGTGAATCGGTATCAGAATATGCACCCTCGTCATCATGATGTGAACCCTTAATTTTAGATTTTTTGCTCTTGTTAACAGCTTTAGCCATTTTGGTGCTCTCATTTGTGGCTTGGTGCGGATCAGCAGGATGGTCTACACATTTCTCATTTGTCAATCTCTTCCTCACTCTAGGATGACACCGACGTTTGGTAGGTGAAATTTGCAAAGGCCCATCAAAATCTTTGATTTCAGCATCAATATACATAATCCCATTCTCAAGATTAAGATCAAACCATTGTAGAAGATGTTCATCAGTTTTTATCTCTACAGCAATATCATCAAAGGTTGAACGCCATAAGCTTATGTACTGCTTCGAGCCCCATATGAAATTGTCACCTATGTAATCTACCAGAGTGAGCAGACCACATTTTTGTCTTTCTAAACGAAATGGTGACAAAGTTTTAGCTTGACAATAGCGCTTTGGTTCCCCATCCGGTAAAGCAGCATAAGAACCAACTCTAACAACAACTTGCAAATCACTGGACCTACAAAGAACAATTTCTTGAAACCTATCACAACCTAATTCGCCATTACCAGTAAACCAACAAATGTAACATCAATTAGTCTAACCTCAAGTCATTTTGGGAGTCCATACTGCAAGTAGAAGCTGTTGGCGTCGCCTCTCCTGCAGAGCAGCTCGCGTCGCTTCTCCAGCCCAAGCCGTGCGTCGGACCGGCGTCTCCAGGCACCGACGAGCGTGCGCTCGACCAGCCAATGCCGAGCCACCTCTCCAGGCGCTAGCGAGCGCGCGCCCAACCAGGCGCTGCCGAGCCGCCTCTCCAAGCGCCGCCGAGCACGAGCGCCCTCGTCCAGGCGTTGCCGAACGTGTGCGCCCGCGCCAGGCGTCCAGCGCCACCGAGCGCGTCCGCCCGACCGGCGCCACCGAGCCAGCTATCGCCGAGGGCGTGCTCCCTCTCCGTGCCGCGCCGTCGGTGGACCAACCGCTTCAAGATTTGCTGCCTAGGGTTCTTGGGAAGTTGGGATAGAGCAGAGACGAGAGCTTCGGGACGGACTCGAGCGAATTAGTGTGCTGTAATAGATAGAGGGTAGTATGGTCATTTCATATTTTCATTTATTTTTTAAAATGGCTTTAATCCAATTTGTAGTAACGGTAACAGAAACAGGGGCAAACGTGTTTTCCGTTTTCAAAAAAGAGGCCCGAAATCACAAAGTCGAATTTTGAGGGGCAAAATCATAGTTGCACTTTCATCCAGGGACAGGAACACAATTGCCCCTAAATATTTACAATCCATCAACAACAATTATATATATACTAGCTGAATGTCTGTGCGTTGCAACGGGAATATATAATACCAGTATACTACGATAACTTATATACAAAATATGTGTTATATCATTATGAGAAAATGTTTCATAATCAATTTGTGATTCTGGCCATACATAAATTTTGTTATTTATAATCTATCTGTTTCACCACTACATTGCAACCATCAGTATCATGCAGACTTCGATATATGTCACGATTTGCATGGTCTCATTATTGGAGAGCACGTTTCACACATACCGGAAGAAATTCCCTCGTACATCGTTAGTCATCGGACACGTACCACCATACGCTTTTGCTTAAACAAAAAGGTAAGTGTGTGTGTTTGCAAGACTAATGGTCAAACATCGTATAACCATAAAGTTAGAATACTATATTAATATATTAAATAAATTAATCCAATAGACATAGATTAACCCAATTAACATAGGATAAATAAATATCTAATTATAAAAGTATGAAACATGGTATAATCAATGTTGTTACTGCATAGTAAATATTCATACGAGACTAACACAACTGGAACAGTTCAATTTAGAATTAAAATGGGGAAGTTACGAATTTCCAAAGTTTCTATTTATTTGATATAAGATTAATTAGGAAATCAATTTTATTATTGTTTTCATGACAAAACAGAGGTATTATGTGATAAAAAATAATATTATAAAATTATAGAAATTGGAATGAACTCATTTGGATTTAATATGAAATTTACATGAATTAAATAGGTTTCTGCAATTATTTTTAAACTAAAAATCAATTTCTAAACTCCTTTTCCCTATTTTCTTTATTTCCTGGACTGCGTCCCAAATTCCAGAAAGATCAGGGGCCAAACTATAAATGTTTTTCTAGACTCAGTGAGCATACAGAGTGGATGGCGGGTTAAACACAAATAAAGTTTTAGTTGAAGTTGTACACAATTCAACATAAGTCATGTTGGTTAGAGGGTGGAAGGCTAGGCATTCTACTCAATAGATCCAAGGTTCAATCCCTGAGCAACCATGATTTAATTTTTTTTCTGCGCACGGAACGGGAGAGGGCAGAACACGGGAGGGCCCCAGCTAGGACGCGATCGACCCAGCACCTGCGTGCTTGCGTCAGCCGTGCAGTCGACAGCCAAGAATCCAGGACGATAAGTGTAAGGCAATATACGAATGCATACATATATATATATATATATATATATATATATATATATATATATATATATATATATATATGGATAAAGATGCGTAAACCATGCATAAAGGAATCTTTTGACGTCCGAATCACGTGGAACGAATATGACACTGTGGACAGCGTTTACGACTGCATAATGACATGTACTTGACAGCATAAATCATGCAGTATGTGGTTCTGGTTCTGGCGGATTCCAGCGTAAACCGTGAGCTAAAACAGCGTAAATGAGTATGAAATTTAGCGTAAATCCTATATCTGTTTTGTAACAGCAAACGGGGCCTAAAATTACGGCGTGAAAATCGCGTGCAACCGATCGTGCGTGGGTCCTGGCTCGGGCCGATTTCAGCGTAAAACGTGAGCTAAAACAGCGTAAATGAGTACGAAATTTAGCGTCAATCCTATATCTGTTTTGTAACAGCAAACGGAGCCCAAAATTACGGCGTGAAAATCGCGTGCAGCCGATCGTGCGCAGGTTCTGGCTCGGGCGGATTCCAGCGTAAAACGTGAGCTAAAACAGCGTAAATGAATACGAAATTTAGCGTAAATACTATATCTGTTTTGGAACAGCAAACGAGGCCCAAAATTACGGCGTGAAAATCGTGTGCAGCTGATCGTGCTAGGGTTCTGGCTCGGGTGGATTTAATCATAAAACGGGAACCGAAATAGCGTAAATGAATACGAAATTTAGCGTAAATCCTATATCTGTTTTGGAATAGCAAACGGGGCCCAAAATTACGGCGTGAAAATCGTGTGCAACCGATCGTGCTAGGGTTCTGGCTCGGGTGGATTTAATCATAAAACGTGAACCGAAATAACGTAAATGAATACGAAATTTACGTAAATTATAGACCTGTTTCGTAACAGCAAATGGGGCCCGAAAATTACGGCATGAAAATTGCGCACGTTCGATCGTGCACGGATTCGTGCTCGGTCAAATTTCAGCGTAAAACGTGAACCAAAATAGCGTAAATGGGTACAAATTTTAGCGTACATCATCAATTTATTTCGTAACGACGAATAGGGCCTAAATTACGGCGAGGCGGGGGTTGAACTCCTCCAAGCAGCTGGTGATGCGGGTGGGCACATTCTCCGACGACATGATGACAACGAGGATGTCCCTAAGCGCCGCCGACTCCTTGACGCGCTTGAGCAGCTCGTACTCAGTTATCCCAGGCACCACCGCCTTCTTGCTGTTGTTGGCCTTTGGCGCGGGGGACGGCGCCACAGACGCTGGAGCGGCAGCGACGGTGGCCATCGCAGAGACGGACGGGACAAAACGTCGTTGCCATCGGGCCTAGGGTGCGCTGCCGCCGTCCGTCCGCTTCGAGAACGCCGTCGCCGCTTGCGCATCTGCCTCGGGAGCGTCGCTGTCGCTCGTTCTTGGTGGAGTGCCACCGTTGGTCGCATGCCTCGGGGCGGCACCGCTGCTGGCCCCCAGGATCACCGGCGCTCGCACGCCCGAGGGAACCACCGCCGCCTCTAAAACCTAATCCCTGGCGGCGTGGGGTGTTTTTATAGTGGCGGCGTGGGACTGGATAACTGCGAGCGCGTGGGTGGGATCATGGGCCCTATGCACGTAATATGCGGGACGAAATCTACGCGATGGCCCATAGATTTGCATAAATTGTTACACACATCAGCATAACTCGTATTATAATTTGTCGTAAGCAGTTAGGTATAATAAGGCAAAAAGGGTCTGGTGTGGTCTGCGCACCTGGTCGGTATGTGGTTGAGGCTTCCTATAGTTAAACAGAGCCCACGTGTATGTATATATATAGTGCCCGTGCGACGACACGCAAATTATTCGTGCACAATGATTATATAAAAACAAGTAACACATATTATCGATCACAATCTTATAAATTCTCTAGCAACAAACAATAAAGAATTAAACTAATACAAATCAATTTACAATACAATGTGAAAATCAACTGTAGTGAACAATGGAGGTGGCGGAGCGAAACCCTGTGCGGCGCCAAGGCTCTGCATGTATTGGAACATCTCCGCCATCCTCTGCTGATCTGCCAGGCGGGCCTGTCGCTCCGCCTCCATCCTCGCCTCCATCTCTTGGCGTTCCCTCCTCTCTTCTTCTAGCTAGGTCTATAATATTCCAAGCCAATGTTATAGTAACTCAAAGAGAAGGTATATAACTCAAGAAATGACGAGTTATAAAATCACTAACCTCGAGTTGTATGCGATGTTGTGAGCTGTCGTGCCGAGGTCGTATGGCTGGACTCGAGCTCGTGCTCCTTGCTCGCACCTGAGATAGAGTGGGAGTGGACAACGAGTCGATTGCCCCGTCGGCAATCTAGTACCGCCCATGTCTCTTGCCTCCTTTGACCCTCATGAGCACATCAGGGTCGATCTGCTCGGTCCTCGGATCGTATTCTGGGCCATGGACCTCCTGTGCCATGGCGATGTAGTCATGAAGGCCACTGTAGATGGCGGGGTTGTTATACGCCTCGGGCCCGTCATCCGGGTTGTAGGTGACGTCAGACGTCACCTTGCCCTTATGGGCCATAGCATTGGCCGAGAAGATGGAGCAAGGCTGGCCACCATGTGACGCTGACTGTAAGAAAACCAACGAGATAGTTAGAAATAATATCTAATCTAGTGCTATATACCTAAATAAAAAAGAGGGTGTACCATGCTTCTGCATATTGGCCTAGGCTGTGGCTGCCTTGGTGGTGGAAGGGACCTTGCATCATCAGACGTTGTTCCCGGCTAGCGTTGTGCGCCTCATCCCACTCAGGCGAGCACCACCTATCCACCATCTGCTCTCAGCACAGAGGATGTGCGACGCAACAATATGGAATCATCTACAAAGTAAACACATACACTGCATATCAGAAGATAAAATTAAATTCATGCATGGAGTACTGGTACCAAACATGCATGACTTTACCTGGAGGTACTGGTCTCTGGTCAACTACATGGTTCGGGCTTGCTGCTTGGTCACCTTCTCCCCAAGGACGGAGCCGTGGTAGCTGATGATGGCCTAGATTCGTGCCTCATAGTGCATGTCCACGACGAGGTTCTTAGAGCTCGTGGTGGCCACCACATCCGCCCTAGCCTCGTATCCAGCCTCGTATCTGAAGTAATCCTGCATTAAAAACGATGTATCCATACATTATTTCAAGAATGTGCAACGAATGCAGACATATTTTACATTATATTAAGACTTACCCACAAATCTTGCTTCACCCGCTCTGCCTTGTTATTGAATTCCCGGCCGTCCCGGTCTACTGCATTGGAGGCGACGGTGTAGTGGTCGAAGGTGTAGGCTGGGCCCGTCACTCCGGCGTACTCAACTAGTCCAGGGAAGTGTTCCCTGCACAGCAGGCCAATGATGCCATTAGGGTTGCGACGATGACCCCCAGCATTCTCCACAACAGTCCAAGTGATAAATAAAAAGTATTGTTTATATTATGATTTTAAACACATAATATGAACAAGAATGAAGAACATAAAGTTACATGCCTCTCCCCATCCGGTCGAATCAGCGGCTGTCTGTCCCGAAATATGGGACGCTGAGGGAGACTCGCGGGACCTCGCAGGTAGACACTCCTCGAACCTGAGGCGCCATAACCTGAGGCGTCCTGCTGAGCGTCGTCATCATCCTGCTGTTGGTCATCGTCGTCCTGTTGCATCGCCTGCTGTTGGACAAGGTCATCCTACTGCGCCGCCTGCTGTGCCTCGTCCTGCTCTACCTCGTCCGCCGTCTTGCTCCTCCTCCTCCTCAGCCAACCGCCCACCATCTTTGTCTAACAACATGCAATTAAGAGTAAACAAATAAGCACATATAAAAAGATGTATTTAAAAACAGGTGCGAAATAAAAATCCTATAGCATGTCATGATATCATATATAGAGGTTGTGATAAAAATTTGAGAAAGTTTCGAGAAAGTTATGAGACACTATGTGTAGAAATCTAAGAGAACGACATTGAAACTCTATGATTTTATGGGTGAATCTCTTAGGTTTCTACACATAGTGCCTCACAACTTTTTCCAAACTTTCTCAATTTTTATCACTGTCTCCATATATGATATCAAGACATGTTGACAAGTTTCATGATTTTTTGACTTTGTTTATGTTTTATACAATTTTTAAACAGCTGGATGGCAAGTTCACGACCATGTTTAGTGAGCATGGTGCTCGAAGTTTCTGGTCCGCTCCTGAAATCGGTTGTAACTTGTGCTAAATAGCATGAATATCATTTTTGCATGCACGGTTTTCCAAGTTTCGAGTGACTTGCAGTTCAAATGTGAATTTTTCGAAGAAATTCAAATAAACGAACTAAATCCAATAGTTATTGTAAACACTTTTATAATTGTCCAAAAATGGTACATGTAGGTCTACATAGTGTAGTAACATACCACAAAAAGTTTGGTTGGCAAAAAAATGTACTTTGCCGAATGCTAAACAGGGGGCACTTGGCAAAGAACAGAACTCGACTCTCGGCAAAGATAATGGCCGTCGGCTTTAGACGGTGGCTGACACTCCTTTGCCGAGAATCGCCCTTCGCTGAGTGTTTGGCACTCGGCAAAGGAATCTTTGCCGAGTGTATTCCTGTGCCGAGAGTCCTGCTCTCGGCAAACGTCGTCGTTACCGAGAGCAGGACTTTGCTGAGTGCCTGACAAAAAGCACTCGGCAAAGAACCAGATTCCGGTAGTGCAACATGGCCATTGCAACGACGAGGAATGGATATAATCGGTCCAAGGCTAGCAATACAAGGAAACTTGAAGATGTAGTAACTGTAGAATATTTTTTTAAATGGATCGAAGCTAAAGGTTAGATATGATTCAAAGATTCTATTGGCAAAACATTATATGCCACTTTAGAGTGCCAAATTCATTAATTGTCGATAATGGAACACAATTGGTATGGCCTAACCTATAAACTCAGAGAAATTTTCGTTTTTAATGTTGTGCAT
Source organism: Zea luxurians (assembly GCA_029449295.1). Classification (NCBI taxonomy): domain Eukaryota; kingdom Viridiplantae; phylum Streptophyta; class Magnoliopsida; order Poales; family Poaceae; genus Zea; species Zea luxurians. Next base: position 94,721,159 of record JAOPSE010000015.1, on the reverse strand, counting down.
TATTTGATTCTGAGACTTATTGAAACTTCAAACCACGATGGTTTGACCCGGACCGTCTTAGCAGCCTGCATCCACAACAAACAAAAAATTAATTCGTTGAAAGGACATCACTGATCAAGTTCACTAATCGATCTAGATCTATAAATGTAGCCACCATGTCCAACGGACATACATAACACAAACAGATCAAGCTTATATACGCAATTAAGTAGGTAGCCACGATGGAGGACAAGGTGCTCCTCGCCGTGGCCATGGTGGCGCTGATCGCCGTCCTCTCCAAGCTCAAGTCGTTGCTCGAGACCAAGCCGAAGCTGAACCTGCCCCCAGGGCCATGGACGCTGCCATTGATCGGCAGCATCCACCACCTCGTCAGCAGCCCGCTGCCCTACCGAGCGATGCGCAAGCTCGCACACAAGCACGGGCCGCTCATGATGCTGTGGCTGGGCGAGGTGCCCACGCTGGTGGTGTCGTCGCCGGAGGCCGCGCAGGCGATCACCAAGACGCACGACGTCACGTTCGCCGACCGTCACATGAACAGCACCGTCGACATACTCACCTTCAACGGCAATGACATAGTGTTCGGGACGTACGGCGAGCAGTGGCGCCAGCTCCGTAAGCTCAGCGTGCTGGAGCTGCTGAGCGTGGCGCGGGTGCAGTCGTTCCAGCGCATCCGCGAGGAGGAGGTGGCGCGGTTCATGCGGAACCTGGCCGCGTCCGCCGGCGCCGGTGCCACCGTCGACCTGTCGAAGATGATATCTAGCTTCATCAACGACACCTTCGTCAGGGAGTCCATCGGCAGCCGGTGCAAGCATCAGGACGAGTACCTGGATGCACTGCACACTGGCATTCGGGTGGCCGCGGAGCTAAGCGTAGCTAACCTCTTCCCGTCGTCTAGGCTGTTGCAGAGTCTTAGCACGGCGCGACGCAAGGCGGTAGCGGCCCGCGACGAGATGGCGCGCATCCTCGGGCAGATCATCCGCGAGACCAAGGAAGCCATGGACTGGGGTGACAAGGCTTCAAACGAGAGCATGATCTCCGTCCTGCTGAAGCTGCAGAAAGAGGCCGGCTTGCCCATCGAGCTTACCGACGACATCGTCATGGCGCTCATGTTTGTAAGTCGTATTCCGATCACCGCATAGCTTGCTAGAGCTTCAAAAACGGCTAGCAAGCTTCAAAAAAGACGACATCGATGACTGCTGTTTAATGTGTTTAATTTGATCTCTAGGACTTGTTTGGCGCGGGCAGCGACACCTCGTCGACAACGCTGACCTGGTGCATGACAGAGATGATCCGGTACCCGGCCACGATGGCCAAAGCGCAGGCCGAGGTCCGGGAGGCCTTCAAGGGGAAGACCACAATCACGGAAGACGACCTGTCCAGGGCAAACCTTAGCTACCTCAAGCTCGTGGTGAAGGAAGCGCTCAGGTTGCACTGCCCGGTGCCGCTCCTGATCCCACGCAAATGCCGCGAGACATGCCAGATCATGGGCTACGACATCCCTAAAGACACATGCGTGCTCGTCAATGTCTGGGCCATCTGTAGGGACTCTAAGTACTGGGAAGATGCCGACGAATTCAAGCCGGAGCGGTTCGAGAACTCCAGCCTAGACTACAAAGGGACAAGCCACGAGTACCTCCCGTTCGGGTCTGGCCGTCGCATGTGCCCGGGAGGGAACCTTGGAGTGGCCAACATGGAGCTTGCACTGGCCAGCCTTCTGTACCATTTCGATTGGAAGCTACCAAGTGGACAGGAGCCCAAGGATGTGGATGTTTGGGAGGCTGCAGGACTGGTTGGAAGGAAAAACGCAGGACTGGTTTTGCACCCGGTCAGCCGCTTTGCTCCGGTTAATGCCTAATTGACGCCGTCGGCGCCATATATAAGCTGCACGAACCAGTATGCCCGTGCTTTAATGATATATTAATGTGAGAAAATAAATCCAACCAGTTTGGCCTCGTTTGTATTATAAATACTCGTTTGCTATATCTCTGTGTGTGTCTATCTATCTATGTATCTATACTTATCTACCTAATATTAAAGAGTCATGACATTTTCCCCTTTTTTTTTCTTGGTCGTCCGTATTCTCCTAACTAACTTTGTGAATGTGAAAAAACAGTCTTTGTTCATCTCTATTTACAAGTCTCCTGTTTTATATCACACTAGGGAATATGCACATGCAGCACTTAAAATATAAAATTTTATCGAACTTAAAGTGGCAACAAAATCAGAAGCAGATGAATATTTAGACCGAGAGTAGTAACAATGATATATTGCTAGTATACGGGAAACCATTAAAGCACTGAAGCATAAAACATGTTCAACCATTTTTTGGAACTCTAGTGTGATAGCACAAAATGCCTTCCTCTCTTCTCTTGAGGCGGATAGGAACATCTGAACGTGAACATGGATCAGGACCTCCAAAGAAATGTATTCAGAAAAAACAATATGATTAACACTACTGGAGACGGCTTCTTTACCGAGTGCCACAGGGACTCGGCAAACAATCAAATGCACTTGGCAAACCCTTTGCCGAGTGCTACACTCGATAGAGATCACTCAGTGAACCTGATGTCGACAACGGCCTCTTTATCGAGTACTTTCTATCGGGTACTCGACAAAGTAAAGTTGTTGTGACGGTAGAGAGTGAGGGCGAGCGGTGTACTCATTGGGGCGAGTGTGGACCGTGGGGTTGCAATACACCTCGAGCCCATCGTTCGGGTTGTAACTGACATCGGACATCACCTTGTCCTTATAGGCTATAGCATATGCCGAGAAGATAGAGCAAGGCTAGCCACCATGTGACGCGAACTGCGAGAAAACCAACAAGATGATTAGCAATCATGTATAATCGAACGTTAGTATAAATAAACGAATTTGTGTACCCATGCTTCTGCATATCCAGTGAGGTTGCGGTTGCCTTGATGGTGGGAGACACCTGGCATCATCAAATGTTGGTCCTGACAAGCATTGTACGTCACGTCCCACTCGTTGGAGCACTACCTTTGCACCATCTACTATCACCACTCAGGATGCACGGCACACAAATAAGGAGTCATCTACAGTTACTTGAGTACATGACATATCCGAAGATAAAATTAGGTCTATTTAATGTCAATATTGATGTTCTGTATTTACCTGCAAGTACTAGTCCCGAGACAATGACATGGTTTCGGAATCCTTTTGTTGATTTTCTCTCCAAGGACAAAGGCATGGAAAGTTATGATGGCCTCGATGCGCGCCCCGTAGTGCATGTCGACGGCGAGCTTCTTACAACACGTGGTATCCGCCCTACCCTCATATCTAGCATGATGTATCCGTTCATTATTTCAATAATGTGAACCAATGTGATGTATGAAACAATATATTATGAGAAAGACTTACCCACAGCTCGCTCTTCACCAACTCTGCCTTGTTGTTGAATATCATGTCGTCTCAATCTACTGCATAGGGGGCGACGGTGTAGTGGTCAAACGAATAGGTCTGGCTCATCACTCTGTTGTACTCAACTATGTCAAGGAAGTGTTCCCTGCATAGAAAACCGAGGATACTATTGACATTGCGTTTGTGACCACCAGCACTCACCACAATCATTCATGTCCTGCCCAAGTGATTAAGAAAAAATATTAGTTGTTATTTTGAAATTGAACATCTAACATGAACAAGCAGTGATAACATCTAAAGTTACTTACCGTCTCGCCTCAGGTCTAATCAGCGGGCACCTCTCAGGAGGTATCGGTCGCTGAGGGAGACTAGCAGAACCTCGCAAGTAGAAACGCGACAAACCAGAGGTGGCCAAACCAGGGGCGGTTTGTTACACCTCCTCGTTGTCCACTTGTGCCTCGTCGTCGTTTAGATGCCTTGCATCGACAGCGGCCTACTATGCCGCATCGTCCTACTGGGGCACCTGTGCCTCCTCCTCCGTCCTACGAGTGCTCCTCCTCACACTCCTGGGCCTTCCCCTCATTCCACCGCGCACCATTTTTTCAGTCACATGCAATTAAGAAGAGTAAACCAATAAGCATAGATAAACAATATGTACTTAGAAAGATATGTGAAATAAATAAAATATAATTACAAAATAATATAGTATTACATCGATTACAATAATCTTAATGATCAGGATTAGCTGGATCATAAGTCTGATCATTAGTATCAACCATGTCATAGTCAACACCATCTGAAGATACAATGTTGCCATTGCCATTGTCTGAATATAACCATTCAAACATTATTAAGTCCTCATTTTGCACCTCATCATTCTCCTTGTCAACAGCCATTTCAATATCTACTTCTATTTCGATCGCTTTGGTTAAGTCTATCTCAAATAACCGTTCTAGCCCATCTTCTTGAAAGAACTCTTTGTCATATGTGTTTGGGTCTAAGTTGTAGTCTTCATCATTTGGGATAGGTAATTTACCATGCAGTGATACCTTATACACAACATCCCAACCCTAAAGATGCTCTTTTGTTTGGCACGCATATGAGATATAATAAATTTGTGTAGCCTATTGGGCCACGATATAGACATCGTCTCCTGGTATGATGAAATCCTGTCGAATTTTGACTAGCACATGATTATAATATGTTTGTCTTGTTACTTCAGGGTCAAACCAATGACATTTGAATATGGCATTAAGAGGTTTGGAACCATGAAAATTGAGTTCATATATTTCTTCAATTCTTCCATAATACTCGATCTCGTCAAGGTCGACCGTAAAAACTCTAGAACAAGTGGTTTTTCGATTTGGCCAACTTTGATCGTAGCTTGTTGTGCAAAAATGATATCCATTAACATCATACCTAGAAAATGAACGACCCTATAGGCAAAGCGATCAGCAACATGTCTCAACTCGGCAGCCATAGACACATATTTTTGGCCCAACAAGCTCAAACATGATAGATTGTTATATTATTCACACGTAAGAGCAACTTCGAATGACAAACTAAGTACGAGCTGGATTGGATGGTACCTTCTGTTTTAATCAAGAAATGAAATCGGTCAATGCATTTCCTGCACCCTGTCTAAGAAGGGTATCACATTCCTGTGGAGTAGGATCTCTTGATCGACGCCAGACTTCATCAAAAAATTATTGCATGTATGGCGTCACCTCGTCAAGGTTGGTCAATAGATATAGCATTATAGGGCGCCTCTTTATGTCTCAAGGTCTTGGTGGTTGAACCACTTGCACTTCCAAGTTGCCCTTGGAAAATGCTGAGGTTCGATTAATTTTTGCCATCATTGAAACGAGGGGGTGCATTATGCACGCTCAGGAGTTTGTCACCATGTTAAGTTGTTGTGAAGTTTAACACTTCCTCCAGAATGTATGCCTCTGCAATGGAAGACTCAATCTGGTATTTATTTCTACATTTTTTCGAATACTTTTAGACAACTCTCGATTGGATAGCACCAACGACCCTACACAAGCCCCCCTCCCCTCCCATTCGTGCCTCATACGGGAGATGCAAAATCAAATGCTGCATCGGATTGAAAAAGTCATGTGGAAAGATCTTCTCCAACATACATAGTAACATCAGTGCCATTCTTTCCAAGTCTGTAATCACGGTCTAAGATAACTCATTTGCACAAAGCCGACAGAAGAAATAGCTCAACTCTGCAAGCACTAGTCAGACAAGCTTAGGGATATAGCCTCAAACTATCACCGAAATAAGTCGCTCAATCCATATGTGGTAGTCATGACTCTTCATCCCTAAGACTCGCATAGTAGATAAGTTCATCCCCTACTCAGGTTAGTTGCATACCCATTAGGGAACATTAACATCTTCATTCATTCTAGTACTTCCCTTCTTTGGGGCTTGCTTAAGACGAAATTGGCCTTAGGCCTTCTCCATGTATTTCCATAACTAGGCGGCTTCATCTCTTGGTATGGTCTATCACATAATGTTGCCAGATCCACTCTAGCCTTAAAGTTATCCGTTGACTTATTAGGATGTCCATGATTGTTGCTTAAAGTGCCTTGGCGACATTCTTTTCAGTGTGCATCACATCAATGCTATGTGGAAGGAGAAAGTCATCATAATAGGGGAGTCGAGTCAAGCTCTACTTATGGGTTCACATATGTAGATCACCATATCCCACAAAACCACCTTCTGGATTAACCACAAGAACATCTATCATTGTAGGTGAGGGTCTATCACTATGACACCTTTCATAAAGTTCTTGGTGTCTAGTTAGAATGCATGGTCAAGAGGGAGGAATTGTCGATGTTTATTGAATGACAAATATTTTCTGCCCTTCTTCAAGAAAATGAACCTAAGAACTTCCTTACAAAGTGGGCATGGAACTTATCATGAACACACCAGGCAGAGAATAGCCCATACGTAGGGAAGTCATGTAGAGAGTAGTGGTACCAAACATGCATTTTGAAGTTTTTCTTTGTATGTATATACCCCTTCCTTCCAAGCACGGACAATTCAACAATCACAGTCTTCATTACACACCCATTTTATTCTCCGAGTGTCCAGGAATTATCAACAACAAGAATATGTAATGTCATTGAAAGCATACGCCGGAGGGGAGGTTGAGGGGGATAATGAACACGGACCAACATGGGTATGGGGGTAGCCATACTCATATGAAGTCTTGTTCAAGAAAGCTCGAAGAAAGATGTGGTTTGACACATGGCAAGCAGTGTTGATCGCTTCGACCCTAAAATGCCTAGGAGTCCTATGCTCATCAAGCATTGTCCTGGCCATCTCAACAATGCCATTATATTGAGGCACATATGGAGAGGGAAACTAATGCTCAAGTCCTAAAGAAGCACAAAAGGTCTCAAAATGAGTATTCTTGAATTTTGTGACATTGTCACTACAAATCACTTTCATGGAATTTTTAGGAAACTCATTATGCAACCTAAGAATCAAATCTTGAGCATGACTAAAAGCCTCAACCTTCGCTTTCATGAATAACACCAAAGAATAGTGAGAAAAATCATCAATGACCACAAGCACATACCACATCCCCCAAACGAGCAAACCCGAGCTATACCAACAGTGTCTATATGAAGCAATTCACCGGGTTGTGAAGTCAACACCTTAGTGATCGGGGAATGGGAAGCAACAACCATCTTATTGTGCAACAAGGGTGAGTGTTGGTCACTTGTCAAACAAGATCTTTCTCAAATTTCAATTTGGCCAATCCTTGGATGAGGCCATGTGAGCTCAGTCGACACAAAAGATCAAAGCTCAAGTGACCTAACCTCCTATGTCACTTCCAAATCAAAGAGGAAGATCCTGCCAAAAGATATCGAGAAGGACTAGAAGAATATGTAAAATCAGCTCGAAAAACTCAACTAAAAGAAGAAATCCGACAAACAAGATCCCTCTGAGCATCCAAAACTCGAGAAAGGCCCTTTTTAAAGCGCACCTCATAGTCATCCTCAAGAAGTTGCAAAATATAGAGCAGATTGAAATGCAAATTTGATACCAAAGCAACATCCTTGAGGACAAAACTCTCGTTCACTCGAACGGAGTCGCGAGAGACAACCTTACCTCTCGACTTTATCCTCGAATGTGATGGATTCCTTACCAATCACGGGGTCAAGGTTGGAGAACCCTTTGGATCTTCCAGTCATGTGGCACGAATAGCCGGAATCCATGACCCACATGTTCTCACAACCACTGTTTTGCATCAATAGAAAGATACATGGTGAGCAAATTGCACAGTACTGGTGTTAGGCTACTAAAAATAATACCAGTGTTGTGGCATTTGCCCCTGAAAAGTGTTAGGGAAAACACCAAACATCTCTGGTCCTGAACGGGGAAAGCGATCACCACGAGAAGGAAACTGTGGTCCGATGGGGAAGTGAGAACCAAAGCCACTACCATGGGGTCCTTGCCCATATGGCACATGACTAGCACCCCGCTAGACACAAACACCCTGTGGTCTCTCTGCCTAAGGCCTAGAAGCAAGAGGCAAAGCATCTCTAGGCCTCACAGGACGTCTTTGGGCAGGAGAATCATGAACACCATGAGAGGGGTGATTCATGTTCCTTCTGCTTAACTCAGAAACCCGCTGCTCATCTGTCTTCCTCCTAAAGAAAAAAGCAGCCAAATGCCCATCCCTCTCACAATAGTCACAATGGAATCTCGCCTCTCTCTTGGATGGAATCTGTTTGTGGGAGTGGGGCTTTTTGGTTGGTTGTGGCGCTCTAGGAAGTGGATCACTAGAGATGTCGGGAAGGGTGTCAAGTGTGTACCTGAGGTGGTTAGGTTTTGGAACCTACACTTGTTTCTGAGGAAGGATTCTCACAGGCTCCTTTATCACTCCATCTCTCATAGGGGTGGCAAATTTGGTTGGAGTGATTTTTACAAGTTCGGAGGTGGCTGGATGTTTCTCTCATTGGCTTAAACCAGTGCACTCACCAACCTTACCAAACTTAGCGTGACTCCTAGCCCTAAAAGCAAAGCCTAACCTTGGTCCACTAGTTCCCCTCTTGAACTGGTTAACCACCATGCCCAACTAGAGAACACTACATGACACCTAGCTCAAGACCAATCGATGGTATGTGTTTTCTTCCTTAATCTGGGTCTTGTCGTGTGTGCGAGACTCGAGAGCTGACTGCAAACCCTCACAAAGTGCACACTGTGTAGGTGCAGAGGCACTCACTAAGCTAGCCTTCTCAAGCGACGCTATCCTAGTGTTGCTCTCCTCTAGCTTAGTCTGCAAGCCTGGAAAAGTATGACACACACCTCACAATCTAGACCTAGATCTCAACTCATCGCGCTTATGTAGTAGGGTGGCATACTTGGTTTGCAAAGTGGCGATGTTCGACATGTGAAGGGCACACCCATCACATTCAGTCTCATCGGACACCACAACTAAAGCTCTAGTATACTTAAGCTCCCTAAGCATGCTCTCATACTTCAATTTAAAATCTTTCCTCTCACGAACAATAATCCTAAGCAACTTGACCTAATTCGCCAAAGCAGTGTTTAGATCTTCTATCTCAGCAGTGAAATCATTGGTGGAATGTGATACCTCAGAAGTAGAGTCATCATCGATGTCCTGCCTTTCACTACCCACCGCATCATAACCAAGGGCCATGGTGCAAAGGCCTCCTATGGTGTCGACAATGAAGCAAAGTCTGTTCAGCTTGTCCTTGACTTGCCTTTCAATATTCTTGTCGCTCAAGGAAGAACCTACGTCATCAGAGTTGTGGTCGAGGTTGCTAAGGGAGGTGAGGAAGGCACGCTCCTTGATCTTTGCCTTCTAGAGGCACTTCTTCTTGAGCACCTCCTTGTTGAATCCTCTCTTGGACTTATACTTGCCAGAGGTGTACTCCCGCTTGCCCTTACGCCGACCATAGAGGTGGTCGCGTGGGATAACCTTCTTGAGGCAACTGGTGATGAAGTGGTCGGGGTCGCCACAGTTGAAGCATCCATCCTTCGACTCACCATGCCACTGGTTCTGGTGGTTGTTGTGAAATTGTATGAACCAACTGGTCATAAGCGCCAGCTTCTCATCCCGAGGCTCTCCACCTGCTCCTCTGTGATAGTCAGCAAAGAAGACAAAGCAAACAAAGCAGGTGAGGGGTTAGAGAAAGAACCACCTCTAGAGAATAGGGCCATGGTGGGTGCACCACGGTTCTCAATCTTGGCCTGGGTGTGGTGATCAATCTCAGTGGACTTGAGCTTGTTGAGTAGCTTGTCCACAGTGAGAGTCTCATAGTTGGGTGACTCGATGATCGTCGAGACCTACACCACCCAAACCTCTGATCTAGAGCATCTAACAACTTCAGCGCTCTCTCATGATCATCATAGGGAAGTTATGCCTTGTTGGCATGCATCTTGTTGATAATCGACTAGAACCGAGCAAACATAGTGTCTATGGCCTCTCCATCCAACTACAAAAAGTTCTCCTACTCTAGCTAGTATTTCTCAAATAGTCTGGTCTTTACATGATCATTACCCTCATGGAATCTCTTGAGGCTGGACCAGATCTAGTGAGACATAGCCAAATGACCAACTCGCTCAAACTCAGCAAGCGAGAGACACGAAAACAAATTGTTGCGAGCTTTGTTGTTAGAATCATGAAACTCCATTTGAATTGGAGTGATTTTATCACTTGCTACGTCGAACGCAGCATCGAGACAAATCTTCTAGATGTGGTACCCAATACTCTAAAGATACGTCGACATTCAAATCTTCCAGTACAAGTAGTTCGTCACATCGAAGAACGCTGGCTTGCCAACACCACGTTACATGTCGCCTTCATGGATTTCAAACCAATTAGGGTAATAATATCCTTAACCGGCTCTGAAACCAATTGAAGGATCGGTGAGGCGACAAGAGGGGGTGAATGAGATCCACTAAAATTTCCTTGCGATAACAGCACTGTGACTTGATTCCCAACTTATACTAAAACCTTTAGGGACTCACAAAGCACTAGATCACTGTGTAATTCAACCCAGTGTCGTTTGAATAAACCAAAAACCTAGAAATGGATCTACCCAACTGTTTGCCAAAAATCAGAGCTAAAGGCTCAAGACAGAAGGTGCGGCAGTGTCGTGCTTAAGCCCGGCATTGCTAGGCACCAAAACCAAGGCATAATCGCCTCAAACTTTGTAGATAGTTTGCGTGGTGAGAATGAAGGTGATTCGTGAAGTATCAACCCTAGCAACTAAAAATTCAAAGCGCAAATCAGAAATCCCATTTTGGTTTGGGTTTTGATTGGTTTTCTATAACGAGTTTAAACTGAGTTCATCTTGAATCATTACCAAAATCTACAACAACATGGTGTATGCAGTGATCCAAGAAGTGCAACTCACCACCAATCAATCTCCAAACCAAATCCTCACACAAGAACTTGATGGTTCTTGACAAGATCACAAAGAGAGGAAGGGAAAGAACATAAGAGGAAAATGATCAAAAACTTCAGCAAGACAAAAATGAGATTGAGAGCCAACCAAAGCCATGGGTGGTAGTGGCCTCCCTACCTCGGATTAAACACTGCATATTACAAATCTTAGACGTGAAGGTTCAAAGCGATGTGTATCTCCGAGCTAAAATGGTGAAAACCTAGATAGGAAACTAGGAGTTCTAAACAAGTGCTAAATGCAACTATGCCAAAAATAGATGGTTGAACCATCAGCCTTACCACTCTATTTACAAAAGGTTATTCCTATTTCCTAAACTGTCCCTATTTACATAGAGCCTATCCACTTAACCGGGGCCAAAGTTGACCAACTCCTAGGTTTTTTATCTGATGGCCACGCGCTCCACACAAAGTTGCTTCACCTCGACGCACCCTTCGCTGTGATGCCACGTGCTGCCACCAGTTCCCATTGGAACCACCGCCACTGAGTTTTGAGGCCCAAACTAAACAAAACCCACTATCAGTAGGGATGGGTGGTTTTTCAAGGATTAGCCACGAGACCACTATGAGTATCACACCACGTGCGTGTCCCCCATGTCCTGGACACGTGTCCCACGAGTCCTCGACCACGCCGGCAATAGTCTCGCTACCATGTCATCATGCTGGTGTGTCTCTTATGTGTCAGCTACCACAACTAGTTACCCGGTGACTCTGGTCTCTCGATCAAGTCCTAACGCTCATCCTTCACCTCTCCTAGTCCATCAGCACGAACTCGCATGACCTTCATCTTCGTCGTCGACCATTGTCCCTGTGCTCCACACCTGCACACCACAAGTCGACAGACATGGTTGCACACACATAACTCACGCCTCAGTTAATCCACAACTCAACCTGAGATGCTACCCATTGACATCACTCATCATCAATTTGAACCACAAGGGACAAATCAACCTTGTGTTCACATAAGGAGGCAGCTTTGGGTGAGCTGTGGCTGACGAAGCAGAGACAAAGATGAAGATCGTGGAAGACTTGTTCTACAAGATATGTAGATGGAAAAGTAGAATGTTGCCCTCATAATGTTTGCGGTAACTATGTATAAAATTCAGGGACATATTTGTAATTTCGTCCGAAGTTGTACCCCGCGACTATAAATAGAGGAATAGTGTCAAGCATAAATTACGTTTTCGAGTCCTAAGCATTGAATCGCTCAGCCTTCGAAGATACCTTCAGGCTCTAGCCTGTGTGAAGCCAAAGGTACACTTGTAACCTTTTGGTATTTTGAAAGGAATGAAATAAATGCAAGTGTGCACATCTAGATGAGTGATATGTTTTGCTCTTCTTGATTTACATACTATTTTCATTACCTTATTGTCATATCATTTTATCGTCTCCCTTTAATTAACCTTTGAAGAAGAGTTGGTTGAAGGAAGAAGCTTCTAATCTAATAACTTGTGTTGCCTTGTTTTTATATCATTTAGAAATTAAAAACAAGTGACCAACATTTATCATGTGGATGATACACCATACACCAAAAACCCTTGTAGAGGCATATGCATCACCAGATGTAGAGCACTAGAAGGAGGCAGTCCATAATCAAATGGAGTCCATTCAAACAAATGGGAGTTGGGAAATATGTGATTTGCCAGTTGGGTGTGAACTTGTGGGATGTAAATGGATATTTAAGAAAAAATGAAACTAGATGGTATTGTTTATAAATACAAGGCTAGACTTGGTGCTAAGGGATTTACCCAAAAGGAAGGCGAGGATTATTTTGATATATAATCACTGATTGCCAGGTTGATCACAATCCGTGTGCTAATTGCACTTGCTGCGAGTCATGATCTACTTATCCATCAAATGGAGATAAAGACAGCTTTCCTTAATAGAGAGCTTGATGAGGATATCTATATGAAGCAGTCAAAGGGATTTGGGACATCTAGATAGGAGAACATGGTGTGTAGGTTAAGAAAATCCGTGTATGGCCTCAAGTAGGCACAAGGAAATGGCATGAGAAGTTCGATACAACTTTGACATCAGCAGGCTTTGTGGTAAACGAAGGTGACACTTGTGTGTACTATCGATTTGCTGGTGGTAAGGGAGTAATTTTTTGGACTAGTATTGATGTGATAAATGATGTAAAATCATTTTTATCTCAATTTTTTATATGAAGGATTTGGGAGAGTGAAAGGGAATTAGGCTTACACCTAGTTCCTAAATAATTTTGGTGGTTGAATTGCCCAACACAAATAATTGGACTAACTAGTTTGCTCTAGTGTATAAGTTATACAGGTGCAAAAGGTTCACACTCAGCCAATAAAAAGATCAAGTTTTGAATTCAACAAAGGAGCAAAGAGGCAACCGAAGGCACCTCTGGTCTGGAGGCACCGGACTGTCCGGTGTACACCGGACAGTGTCCGGTGCGCCACCAGAGGACTCCAACTCGAACTCGCCACCTTCGGGAATTTCTCAGGCCGCTCCACTATAATTCACCGGACTGTCCGGTGTACACCGGACAGTGTCCGGTGCTCCATGGAAGCGCGGCCTCCTCAACTCGCCAGCCTCGGGCTCGCGCAGCAGCCGCTCCGCTATAATTCACCGGACATGTCCGGTGTGCACCGGACTGTCCGGTGTAACCCCGGAGCAACGGCTATTTCGGCGCCAACGGCTCCCTGCAGCGCATTTAATGCGCGTTCTGCGCGCGCAGAGGTCAGGCGCGCCCATACCGGCGCACCGGACAATGAACAGTTGATGTCCGGTGTGCACCGGACATCCAGGCGGGCCCAGAAGTCAGAAGCTCCAACGGTCAGAATCCAACGGCATTGATGACGTGGCGGGGGCACCGGACATGTCCGGTGTGCACCGGACTGTCCGGTGCGCCATCGACAGACAGCCTCCACCAACGGTCAAGTTTGGTGGTTGGGGCTATAAATACCCCAACCACCCCACCATTCATTGTATCCAAGTTTCTCACTTCTCAACCACTTACAAGAGCTAGGCATTCAATTCTAGACACATACAAAGAGATCAAATCCTCTCCCAACTCCACAAAGCCCTAGTGACTAGTGAGAGTGATTTGTTGTGTTCATTTGAGCTCTTGCGCTTGGATCGCTTCTTTTTCTTTGGCATTCTTTCTTGTGATCAAACACTCACTTGTAATCGAGGCAAGAGACACCAATTGTGTGGTGGTCCTTGCGGGAAGTTTGATTCCCAAGTGATTTGAGAAAGAGAAGCTCACTCGGTCCGAGGGACCGTTTGAGAGAGGGAAGGGTTGAAAGAGACCCGGCCTTTGTGGCCTCCTCAACAGGGAGTAGGTTTGAGAGAACCGAACCTCGGTAAAACAAATCCGCGTGTCTCACTTCATTATTCGCTTGCGATTTGTTTTGTGCCCTCTCTCGCGGACTCTATTATATTTCTAACGCTAACCCGGCTTGTAGTTGTGATTATTTTTGAGATTTTCAGTTTCGCCCTATTCACCCCCCCTCTAGGCGACTTTCAATTGGTATCAGAGCCCGGTGCTTCATTAGAGCCTAACCGCTCGAAGTGATGTCGGGAGATCACACCAAGAGGGAGATGGAGACCGGCGACAAGCCCACTACGAGCCAAGGGAGCACTTCATCGGAAGAGTCCCGCACCAAGAGAAGGGAGAAGAAGAAGAACTCCTCCAAGCGGAAGGAGAAAAGATCTTCCTCTTCTCACCACAAGGAGAAGAAGGAAAAATCCTCTTCTCACAAGCCGCATCGGAGTGGGGACAAGCACAAGAAGATGAGGAAGGTGGTCTACTACGAGACCGACACTTCATCAACATCCACCTCCGACTCCGATGCACCGTCCGTAACTTCTAAGCGCCAAGAGCGCAAGAAGTTTAGTAAGATTTCCTTACATTATCCCCGTACTTCTAGACATACTCCATTACTTTCCGTTCCATTAGGCAAACCGCCAACTTTTGATGGCGAAGATTATGCTAGGTGGAGTGATTTAATGAAATTTCATCTAACCTCACTCCACAAAAGTATATGGAATGTTGTTGAGTTTGGAGCACAGGTACCATCAATAGGGGATGAGGATTATGACACGGACGAAGTGGCCCAAATCGAGCACTTCAACTCCCAAGCCGCAACCATTCTCCTTGCCTCTCTAAGCAAGGAGGAATACAACAAAGTGCAAGGGTTGAAGAACGCAAAGGAGATTTGGGACCTACTCAAGACGGCACACGAGGGTGATGAACTCACCAAGATCACCAAGCGGGAAACGATCGAGGGGGAGCTCGGTCGCTTCCGTCTTCGCCAAGGGGAGGAGCCACAAGATATGTACAACCGGCTCAAGACCTTGGTGAACCAGGTGCGCAACCTCGGGAGCAAAAAGTGGGATGACCACGAGGTGGTTAAGGTTATTTTAAGAGCTCTTATTTTCCTTAACCCCACTCAAATTCAATTAATTCGTGGTAATCCTAGATATCCACTAATGACTCCCGAGGAAGTTATCGGGAATTTTGTGAGTTTTGAATGCATGATTAAGGGCTCAAAGAAGATCAACGAGCTTGACGAACCTTCCACATCCGAGGCGCAACCGGTGGCCTTCAAGGCAATGGAGGAGAAGAAGGAGGAGTCTACACCAAGTAGACAACCAATTGACGCCTCCAAGCTCGACAATGAGGAGATGGCCCTAATCATCAAAAGCTTTCGGCAAATCCTCAAGCAACGGAAGGGGAAGGACTACAAATCCCGTTCCAAGAAGGTTTGCTACAAATGTGGTAAGCCCGGTAATTTTATTGCAAAATGTCCTATGTCTAGTGACAGTGACAGGGGCGACGACAAGAAGGGAAAGAGGAGAGAAAAGAAGAAGTATTACAAGAAGAAGGGCGGCGATGCCCATGTTTGCCGGGAATGGGACTCCGACGAGAGCTCCACCGAGTCCTCCTCCGACGAGGACGCCGCCAACATCGCCGTCACCAAGGGACTCCTCTTCCCCAACGTCGGCCACAAGTGCCTCATGGCAAAGGACGACAAAAAGAAGGTAAAATCAAGGTCCTCCACTAAATATGAAACATCTAGTGATGAGGATGATGATAAAAATGAGGAGGATAACTTGCGCGTTCTTTTTGCTAACCTTAACATGGAACAAAAGGAAAAATTGAATGAGCTAATTAGTGCCATCCATGAAAAGGATGATCTCTTGGACTCCCAAGAGGACTTCCTAATCAAGGAAAATAAGAAACATGTTAAGGTTAAAAATGCTTATGCTCTAGAGGTAGAAAAATGTAACAAATTATCTAGTGAGCTAAGCACCTGCCATGACACTATTGCCAACCTTAGAAAAGAGAATGAGAAATTAATTGCTAAGGTTGACTCTCATGTTTGTATTGATTCAATTCCCAATCTTAGAAATGATAATGATGATTTGCTTGCTAGGATTGATGAATTGAATGTTTCTATTGCTAGCCTTAGAAATGAGAATGAGAAATTAATTGCTAAGGCTAAAGAATTAGATGTTTGCAATGTTACAATTTCCGACCTTAGAACTAAGAATGATATGTTGCATGCTAAGGTTGTAGAACTAAAATCTTGCAAACCCTCTACTTCTAATGTTGAGCATGTTTCTATTTGTACTAGATGTAGAGATGTTGATATCAATGCTATTCATGATCACATGGCTTTAATTAAACAACAAAATGATCATATAGCATTATTAAACGCTAAAATTGCCGAGCATAACTTAGAAAATGAAAAGTTCAAATTTGCTAGAAGTATGCTCTATAATGGGAGACGCCCTGGCATCAAGGATGGCATTGGCTTCCAAAGGGGAGACAATGTCAAACTTAATGCCCCTCCTAAGAACTTGTCTAACTTTGTTAAGGGCAAGGCTCCCATGCCTCAGGATAACGAGGGTTACATTTTGTACCCTGCCGGCTATCCTGAGAGCAAAATTAGGAGAACTCATTCTAGGAAGTCTCACCCTGGCCCTAATCATGCTTTTATGTATAAGGGTGAGACATCTAGTTCTAGGCAACCAACCCATGCTAAGTTGCCTAGAAAGAAAACTCCCAATGCATCAAATGATCATGCTATTTCATTTAAAACTTTTGATGCTTCTTATGTGCTTACTAGCAAATCCGGCAAGGTAGTTGCCAAGATTGTTGGGGGCAAACACAAGGGCTCCAATACTTGTGTTTGGGTACCCAAAGTTCTTGTTTCTAATGCCAAAGGACCCAAAACCGTTTGGGTACCTAAAGTCAAGAACTAAAATTGTTTTGTAGGTTTATGCACCCGGAGGCTCAAGTTGGATACTCGACAGCGGGTGCACAAACCACATGACAGGGGAGAAAAAGATGTTCTCCTCATATGAGAAAAACCAAGATCCCCAACGAGCTATCACATTCGGGGATGGAAATCAAGGTTTGGTCAAAGGACTGGGTAAAATTGCTATATCACCTGACCACACTATTTCCAATGTTTTTCTCGTAGATTCTCTAGATTACAATTTGCTTTCCGTATCCCAATTATGTCAAATGGGCTACAACTGTCTATTTACCGATATTGGTGTCACTGTCTTTAGAAGAAGTGATGATTCAATAGCATTTAAGGGAGTGTTAGAGGGTCAGCTATACTTGGTAGATTTTGATAGAGCTGAACTCGACACTTGCTTGGTTGCTAAGACTAACTTGAGTTGGCTCTGGCACCGCCGACTAGCCCATGTTGGAATGAAGAATCTTCACAAGCTTCTAAAGGGAGAACACATTTTAGGACTAACCAATGTTCATTTTGAGAAAGACAGGATTTGTAGCGCATGCCAAGCCGGGAAGCAAGTTGGCACTCATCATCCACACAAGAACATCATGACTAGTGACAGGCCACTGGAGCTCCTACACATGGATTTATTCGGCCCGATCGCTTACATAAGCATCGGCGGGAGTAAGTACTGTCTAGTTATTGTGGATGATTATTCTCGCTTCACTTGGGTGTTCTTTTTGCAGGACAAATCACATACCCAAGAGACCTTAAAGGGATTCTTGAGACGGGCTCAAAACGAGTTCGGCTTAAGGATCAAGAAAATTAGAAGCGACAATGGGACGGAGTTCAAGAACTCTCAAATTGAAGGCTTCCTTGAGGAGGAGGGCATCAAGCATGAGTTCTCTTCTCCCTACACTCCACAACAAAATGGTGTAGTGGAGAGGAAGAATCGAACTCTATTGGACATGGCAAGAACCATGCTTGATGAGTACAAGACACCGGATCGGTTTTGGGCCGAAGCAGTCAACACCGCTTGCTACGCCATCAACCGATTATATCTTCACCGAATCCTCAAGAAGACATCCTATGAACTCCTAACCGGTAAAAAGCCCAATATTTCATATTTTAGAGTTTTTGGTAGCAAATGTTTTATTCTTGTCAAAAGAGGTAGAAAATCTAAATTTGCTCCTAAAACTGTAGAAGGCTTTTTACTAGGATATGACTCAAACACAAGGGCATATAGAGTCTTTAACAAGTCCTCAGGACTTGTTGAAGTTTCTTGTGACGTTGTGTTTGATGAGACTAACGGCTCTCAAGTAGAGCAAGTTGATCTTGATGAGATAGGTGAAGAACAGGCTCCATGCATAGCGCTAAGGAACATGTCCATTGGGGATGTGTGTCCTAAGGAATCCAAAGAGCCTCCACATGCACAAGATCAACCATCCTCCTCAACGCAATCATCTCCACCAACTCAAATTGAGGATGAGGCTCAAGATGTTGAACAAGAAGATCAAGAAGATGAGCCACCTCAAAATGACGGCAACGATCAAGGGGGAGATGCAAATGATGAAGACAAGGAGGATGAACAACCAAGGCCGCCACACCCAAGAGTCCACCAAGCAATACAACGAGATCACCCCGTCGACACCATCCTCGGCGACATTCATAAGGGGGTAACTACGCGATCTCGTGTTGCACATTTTTGTGAACATTACTCTTTTGTTTCCTCTATTGAGCCACACAGGGTAGAGGAAGCACTTCAAGATTCGGATTGGGTGATGGCGATGCAAGAGGAGCTCAACAATTTCACAAGGAACGAGGTATGGCACTTAGTTCCACGTCCTAATCAAAATGTTGTAGGAACCAAGTGGGTCTTCCGCAACAAACAAGACGAGCATGGTGTGGTGACAAGGAACAAAGCTCGACTCGTGGCCAAGGGATATTCACAAGTCGAAGGTTTGGATTTTGGTGAAACCTATGCACCCGTAGCTAGGCTTGAGTCAATTCGCATATTATTGGCCTATGCTACTTACCATGGCTTCAAGCTTTATCAAATGGACGTGAAGAGTGCCTTCCTCAATGGACCAATCAAGGAGGAGGTCTATGTTGAGCAACCTCCCGGCTTTGAAGACAGTGAGTATCCTAACCATGTTTATAGGCTCTCTAAGGCGCTTTATGGGCTCAAGCAAGCCCCAAGAGCATGGTATGAATGCCTTAGAGATTTCCTTATTGCTAATGGCTTCAAAGTCGGCAAAGCCGATCCTACTTTATTCACTAAAACTCTTGTCAATGATTTGTTTGTATGCCAAATTTATGTTGATGATATCATATTTGGGTCTACTAACAAATCTACATGTGAAGAATTTAGTAGGATCATGACACAGAAATTCGAGATGTCTATGATGGGGGAGTTAAAGTATTTTCTAGGATTTCAAGTCAAACAACTCCAAGAGGGCACATTCATTTGCCAAACAAAGTATACTCAAGACATTCTAAGCAAGTTTGGAATGAAGGATGCCAAGCCCATCAAGACTCCCATGGGAACAAATGGGCATCTCGACCTCGACACGGGAGGTAAGTCCGTGGATCAAAAGGTATACCGGTCGATGATTGGTTCATTGCTTTATTTATGTGCATCTCGACCGGATATTATGCTTTCTGTTTGCATGTGTGCAAGATTCCAAGCCGACCCTAAGGAATCTCACCTTATGGCCGTAAAACGAATCTTGAGATATTTGGCTTATACTCCTAAGTTTGGGCTTTGGTACCCTCGGGGATCCACTTTTGATTTGATTGGATATTCGGATGCCGATTGGGCGGGGTGTAAGATTAATAGGAAGAGCACATCGGGGACTTGCCAGTTCTTGGGAAGATCCTTGGTGTCTTGGGCTTCAAAGAAGCAAAATTTGGTCGCTCTTTCTACCGCCGAAGCCGAGTATATTGCCGCAGGACATTGTTGCGCGCAATTGCTTTGGATGAGGCAAACCCTGCGGGACTACGGTTACAAATTAACCAAAGTTCCTCTTCTATGTGATAATGAGAGTGCAATCCGCATGGCGGATAATCCCGTTGAGCATAGCCGCACTAAACACATAGCCATTCGGTATCATTTTCTTCGGGATCACCAACAAAAGGGGGATATCGAGATTTCATACATTAACACTAAAGATCAATTAGCCGATATCTTTACCAAGCCACTTGATGAACAATCTTTTACCAGACTTAGGCATGAGCTTAATATTCTTGATTCTAGGAATTTCTTTTGCTAAACTTGCACACATAGCTCATAATAATACCTTTGATCATGTCTCTTTTATATGCTATGACTAATGTGTTTTCAAGTTTATTCCAAACCAAGTCATAGGTATATTGAAAGGGAATTGGAGTCTTCGGCGAGGACAAGGCTTCCACTCCACTCTACTACTCATCCTTCGCCGTCGCTCCGCATCACTCTCCAACTTTGGTATAATCTTCACTCATTTATTCTATGACCAAAGGAGGAGAAAGTACTTCATTGCGCTCTAATGATTCCGTTTTTGGCGATTCATGCCAAAGGGGGAGAAAATACGAGCCCAAAGCAAAAGGACCGCACCACCACCCAAATTTTAAAATTGATGATTTTCAATTGGTAAATTTCAAAGTTGGTATCTCTTTGTGTTCTAAAGGGAGAGCAAGTAGGATTTTTAAAACTTGATATCTTAAAACCCTCTTGAACACTAAGAGGAGACTTTATTTGAGGGGGAGTTTTGTTTAGTCAAAGGGAAAGCATTTTGAACAAAGGAAGAAAATTTCAAAAACTTGAAAATGCCTTGCAAAATCTTATTCATCTACCTTTGACTATCTTGCAAAAGGACTTTGAAAAGAATTTACAAAAGATTTTGCAAAAACAAAACTTTTGGTGCAAATGTGGTCCAATATGTCAAAAACAAAGAAAACAATCCATGCGCATCATGTAAGCATTTACATTGGCTCAACTCCAAGCAACCTTTGCACTTACATCATGCAAACTAGTTCAATTATGCACTTCTATATTTGCTTTGGTTTGTGTTGGCATCAATCACCAAAAAGGGGGAGATTGAAAGGGAATTAGGCTTACACCTAGTTCCTAAATAATTTTGGTGGTTGAATTGCCCAACACAAATAATTGGACTAACTAGTTTGCTCTAGTGTATAAGTTATACAGGTGCAAAAGGTTCACACTCAGCCAATAAAAAGATCAAGTTTTGAATTCAACAAAGGAGCAAAGAGGCAACCGAAGGCACCTCTGGTCTGGAGGCACCGGACTGTCCGGTGTACACCGGACAGTGTCCGGTGCGCCACCAGAGGACTCCAACTCGAACTCGCCACCTTCGGGAATTTCTCAGGCCGCTCCACTATAATTCACCGGACTGTCCGGTGTACACCGGACAGTGTCCGGTGCTCCATGGAAGCGCGGCCTCCTCAACTCACCAGCCTCGGGCTCGCGCAGCAGCCGCTCCGCTATAATTCACCGGACATGTCCGGTGTGCACTGGACTGTCCGGTGTAACCCCGGAGCAACGGCTATTTCGGCGCCAACGGCTCCCTGCAGCGCATTTAATGCGCGTTCTGCGCGCGCAGAGGTCAGGCGCGCCCATACCGGCGCACCGGACAATGAACAGTTGATGTCCGGTGTGCACCGGACATCCAGGCGGGCCCAGAAGTCAGAAGCTCCAACGGTCAGAATCCAACGGCATTGATGACGTGGCGGGGGCACCAGACATGTCCGGTGTGCACCGGACTGTCCGGTGCGCCATCGACAGACAGCCTCCACCAACGGTCAAGTTTGGTGGTTGGGGCTATAAATACCCCAACCACCCCACCATTCATTGTATCCAAGTTTCTCACTTCTCAACCACTTACAAGAGCTAGGCATTCAATTCTAGACACATACAAAGAGATCAAATCCTCTCCCAACTCCACACAAAGCCCTAGTGACTAGTGAGAGTGATTTGTTGTGTTCATTTGAGCTCTTGCGCTTGGATCGCTTCTTTTTCTTTGGCATTCTTTCTTGTGATCAAACACTCACTTGTAATCGAGGCAAGAGACACCAATTGTGTGGTGGTCCTTGCGGGAAGTTTGATTCCCAAGTGATTTGAGAAAGAGAAGCTCACTCGGTCCGAGGGACCGTTTGAGAGAGGGAAGGGTTGAAAGAGACCCGGCCTTTGTGGCCTCCTCAACGGGGAGTAGGTTTGAGAGAACCGAACCTCGGTAAAACAAATCTGCGTGTCTCACTTCATTATTCGCTTGCGATTTGTTTTGCGCCCTCTCTCGCGGACTCTATTATATTTCTAACGCTAACCCGGCTTGTAGTTGTGATTATTTTTGAGATTTTCAGTTTCGCCCTATTCACCCCCCCTCTAGGCGACTTTCAGAGAGGAAGATGTTATACTAAACAAAAAATAATCAAGGGTGAGAATGAGATTATTCTGAAACAATCTCTTTATGTGGAGAACATTCTGAAACGCTTTGGGTTTTCTGATTCCAAAGCTTCTCCAATACCTTTTGATCCTAGTATAAAGCTTCACAAGATCAGAGGATAAGGAATTAATCAGTTGAAATACACCAAAATTATTCGTTCCCTCATTGTGATATCCTACCCCCGGTGGAATATCCTGGCCTAAGGTTTAATAAAATTAATAGAGTACTAACTCAAAAAAACATCCAGGTTAAGCGCGCTTGGCCTAGAGAAATCTTTGAATGGGTGACAGACCGGGAAGTCTTCCCGGGTGCGCACCAGTGAGGACAAAGTGCACACAAAAGACTTGTCTTGGTCTGTGGGGATGATCTATGGTCCTAGAGTGCTACCAGGAGTAAGTACCACCAATCTAGGAGTGGACAGGGTGTTACAAGTGGTATTAGAGACAACCCTCGCGGTTTCATGTGTGGGCTAGGGGTTCGGGCATATGGGACATAGCGCATGTGGTCCCGGAGTGGTCACATGGCATGGCATATGATGACACTAGACACATAGACATGGCCAAGAGGGGAGGTTCTTGGCTTGGGGTTGACCAACAAGGACGTCGATCTACTAAGGGGGTGGATTGTGATATGCTGGCCCTAGTGGATGGTGATATCCTAGCCCAAGGCTTAATAGAATTAATAGAGTACTCATACCAACAAGGTGCATCTTCTTTTTCAGAAGCCTAACTCAAAAAACATCTAGGTTAAACGTGCTTGGCCTAGAGACATCATGGAATGGGTGATCGACTGGGAAGTCTTCCCGGGTGCGCACGAGTGAGGACAAAGTGTGCATAAAAGACTTGTGTTGTTCTGTGAGGATGGTCTATGGTCCTAGAGAGCTAGTAGGAGTAAGTACCACCGGTCTAGGAGTGGACGGGGTGTTACACTCATGTAGCTTGCTAGTGCAACGAGACCTAATATCTCGTTTGTTGTGAGCAAATTAAGCATATTCACTTTTAATCCAGGAAGCGATCACTGGTGCACACTAGAACGTGTAATGAGATACTTCAGAGGTACTTCTATTGATGGACTTCACTATATTGGGTGCCTTGTTGTACTTGAAGGGTATAGTGATTCCAACTAGATCTCAGATGCAACTGAGATCAAGGCCACAAGTGGATATATATATTCACTATTGGTGGGGCTGCAATCTCTTGGAGGTCTCATAAACAGACTATCTTAACAAAGTCTACTATGGAGGCGGAACTTGTAGCACTTGAGCCAGCCACTACTGAGGCAGAGTGGCTGAAAGAGCTCTTGATGGACTTGCCAATGGTTGATCAACTGGTACCAGCTATTCTTTTGCATTGTGATAATAAAAGCGTGATGACAATTGTAGGCAATGCAAAGGAAAATGCAAATTTCTCAAGACATGTGAAACGGTGAATCAAATTAGTAAGACATTTGAGAAATACTGGAGAGATCGTCGTAGAGTATATTTGTCGTGGTTTCGGAAACCGGAGGACAATAAGATTTGTTTTCGGTGGGGATGCAAGCGTAGACTCACTCTGAATGGTGAACCACTTGGACTCGAACGATGAACTTGGGACATGGGGTTATACTGGTTCAGGCCGACGCCCTAGTACAGTGTAGTGTTGATCGTGGAATTGCAGTAGAATGTGTTACATCTTGTGTGCTTGTGTGTAGAAAGAAGGTTGCCCTGCCCTTTTACAACTCAAGGGAGGACTTTATAGTAGGATCTCATATTCTACTAGAAGGGACTTGGTCATCCGCCTCGCCTCGCAGACTTGCTCGGTGAGGAATTGGTCGTCCGCTCCACCTCGCCGACTTGCTCGGTGGGGACTTGGTCATCCGCTCTACCTCACGTACTTGCTCGGCAAATGGGTCGAAAAGAGTTTATGTGCCTTACCTTGGATACTTCGTTCCTAGGTACCCGACAGCAGCCCCTGAGCCTCCGGGTGACTCCTTGGAGTTGCATGGAGGCTTATACTCGATGCCCTTGCTTAGGTGCATGCAAGCCATCGGCTAGATGTAGCCCCCGAGTAATTCATGTGTATTACTTAGGGGTTTACTTGGTGATAATGCGGTTTAGGGATGGACCCTTTCTGCGATTGATGCCACGCGTTGGGCGTGGGTCTATTTCTCCATGGTGAGGGAGGAACATTCACTACAGGAAACACCTAAATTTTCGTGGGCCAAAAACCCACGAAAATAAGCCTAAACCGACAAAAATATAGTATTTTCGTCGGCAGGCCGACGAAAATAGCCGCCGAAAATAAGTTCGACGAAAATAGGCGTCTATTTTCGTCGGTATCGGTGAAAATAACCTATTTTCGTCGGTTTTAGCAAGGCCGACGAAAATAGTCCGTCGACCATTTATTTTCGTCGGCCGGTGGTGGCCGACGAAAATACGCCAGGATATTTTCGTCGGCCTAGGTGGTGGCCGACGAAAATAGCCTGGGAACATATTTTCATCGGCCACCACCGAGGCCGACGAAAATTGATGGTTCCCCCCCAAGACAGATTTTTCTGCACCTATTAATAATTCACAGCAATATACACAATATCACAATTCACATATACAGATTCACAAGCCTAATACATAATTCACAAAACAAATTCACATATACATAAATAGTCCATTCAAATAAGTCTAGAGTATCCATAAGTCCAAAAGTCCATTGTCCATTCAAATACACAATTCACAAAACTCTAGTCCATAAGTCTAGAGTCCATAAGTCCATAAGCTACTAACTACTCACTACTCACTCCTCACTGATCACTCCGGCGGGCTGTGGGAGTTTTGGCCACTCCCTCCTCCGCCACCAGGAAGGTGGCCACTCCCTCCAGCACCATGGACGTGGAAGTCTTGGACGTTGACACCACCCTCCGATCCATGAGCATGTGACGCTGAACCCTGCAATTCATCAATCATTCAAATAAGGCTGTATACATATACATTGCTGTGTTTGGTCAATATTTGCATAAAACTAAACATGGAATGTCACCTGTGATCCATGGTGAGGAGGAGGTTGTGCATGCATCCACGGGTACTATTGTGCTGGCCACCCCATAGGTGGTGGCACCCACCCCGTCGGTGGCGGTGCCATCCACGCTTGAAATGGCTGAGAGCCCGCCGGTGGCTGGGAGACCGGTGGCACCCATCCCGGGACTGGCTGCGATCCTTGGGGTGGAGGCGTCCAAGTGCCTGGAGGTGCCTGCGTCCACCCAACACCGGTCCACTGTGGCTGCGACGCTGGAGCTTGTCCTGGCCACTGTCCCCATCCTTGTGCCTGCGAGCCATTTTTGATAATAAAGAAAGAGTTGCTATGGAATTGAAGTGTTCAGATAGTGTTACCTGGGGAGGGCGAAAAGCGGGCAAGTTCATATCAGGGCCGAGTCGAGTAGTCATTTCCTGCAAATGGATGCAACGTTAGAATCGCAACATTATACTTTGAATTCAATGACGACACGTGATGAGATAGACGAATTACCTGAAAATAAGAAGCCATATATTGCGTCAGCTGCCCAACCTGCTCCTGCGCTGCTCGAGCCTGCTCCTGTGCTGCTCGAGCCTGCTCCTGTGCTGCCCGAGTCTCCTCCTCCAGCTGAGCCTCTCGAGCAGACCTGGAGGAGCGAGAACTCCCTCCCGAAGACGATGCCTTCCCTTGACCTATTGTCCTGTTGTACTCCACAACGCCGGTGCCAAAGGCAAACCTGCATGATACACATAGTTGAGCCATTAAGTGGACACATTCTTGTTAATGAAATCGTCGAATCAAACACAAACACCTCACCTGCCATGCTTTCTACCCCCACCACTATGGTACAACGCCGAGGCATCTAAGTCTGAATGCATCCAGTTGAAGTCAGGCCCATGGCGTTGAGTCATTTCCTCCCCATATGCATTCTGCAAAGAAAGTTGGAGTTAGACACAAAACATGCAATTTAATTCGTAAATACAAACTTGTTTACCATTTTCTCCCTTGCCGCCTCGCTGCATAGCACATCAGGGTTCGTCGGATCAGGGCCACGGTGACCACGGACGTAAACCTCCATAAAACTTGGAGCAACTCCACTTTCAGCTTCCTGCATGAAAAAGAAGAGTTAAACCATATAATTTTCATAGATGTAACATACAAGTTTGATTTATATACTTACCATGCGGCGTGCGGTACCAAGGTGTCCATCGGCGCCGTACCTGTGCCCCGGTCCTTCAGTGCCACGGTTGGCACGGTGCTTGTTGGACTCTGCAATCCACTCAGGCGACGCCCATCTCTTAGCCAACCACCTCCAGGCTTCCATGTCCTTCGACAGCCAATCCACAACGCTCTCCAGGTACTGCTCCTCTGTGAGGTAGATCTCATTGGCCCCTAATGCTTTGCTCATTTTCTGACCCTTTATCTTCTTGTAGTAGTAGTTGACGGCCGTGATGCGAGCATTGTACATGGCATCCTTGATTATCTTATCAGCGCACTTCCGAAAGTGCCTCTTCACACGTGTCCACTGAGCCTGATCCTCCTCGATGTCATACGGCAATTGGAACCTCCCCTACATATCAATGGAGAAGTTAAGTTAAAGTAAGATTAGGAGAAGCAATAATTCAATGAATTGCTTATATACGAAAGTAAACTCACCCAGAACTCGTCCCACACAGCCACCTGACAAGTCCTTCGTTTTTTTTCCGAACTTCCCCCTCCGCTACTGCTTCCCCTGACTCCCCTGGCTCGACATAGTCCTTTAGACCCCAGTCAGCCCACTGCATAGCCGCGAACCTCTCGCCATTGAGCTCCACCATGCCAGGGTAGTAGAAGCGACAGAGGCTACCCAACACCGCGTTCACCTTGGGACGTCTGCCTGTACCGTCCCAAGTCAAGTCTTCCCATGACCTACAAAAATTAATAAAACAAGTAAACTAGTGCAATCACGTTCACATTAAAAAATTAACACAACAGAAATAAGCCCCACCATTCTCCATGCGGCCGGATGAGCCTCCTCTCGGCAGGTCTCGGACCAAGCGCATTGCTCTTCTTATACCTAAGTATACAAGTAAATTCAATATGATGAAATGATTAGAAACTAATATCAATTAAACTAATATGCATAATAATACCTGAAGGACGTAGAACCATCTGACGCGTCGCCCGCGCTGCCTGCCCCCATTGGGTCAACCTCCTCATCCTGCTCACCCTCCTCATCCTGCTCACCCTCCTCACCCTGCACATGAGCATCCTGCTGAGGAGTCTCCTGCTCACCCTCCTCACCCTGCACTTCGTCTAGACAGTCGAGAAGTTGCTGCTGCCTCTGTCGGCTCTGTGAGGTGCCCTGAAAAAGCCCACTGCCCGAGCTGTCCTCGCTGGCCGCGCTGCCCCCACTCCTCCTCGATCTCCTATGCTTGAACATGTTCAACTGTAGATAAATTAATGTCAAACCACAGTATATGAAACAAATAATATGAAAATTAATAATGTGGAAATTGGAATACATAGCTTAATTGATTAACTAAAAGAAACATACTAATCAAAAGTCATCCGCATCCGATGATGCTTCTTCGGCTCGTTGTTTATTCATACGCTCTTGATTTTGTTGGATCCTTACTGATCTTCTAACGACGACAGGTCGTTTGCACTTTGACCTAGGTTCTTCAATTAAGTCGCTTGAATTGCAACAGAGATTTTCAAGTCCTTCTCCATTGGTTACATGGAATCGGTGAGCTATGTCTTGATTCGACGCCGCTTCTGGTTGAAAAACAACATCATCGTTGTCCCTGCTCGTACTCACATAGTCAGCACTCTCTGGAGCGACGACTTGTGGGTTGACTTTGATTGCAACCCACCAAGCCCTAAGGCTTGGGTGAGGATATGGCAGGTAGTACACCTGTTTTGCCTGATTTGCAAGGACAACATCGCTCATACTGCTCGGAATCCTAGAGCTATGCTTCACCTCGACATTACCATACTTGTCGACACGAGTCCCACTATGAGCATCAAACCAGTCGCACTCGAAAAACACGACTTTAAGTTCTTTGGGGCCATCGAAAATCAACTCTACAATGTTTTGAAGAACACCGTAATAGTCCACTACTTTGTCATCGTCAACATATGAACTTGCCAACACACCACTATTGGTGGTGGCTACCAATGGTCGACTCTTCTCCAATTTCGCGGTTCGGAAGCGATATCTATTTACATCATAGCGAGTATAGTTTCGGATGGACACAGAGGTATGTGCCATTTGCTGCAAGTCCGGGTGCACAGAGTTTTTGGAAACCTATACAAGTAATTAGTATATGCATTATATCTTCCAAGTCCAAAATTCAAAGATTAAGTATGGACAATGAGAGAACGACAATTACTAACATAATTACGAAACCACTGCACGAAGTTTGGTCCACCTTTCAACCCATCACGTCGAAGATTTTCTAATTGGATGGCCGTAGGTTTACTAGTAGATTTCCAACATTCTTCATCAAACATGCTGGACATATTACAAACATGGAGATTACACACTATAGAAATTATGAGATGAGAAAATGGACGTAACTATGAGGAAAACTTACTCGAACGCCTCCTGTGTGCTGTCAATATTGCTATACATATATAGCATTAGCGTGTTCAAATCTGATGCTTCAATGTGACGTACACTCCCTTTTCCAACTGCTTTACCCGGATTCGCAAAAATTTGAAGGGTGCTTTGGGGTGATTCATTTTCGACATGAAGTCGCACTGAAGGTGCAAACACATTGTTGGCTCGAGCAAAATACCTGGTTGAGAATTGAGATATCTCCTTAAGGGCAAAAGCCTCCGCAATACACCCTTCGACTCTAGCCTTGTTCCGAACAGACGCCCTGAGCTTTTTCAACGCCCTTTCTATAGGATACATCCACCTGAATTGCACTGGTCCGCCTACCAAAGCTTCCCAAGGCAAATGCACAATTAGATGTTGCATGACATTGAAGAATCCTGGCGGGAAAACCTTTTCAAATTTACAAATAAGAATTGGAATTTCTTTCTCAAATTTCTGCATCAACCTCTTCGATACCGTCTTTACGCATACTTCCCTATAGAAGTAACTCAACTCTGCAAATATGCTCCAAAGCTCATCCTTAAAATAGCCTCGAAACATCACGGGCATCAACCTCTCCATAATAATATGGTAGTCATGGCTTTTCAAACCGATCAATTTACCGGTCTTCAGATTGACTGCCCGTTTCAGATTTTCCGCATACCGATCTGGAAATTTCAGATTCTTCAACCACTTAAATATTTCTTTCCTTTCATCCGGCTTGAGGCAGTAATCAGCTCGCGGCCTACTTTCATGCCCTTTATCGCTTACTTTCATTTCGAGCATCGGCCTCTTACAAATTTCAGCCATGTCTTTTCTTGCCTTCATATTATCTTTCGTTTTATCAGTCACATCGAAACATGTGCTTATGATGCTTTCAGCAACGTTACGCTCTTGGTGCATCAAGTCTATGTTGTGCGGCATGATCAAGGCTTTTGCATACGGAAGCTCCCATATTGATGAAATATGGGTCCAGTTATGGTCCTCCCCATAGCCTTGGAACCTGTCATTTTCTCCTTGCTTCAGACAAGCATGCCATGCCATTATCTGCGGTGCAGTTTGCCTCTTTGGTGGCCCATTTCTGATTTTGGCTCCACCTCTGAATGCAGTAAGCGAATTCCTAAAATCATGCTTGAATGGAGTCCAACGTCGATGAGCATCAAAGAATGAAACTTTCCCACCATGCTTCAATCTGAATGCATCCGTATCATTCGTACATATGGGACAGCACAACCGACCATGGACACACCATCCAGACCAATCTCCATACGCCAGCAAATCATGCACTGACCACAAATAAGCAGCGCGCATGGTAAACTCCTTTTCAGTATGGCTGTCATAAGCCTTCACACCTCTCCACAATTGTTTCAGCTCTTCAATTAAAGGGCGAACAAACATATTCAGCTTTGGCCCTGGATGCTCGGGGCCTGGGATGACTAGTGCAAGGAACATGAACTCTTCTTTATTGACCAACTCAGGAGGAAGATTATATGGCACAATGAAGACAGGCCAACACGAGTACGGGCTTGCACTGGTATTGAAAGGTGTGAATCCGTCCGTCGATAGACCAAGCCGTACACTCCTAGGGTCGTTTGCAAATTCGGGATCAAACTCGTCAAATGCCTTCCACGCATCACCGTCCGACGGATGGACCATTATGTCTGGATCAGTGACAAGACGTACACCATTCTTTGGCCACGTCATATGTAGAGCTATTTCCTTGTTGAGGAACAACCTTGAAAGCCGAGGAATGATGGGCAACCGACGAAGTTGCTTAGCTGCAACCTTCGTAACTACCAATTCACCCTCATCATTTGTCACCTCGACATATCTAGAAGCTTCACAATGCTTACAACGGTCCAGTTTGTCATCCTCCTCAAAGAATAGCATGCAACTGTTGGGACACACGTCGATCTTCTCATATGTCATCCCAAGACCAGCCAACATCTTCTTTGCGAAGTACATATTCTTTGGCAACTTATGATTCTCCGGGAGAACCTCGCCCATAAGTTGGACGATGTCGTTGTAAGCACTGTTTGAAATGTTGTGCTTCGACTTTATCGCCATTAGTCTTGTGAGAGTCCCAAGAACTGACATCTGAGTGTGCTCGTGCAGTCTCTCTTCTCCCGCGGTGAGTAGCCGGAAGAATTCTTGAGCATCGCGTGGAAGCTGCCCCGGGACCTCAGCGTTCATTTCAACCTCCCTACCAAGATCATGCAACATATCGTCCATCCTATCATGATCGTCATCAAGCTCCACCTCCGCGTCAACGTGTCTAATAGACTCTCCATGCCGGTACCATACAAGGTAGTTCGGCATAAACCCACTTTTGCAAAGGTGTTTCTCCATTTCTTCCTTCTTCTGAGGCCACTTGTTCTCGCAGTAATTGCAAGGACACTTCACTAGACGACCAGTTGCATCTTTGAAAGCGTGCTCAAGAAAAGCCTTTGTTACACCCATCCATTCATTTGAATGTGCCCCATCCTTTCTCCACCCGTCATACATCACCCTCCGATCACCGTCCATTTCAAAGGCTAAACAAAAGTCAAAGAACATCAACGATCGTCCGTGGCTTAATTAGGTGAACTCCCTATTAGGTAAAGGCCCTAAACCCACCCAAGAGTGTAGGCTGATGCTTGTGATTTATGACGTGTAGCCTACGATTGTCGCTAAATTTCGGCAGCATAACCCCGCTGCTCTCCAAGCACACGCCTGAACATGGTGTGTTGGAGAACAACTGGGTTACACAACCGAAATTCCGCGTCAATCGTAAGGCACATGTCACAAATCACAAGCATCTGCTTACACTCTCAGGCTGTCCAAAATACGTGGACAATTCCGGAACGGCGAACCTCACAAGCCAATGTGACGTTCGCCGTTCCCGAACGGGTGACATACGGTTCGCTACGGTTAACGATTAAAACTGAACTCTAAACATTAAAAAATAACTCGGAGATTAAACAAAAGACATCACCCTCCGATCACCCTCCGAACGAGTGACTAATAACTATATAGTAAATAATAAATGACACATTAACCGAAATTACGAAAACAATGTATACCTGAGAATAATGTACGAGTCCAGCTAACACGGTGGAGAAGGTCAAGTCGAAAGAACACCTATGTACAAAAATTACTATTGTCAATAAAAAAATCGGCAGCACCTCCACTATAAAGTGATGTTTCTAAAACCTGCAAAAAACAACAACACGATGGTTGCCAACACAGAATACATTACTCGTTATTCTAAACCCTGATTATGCATTATGTCACACGCTAGTGGTCTTATTATACTCCTAGAGTAGTTATTAGAGCTGCAATGCAAGCTAGAGATTAATCTGCAAAAATACATATCTGGGGAACACTAAAGAACTGTCCCCGAGAAGGGAAATAAACTAGTACAGTTGATAAGGGCAGCAGGCTCCTTGTTTTGTCAAGGCCAACCTGTTAATGATGATTGCCATGGTGCTAGGTCTACTGTGTATCATATAGCATTATGTGTGTGTACATCTGTGTATGCGTGCGTGTGTTTGTTGCCTTGTCTGTGAAGGGAGAAAAAAGGGTCCAGACATATACTAGCTAACCCTTGCTT
This sequence comes from Zea luxurians, assembly GCA_029449295.1. Classification (NCBI taxonomy): domain Eukaryota; kingdom Viridiplantae; phylum Streptophyta; class Magnoliopsida; order Poales; family Poaceae; genus Zea; species Zea luxurians. Next base: position 94,688,504 of record JAOPSE010000015.1, on the reverse strand, counting down.
TTCTGGTGCCTATTTCAATGCATTGAACAGCTAGAGTGCGAATTATCCAACTGGACAAGTTATGTTCTCCATGATAATTCACGTAGAACCACCAGTTTTACTGATATCTTGTTTTGAATGGAACAGGGTTATTAGATTCAAATTTTATGGCTCTCTGGTTGCAGTGCTATCCCTAAAGCAGCAGCAAACACTAAAACATGTGAGGATATGTGCATCCTTCCTCCTTACCTGATGATTTTCAACACAGAAAAGCACATACGTGCTTGCAAATGCCTGATAAGCGTGCATTTGCATCGAACATGTCCTTTTGTCTACCTGTTCAAAGTCCCCTACATCCCACCAGGCAGTAATAACAACAGCACGGTGGAAGGGATTGGACATACCTTGATATGGTGTGCGGGTGGGAGTGGGGGCTCCTTCTTCGTAGCCGATAGCGGCACAACTCCGAAGTGCGCGGCGCGGCGGCGGTTGCGAGTGGGTGCGGGCGGGCGCACGGCTGCGGGCGGGTGCAGGGCGGGCGCGCGGCTGCGGGCGGGCGCGCGGCGCGGCGGCGGTTGCGCGGCGCGGCTGAAGCTACGGCGGCGGCGGCGGATGCGTGAGAGACGAGAGAGAGGGCGCGTGAGAGACGAGAGAGAGAAGGCCGGGATGGAAGATAACGGCCTCTATTTTCGTCGGCCTCATTGAGGCCGACGAAAATAGTTGCCCGTTAAAAGTTTATTTTCGTCGGCCGGGCTGGGGCCGACGAAAAAAATGACGTATGTTCGTCGGCCGATAGGAGACCGACGAAAATACAGACAATTTTCGTCGGTTTAGAGGCCGACGAAAATAACTTTCGTATTTTCGTCGGCAAACCGACGAACATACAGCCTGACCCACGAAATTAGGCCGAATTTTCGTCGGTCACGAGGGCCGACAAAAATAACATTCTATTTTCGTGGGCCGACCGACAAAAATATATCGGCCTACGAAAATTTAGGCGTTTCCTGTAGTGATTCAGGTGTGTGCAAGCGCATCTATTAGATGTAGCCCCTGAGCCCTCAAGTAATCCATGTGGATTGCTTGGTGTTTACTTTGTGATAATGTGGTTTAGGGATGGACCCTTTCTGTGATGGTCGTCGCGCTCTGAGCGCGAGTCGGTTGCCATTCTATACTTTGCTGGTAATTGACACTTCCAGTGCGTGCGAGCGCATCTCTTAGATGCAGCTCCCGAGTGATCCATGTGGATCTCTTAGGAATTTGCTTGGTGATGGGGTAGTTTGGGGATGGGCCCCTCCTGCGATGGCCACCACGCACTGAGTGTGGGTCCATGGTGCTAGGGCCAAGCACACCCTTCGCCTGGTTCTTGTTATTCACGCATATCCCCTCAGGAGACCCTTTCGGGTTTCTTCAAGGGGAAGGCCACCCTCCTCTGGCATAGTCGGTGCGTGGAAAGGGGTCATCAAGCTGCAAATAGGTTATCCAAGTGAGATCTGACCTCCCTCTGATAGGGTCAGGTCTTGACGAGTGGTCCCGCTGGGGGGCTCGACCCGCTAGGGGCATCTCATTGAGTTCTTCCTTATTCAATCATGTGTCGGTCCTTTAGTCGGTCTGGACAATCAAAGAGCGGCCTCGTGGCCACCCCGTTAGCCGAGTTACCATAAGAGAATGTGAGGTACGACCTTGGACGTGGATGCGAGCAAATGACCTATGGACCAGTCACCTAGCTTGCGACTCATTGGAAGCTTGCCTAGTCCACCCCTTTCCCTACGAGTGGATTTTCTTAGGCGAGCGTTGGCTTTACCTGATTGGTGTAGGGTAGTTACCGCGGCACCATGGTAAAAAAGGCATGGTCATCATGACGCCGCATGGCATGGGCGGCCTGATGGGACGCGAGTCGGTCCATCCATTAATCTATATGTTGGTGGTGTGTCAGCACGGGTAACTATCTCGCCATTTAATTGTGTGCTCTCTATAGTGCATCCTTGTGGCACCTTGTCCTAGGTGGCATAGACCCTGCAAAATGCACATTCCTCCCTGTTTGGCGACCGAGGTGGCTCGCAATTGGGGGCGACGGATTCCTCGATGCTTGTTAGCCATGGGCCCACCTTTCAGGCACCGCTTGGGCTCCATGTGCCCTCACAAAAGTAGAGAAAAAGGATGCTCTAGGTTGGTTGTGCTTACTGTTTCCTCGCACTTGAGCGCTTGCTTTCTTCCTTCTGCCAGAAGCTTCCTGTTAGTTTGTTGCCCCTTGTGTCCTCACGCCTGCCTCACTAGTTCCGTGCGAATGGTGTCGTTCCCAACCTGCTTGATCCGAGATAGTCGTCACCTTGTCCTAGAGAAGAAAGGGTTCCTCCCCCCAAGGGGATCTTGTAGTGGAGATTGGAGAAGGAAGGTGATGTGTTGCGCCCCTAGGACTATGAGGTGGTTGTGCTCATGCCCTTCTACGAGTGCGGGTTCGAGATCCCCATGCACCCCTTCATGTAGGGGCTAATTTTCTTCTGCGAGCTAGTGATTCAGAACCATCATCCCAACTATGTACTACACATGGCGTGCTTCATCACCTTGTGTGAGGCATTCTTGGGGATTGACCCCCACTAGAATTTGTGACAATACTTCTTCAGTGGTCAGGTAACTTCAGCCATAGTGACCAACTATATGTTGGATCGGCCAACTTCCAACTCCATTCTAGCTGGAAGGCAGGGTACTTCAAGATCCCACTCCCCTCCTCCTTGCAGTATGAGGGTGAGTGGTTCTACATCAAGAACACGGCTGGCAGCGCACCGTGCTTCACCAATCGTGAGCCAGTTTTGACGGATGACTAGCATCATGGGGCGGAGCCGGATCTAAAAGATGAGGTGGAGCCTCTTCTGACGGTGTTCAAGACATTGAAGAAACAAGGTCTCACCGGCACGAGGCTTGTGCTAGTCTTCATCCGTCGCCAAATTTAGCATCTGATGGCTCGCCAGAGGCCAATGCACAGGTACTCCGATGTTAATGATCCTTACTGACATTCCTCTCAATCGCTCGTGTTGTCTGAGATTGAAGGGTGATTCAAGGTTGTCAATGTGTTGTCTTTGGGATCTTTCATGGATGAGGACTTTCCCCACCCTCTTTCTAGAAATGTCGTGAGTGATTTGGGAGCTTTCTCTTTTCTGTTCTCCTTCGTCCCTCCGTTCTTCTCTATTGATGACACTCGGTCGTGGCTCCTGTAGGGGATCTGGCTTCTAGCTCCTAGTCTTCCATCGCTCCTCATGGGGACCGCTGTTCAGGCGAGGTGTAAGCACAGAAGGAGCGAGAAGGATACCTTGGGGTGCTAGAGGCGCCTCCAAGCGTACAAGAAAGGCAAGAAGGTCTTGTCCCTATCGAGTTGGGCAAGGGAATCTCATCCTCTTCTAATTCGGAGGGCGTGTCATCCACGGCTTCCGGAGGGGCAGAAGTGACAGCGTTGGTGGGTGGCCCGTCGTGCCATGGCGATGCCACAGCCAGCTCTAATGTCTCGGCCGAGATGAGCAGGTCGGCCGTGGATCATGCCCTAATCATGGTGGCACCGACCATGGGGTCGTCACCTCAAGTGGCGTGGCGCAGGCGGCGCCACGCACTGTGGTGCCTTTGGCGTCCGTGAGGTGCCGCACGAGGAAAGAGTAGGTCGTATCCCATCCCACCACGGTGGATACGACTCCTCTGGCTATGCCACAACCTCTGGTTCCTTTGGCAGTTTCCCAAGGGAGGGTGACCACCTAGAAGCATTCCTCCCGATACGTTCGACGTGCTTGCCTTCTTATCTCTGACTTCCAACTGTTACCATATGTTTTTCCTCTTTCCTTATCGGTCAGCGTGTATGTGCCACATAAGTCCATAAAGGATGAGGCCCTAGTGGTGAGGGGGATGCTTCCGCCTCCCTAGGCCATCGTGTTGCCACTACTGGGAGGAATGCCCCCTCGGGCTATCATGGTTGTTGAAAGTCGCCTAGAGGGGTGAATAGGCGAAACCTGAAATTTATAACTTTAACACAACCCTTCTTCCCTCGATTAATGGTTAGAACAATATGAACAATTATTGAAGTATTAAGCTAAGTCCTTTGCTTGCAAAAAGTATTGCTTTCAAAGAATGGGGAATTAACACAAAGCAACACAACTAAAATATATATGAAGAATAAAGCAAGAGGGCTTAGAAAAAAGAGGAATAGCACAAGTTCTTTCTTGCAAGGCGTTGCATCTATATATGAGAATTTAACTTGAAGCAACACAAAGTAATATCAACAAAGAATGGTGCAAGAGAACTTAGAGAGGGAGAAGACAAACAAATCACAAGCAATAAACACAAGTGACACGGGTGATTTATTTTACCTAGGTTTGGTTCATCAAGAACCAAATCCTCGTTGAGGAGTCCACAAAGGACGGGTCTTTTCAACCCTTTCCTTCTCTCCAACGGTCACCAAGATCGGCGAGTGTTCCTTCTTACTTGTCAACAAAAGACCAAAGTCTCCGCAAGGCCAACCACAAAGATAAGGGGGCTCTTCCTAGCTTTACAATGAATGGGAGTCAAAACTCCACGCTCAATTGATCACAAGAGGTAGCACACACTTTCTCTCAATGATTCTCACAAGGCACTATCGCTAAACACACACGAGTAGCTCTTTATTGCTTGATCTCTCTTTTGTGGCACTTGTGAAACTTTGATGTGTATATAAGTGTTGCTCTAGTAGATAGGAGTGAATACCCAGCTCTTGTGTATGGTGTAGATCAATGAATACCATGAATGGGCTAGTTGGGGTGGCTTTTATAGCCCTCAACCACCCATATAGCCGTTGTGGCGCATCTGCCAGAAACTGCACTGGCGGACGGTCCACGGCTAGGGCTCGGACGGGACGCGACCCTCCAATGGTCGGTCCAAGAATTATAGCTAGACGGTCCTCGCTGTATAGCCGGACGGTCCGTGATTTAGTCGGACTGTCCATGATTTAGTTCCTGTTCGAAGTCATAGCGGTGTCGCGGACAGTCCGCTAGAAGGGGCCGGACGGTCAGCACTTGGCGATTTTAGAACTTGAGTTTCTGACTTGTTGATCTTTGAACAATTTTCTCCAAGTTGCTTTGGCTAAACTTAAGAGAGATCCTATGACTTAGAAAAATATGTCAAGTGGATTTCCATCTAGTCTAAGTCATGGACCATGAACATTTTGATTCTTTAACTCATATTTCTTTTTGTGCTCAAACTAGCTCCAAAATAGTGAGATGTTGATTCCGAGCTTTCAGACCTCTCTAGAAGTCTTGAATAGGTTACTTGGGGTATTTAAAACTTTTCCAAAGAGTAGAACAATTGGTAGTTCATCTATTCCATGTTTAACCCCTAAATGGTTGAATATGAGTTGATTCTGACTTAGAAACTAAACTATTGAACTTATAAACATGTGAATCAAAGACTAGGCAAACTAGTTAGTCCGAATGATTATGATGGTCATCAAGCACCAAAATCAATATAAGAATTCCGTTTCAATCTCCCCTTTTTGGTGATTGATGCCAACACAAACCAAAGCAAATATGAAGTATGAAATTGTAGCTAGTTTGCAATTGGTCAAGTCTTCATAAGCTACTGAAATGAAAGCAATTCTAAGTGCATATGAGTGATATTGACATGATTGTAATTTTGGACCATATTTGCACCACATGTAACGGTTTTTGCAAACTTTTGATAAAAACTTTTCAAAGTTATTTGCATATGGCCTAAGGTACAAGAATGAAATTTTAAGAGCATTTTTAAGATTTAAAGATTCTCCCCTTTTTCAAATGCTTTCCTTGGCCATTTAAACACTCCCCCTGAAGAAATAGTTTAACATGTTTTCTGAAAATAGGGTGGTGGTGCGGTCCTTTTGCTTTGACCTAATACTTTCTCCCCCTTTGGCATTAAGCACCAAAAATGAAGAAATTTTGAGGCCTTTTTCAATATAGATATGGAATTGAAGTACATGAGTTTGAGCAAGGGTGTTTGATACCGAACGAATGTGAAGTGGAAGTACTTCCTTTGCTCGAAACTCCATTTCCCTTTCAATTCGAGACTAAGCATAACATATACTTGAAGAATGGTTAGTCTCAAAAAGATTAAATGTGTAGATAATTGCTCCCCCTAAACCTGTGCATATAAGTGATGAATACTTGTAAGATCAATGCACTTAGGACTTGTGAGGTCTGAGGATGTAAGTTCTCCATATTGAACCTTGGTATAAGAAAAAATATGAATTAAGAGCAAGTACCAACTGAAAGACATATATAAGATCAAAATATATGTCAATTAAGCTTTATAATATTTCTACAATATAGATTGATCCTCCCATGTATGTGCATAGAGAGTAATACATATTTTGGCCTTAAATGCCAAATGCACATAATGAGATTAATGAGAACATATCTATATCATAGGAATTGTGAAGTGCAATGTGTCATAATATAAACGTGATGCTCATGACAGACTACACACTTAATAAAGCATGCAATTACCCTTAATTATTCAAGGAAACTTAAGGAACTTCCACCTTGAAACAAGGTAGATCATCCTTGTCACAAGATTAAGCCTTAAGCTCCTTGACAAGAACATTACTTCACCCAAACTTAACAAAATTTGCATCAAGGCAGGAATGAAATCTTGAGAGATTAAACTGGGTAATAAGCAGGGTTATGCATAGACATTGCTTTTTATTCCTCTTGTAACTAAAGATATGCAATATAAAAAGGTACAAGTGTAAATGATAGGAAGTAGTTTACCCTTTTGTACCTTTATATGGAAACTCTCTCATCATTGTGCTTTGTCCTTATTCTTGGTTACTTAAGTCCTATCTTCAAGACAATGTATAGAATTATTTTGCACGAGAGAGAATTCTACAACTAGTGATCCTTTTCTTTAAACAAATCATTACTATTGAATATCAAGCAGATCATTTAATTGCATATGTCTTGTCCTAAATTCTCAATTTAACTTAGAGCATACATAAGACAGACATCAAATGATACTACATGAAGCACTAAGCAACATAAGTATCAATTGAAGCTTTTCAATGATCAAAAATATAATAGATGTGATCAAATAAACAACATATGCACTAGATTATCAAATAAGCTTATAACATGATAATCTAGTAATTATGCTACTTTAATAATGAAAGCTACAATCCTTGATAAAAGTGATATTTTTTACCAAATTCGATTGAGTTGTAGTAGCATACTTCATGAGAAACTTATTCTCATACTTGAGACTACATGAGATTACTAAGAGAAAGTGTTAGTCTTCAACATAATCAAGATATAGAAATGGGCTCCCCTAAAATGTGCATCAAGTATTTGAATGACTTGGTTAGATGCACTCTCCTTTAAAGACAAATAGGGGAATTCATTGAACATCTTCATCAAGGCATATAAAATTTACAATAATCAGCTTATGCTTGGTATTCTCAAAATGAAAAAGGTTTAGAATACTTACAACCACACCATTGATTAATTTGAAGATCTTACTGTCAAAGTGGGTATTGTTGTTCTTGACATATTATTTTTCATTAGAGTGCCCTCCCTTTAGTTGTCCCTTTTTCCTTTTCAAACTTATTGAGAATACTTGAAAGAGAGATATTAGCAACACAAGGGAGTATATTATAAATGATGATTTCTTTAGATAAGAGATACAGACAAATCATCATCTATAAGTCACACAGACATATATTATATATATTTTTGGTTAGTGCATAGCTTTTAAAGAGAGGAATATGCACCTTTTAACATTTATAATCAATCATTAGAAATTTATTCTTCATATTGATGTTTCTCCACATAGGATTGGTTAAAATAACTTAGAAGCATAACAATATGAGAACAAACATAGCAAAGGCATGAATTAGATTCTAATGGACTAGTGCACATATGAAAGCAAGACTGTATGTACTTTTAGCCGATTTATGTCAAATAAGGAATCTAATCTTCACATTGGTAGATTATGATAGTTTGGAAGAAATACCAATTGATAGTAACTATTATTGATTGGATATTGATAAGGAGAAGAGTTCCCATACCTTAGCTTTTACCTTTCTTCCTTCAGGTGAAGAGCAACCTTGAGGCTTGTGTCTTTTAATAAATTGAACATGCACTCACTCTCTTGTAGATTTTCATAAATATGCTCAAGAGAGATGTCATTAGTAACACAAGCACTAGTTTCCTTTTAGTAATCATTTTTTTGGTAGGAATGACAGGTAGATTACTAAAAGAGGGAAACTTCATGATATGAACTAGATTATCATTTAAATGATATTATGCACAGTTTTAACTCATAAAACAAGCATAGTTACTCTTTCAAGTTTATGGTGACAAATCTAATTCATAACATGGAGAACGATTAATGTAGAAGAATCATATCCAATTTAAGCAAGAAGAAATACATCATATATCATTGGATTGATTTTCTTTCTATGTTTAGATTACACATTCCATAGAGAAACTCATTCTCTTGATGTAAGACTACTTAAGTTACTTAGACAAAAGCATTAGTCTCGTGATTCTTGTCATAAAGAGAACTTTCCCTTTAATAAGTGTCATAAGGATTTCAATTCCTTATATGACACTTTTTCTTTTAAGAACTTGGAATATCTCTCTCTATGTCTAGAACATGGCAACAATAGGATAACTAATGTAAAACATGCCATAAGGTACTTACAACAATTTAAAGCATGTAGATTGCCATAATATAGAAATGATGAAAATGCAATCTACCATATGAGAGGAACTTTCTCCAAAGAATGGTGACTTAATTTAACAACATTCTTAAGTGCTTCCTTTTTCTTTGTGACTACATAAGATACAAGAGAAATGATAACTGAAGATACTTGCACTTAAAGACATAAGTGTTACCATCCTTTGGCTTTCCTCCATGTTGTAGGTTTTTCTTGATTTTCCACACAGCATAGTCCTACAACATCAATATCTTGCTCGAGATGATATGAGATTTAGATATAATAATTCAAAACAACTTTGGGTCAATCTTAGAGATATAAAACATTGTAAGATTGATAGCTTAAGAATTGATTTAACCTGCTCATGCACATCCAAAGCTTCATATCATCTCCTTTCCCCTACAAAGTTTGCCAAGCATATTTTAGTCCCCATCTCTTGTTGGGTCCACCAATGTTAGTCAACAAAGATCTAGGAACCCAAATGTCATTTGTGCTAGCACTTGGTAAACACATTACCTTTCTAGCACAAGTTGCAATTATGGGTTGCCTAGTTATATATGAATCAATTGACAAGCTAGGAGCGGAATAGTTACCAATGGGACAATCCTTGCATAGATGTCCCTTACTTCGGCATAAGTAGCAAAGGCGATCTTCATGTTTTGAGGATTTCTTCTTTCCTTATCTCTTGCTTGCTACATGGTTAGTAAATATTTTCTTTTCTAAAACTATGCCTTTTTGTTTTACATAGGGACATTATTTAACCATATGTCCCTTCTCAGAGCATCTAAAACATTTTCTATCATCCTTGTTAATAACCAAGATATTTTCTTTAATATAGGGACATGACCTAGTCAAGTGCCCCTCTCCAAAGCATTCAATACACTTCTTATTTTTCTTAGTGTTAAGTGTGGCTTGATCATTACCTTGGATGTTACCTTGTATGGAGGCATGGTTGAGGCTTTTTGTAGAGGTATTGATTTTCTTATTTTGTTCCTTCCTCTCGACATTCCTCATGTCCTTGACATTTTCTTCAAGGGATTTTGTGCATGCTACGGTTGTTCTCGTCTCAAGCTTCTTCACCATGTCATCACAGTTATCTTGAGAAGGTTGAGCAATGCATTTCCCTTTCAATTGTGTCAATCTTGTTCTTATCCTCTCATTCTCTTCTTTGAGTTCTTGATATACAATATCATCTATTCCTGCAAATTCTAGCTCAAGGAAGGATTTGCTTGTTGGCGAGCAATTAGCACATGGCAATATAGTTTCAATTTGAACACATGTACATGATTGAGGTTGTTGAGATTTTAAGTTTGCTATCACAACCTCGTGAGCAATATTTAACATGATATGATCATCCATAAGATTTTCATGAGAACATAGAAGCATATCATGTTTTCTTGAAAAGCTAGATTTTCAATTTTTAGCCTTTCTACTTGGTCCTTAAGCAAAGTATTCCTATTTACTAATTGAGCGATACATGATAAGGAATTGTCTTGCTCAATTGAAATAGTTTCATACATTTGGACCAAATCAGCATGAGAGCACTCTAGCTCCTCATGATCTTTAGTCAACTCTTCCAAGCTTTGGATTTTTGTGATGAGGACATCTTCTAGCTTGTGAAGAGCTTCACTTTGCTCTCTCGCTCTTTTTAGAAGTTTGAGTATGACCACCCTATCTTCTAGGCTTAGATGAGCGTAGAGTTGCATGAAGCATCTTTCATCCTCCTCATCCTCATTTGTGCTTCCGTATCATTTTCATTAGCCACACAACATATGTGGGAATCGAAATGGGAAGAAAACCTTTTGGAGAGGTGGATTCATCATTTGGTCTCTAATGTTCATTTTCTTCGTCTTCCTTTAAAGGGTTAGTTTCACAAGCACTAAAGGAAGTAGAAACATCATATGAACTAAAATGTTTGGACTCATCAAATTTATTTTTAATTCAAGTCCAAATATCATGTGCATCATGAATAGGTTCATCATATCTAATTATGAAGACATGATAATCTTTTTTGCTAAGAGAATTACCTAAGATGTTGTAACACCCAAAATTCTACTTTAGAATTTATAATTAAAAATGTCCCGAAATGAATATATTGTCTAAATAAAAGACTAAAATAAAAGATACTTAGAAATTAAAATTATACTTGGATTGGATTATATATAGAAGAATTATGAGTTAAACTCTTCTTTTGGATAAAATAATTGGAGATATTCTCTAGATAGGTTTAGATAAAATTATCCTTTAGTATAAAATTATGCAATAGTAGTTGTATCTTTAAACCATATGATTTAGATATATAATAACAAGAGGATTTCTCATGTTTGTTAAAACAAGTGGGATATTCCTTTCATTAACTATCTAGTTTAAAATATTAATGAATAAATAAATACAGTAAAAATGAATGAAATATTTCTGCAAAAACATGTTGAAACCGTGGTTTGATGCATTTTTTGAAATTTGAGGTAAACTTGAATCAAATTTGAATTTGAAATAGAAAAGAAATAGTAAGAAAAATAAAAAAGGGTTTTCCCCCTCGGCCCAACCACGCGCAGATCCTTGCCCTATGCCACTGAGCCGACCGGCCGATGGGCCCAACGATTCATCCTTTATGCTTCGGCGCTTAGGCGCTGGCGCGTGGGCCCGTGTTGTCGGAGGTCGTCTCCTACCTTGAGTCTGAGACGAATCAAACACCGAGACAAACTCTAAACAGCATCCGTGAGGTCCTTGGGCCAATATGGAAAACTTGCCTGCGCCTCCAGGCTATAAAAGCGAACCCTGCGACCCCCTCCCCCATCAGAACCAAGCCAGCGAGCCCTTGCCATCAGCTTGCAAGCATGTCATGAGCGTCGCTGTGGAACTACCCTGTGGGTTGGACCCTCCCGTCACCACCTCGGATTCAGGTATGGGACCTCTATGTTGATTGAGAAAACATGCACATTCGTCTGCTCTAGGTAGAGACCGGTTTGGGGTAGGAGCATAATTTCAGGGCGCTCACCGGTGGCGGGCCACCGTGGGGTAGGGCGGCATCGTCCTGTGGTGGCCGGTGGGGAGGAAGAAAGCTCCTGGCTGTTCATCGCGAGTCAACGACTGTGATTAGAAGTTAGGGTGGGCAAGCCATAGCCGTTGATCGAGTGGTATCAAAGTCTTGCTAACTGTAGGATCGCTAACCTAGACTAGAATGGTCGCCTTAAGGACTATAGACCCTTATTCTCACCTTGACCTTTGATGTCAATTCAAAAGTTGGTTATCTTGACCAATTCTATGTTATATTACTATCTATATACTCACCTTACAAAATTTTTATCTCACTTTTCTTTTGGTTTATTTGCTGGTCATATAGTTCTATTCTCACTCTTGTGCTTGCGATGTCTTTTGTAGATGGCCCGTCTTAGATGCAATGCACGTAAGTCAGTGATCCCTTTCTTGCCCTCTCACCTTGCGGAGCGCCCACGGCGTCGCACGGTGAAAGGTCAGTCTAGCCACCTGGAGAGACTGCACCGCCGCCTGCACGAGGAGCGGGAGCAGCAGGACTCTTCCCCCTCGCCTCAGCAGGAGGTGGAGTCTAGGAGGCAGCCCTCCCCTGCGCCTTAGACAGAGATGCCCCCTGCACCACCACAGGGCATCCCGGATGCTGGAGGAGACCCTGACGGAGACAAAGATGACGACGATGGTGGAAGTTCAGGCCACAGCATGGAGCTCTCAGAGGAGCAGGAGCTGGAAAGATGGATCGCCCGACCCGTCACTCGTGATGCCGCTCGCGGTTGTCATTTTCACGATGCTCTCGACACCTTGCTGCGTTGGGCTTTCGACCGACACGCTTGGTCCATCGAGTACCGTTGTGTGGTCTACCAGCACCATCGTGGGTTATACCTGGACCAGTGGGAGGCTACATACTTGGTGCGTCATCCGGACGATGATCTCCAGGGTGTAGAGGTCTTCTCAGAGAATTATTCTATCATTGAGAGGGACCCTATCGAGGCAGCCATGCAGGATGCTACACGGCATGCGCTTTCGCAGTACTGTTCATTGTTCAGCGGGGTAGCTGATGGCCTCGACCTAAAATACTACCCTCGCCATTTGACCAGCAGTGCCAAAGGTGTGATTGTCTCGCCCGTTGGTGAGGGCAAACCCAGATTGAGTAGCATGGTCAGCCTAGTCGTCGTGCTCAACACCGAGCTGGACCACGCCCTTGACGAGTTGGGGAAGGCTCGGGCGGAGATTGCGGAATTGCGTGCAGTGTGCGGAGCGTCACCATCAGGAGGATGGTTCCCCCCGCTACTGTCTGGATTTAACACCCTTACCGCTCGCCGCCTCGTGGTCATTATGCTTATGGCACTCCTGACTGCAAAACCCAGATAGATTTAGAGCCATAGATTGACAGAGTCAGAGTCTGTAATAATGCTTGAGTAAGTGTCAAAGTCTTAATCAGTCTTAGTGTTAGTTTGCTTATCATATGTTTTGATCCTTGTCGTGATGAACTCGTGATGAAGTTGGATCTTTATAATAATTGTCACCAAGATGTGGGCATCCCCTGCAACTTGGTGTAGATATTAATAAAGTTAGTCATTTAGTTTGGCAACCTTTTATTTCCACTTTCCTCTTTATCTAAGAAGTTGTGATGGCTGTGTTGAGAGTCAGTGAAGATGCTCGTTTGTTCAGTGTTATGAAGACTTCTATATATCTTTTCTTATGCTGAAAGATTGTAGGGTCAGATCTGATGTGTGTATGCTTTCTACAGATGTCTGATAACAGGCGCAGAGTTGGAAGGCATGCTCAGTAGAAGCAGCAGTCACCCCAAGATGAGGCAACCCAGCAGCAGTTGCCACCACCACCTCCTATGACTATTGATCAGATGTTTCTGATGTAGACCCAGGCAGTCCAAGCGATTAGCCAGACTCTAGAAGCTATGCAGCAGGTGCAGTAGTAGCAACCCCACCTCAACCTCAGATGCAAGTGCAGATGTCGCAGATGCCCAGGGACAAGCGTGCGGAGTTCATGAGGGGTCATCCCCCTATCTTTGCCCATTCTGCAGACCCCATGGACACCAAAGACTGGTTGCACACAATGGAGCGAGAGCTGCATACCACTCAGTGCAATGACCGTGAGAAGGTTATGTATGGCCCGCCTGCTAAGGGGAGCAACATAGTCCTGATGGGAGTCTTACCTCGCCACCCATGCCGACCCTAAAGCTATCACATGAGAGGAGTTCACAGACAACTTATGTCGTTATCATGTGCCTAAAGGATTGATGATCCTGAGGATGGAATAATTCCTGGAACTAAAGCAAGGTCCCATGTCTGTTAGTGAGTACATGGACAAGTTTCTGCAACTATCTCGCTATGCACCCGAGGATGTCAATACAGATGTCAAGAGGCAATACCATTTTCTGAGAGGTTTGGTTGATCCCCTTCACTACCAGCTGATGAACCATACCTTCCCTACCTTTCAGCATCTGGTCAATAGAGCTATCATGACTAAGAGGAAGCGCCGGGAGATGAAAGACAGGAAACGCAAGATCGGTGGATCTCAGGCCGGGAGCAGCCACCGTCCCCGTTTCTCAGGCAACCCACCCAAGCAATTCAAGCAAGGTCACCCTCAAGGACACTAGCACCAGCGTCAGCATCAGCGCTAGCACTAGCAGCAGTACCAGAGGCAGTTCCCTCGGTAGCAGCAGCAGTATCGCTAGAACAACTAGGCACCTCGCCTTCCTGCCCAGCAACCAATCAGGGCAACCAAGCAGCTCTAGTGCAAGGAAGAGGTCGCGGATGTTTCCACTATGGGAAACAAGGTCACTAGGCAGATCATTGCCAAAAGAAAGCAGCTCAGCATCAGTCAGGCTCCTAATGCCCCTGCCATAGAATGCACCTCAGCAAGGAGGCAACAACCGTGAGCAGCCTTATGCCCAGTATGGAAATGTGAACCACCTGGAGGCCGACACAGTCCAGGAGACCCCAGGAGTGGCACTAGGTACGTTCTCAGTCGAATCTCATTCTGCAAATGTGTTATTTGATACTGGAGCAATGCATTCTGTCGTGACTGCATCATGGGTAGAAACACATAACATACCAGTAGCACCATGTATCCACCTGTTGTGACGGAACCTTCCAAGTCATTAGGCCCACCTACGGTTGTCCTTGTCCAACAGACATCAGACAACCCCGTAGATGTTCCTGAATTACTTGATAAGTTCGGTATCTTTCCTTACCTTACCAGGAACGTTTCACCCGTCTTGCAGACATTACAGAACATCGGAGATAACGAAATGCGGAAGTGATTACATAATCTTACATTTATTTAAAAAGCAAGATTTAGTTACTTATTACAGACTAGAAATATAAACGAGTGCAGAGTAGTATTATTACATAACCAAGGGAGGCAAAAACTCCTCCCATACGAGTTTATACATAAAAGTTTTCTTATGGAGGACCATGTCCTCCCGCATCTTCATTGCTGATTTTCATCATGGGGAACCACCTTGGTACAAAAGCAACAGAAATTTGCTGCTCCCTCACCTAAAAACAACGAGGGAAAAAACCCTGAGTATGGAATTACTCAGCAAGTCTTACCCGACTAAAGAAAAGACTCTCAAGGGTATGCTGGTTATAAGGGAGTCAAGGTAAGGCTTAACAAGAATCAAAGACTCTGTTTTTGCGGAAAAGCTTACTATGAGTGGATCCTTAAAAATCCAGTTTTATTTTCAGGTTAAGTAAAGTTACCTGCATCTAGAGTTCTTTCTACCCTAGCTCAAACACTTGTCCTGCACTAGCCAGTTTCTCATCAATCCCTTCATCTTTAGTGGATTGCTACGTGTAAGTCAGTGGCCAAGTCTCCATAACCGCGAAGGTATGGCGATCCGAATCGATTATACTCAGCTGAGGATCTCCGATCACACGACATATGTAGCACTTAACCCTTGCATATGTCAACCCGCTACCGGGTTTCTTAAGATCAGATCAGGTTCACGCAAACCGAGAGCACAGATACACCACCGTCCAGCCTCTTGCCACGGAGGGTACACGCTACTCTCGCCACCGCTCCACGCCCATTTCGTGTTATCTTATTCTGGCCTTAGTCCGCCCGAGGCAAAGCTTACCCATGACGAGGCATGTGACCAGTTAAAGGGTCCTCGGTCAGCAGGCCTACATCGACAAGGTCCTTAATCGACTCAGACGGAGACACTACACCGAGACTCTCTTCTCGTGCAAGTCACCCGCCCGGTCTCAGCTTAATTATTTACCCAAAAACTTGGTACCTGGCAGAGGTACATCTTTTCCAATGTTGAACCCATCATGGCCATGATGGATCCACCATCAAGTTTTTAGTTTCAAAACATTCCACCCACCTTTGCCACATCACATTTTGTAAAAACAAAACATTTGGTTTTTCTAAAGCAATACTAAGCATAGTAAAACCTTTTGTAAATCAGGGTATCAAGGAGAGTAATCAAAATCAAGGAAGGTAATGCAGGAATTGTTTAATCAAGCAACTCCTATCACCTAATGCATCAAGCAGGTGAGAAAGAATTTAAAATATCAAGGAGGTGGCAAATGCACCGGGGCTTGCCTTCGTTAACAGGTGAGTCTGGCTCGGATCCACAAATATTAAAGTAAAAGCAGTTGCCTGCTTGAGAATCCGAGGGTGGTGGTGTCCTTTCTTCGGTGACTTCTGCTTCTTCTTCACGTTCTAACATAACCATATATGTATATAAGAATGAATGTCATGGAATGTTTATGAGAATGCAAAGATAATATAAACTTATTATCTAAGTCTTGAATACAACTTTCCTTCACGGA
This sequence comes from Zea luxurians, assembly GCA_029449295.1. Classification (NCBI taxonomy): domain Eukaryota; kingdom Viridiplantae; phylum Streptophyta; class Magnoliopsida; order Poales; family Poaceae; genus Zea; species Zea luxurians. Next base: position 94,672,028 of record JAOPSE010000015.1, on the reverse strand, counting down.
ACTCCGAGAACTTAGGGTTTCCGGAGTCAGTAAAGGAGTTCATAGGGCAGGGGGAGGTGTTTTGGGGTTTGGTGATCAAACAAGGTCCAAATCAATTCAAACTCTACCCAAGGCTTCTAAATATTGTTTTAAGTTCACATAAAAATTTTTAGCATTTTTGGGATTACCATTTATCTTTTAAAAATCCAGAATTACTTCTTTAAGCTATTTTAAATGCCCTAAAATTCTTTGTTTAAACTAAAAATCATGAAACTATTTTTATTAAATTCTATGGAAAATAACAAGCCTAGGAAAATTGGTCTCATATTTTTAGGATTTTTCTGTAATTTTCTACATATTTCTAAAGCTGGACAGAAAAAGAAAAAGGAAAATGTGGAACAGTATTGGGCTGATTCTGGCCCGCACCGGCCCAACCATACAGGAAACCAGGGCGCGCCCACGCCCGCGCTGGCATCTATGCAGAAAGGACCTCGGGTTCTTGGCTATTTGGAGATAAGTTCTTTTACTATTTCGCTGTGTCGCTGACAGATTGCAATTAGGTCCTCCAGTTTTCTATTCTTTTACCCGATACGCCCTCGACGGCGATCTGTGCTGGGAGCCGAGCTCCGGCGAGCTAGATCGGCCGGATGACGCTACAGCTGGAGCTCCCAAGCAACAGGAACATAATTGAATCCGCCTCGACCGTTTCCCCTCCATCAATTTCACCGAGGGGACACTGAATCAATCAGTTCATGGTAACCGAGCGGAGGGTCAAGGAGACGAATGTGTTCCGACCAAACGACGGCGAGGATGATCGAATTGGGGCTAGGAAAAGGTTCATGGGCTCACTAGGGTCTACGAATACGCTTTGATTTGGGAAAAATACCAACCGAAGAGTGGGTCGACGGGGAGGGGGTCACGGCGGCGTTTTACAGCGCACGGTTGCGTTCCGGTGATGGGCTTCGGCCAAACACCAAATTGCCACATCCAAGAGCAATAAGAGATCAAAGACTAACTAAAACAGGGGGAAATTGGATAGTTACTGACCCGAGGATCGCTGGCCACGAGTGTTTCTTCTCGGCGGAGCTAAGAACAGAAGAGGGGGGGGGGAATTGGGGCTACGTGCGTGCTCAGGTGGAATTGAGTCTATTGCTCAGCCACAAGGGTGCGGGATGCAGTGAACAAGCAAGATCCGAGCACTATTTATAGGTCGACGACCGGATTAAGATAGATTTCATGGATTTCGGATGCGCTGGCAAGGCTATCGCGCGGCGGATTCCGGTGAGGGCACGGTGGCCGCCGATTAACCGGAGCCTGCCACCTCCCCGTTTAACGCCACGTCGCCAAAAGCCTTTTACCGTGGCCGCCGACGACCAGCCACGCCGCGGTGGTGTTCTTATCGCCGGCGGGGGCTGATCCTGATCCATGATGCACTGTACCATGGCCATCCTTCATTAGACAGCCTGATAGTCGATGTTTAACTCGAATTTTCTCCAAATTTGTTGTGGTAACTGATTCAATTCTCTACATCAAGTTTATAGACCTATAGTCCATCTTCAACTTTGCCATGGAGCTTACCATCAAATAGTCACTGAATCCCATTCGAAATCGAGCTCAAAGTTCATCCTATCACACTGTTTCTGAAAATTCAGACTTCAGGTAGTCTGACAATCCAACTTTAATTGGGGTTTTTCTCTCAATTTCTCATAAGATCATGGCTTGAACCCTTAAACAAAGTTGTTCTCCTATGTTTGGTCTTCAACTTTGATGTGGTGACCTAGGGCAAATTCTCAATAATTTGGAAGATCCCATGCTCCAAAGTTGAGCTTACCACTCTGAAATTCAGACTTAGAGAAATCTCAATTGGGGGTCCTTTTTGCATTTAAGTCCAAAACTCCACATTTGGCTTTCAAGTCCACACATTTATGAACCAAGGGACTTAAGAAACTTATTTGACTTGATTTTTGCACTTTAGCCCAAAAGTGGACTAATTTTGCACTTAGGTCCCTAGGGTTTGGTTTTAAGGTTTTCCAGGGTTCTATTTAAGATTTTTGGTATCCTAGGGGTATAAAGGTAATTCAACTTTGTTTTTGGGGATATTTTATGACTGTTTCCCAAAAGCCTTTAGGTTTTTCTCATTTGGGTTAAGTTTTGTCCCAATAATCCCTAATCAGGGTCAAGTTACTTAACCAGGGGTCTATTTGCAAAATACCAAAAACAATACACTTGTTTGAAATTTTTACCTAGTAAATGCACTCTAGGTGTGTCAAACATATGCAATGTCAATGTTTATGATGTCATGCTCAAGTTTTAGTTATAGTAACACCAGGGGTGTTACATCCTTCCCCCCATAAAAGAATCTCGTCCCGAGATTAAAAGTCCTAGGGTGAGTAATGGAAAAGGAAATGTGTCACATTTTTATTTCTTTATTTCTGGTACAAGGCAGGGGTGGTGTGGGGGTTCACTCCTTTATTACAATAACTAAATTTACTTTACAAATTACATGAGGCTAGAAAGCCTGGGAAATTCTTATTTAAAAAGTCTTGCGTTTCCCACGTAGCCTCTTCTTCAGAATGTTGGTTCCACTGTATCTTATAGAACTTGAGAGTTTTTCTCCAGGTAACCCGATCCTTTTGATCCAAGACTCGAATAGGGTGCTCAGAATATGTCAAGTCTGGTTTAAGGACAACATCTGTCACTTCAATGGTTCGATCAGGAACCCGAAGACACTTCTTCAATTGCGATACGTGGAAAATATTATGTATAGCAGACAGGGTCTCGGGAAGCTGCAGTTGGTATGCCACTGGTCCACATTGCTTAAGTACAGGGAATGGACCAATGTACCTGGGTGCAAGTTTTCCTTTAACCCCGAAACGGGATACCCCTTCATTGGTGAAACCTTCAGGTAGACATAGTCTCCTTCAAGAAAATACAAGGGCATTCGCCGTTTGTCTGCATAACTCTTCTGACGAGCTTGGGCTTTCTTCAAATTATGAATTATTTTCTGAACCTTTTCTTCGGTTTCTTTTACCATATCAGGCCTAAAGAAATACCTTTCACCAGGTTCAGACCAATTTAGCGGAGTACGACATCGTCGTCCATATAGAGCTTCAAAAGGTGCCATCTTGATACTTTCTTGGTAGCTATTATTATATGAAAACTCCGCTAAGGGTAAACATTCATCCCATTTCTGTGAGAAATCCAGGACACATGCCCGCAACATATCTTCAAGTATTTGATTAATCCTCTCAGTTTGTCCACTGGTTTGGGAATGATATGCCGAACTGTGGAGCAGCTTAGTACCCAAGGATTGGTGAAGTGCTTCCCAAAACTTGGCTACAAATTGAGGTCCACGATCCGACACAATGGTTTTCAGAACACCATGCAGACTAAGAATACGATCAATGTACAATTGGGCATAGACAGTAACCGGGTGATCTGTTTTGACCGGCAGAAAATGCGCAATCTTGGTGAGTCGATCAACTATAACCCAGATAGAGTCATACCCTTTTGTAGTCCTAGGCAATCCCACAATGAAGTCCATACTTATGTCTTCCCATTTCCAGGTTGGGATTGGCAAAGATTGTAATGGACCAGCAGTTTTCATGTGTATGGCCTTGACACGTCTACAGGTGTCACATCTGGCCACATAGCGTGCAATCTCGATCTTCATTTTTGTCCACCAATAATGTTGTTTCAAATCTTGATACATCTTAGTGCTTCCGGGATGAATAGAATAGCGACTAAGATGTGCTTCATCAAGAATTTGTTGGCGGATCTCTTCATTCTTCGGCACCACTATACGGTTATTAAACCATACAGTGCCTTGCTCATCTTCTTTGAAACATTTGGGTGTTCCAGCCCTTATCTTTTCCCGAATGTGTTTCATACCCTCATTATCTTTTTGAGCATCAATTATTCTTTGCAAGAGAACGGACTCCAGCTTTAGCTGACTTAGGGTTCCTTGTTGGACCATCCCCAGGTTTAGTTTTTCCATCTCTTGACACAAGGTATTGTCAGAGTTCTTCATCATAAGACAGTGGCAGGAAACCTTACGGCTAAGTGCATCTGCCACAACATTGGCTTTGCCTGGGTGATAATGAATTTCCAATTCATAGTCCTTAATAAGCTCAAGCCATCGTCTTTGTCTCATATTCAATTCTGACTGGGTGAAGATATATTTCAGGATTTTATGGTCTGTGTAAATGTGACAGACATTACCCAGTAAATAATGACGCCAGATCTTCAGGGCATGAACCACAGCAGCTAGCTCCAGATCATGAGTTGGATAATGTTCCTCATGTCGGCGCAACTGCCTTGAAGCATATGCAATCACTCGGCCTTCTTGCATCAACACACAGCCGAGTCCACTGCCTGACGCATCACAATATACATCAAAAGGCTTGGTGATGTCCGGCTGAGCCAATACCGGAGCAGTGGTTAATAATGTCTTCAATTGCTCAAAGGCTTCTTCACACTTGGAAGACCAATTAAATTTACAATTATTTTTCAATAAACTTGTGATTGGTTTCACAAGCTTAGAAAAATCGGGTATGAATCTGCGATAATACCCAGCTAGTCCAAGAAAACTCCAGACTTGATGAACAGTGGTCGGGGGTTTCCACTCTAGAATATCCTTGACCTTGCTAGGATCTACCGCAATTCCCTTGGCAGATAAGATATGTCCTAGAAACTGAATTTCTTCCAGCCAAAACGCGCATTTACTGAACTTGGCATATAGCTGATGTTCCCTTAGGCGCGTCAATACAATCCGCAAATGTTGAGCATGCTCCTCTTCATTTTTGGAATATATCAAGATATCGTCGATGAAGACCACCACGAACTTGTCCAACTCGGGCATAAACACCGAGTTCATCAAATAAGTGAAATGAGCAGGAGCATTGGTTAATCCGAAAGACATTACCAAATATTCAAATAATCCATATCGCGTAGTGAACGCAGTCTTTGGTATGTCCTCGGGCCGAATACGGATTTGATGATAGCCCGACCTGAGATCAATTTTGGAGAATACCCTCGCCCCGGTCAATTGATCAAATAGGATATCAATCCTTGGAAGAGGGTACTTGTTTTTGATCGTGACCTCATTCAGGGGCCGATAATCCACACACATCCGTAAGGTTTGATCCTTCTTTTTGACGAATATAGCTGGACAACCCCAAGGTGACGAGCTTGGCCGGATAAATCCTTTATCCAAGAGATCTTGTAATTGAATCTTCAGTTCTGCCAACTCATTTGGAGGCATACGGTACGATCTTCGAGAAATTGGAGCCGTACCGGGCTTTAGCTCAATTACAAATTCTACATCCCGCTCAGGTGGCAATCCCGGCAAATCCTCGGGAAAGACATCGGGAAACTCACACACTACCAGAATATCCTTGATCTCCGGTACTATGGCTTCATACACTCTGCTAGTAGCTTGGGCTGGAATGGGGATAGGTATAAAAATTTCTTCTTGATTATAACTCAACCTGATAATTCTTTGATCAGTGTTGAGAATTGCTTTATACTTGGCCAACCAATTCATACCCAGAATAACATCTATATCCTGGCCTTTCAGAACGATCATATTAGTAAGAAAATCCCGTCCGGCCAAGGTTACGGGCACTTGATAGGCCACTTCTCTAGTAAAAATCTGTCCCCCAGGTGAGTGAATTTTAAATCCTTCTTTTGATTCATGACATGAAATGTGATGTTGCTCCACAAATTTCTTGCTAATGAAGGTATGCGAAGCACCAGAATCAAAGAGAATGATTGCGGGATGATTGGCCACGAGGAACGTACCCATCATTACCGGCTCCCCGTCCGGTGTAGTGGCCACTTGTGTATAGTATATACGTCCCTGTCTTCTTGGTATTCTTGCCCGAAGTACTTCCCTTGCCTGGAGCTGAATTCCCCGATCCTTGCTGATTATTAGCCTGATTTTGCTTAGGATAGGGGCAATCTTTGATAAAATGCCCAGACTTGCCACAGTTAAAACATCCAGTTGAAGAACTTGGCAGAGCAGGGAATCGAGTGCCTGGGGCACCCGGCTGACTTGGGACAGTAGGAGCTTTATTGGGACGAATAATTATGGGATGCTTGAAAGGGAAGGAGGGTGCACTTGAACGGTTCTGGTTAGAAGGCCGGAGAATAAACCGTTGCCTCTTCACCGGGCCCTGACTAGGCCTATCACCTCCAGACCCCTTAGATTTTCCGGCCCCTGCATATTTTGCTTCCACAGCTAAAGCTGTATTGACAGTTTTCCCATATGTGAGATCTATGCAGGTTGCCATCTTTCTTTGCATTCGATCATTTAAACCCCTCATGAAGCAATTCTTCTTTTTCAGGTCTGTATTTACTTGATCGATTGCATACTGCGACAGGTGGTTAAATTTGTTGAGATATTGATTGATAGTATCTCCACCTTGTCTAAGCTTCATAAATTCTTCTTGTTTCATATGTAAAACACCCTCCAGAATATAATGCTCACGGAAGGCCACCTTGAATTCTTCCCAGGTTATTTGATGATTGGCCGGTTGAACGGCCATGAAATTTCCCCACCAAGTGCTGGCAGGGCCACGTAGTTGTTGGGCTGCAAACAATGGCTTCTGAGTTTCCGAACAGCGCAGAAGTCCAAATTTTTGTTCAATGACCCGTATCCATTCGTCGGCTTCCAACGGGTCTTCAGCCTTCACAAACAGGGGTGGACGAGTCTCTGAAAAGTCTAGATAAGAAGTTTCGCAGGGGCCCTGTTGATAACCCCGCTCGCCTTGTTGTTGAAACTGCTGACCCGCCATTTCCCTCAAAAAGCGGGTGTTATCTGCGGTCGCATTTACCAAGGCAGCAATTGCCTCGGCCAGAGTGGGAGGAACAGGAGGCGGATTTGGTGTAGATTCCCTCCCACTAGAGGGTCCTAGCTGCATCCTGGGATCGAGTTTTGGACGGCATCTGTGGCAATAGTCATTTGAAAGAAAAACAAATATTATATGCCAGAGACAAAACCTTCCACATTACATTACCAAAAAGAGTAATGTACAGACTCGATTTACACAGGATACATTACTTCAACATACAATACACTATCTATTGTACAATAGTACAATCTACAATACTCTACTTTTATTTTTATTACTACACTGCTACTTCTACTGCTGGTTACCCCTAACAGCCTCGTCATCAGGTGTGGGAGACCATTCATCGACCAGCCTCATAGAAGGAGGGGGTTGAAAAAGGTCTAGCTCACCACCAAGCGCTTGTCCCATCACGTGAGAGGGTCCAGCTTCCGACTCAGCAGGATGTATGGGCTCACTGGGATGCAGTTGCGAATACAATACATGCACTTCCTCATGTAATGTATTGCAGTATGTCTGCAAATCTTCAACAGCCAAGTTGAGCTCAGTTATACGAGCCTGAGCCCTTGCCTCCTTGGCCCATGCCAATGAACGAGATTGAACGACCCAATCGAGTGCCAAATCCCGATCTGCCAGCTGGTCTTGTAGATGGCGAACGTCTCTTCGTAACTCATTTATACGGTCACCATCTCCAATCCATATAGCTGTCCTGCGGCGGAGTTCTGTTTGGAGCCTACTTACTTCTGCTTCCAGATCCCCTATAGGATCATTGCTTCCGCTACTACTATCTACATCTCGCGGAGCAAGTTGATGTCGAGGTACTCCAATGGGTCCAGTCGACTTACGCGCAGTTTTTCTCGTGCGCGGCGGCATTTCTCTAAGGGGGAAATTTATTAGTACAATTCTTAGCATGATGCATGAATAATTACAGAATCAATCTTAATTCAACCTTCTATACATTGCACTCTTCCTACCTGGTCTTTATAGATTCTTCAGATTTAAGGGATAAGAAAGGAAGAAATCTTTGTAGGTAAGTCTTTCTTTTGAAATCCTTTTGAATATGCCTTATAATATCTGCAAAGAAGGGCTTCGCTCCGATACCAGCTGTGACGGAACCTTCCAAGTCATTAGGCCCACCTACGGTTGTCCTTGTCCAACAGACATCAGACAACCCCGTAGATGTTCCTGAATTACTTGATAAGTTCGGTATCTTTCCTTACCTTACTAGGAACGTTTCACCCGTCTTGCAGACATTACAGAACATCGGAGATAACGAAATGCGGAAGTGATTACATAATCTTACATTTATTTAAAAAGCAAGATTTAGTTACTTATTATAGACCAGAAATATAAACGAGTGCAGAGTAGTATTATTACATAACCAAGGGAGGCAAAAACTCCTCCCATACGAGTTTATACATAAAAGTTTTCTTATGGAGGACCATGTCCTCCCGCATCTTCATTGCTGATTTTCATCATGGGGAACCACCTTGGTACAAAAGCAACAGAAATCTGCTGCTCCCTCACCTAAAACAACGAGGGAAAAAATCCTGAGTATGGAATTACTCAGCAAGTCTTACCCGACTAAAGAAAAGACTCTCAAGGGTATGCTGGTTATAAGGGAGTCAAGGTAAGGCTTAACAAGAATCAAAGACTCTGTTTTTGCGGAAAAGCTTACTATGAGTGGATCCTTAAAAATCCAGTTTTATTTTCAGGTTAAGTAAAGTTACCTGCATCTAGAGTTCTTTCTACCCTAGCTCAAACACTTGTCCTGCACTAGCCAGTTTCTCATCAATCCCTTCATCTTTAGTGGATTGCTACGTGTAAGTCAGTGGCCAAGTCTCCATAACCGCGGAGGTACGGCGATCCGAATCGATTATACTCAGCTGAGGATCTCCGATCACACGACATATGTAGCACTTAACCCTTGCATATGTCAACCCGCCACCGGGTTTCTTAAGACCAGATCAGGTTCACGCGAACCGAGAGCACAGATACACCACCGTCCAGCCTCTTGCCACGGAGGGTACACGCTACTCTCGCCACCGCTCCACGCCCATTTCGTGTTATCTTATTCTGGCCTTAGTTCGCCCGAGGCAAAGCTTACCCATGACGAGGCATGTGACCAGTTAAAGGGTCCTCGGTCAGCAGGCCTACATCGACAAGGTCCTTAATCGACTCAGACGGAGACACTACACCGAGACTCTCTTCTCGTGCAAGTCACCCGCCCGGTCTCAGCTTAATTATTTACCCAAAAACTTGGTACCTGGCAGAGGTACATCTTTTCCAATGTTGAACCCATCATGGCCATGATGGATCCACCATCAAGTTTTTAGTTTCAAAACATTCCACCCACCTTTGCCACATCACATTTTGTAAAAACAAAACATTTGGTTTTTCTAAAGCAATACTAAGCATAGTAAAACCTTTTGTAAATCAGGGTATCAAGGAGAGTAATCAAAATCAAGGAAGGTAATGCAGGAATTGTTTAATCAAGCAACTCCTATCACCTAATGCATCAAGCAGGTGAGAAAGAATTTAAAATATCAAGGAGGTGGCAAATGCACCGGGGCTTGCCTTCGTTAACAGGTGAGTCTGGCTCGGATCCACAAATATCAAAGTAAAAGCAGTTGCCTGCTTGAGAATCCGAGGGTGGTGGTGTCCTTTCTTCGGTGACTTCTGCTTCTTCTTCACGTTCTAACATAACCATATATGTATATAAGAATGAATGTCATGGAATGTTTATGAGAATGCAAAGATAATATAAACTTATTATCTAAGTCTTGAATACAACTTTCCTTCACGGAACTCCGAGAACTTAGGGTTTCTGGAGTCAGTAAAGGAGTTCATAGGGCAGGGGGAGGTGTTTTGGGGTTTGGTGATCAAACAAGGTCCAAATCAATTCAAACTCTACCCAAGGCTTCTAAATATTGTTTTAAGTTCACATAAAAATTTTTAGCATTTTTGGGATTACCATTTATCTTTTAAAAATCCAGAATTACTTCTTTAAGCTATTTTAAATGCCCTAAAATTCTTTGTTTAAACTAAAAATCATGAAACTATTTTTATTAAATTCTATGGAAAATAACAAGCCTAGGAAAATTGGTCTCATATTTTTAGGATTTTTCTGTAATTTTCTACATATTTCTAAAGCTGGATAGAAAAAGAAAAAGGAAAATGTGGAACAGTATTGGGCTGATTCTGGCCCGCACCGGCCCAACCATACAGGAAACCAGGGTGCGCCCATGCCTGCGCTGGCATCTATGAAGAAAGGACCTCGGGTTCTTGGCTATTTGGAGATAAGTTCTTTTACTATTTCGCTGTGTCGCTGACAGATTGCGATTAGGTCCTCCAGTTTTCTATTCTTTTACCCGATACGCCCTCGACGGCGATCTGTGCTGGGAGCCGAGCTCCAGCGAGCTAGACCGGCCGGATGACGCTACAGCTGGAGCTCCCAAGCAACAGGAACATAATTGAATCCGCCCCGACCGTTTCCCCTCCATCAATTTCACCGAGGGGACACTGAATCAATCAGTTCATGGTAACCGAGCGGAGGGTCAAGGAGACGAATGTGTTCCGACCAAACGACGGCGAGGATGATCGAATTGGGGCTGGGAAAAGGTTCATGGGCTCACCAGGGTCTACGAATACGCTTTGATTTGGGAAAAATACCAACCGAAGAGTGGGTCGACGGGGAGGGGGTCACGACGGCGTTTTACAGCGCACGGTTGCGTTCCGGTGATGGGCTTCGGCCAAACACCAAATTGCCACATCCAGGAGCAATAAGAGATCAAAGACTAACTAAAATAGGGGGAAATTGGATAGTTACTGACTCGAGGATCGCTGGCCACGAGTGTTTCTTCTCGGCGGAGCTAAGAACAGAAGAGGGGGGAAAATTGGGGCTACGTGCGTGCTCAAGTGGAATTGAGTCGATTGCTCAGCCACAAGGGTGCGGGATGCAGTGAACAAGCAAGATCCGAGCGCTATTTATAGGTCGATGACCAGATTAAGATAGATTTCATGGATTTCGGATGCGCTAGCAAGGCTATCGCGCGGCGGATTCCGGTGAGGGCACGGTGGCCGCCGATTAACCGGAGCCTGCCACCTCCCCGTTTAACGTCACGTCGCGAAAAGCCTTTTACCGTGGCCGCCGACGACCAGCCACGCCGCGGTGGCGTTCTTATCGCCGGCGGGGGCTGATCCTGATCCATGATGCACTGTACCATGGCCATCCTTCATCAGACAGCCTGACAATCGATGTTTAACTCGAATTTTCTCCAAATTTGTTGTGGTAACTGATTCAATTCTCTGCATCAAGTTTATAGACCTATAGTCCATCTTCAACTTTGCCATGGAGCTTACCATCAAATAGTCACTGAATCCCATTCGAAATCGAGCTCAAAGTTCATCCTATCACACTGTTTCTGAAAATTCAGACTTCAGGCAGTCTGACAATCCAACTTTAATTGGGTTTTTCTCTCAATTTCTCATAAGATCATGGCTTGAACCCTTAAACAAAGTTGTTCTCCTATGTTTGGTCTTCAACTTTGATGTGGTGACCTAGGGCAAATTCTCAATAATTTGGAAGATCCCATGCTCCAAAGTTGAGCTTACCACTCTGAAATTCAGACTTAGAGAAATCTCAATTGGGGGTCCTTTTTGCATTTAAGTCCAAAACTCCACATTTGGCTTTCAAGTCCACACATTTATGAACCAAGGGACTTAAGAAACTTATTTGACTTGATTTTTGCACTTTAGCCCAAAAGTGGACTAATTTTGCACTTAGGTCCCTAGGGTTTGGTTTTAAGGTTTTCCAGGGTTCTATTTAAGATTTTTGGTATCCTAGGGGTATAAAGGTAATTCAACTTTGTTTTTGGGGATATTTTATGACTGTTTCCCAAAAGCCTTTAGGTTTTTCTCATTTGGGTTAAGTTTTGTCCCAATAATCCCTAATCAGGGTCAAGTTACTTAACCATGGGTCTATTTGCAAAATACCAAAAACAATACACTTGTTTGAAATTTTTACCTAGTAAATGCACTCTAGGTGTGTCAAACATATGCAATGTCAATGTTTATGATGTCATGCTCAAGTTTTAGTTATAGTAACACCAGGGGTGTTACACCTGTGACGGTCAGTTCAATTGGTGGGAGGACCCAAACAGATAGATTTTGCCCCAGTGCACGAGTTCAAATAAGGGGGATAGAGTTCCCCGCTGATCTAATAGTAATGGGTACCCGGGATGTAACCATAGATGTCATCCTAGGGATGAATTGGATAACCAAATATCAAGCAAGCCTTAGCTGTGACGAGAGGACTGTGAGATTAGTGTCCTTGTTAGGAGAAGAAGTGTTAGTGGAGTTCATCTTGTTTAGACCAAAGAAAGGAAGTTGTCACCAGATCACTGCCCATATTGAGGAAATTGAGCCACCGAAAGCTATCAAAGTAGTATCAAAATTCTTGGATGTGTTCCCCAAGGATTTACCAAGCATGCCACCTGAGAGAAAAGTTGAGTTTGCCATATAACTTATCTCTGGCACTGGACCTATTTCTAAGAGAGCCTATAGAGTGTCTAGACCAGAATTGGTGGAACTCAAGAAACAGATAGATGAGTTGTTGGAGAAGGGTTACATCAGACCCAACACCTCGCCTTGGGCCACCCTAGTGTAGTTTGTGGAGAAGAAAGACGGAATGAAGAGGATGTGCATAGATTACCAAGCTCTGAATGAAGTCACTATCAAGAACAAGTACCCCCTGTCCAGAATTAAAGATCTGTTCGATTAGCTGAGAGGAGCTAGTGTGTTCTCAAAGATAGATCTAAGGTCATGTTACCATCAGCTCAGGATCCGACCTTCGGACATAACGAAGACAGCATTCATCACCAAGTACGGGCTTTATGAGTTCATGATCATGTCATTCGGTCTAACGAATGCACCAGCTTTCTTCATGTACTTGATGAATAGCATGTTCATGGACTACCTCGATGAGTCCATAGTGGTGTTCATTGATGATATCCTCATATATTCCCGGAATGAGTAAGAACATGAAGAGCATTTGAGGAAAGTATTGCAAAGGCTATGGGGTTGTTAGCTGTATGCCAAGCTTGGCAAATGTGAATTCTGGATCAGCGAAGTCCTGTTCTTGGGTCATATTATAAACTGAGATAGATTAGTTGTGGATCCAAAGAAGGTAGTATCTATTATGGACTAGAAAGCACCAAAAGATGTCCAGGGAATCAATAGTTTCATTGGAATGGCTGGCTACTATCGGCATTTCATCGAAGGTTTTTCCAAGATTGCTAGACCAATGATAGCCCTACTAGCAAAGAAAGTTGAGTTCAAGTGGACCCCAGCATGCTAAGAGTCCTTTGAGACATTAAAGAATAAGTTGACACAGCACATGTGTTGATTCTGCCAGATGTTCACAAGCCATTCTCAGTGTATTGTGATGCTTCGTACAGTGGTCTAGGATGTGTGTTAATGCAATAAGGGAGAGTAGTGGCATACTCGTCCCGATAGTTGAAGATTCATGGGAAGAATTACCCCACTCATGACCTGGAGTTAGCAGCATTGGTTCATGCACTGAAGACCTAGAGGCACTATCTGTATGGGCAGAAGTGTGATGTTTACACAGACCACAAGAGTCTCAAATATATATTCACCCAGTCAATGAAGATGGCTAGAGTTGATCAAAGACTATGAGCTGGAGATACATTATCACCCATGCAAAGCTAATGTGGTCGCAGATGCTTTGAGTAGAAAGAGTCAAGTCAATATGATGGTCGCTAATCCGATGCCATATGAGCTAGCAAAGGAATTCGACGGGCTGAGTCTCGGATTTCTAAACAACACTCAAGGAGTGACAGTTGAGCTGGAACCCACTCTAGAACAAGATATCAAGAAGGGCCAGAAAGATGATGAGAAGATCAATGAAATTTGGCAGCTGATCTTAGATGGTAAAGGCAAGGATTTCTGGGAAGATGCAGAAGGCGTGGTATGGTTTAAAGATAGGTTGTGTGTTCCTGACATCAAATCGATTCGGGAGGTGATTCTTAAGGAAGCCCATGAGACAGCTTATTCCATACACCCTGGCAGCGAGAATAAGTACCAAGACCTGAAGAAAAGATTATGGTGGTACGACACGAAAAGGGACATAGCAGAGTATGTTGCCATATGTGACAGTTGTTAGAGAATCAAGGTAGAGCAGCAAAGGCCTGCATGTTTATTATAGTCGTTGCGGATTCCTCAGTGGAAATGGGATGAGATAGGGATGGACTTCATTGTCGGCTTGCCTCGCACTCGAGCCAGTTATGACTCCATCTGGGTAGTAGTGGGTCATTTAACAAAAGCGGCTCATTTCATACCAGTCCAGACCACCTATAATAGTGTAGTGTTGGCAGAATTATATATGTCTCGGATTGTATGCTTGCATGGAGTTCCAAAGAAGATAGTATCAGATCAGGGAAACCATTTCACTTCTCACTTTTGGTAGTAGTTGCATGAAGCTTTGGGCACGCATTTGAAGTTCAGTTCAGCTTATCACCCGCAAATAGATGGTCAGACTAAGAGAAGCAACCAGATCCTAGAAGACATGTTAAGGGCTTGTGCTTTGCAAGACAAGTTAGGTTGGGACAAAAGGCTACCTTATGCAGAATTCTCCTACAACAATAGTTATCAGGCCAATTTGAAGATGTCACCATTCCAAGCACTCTATGGGAGGAATTGTCAAATTCCATTGCATTGGGATCAACTTGGTGAAAGGCAGGTGTTTGGTCTAGATATTTTCCTTGAAGTCGAAGAGAACATAAGAATGGTTCGAGAGAATCTGAAGACAACACAGTCCAGGTAGCGAAGTTATGCTGACACAAGAAGAAGAGATCTGAGTTTCATAGTGGGATATTATGTTTACTTGAAGGTGTCACTGATTATAGGAATCAAAAGGTTCAGAGTCAAGGGCAAGCTAGCACCTCGATACATCGGACCGTACCAGATTCAAGCAAGACAAGGAGAAGTGGCATATCAACTCAGCCTATGAGAAAGTCTGTCAGTCGTGCATGATGTGCTCCATGTGTCTCAGCTGAAGAAGTGCTTGTGAGTGCTAGAAGAGTAACTGCCAACTGAAGATATTGTGGTTCAAGAAGACTTAACTTAAATCGAGAAACCAACCCAAATTCTAGAAACAGTAGACCAAGTCACTCAAAGAAGCACCATCAGAATGTGCAAAGTCAAGTGGGGCCATCACTCAGAGGAAGAAGCAACCTGGGAAAGAGAGGATGATCTGAAAGCCAAATATCCCGAACTCTTTGCTAGCCAACCCTAAATCTCGAGGGCGAGATTCTTTTTAAGGGGGATAGGTATAGGTTTGTAACACCCTGAATTTGGGGGTATAAATTTTCTTCTCTAATGCCTACCAAATTCAGGTGTTACCTCTTTTCTCTCTCTCTCTCTCTAGAATTCTTCTCTCTTCCTTTTGATTAGAGTTATGTTAATTAGGTGGGGATTAACAATTTATTTATCTTATCAAAACCAATGTGAGTCATGAAATGTTGCATCATGTTGAGCCAAATTATTCTTCTGTTTGGTGCACATGTTTGAAGTTGTTTGAATTTGAATTTGGTTTGAATTTGATTTGAAATCCATAGAGAAAATAAAAATAAAAGTGTTTAGAAATTCCCTGGAAAAATAGAACGGAATTCAGTGCAGCTAGCCCGACCTAGATCAGCCAGACCGTGCGCCCACATCGCCTGATAGGTGGGTCCCACCTATCAGCGACGGCCTGCGTCTCCGCGCACTCTCTCCCTCTCTCCCGCTGACCCAGTGGGGCCAGATTGTCAGCGCCGGTTTCCCCCGCGCACGTGCCTGCTCTCTCTCTCTCTCTCTCTCTATGTCCTGCGGGCCTCACGCGTCAGCTTTGGCTGCATGTTCGCTCGCCCACTCTCGCTGGTCCATGGGTCTCGCCTATCGGATCCATCCCTTCCAAACCACCCGTGTGCACGACCCGCGCGTCACCATGGACTCCGCGCCCATGATGCATGCCGAGGCTGCGCCCACCTTTTCTAGTTGCCCAGTACCCCACTCACTCTCCTCCTCCCTCATTCGCGCACTCGCAGCACCCCGCACTCGCCTCGCACCGCGCGAGCACCTAGGGAGCTTCACCGTCGTCCATCGTGGTTTCAGACTTTTTCTGCGTCCACCGTCGGGTCCCGCGTGGCTGTTGCCCCGGTGAGCTCCGCCTCAACGCCAGCAACTCGAGACACCCCCTTGGTTCGCCCCTTCCCCCTCTGTCTTTCACTGCTCGCGCTCACCAGACTCCTCACCGTGCAGCCGTGTCACTGCCGCCGTCAACCAGAGTCCCCGTGGTATCCTCACCATTGCTCAAGCATTCCAGAGCCATCTCTCGAGGTAACCAACCCACCCATGCCATTAATTTCTCGTTTCATGCCCTGTTGTCCACACAATCGCTCATCATAGTCGATGTGCGCTGTTGTCCGGCTGCTCCACCGCGGACCGCGCCCTCTGGTGCATCTGCTGTTGGTGTCGTGCCCACGGTCGAGTCCGTCATGTTACCTCGAGCTCGCCTGAGCCCTTTCCCAGTGCCCTAGACCCTCGTCGTGGTCGTGCCCTCGCCTCCAGCGAAACTTCACCGCGAAGTCGGGCGGCGGCGCCATGGGTAGCTCAGCAACCTAGCCCGAGCCCGCCATCAGATCTCAGGCATCCATCTGAGATCTGACGGCATCGCTTCAATTAAACCCGATCTAACCCTAGCCGTGTGATGAGGATCTGGCCGCTCGGATTCGCCCCTCACCCGCGCCCTACAGCTGGGCCTAGCCAGTCAGTCCGCCTCGCCCCAAGGTCGTTGACTCCCCTGGCCCACCTGTTAGCTCGCGCTCGCACGCACGCGCTCGCTTAGATCTAATCCTGACCGTTGAACTGTGATCACGCGGTCGAGATCAGCTGATACCCCTTCACGAGGTAGATTTGCTAAAAAGACCCTTGGCTTCCTGAGAATCAACATGTCGTCCCTCAGTTTCACGCGCAGGCCCCTGTAATTTTGCAAAAAGACCCCTGGCCTTTTAGATTATCGTAGAATTAGACCTAGTTTTGTATTTTGAATTCCAAAACTTGTTTATTTCATATCTTTTGCATATGAACTCCAAATTGAGTGATTCAAATTGCAAAATGTTTATAAGATTATTATATACCTGTTTAAATTATAACCATTTGTTGTCTGCATGTACTAATTTTATGCCTAGACTATATGTTAGTGTAAGTGATGACTTATTTATTAATAAGAAAGATAAAAGGAAAAGCATCATGGTAATTAGATGTTTAACTTTGTGAGGTTAATAATATGTAATATAAGAACTTATCCCTGGTATAATTATATTGCCTCATTAATATAAATGAAATTAGGTTATACTTAGAGAACCACAAACCTCTAGGTGTATTAGTCCACCCTAGATCATAAACTTTGCTTTTGAGTTTGTTATCTTCTTTTGAATTCGTGTTCACTTGTTTGTACATGTTTGGTGTATTGTTTCTATTGGGGGCCTTCATCTTCCGAAGGTCCTCAAAAACATGACTAACATGTTTTCCAAGTATAATATACTATCACAGGAACCTTTGGCCTTGAGATGAAGGTGCGCACGGTATGAAAGGTGCGATCTGGGAGAAGGATGAACCAGTTCCGAAGCTACGGATGAAGAAGCTTTGGCTTAACGGTGGAAAATGAAACTGACCTAAAGAGGAAAAGGTTGTCTAGTCCTTGATAGATTACCCTTAGTCAATAATAAATGTCAAGGGCATGGATGTAATTTTACACAGGCTCCGTCCTGTGCCTATAAATAGATGAACAGGAACACTGTATTGTTCACGCTGACTTGTAGTCACTCGCACGTCACACTTGGATTCTTACCTTCTCTCAAGCCGAAGGTACAAATGTAATTCAATATCGTTAATTTTTATTCATGGTTATTTAATAAGAATACAAATAATATAATGATTTAAGATGATTATTCATATTCTTTATATGTAATTTATGCTCCTATTTTCTATTACATACTGAGATGATGAAGGTATGCCCTTCATGAACATCTGAAGATCATTATATCCTGAGGGAGATAATGATTCGGAGGACGAAGGCCCTTAACCATTAACATTTGTGTTGCCTTGTTCTTAACTCATAGCATTTGAGAACAAGTCCCCAACATTGGCATCCACCTCCGATGAACTTATTCGACCACCTTCGGCAAGCTGTGACCTTCTTCATGCCGCCGAAGAAAGCTTCAGCGCTGGGGGCTGCATTGCAGCCACTGGACGTCAACCAAGAAACACTGCGTGAAGCTAGAAGCCAAAAAATGAAGGCTGCAAGTCCAACACCTTAGGAGGAGGAGTTGGACCAAGAAATAAGGGACCTCGAAGCCATCCATCAATAGGTCCAGAGGAAGAAGGAGAAGATGCTTCGTCTTTCCGATCTTCAAAAGAAGATCGATGAGGCTGCTGAGGAAATACGTCATCTCACTCAAGATGACCATGATCGAAGACCTCAACGCAGAGAGCTTCATCAGGACAATTCCTATAATGATGATGAATGGTATGATGATTTCCATCATGGAAATTTTGCTTTTGATGATGCTTCTCCTCTGTCAGCAGAACTGCAGGCTACCCCATGGCCACCATCATACAAGCCACCCCAGCTCCCTATGTA
This sequence comes from Zea luxurians, assembly GCA_029449295.1. NCBI lineage: Eukaryota > Viridiplantae > Streptophyta > Magnoliopsida > Poales > Poaceae > Zea > Zea luxurians. Next base: position 94,653,494 of record JAOPSE010000015.1, on the reverse strand, counting down.
TGATGGGCACTCAGACCCGAAGCAGTTTCTAATGAGCTACGAAGCAACCATATCTTCATATGGGGGCAACGCAGCAGTCATGGCAAAATCCTTCGTCATGGCAGTCAAAAATGTCGCACAAACCTGATACTCTTCTCTCAGGCCAGGAACAATCACATCATGGCAGAAGCTGAAGGACATGCTGATCACCAGCTTCCAAGGGTTTCAGACAAAGCCGATCACTGCTCAGGCTTTGTTCCAGTGCACACAAGACCACGAAGAATACCTTCAGGCGTATGTCCGAAGGTTCTTGCATCTGAGGGCACAAGCGCCCACAATGCCCAATGAAATTGTCATTGAGGCCATGATCAAAGGGCTTCATCTAGGACCTATGGCTCAATACTTTGCTAGGAAACCCCCTCAGACCCTAGAGAAGCTCCTTCAGAAGATGGATGAGTACATCCGGGCTGATAATGATTTTCGCTAAAGATGGGAAGAAGCATATAGGTTTTCTGAAATGACTAGGGGCTTCGGAGGAAGAATTCACCCTAGGCATGTCAGATCAATCCATAACTCCAGCCAGAGTGATGATAGAGGAAGCTAGCTGCAAAGGCCACAACACAGCTCCCAATCCTCAGGACAACAGCAAAGCTCTTTCAATCCACCAGCCCAAAGGGGCAGGGGTGGCAGGGGCTTCAAAGGAAGGTATGGGGATCAGCCAAGAAAGCTCTATTGCTTATTCTATGGTGAATACAATGGCCACACTACAAGAACATGCTAGGTCACTATTCATAAGCAAAAAAGATTGCCGAAGCAGAGGCATGGCAGAATCAGCCGAAGCAGGTCTTACATACTGCTTCATGCTATTCTCCCTAAGTACCAGAATACATAGGTATCAACCTACGGCTTGTGTTGCTTCGGCAAGTCATTCACAAGCTTCCTGGGCTCAGCTCCCATTACCACCACCATTGCCACCTACTCACACCCGAAGCCAGCAGCCAGAAGGGCACCAGCATGCCCAACAGCAGCGCAACTTCCGGGAGGAGTCTGAAGCTCATACAGTCAATAGCACTGTGCCAGAATCGAAGCATATATACTAAGGAATATCCTACTTTTGATGTATCTTTATCTTTTATGCCATTTTATTTTTTGTACGAGAAACAAGTAACGAAGGACTTAATTTCGATTTCTTGTAATAATTGTGCCTGCATCAATGAGTAAAATATACCTTCCTCACAGACTTCCGAAGCTCGAAAGACGTCTCTAAGGAAGCGAAGTAAACTCCAAAGCTCAAAAGTCGTTTCTAAGGGAATGTAGAGCCAAAAATTATGATCTGAAGCTGAAAAAGTCGTTCCTAAGGGAGCGCAGTGTAAGTTTTCATCTCAAAAGTCGTTCCTAAGAAAATGCAGAGCCAAAAAATTACGATCCGAAGTTGCAAAAGTCGTTCCTAAGGGAGCGCAATGTAAGTTTTCTGCTCAAAAGTCATTCCTAAGGGAATGCAGAGCCAAATACCACCAAAATATAAGGTGAAGAAGCTCAAAAGTCGTTCCTAAGGGGATGCAGAGCTTAAATACCACCGAAATAGAAGGTGAAGAAGCTCAAAAGTCGTTCCTAAGGGGATGCAGAGCTTAAAGACTCAAAAGACGTTCCTAAGGGGATGCAGAGTCTTGTGTATTTCAGTGCGGGCGCGCGTGTGTGTGTCTTCGGCATCATCATCATTTTGCATCATTTCATCATATCATTTCGCATAACATTACATCATACATCATATCGCATCAACGACACAAAAAATTGGATACGAAGCGAACCTTCAACAATACTTTGTTAAAATGGAAATATGCTGAGGCATAAAGTGAACTTCAGGAAATACAGTTGTTGGGGGCCTTCGGCTTTCGAAGGTCCTCAAAAACATAATTTAACAAAGTTTCTGGAGTATAATGCATGAACAGGTATCTTCGGACTTGGGTTAAAACCACGGTGTGAAGAAGCACAAAAGGAGTACGAAGGATGGTGCGGAGCCGAAGCTGTACGCAGGGGAGCTTCGGCAGGATAGCGGAAAAGGAAACCGACTTAAAGATGAAAAGGCTATTCAGACCCCGACGGGTTACTACAGAGTTATTAGCAAATGTAAGGGGCATGGATGTAATTTCACATGGGCTGCGTCCCGTGCCTATAAATAGATGAACAGTATTCCCGTACTGTTCACGCTGACTTGGCATTTGCTTTTGCGTCACACTTGTACTTCCGCCTTCCCTCAAGCCGAAGGTATATTTGTAATTTGAAATCATTTCTATTTTTCCATGATAATAAAATAGAAATGATTTTATGATAATGTTTAAATGTTTATATTATATTTCATGCCTTATATGAATCCTTCGTCATTACTTGTTGTACTTACGAAGGTATGTCTCTCGTAACCTTCGTCCGAAACTCATTATTTCCCAAAGGGGCATAATGTTTCGAAGGACGAAGGACTTTAATACTTAACACTTTTGTGTTGCCTTGTTCTTAACTCTTAGCATTTGAGAACAAGTCCCCAACATTGGCGCCCACCGTGGGTGAACTCACTTCCACTTTTTGAGTTTCAAACACCTTCAGCAAGCATAGACCTTCGTCATGGCGCCGAAGAAAGCTTTAGGAACAGGGGCTGCGGCTCTGCAACCACTGGACCCCAATTAGGAAACCCTCTCTCTTCGGGAGGCCCGAAACCAGAAGAGGAAGGTTGCCAGTTCGACGCCTCAGGAGGACGAACTAGATCAAGAAATTAGAGATATGGAGATGCTTCATCAACAGGTGTGTGGGGACTTGTTCTCAAATGCTAAGAGTTAAGAACAAGGCAACATAAAAAGTGTTAAATGTTAAAGCCCTTCGTCCTTCGAAACATTATGCCCCTTCAGGAAATAGTGAGTTTCGGACGAAGGTTACGAGAGACATACCTTCGTAAGTACAACAAGTAATGACGAAGGATTCATATAAAACATGAGATATAATATAGACATTTAAACATCATCACAGAATCATTTCTATTTTATTATCATGGAAAAATAGAAATGATTTCAAACTACAAATGTACCTTCGGTCTTGAGGAAGGCAAAAGTACAAGCGTGACGCAAAAGCAAATGCCAAGTCAGTGTGAACAGTACTGGAGTACTGTTCATCTATTTATAGGCAAAGGACACAGCCATGCGGAATTACATTCATGCCCTTTACAAAAATTTACAATGATGACTCGGGCCCTTATGGACTAAAGGGTCATTCTATCTTTAAGTCGGTTCAATCCTTCACCTTCGGGCACGCTATAACTCCGAAGCTTCACAAGTGGTAGCTTCGGCATTTCGTATAAGCAGCTTTCACCGAAGCTGTTTCTTCTTAAAGGACCTTCGGCGACGAAGCATGGTCCCAACAGTAGCCCCTTCGCGGTGCTAGATCGTTTTTCGTAACGAGCTTGATCCGTGAAAAAAGTCTTCTAGGCTTCGGGAAGCCGAAGGTCCAAAAAACACCTTCCCTGAGCTCGTTGTCGAGAAACGATAAAGCTTCCGAGTGCTGCGCGGTCCCACCATTCAGCGAGTGCGAGCGACTGTTTGCCCGGTGTAAAAATCTTGACGGTCCACCTCCTTACCTGCAGTAGTATAAAAACAGACAGGTAGGTGTGAAGTTACCACAGCATTCATTGCTATTGCACTGTTTCGCTGCCGAAAATTTTAACCATAGCCGAAGCTTGACTTTCGCATTCAAACGAAGCTGTAGTTTGGAATCTGCTTCGTCACAAGAGGAGCTTCGGAAGAAAAAGGTTATTAACTTGCAAAAAAATTTCAAGAACATTGAAAATCAAATGGCCAGATTACGCTCCACTGCTAGGGTTGAGCGTGAGGGAGACGAAGCCGAAGCTGCTGATACTGTTCCAATCTCCGAAGCAATGAGGCGCTCTGGGCTTGTAAGGCCGGAAGACACGCAAGTTGCCGAAGGCACCGCTGCCGTCGAAGCAGAACGCGCTGCTGCTGAAGAGACTGATTCCGAAGATGATTATAGTAGCACAGTGCCGAGCAAACCCAGCCACCTGGATTTCGGCAAATCTACAATTTCCAAAGTTGATTTTGCAAAAATGGTAAAGTTGGGCTATCTTCGTGAAGCTGATAAGAAATCAATTCGCTTTGGTGGAGAAGAAACCACCCCGAAGCCAGAAACAGATGAAATAGTGGTTTTTAAGAGTTTCTTCAAAGCTGGATTAAGACTTCCATTCCATGGAATGATTGCAGATGTATTGAAGAAGTTTGGGATTTTCTTCCATCAGCTGACTCCTAATGCCATCGTTAGGCTCAGTGTCTACATTTAGGCCCTCCGAAGCCAGGGGTGGAACCGTTTTCTGATGGATTCTGCCGGGTGCACGAATTGCACTACCAGACGAAGGCCAGAAAGGATGGATTACATGAAAATTTTGGTTGTTACAATTTTGCTTACAGAAAGACTTCAAAATTTCCGGTGATTAGCTACCGAAGCAAGTGACCAGCAGGCTCGAAGTCGGAATGGTTCTATGTTAAAGTTGAAGATGACAAGGAGAAGTTGGTGCAGAGTCCACTTGAATTGACTTTTGGAGAAACTAGACCCCCCTGCAATATGACACCAAAAAGCCCAGCCCAGATTGCTTTGGCTGAAATTAAAATTATTTCAGAGCATATCGGCACTAGAGACCTGGTGCAAGAGTTCTTGGCCTTCAGAATTTTCCCGACTTTGAAAGAATGGGAAATGCCGAAGCTCGAGGGGGAGAAGAAAGAAGGGGAACTTGTCCGGTTACCTTACTATTTCAAGTTCAAGAAATACTTTAAAACACCTTGTCAAGAGTGGCTGGATACAGTTGAAGTAATGTGCAATGAAATACTCGGTAATTACTCCAAAAAAGAAGATCAGTTAATGACTGCGGCCTTCGGCACCCGTCCGAAGCGAAGACTGAACCGAGTGCTGGATGCCTTGGGTTTTGAATACCCTGACTATGAACAGCTGAATAAGGGTGCTGAGGGCCAGAAAAGGAAAAAAGTGGCCGAAGCTTTGAACAAAGATGACAAAGAACCACCAAAAGAGAAGAGTATTCCAAAGAAGAGAAGAGTATCATCTCCGAAGCGAAAATTATCCGACGAAGAGGAGACTCCTGCATCACCCTCTACCACCGACGTGGAGGAGATTTTAAAGGTAATGACTGAATCCCTGCCCGTGAAGCTAAGTCCATTAGGGCCTCAACTGATGAAGCTTTTTCAGAAGGAAGAGGAGCCCGAAAAAAATGAAGAAAACAACTAAAACAAAGAGACAAAGAATTATTGCAGTGACAGAAGTCATTGACAAGACGCCACCGAGGGCCTCAGCTCGGAAGACGCTAGCGGCTGAGGGCGCAACAAATGTCGAAGTCGCACCTTCGGAGGTCGCGGCTACCGAAGCTACTTCGACCGAAGATTTTAATATGGAGACCACAATTGAACACATTGATAAAATATTGCTAGACATGGCCATAGAAGAAGCTACTACAGCCGCCGAAGAGACCATGGCCACAGTGCCTGGGAAAGGAAAGGAAATAGTCGTTGATACTTCGGAGGACGAAGCTTTCATATTTCAAAATTTAGTTGGACAAGAACTGTCAAAAACCGAAATAGAAGAGCTTAAAGAATACGCCAAATCTTGTGGATATAAGCCAGGAGCTCTTCTCTTCGGGGGTATTGACGATGAGAAATTAAACTGTATCCGGGATCAAACCAGAGCTAAGGTTATCGGTACTCTATCAAAGAGTATCGGCTTTCCGAAGCTGGAAACGGATATCAGCCGCTACCGACGACAACATATCGTTGGTAGTTTATTTTATTCCAATTTCAAGGTAAACAACTTTTCTCTGACTTTGATTGTTTTTTAATAATGAAGATGTTTCTAACGAAGGTTGTTTATGTGCAGAGCATGCTGCTGAGCAAAGCTTTGAAAATGCAGCAGGATTTGGAAGATAAAAAACACGAGGTTATAATTGAAAATTTTAGAGAGCAAAATAAAAGAGCAATCAGCTGCTATTGAAAAGAAAGACTTCGAGCTTCAGACAACTGAAGGCTTATTGGCAGAAGCCGAAGCTAAAATAGCAGAATTAATTACGAAGCTTCTCTGCCAATCAGAACACTTTGAACAAGAAAAGCAAGAACTTAACGCAAAATTTGAGGCCGAAGTCCAACAAAATTCAGATTTGAAAAAATTATTGGCCAGCCTTCAAGACAAATGTTTGGAGTTTAGCAATAAATGTATTCAATGACTAAAAAAGATCTTCTACTCAGTCGGGGCCAGCAGCGGAAAATTCACCCCGTCAGCTCAAGATTTATCAAGGACCTTCGAACACATCGAAGGTGAAATTGATGAGCTTGACGAAGTTATAGCCAGGCACGGTGACTTCTGTGCCTGGGTAGCTTCTCGGGGCACTGCTGCAGCATTTCTGAAGGCTGGCTGCGACCATGGAAGAATTGTCAACAGGCCCAATTTCACTCTATCACCATCAATTTTAGATGACATTCCTGACCTCGCCCGAAGTATTTCAAATAGGTTTATAAAAATGATATGGACAAAAGGCGGGCGAGAAAAGGCTGGAGACGAAGCTCGGAGTCATCTTGAACCAGTAAGAAATCATACCTTGTGCTTACCTTTCCCTTCAAACATGGTTCTTACTCACAACACCTTAATTCATGTAGGATGACGAAGCTGAGACCGATGCTTGAAGAGTATGACGCCGAAGCTGAGGCCCCATGAAGATCAGTAGGAGTAGACTATAGAAAAACTCAAGAGACTTTTGTAATAACTTTTGTAAATACATCTAAACTGTTCTTAATGAACTTTGTTCATACCTTGTAATATATTCTTACCCTTCCATCAATGTATGAGGTGCTTTGATGTGGACGAAATTAGCATTTTGAGCCGAAGGCGAAAAAACACCTTCCCTTCTTTTCGTACACAACGAAGCATAAAAGACAGTTTTTTCTCTTTGCCGAAGCCCTTCTTTCCGTACACGACGACGCACAAAAGACTGCTTCTTCTTTTTTTTCGAAACCTTTCTTTTTTGTACGCAACGAAGCACAAAAGACTGCTTCTTCTTTTTTCTGAAACCTTTCTTTTTTGTACACAACGAAGCACAAAAGACTGCTTCTTCTTTTTTCCGAAACCTTTCTTTTTTGTACACAATGAAGCACAAAAGACTGCTTCTTCTTTTTGTCGAAGCCTTTCTTTAACACCGAAGCAACCACTTATGCTATGATGATGGTTATCCTACATATGCCTGGATGAATGTTTATGAATGCAAATGTTATGATGTAATGTGGTGTGCAAATGAATGACCAAACATATATCCGAAGCCATAACCACAACAGTTATTTCCTTAGAAATAATCACATATCAGCGCTGACTTTTCGCTGTAAGCCTCCCTTAGGAGCTTCTTCGCCTTTTACTTTCGGCGGTATCAGCGTTGACTTTTCGCTGTAAGCCTCCCTTAGGAGCTTCTTCGCCTTTTACTTTCGGCGGTATCAGCGTTGACTTTTCGCTGTAAGCCTCCCTTAGGAGCTTCTTCATCTTTTACTTTCGACGGTATCAGCGTTGACTTTTCGCTGTAAGCTCTGCATTCCCTTTGGAACGACTTTTGAGCAGAAAACTTACACTGCGCCCCCTTTGGAGCGACTTCTTTAGTAGCTTCGTCGTGCTCTGCATCCCCTTAGGGACGGCTTTCGAGCTTCTCCCCTGTTTTTTTCTTTTAGCACTCGATGGTGCGTTCTCAGTTTTTACATTTACATTTTTTGGGGGATTTTGCTCTTATAGAGCTGAAATAAAAGAGAAATTACATGCTATGGCCCCATTAAAAACCTTTCTCCCCTTCAGAAAGGAAAAGGGTGCCATAAAAGAAAAATAAAATAAAATATAAAAAATTACATCAATCTATACATAATATCGCCGAAGCTCATCCGCATTCCAAGATCTAGGAATGTCGTTGCCGTCCATATCCTTCAATCTGTATGAACCGGGTCTTGACGAAGATACTACCAAAAAGGGTCCCTCCCATTTCAGCTGCAATTTGCCCACTGTATCTGGGTTAGCCACTCTCCGAAGCACCAAATGTCCTGGCTCAATATTCTTTAGCCGAACCTTTCTATCACGCCATTTTATTGTTTCGGCTTGATATTTATTGATGTTTTCCACAGCTTGAAGCCTGATCCCTTCTATAGCATCCTTTTCTACAGAATAATCAGCTTTAGATTCTGTTTCTGTCGAAGCTACTACTCTTATTGATCCAGTTTTGGCTTCTTCCGGAGTTATTGCTTCGTCACCAAACAATAATTTGAATGGGGTAAAACCTGTTGACCTTGATGTTGTTGTGTTGTGGCTCCACACCACTTTGATTAATTGATCTGGCCACTTTCCCCTGGGTTGATTGAAGATTAACTTCATTATTCCTGTCATTATGATGCCATTAGCTCTTTCAACAAGTCCATTTGACTCCGGATGTCTAACTGATGCAAAATGGATCTTCGTGCCAATTTGATCACAAAATTCTCTGAAAGCTTCGGAGTCGAACTGTGTCCCATTATCTACAGTGATAGCCTTTGGTACTCCGAAACAACAAACAATATTCTGCCAGAAAAACTTTTGAATGGTGGCCGAAGTTATTGTGGCTAAAGGCTTTGCCTCAATCCATTTAGAGAAATATTCCACTGCAACTACAACATATCTTAAGTTTCCTTGGGCTGGTGGTAACGGACCTAACAAATCAAGGCCCCACCTTTGCAATGGCCAAGTGGGTTGTATTAGCTGAGTCAGAGACAAAGGTTGTTTTTGATCTCTTGCACATTTCTGACAACCTTCGCACTTTTGGACTAATTCCGCTGCATCTGAAGCTGCCTTCGGCCAATAAAACCCTTGTCGAAAGACTTTTCCAAGCAACGGCCTAGATCCAATGTGAGATCCACACAGGCCTGCATGTATTTCCTTCATCAATTCTATGCCTTCGGCTCTAGATAAACACTTGAGTAATGGAGCACAGACTCCATGCTTGTACAGCTCCCCTTCTATTATGACATATGGTCGAGCTCTTGCCTCTATCCTCTTGTTATAAGTTTCGTCATCTGAAAGAAAGTTACCCTGAAGGTAAGAGATGATCTCCGTTCTCCAGTCTTCACTATAAACAGGAGATATATTGAGGACTGCTCTTTCAAGAAGTTCCACCGAAGGTGCTTTTATTGTTTCAAAAAATACATCCAAAGGTAGGGGCAGCCCCTGTGCTGCTGACTTGGCTAGCAAATCAGCATGCTCATTTTCTCCTCGAGAAATATTTTTGACAGAAAATCCTTCGAAGGAAGCTTCAATCCTCTAGACCGTGTCTAGATATTTCTCAAGCTTCGGGTCTCTAGTCTTACAACTCTTGTCAATATGACCCGAAACAACCTGGGAATCAGTTTTAAGAATGGCCCTTCTGATTCCCATTGCTTTTAACTTCCGAAGACCCAAAAGCAGAGCTTCGTACTCAGCGATATTATTTGTGCAGCTAAAATCAAGCCTTGCCGCATAACAAGTTTTAACTTTGGAAGGTGAAACCAACACAGCAGCCGCTCCTGCTCCAAAGGTTCCCCAAGATCCATCGCAAAACACTATCCATGCTTCGGCATCTTTATTCGTTTCTTCATCCTGAGCCCCTGGCGTCCAGTCAGCAATGAAGTCTGCCAACGCTTGGGACTGGATCGAAGATCTATGCACGTAATCAATGCAAAATTCATTGAGCTCCGTAGCCCATTTTCCAATCCGTCCAGTAGCTTCTCTATTTGTCATAATATCCTTCAACGGTTGCGAAGAAGGAACAACAATATTGTATGCTTGAAAATAATGCCGAAGCTTCCTGGAGGCCATCAAAACAGCATATAACACCTTCTCCAATTCTGTATAGTTTTTCTTTGATGAGCTGAGGACTTCGGAGACGAAGTATACTGGGGCTTGCTTTTTGGTTTGTCCTTCAAGCTTTTCCTGCACAAGCGCTGCACTTACTGCAGAATGCGAAGCTGCCACATATAATAACAGAGGAGTCCCTGGCGTGGGTGGAGTTAACGTTGTTAAGTCTATCAGGTATTGCTTCAGCTCTTCGAAGGCTTTTTGTTGAACTGGTCCCCATTGAAAGACTTCGGCCGACTTCAGCACTTCAAAGAATGGTAAATTTCTCTCCGCTGATCTAGATATGAATCGATTCAGAGATGCCATCCTCCCTGTCAGCCGTTGGGCTCCCTTCTTCGTGCTTGGTGGTTCCATTCGAAGTATGGCTTCAATTTTACTTGGATTAGCCTCAATTCCCTTTGTTGAAACCAGGCAACCAAGAAATTTCCCCTTCTTTACTCCGAAGACACATTTTTCTGGATTCAGCTTTAGACCAGCCTGTCTAAAATTAGCGAAGGTCTCCTGCAGATCAGTAATGTGATTTTCTTGCTTCGTGCTTTTTACAATGATATCATCAACATAAGTTAGCACATTTCTGCCTATCTGAGACTGAAGAACCTTCGCTGTCATTCTGCTGAAGCTTCCTCCAGCATTCTTGAGCCCCTCAGGCATTCGAAGGTAACAATATGTTCCACTGGGGGTTATGAAACTGGTCTTCGGCTCATCCTCCTTCTTCATCCAAATTTGGTGATAGCCTAAATAACAATCTAGCAGACTCATAAGCTCTGATGAAGCTGCTGCATCAACTAAGGAATCTATCCTTGGCAATGGAAATTCATCCTTCGGACATGCCTTGTTGAGATCAGTAAAATCAATACACATTCTCCATTTGCCATTGGCCTTTTTTACCATAACAGTGTTAGCTAGCCATTCTGGATATTTTACTTCTCTGATAACTCCTGCACTGAGGAGACTTTTGACTTCATTCTGAGCACCTTCAGCCTTGTCATCAGACATCTTCCGAAGCCTCTGCTTTCTGGGTCTGAAGGATGGGTCAACATTGAGCGAGTGTTCAATAACATCCTTGTTAACTCCGCAAAGATCATTAGCTGACCATGCAAAAACATCTTTGTTGTTGAACAAAAACCTTATCAAGGTTTTCTCCTCTTCTTCGGATAGTTGAGATCCCAACAACACCTTCTGCTCTGCTATGTCCTCGCATAAGAGCATGGGCTTCGGCTGATCTGCCGAAGCTGCTTTCTCCCTTCTGAACTTGTATTGCTCACAAGCTTCAGCTCCATCTATGTTATGGATTGCTTTTGAGTCAGTCCAGCTTCCTTCGGCCCTTCTGGCGGCTTCCTGACTTCCATGAATAGCAATAGGTCCTTGGTCTGAAGGTATCTTCATGCAAAGATATGCAGGATGAAGAATTGCTTCAAAAGCATTAAGTGTCCCACGACCAATGATTGCATTGTAGGGATATTCCATGTCAACAATATCAAACACAATTTGCTCAGTCCTTGTGTTATGAACAAACCCAAAGGTCACTGGCATCGTGATCTTGCCGAGTGCCACAATCTGTCTTCCTTCGAAGCCACAGAGAGGATGTGTAGCATCATGGATCTTGTCTTCAGGCTCTTGCATCTGTCTGAAGGCTTTGGCAAATATGATATCCGCCGCACTGCCTGTGTCAACCAGAACATTGTGGACCAGAAACCCCTTAATAACACAAGAAATAACCATGGCATCATTGTGAGGATAATCCTTAAGCTGAAGGTCTTCCTGAGAGAAAGTGATTGGAATGTGGGACCATTTTGACTTGATGAAGGGTCCCTGCACTCCAACATGCTGCACCCTTCTCTGAGCCTCCTTCTTCTGCTTCTTGTTAGTCGGCTCTGAGCAAGAACCGCCTGTTATGGGGAGCACCAGCTTCGAAGCCGAAGCAGCTCCAACTTGGTTGTTGAACGAAGCCATCAGCTCAAGCAAGTGGAAGTGAGTTGACCGGAGGTGGGCGCCAATGTTGGGGACTTGTTCTCAAATGCTAAGAGTTAAGAACAAGGCAACATAAAAAGTGTTAAATGTTAAAGCCCTTCGTCCTTCGAAACATTATGCCCCTTCGGGAAATAGTGAGTTTCGGACGAAGGTTACGAGAGACATACCTTCGTAAGTACAACAAGTAATGACGAAGGATTCATATAAAACATGAGATATAATATAGACATTTAAACATCATCACAGAATCATTTCTATTTTATTATCATGGAAAAATAGAAATGATTTCAAACTACAAATGTACCTTCGGTCTTGAGGAAGGCAAAAGTACAAGCGTGACGCAAAAGCAAATGCCAAGTCAGCGTGAACAGTACTGGAGTACTGTTCATCTATTTATAGGCAAAGGACACAAGCCCATGCGGAATTACATTCATGCCCTTTACAAAAATTTACAATGATGACTTAGGCCCTTATGGACTAAAGGGTCATTCTATCTTTAAGTCGGTTCAATCCTTCACCTTCGGGCATGCTATAACTCCGAAGCTTCACAAGTGGTAGCTTCGGCATTTCGTATAAGCAGCTTTCACCGAAGCTGTTTCTTCTTAAAGGATCTTCGGCGACGAAGCATGGTCCCAAGAAGGTGCAAAGGAAGAAGGAAAAGATGTCTAGGCTAGCTGAACTGCAAAGGCAGATAGACGAAGCCTCCGAAGAAGTTCGCCATCTTACTCAAGATGAGCAGAACCGAAGGCCCTAGCACAAAGAGCTTCATCAGGAGGGTTTCTTCAACGAAGATGACTGGTATGAGAATCTCCATCATGGAAATTTTGCTTTTGATGATGCTTCTCCTCTGTCAGCTGAGCTGCAGGCTACACCCTGGCCTCCGTCTTACAAGCCACCCCAGCTTCCCATGTACGACGGCCACTCAGATCCGAAGCAGTTTCTGATGAGCTACGAAGCAACAATATCTTCGTATGGTGGCAATACTGCAGTCATGGCAAAGTCTTTCGTCATGGCTGTCAGGAGTGTTGCCCAAACCTGGTACTCCTCTCTTAGGCTAGGGACAATCACCTCATGGCAAAAGCTGAAGGATATGTTGATAACCAGCTTTCAAGGCTTTCAGACGAAGCCAGTCATGGCTCAAGCTTTATTCCAGTGCACCCAGGATCACGAAGAATACCTTCAGGCATATGTCCGAAGGTTCCTACGTCTGAGGGCACAGGCGCCAACAGTGCCCAATGAAATTGTCATTGAGGCCATGATCAAGGGGCTTCGACCAGGACCTTCAGCTCAGTACTTTGCCAGGAAGCCCCCTCAAACTTTGGAGAAGTTGCTCCAGAAGATGGACGAGTACATTCGAGCTGACAATGATTTTCGCCAAAGAAGGGAGGAAGCTTTCAGGTTCTCTGAAATGGCTAGGGGCTTCGGAGGAAGATTTTATCCGAGGCACGTCAGGTCAGTCCATAATTCTACTCAAAATGATGACAAAGGGAGTCAGCAGCAAAGGCCATAGTGCTCCTCGCAAGCTTCGGGGCAACAGCAAAGCTCTTTCCGGCCGCCAGCTCCAAGGGGCAGAGGCGCCAGGGGCTTCGGGGGAAGATTTGGAGATCAACCAAGGAAAATTTACTGCTTATTTTGTGGTGAAGGCAAGGGCCATACCACCAGGATGTGCCATGTTACCATCCAGAAGCAAAAGGAGATAGCCGAAGCTGCAGCACAACAGAGTCAGCCGAAGCAAGTCATGCACACTGCTTCGTATCATTCGCCCTACATTCCAGAATATGTAGGCAATCACCCTACAGCTTCTGTTGCTTTGGCAAGTCAACCCCAAGCACCTTGGCAACAGCTTCCGCCTCCACCACCGTTGCAACGAGGCCAGCAGCCAGAAGGGAGGCAGCATACTCAACACCAAAGGGACTTCAGAGAAGAGTCCGAAGCCCGCATAGTTAATAGCACTGTGCCAGAGTCGAAGCACATTTACTGACAAATATCCTGCCTTGATAGCAGTCTTTTGCATTCAGTATTATTTTCTTTTTAACAAGGAACACTTATGGGAGACTATAGTGCTTTTTGTCGTTTTAAATCTCTTGTAATAGTTTTGCTTTTTGCCATAAGGAAAATATATCTTCTTCACAGGCTTAAGTCGCCGAAGCTTAAAGATTTGCGATAGCAAGGAGGACCTTCGAATTATCAAAAATTTATTTTAAAGGCACGCAGTGTGAATTCGTCAAAGCAGCAAAAAGTCATTCTAAGGAACGCAGTGTAAGTTTGCTGAAGCTACAAAAAGCCGTTCCTAAGGGAGCGCAGTGTAAGTTTTCTGCTCAAAAGTCGTTCCAAAGGGAATGCAGAGCTTACAGCGAAAAGTCAACGCTGATACCGCCTAAGTAAAAGGCGAAGCGTGAAAAGTCCACGCGAATACCGCCGAAAGTAAAAGGCGAAGAAGCTCCTAAGGGAGGCTTACAACGAAAAATAAACGCTGATTCCGCTGAAGTAAAAGGCGAAGAAGCTCCTAAGGGAGGCTTACAGCGAAAAGTCAGCGCTGATACAAAAAGGTTGTATGTTCTACCACGGGGATGTGTGTGTATCTTTGGCACAAATATCATTTTGCATAACATAACATCATCACATCATTTCGCATAACATAAGCATCATACATCATATTGCATATGGCACAAGAAGGGGATACAATATTGATCTTCGGAGAACGCTCTGAAAAAGTGAAAAAGTGTAGCTTCATCGGAAAGGTAACATAAGACTTTTTTAGCTTCGGAGAATAACGTTACGAAGCTCGGATATTCTTCATCAAAGCAATGCGGAAATTGTTGAGACATATAAACCTTTTTCTTCACTGAAGCATGAAAAGAAGGGAAGGTGTTTTTTCGCCGAAGGCTCAAAAACGGTATGTATGTAAAATTTCATGCATCGTAAAGAATTGAACCATAAAAAGTTCGTATATTACATGCAAAATTACAAAATATTACACAGATTACATTCCAAATGTTTTTACAATAGCATCTAGTCTTCCCTAAGTATTACTTCTGCAGCTTCATTTAGTAGTTGTTCAACAACCTTATCCATGATGGCTTCGGCCATTTGTCTAATTTCGTCATCCCCCTTCGTGTGCGGGCCCGCAGATGATTCAGCAGGTTCTGAGGGAAGAGTAGATACGGACTTACTACTATTACAAGCCGTCATCAAGTTTGAAATCAAAAAATTACAACAAAGAGACAAAAACCACTAGTTAGTACCTATTTGCCCTTCGGGCCCTGCGCTTTTTTTAGCAGCCTCTGCTACTTTTCTAGCATCATGGATGCCTTTTTCACTTTTTTGAATAATCTCTTGGGCCACTTCCCGGCCACCATTATCCCAGATGTCGGTGAAAAATTTTCCACCAACCATGCTAGCTTCAGCCGAGGGGTCTTTTATATCTTCGAAGGATAAGGCAGTTTCGGATTGTGCTAAAACTTTCACATGCTCGCATCCTTTCCTCTCCAAAATAGTAGCAATCCCCCTGGCACCCGAAAAAGCACATATGTCTCCACGACTATTCAAAATTTCCTCAAAGGCCTCAGCTTCGTGATTAATCCATTCGATCGGGCCTTCGGGGTTACCCCTTGTGAAGTTTTCCTTGCTCGAGAACGTGCCAACGCTGGCGAAGCTAGCTTTTATTTTCTTAACGCATTCTACAGATTTATCATAGCATCTTTTCTTGGATGAACGAAGCTCTTCAATGGTTCCTTCTAAATGATTTGCCCATTGATCACTAAGTTCTCGCCTCGTCTCTTCAAGTATGCGTTCTTCTTTAGTTCGGCTAATTGTTTCCGAAGATCTTCAATTTCGTGCTTCTGAGCTTCAGCCTGAGCTTTAGAAGTAGCTTCATCTTCCTTTATCTTATCCACCAATGTAAGTAGCATTTTGTCCTTTTCCAAGGCTTCGTTTCTTAGCTTGATAAGCTCTGTTCGAAGGTTATTGAGAGCAATAGTGCAGCTCTCATCTTCAGCATTCTTTTGTGCCCTTAAGGCATTGCTGAGTATTAAGCCCTATTCAAAAGAATGAATGGATTTACATAAGAACAAAAGACTAATTCAAAATTCATAAGCTTCAAAATTCATAATTTTTGTACCTTCAGACTATTGTATGCAAGGCTATCCGCAAGATCGTCCTTCGTCATCGCGCAAAGGCCAGCCTCAAGCTTCGGGAACCCCATGCTTCTAGCAATCTCCCGGCAGACGGGTAATTCCTTGTTATCTGGGAGACAGTATAAGAAGTTGTCTTCGTCTGTACCATTGAATACTAAGGCCCCTTTTGGATACCTCAGTTCTTGGGCATAGTGAGTAGCTTCAAAAATCTCTTCTTCACATAATCTTTTTCCCAAAGCATGTCGAACAATATAATCGAGGGCTTTGGAGGATGCTTCGGGGGCAGCAGTGCCAGTTTCTTCAATTAAAATCGGCTCTGTCATTTTTGCTTTTTCGGCTTCCAAGGATTTTACCTTGGTGGGCTCTGAAGGCTCCACTTCAGTCTCAGATTGTTGCTTTGGAGCTTTGGCAACAAAGACCTCAGTTTGCACCTCGGAAATTTCAACAGTTTTCTTCGGAGTTGTGCTTGAAGACTTAATTGTCTCCAAAACATCTAGCACATTAACCATTCTTTTTCTTTTCGGGGTCACCGCTGGGCCCTTTTGGTTTTTTGCTGTCTCAATCTTTGCTGAAGGACTTAAAATTTCTAATGTTTTTGTTTCTTCAGTCCTCGGTTCTTCTGTTTTCTCTGTTGCGGATACTTCGGCCATTTCTTCGATTTTCGGCACTAGAGATGGTTCTCTAGCTTCGGTGGCCGAAGAGGCCTCACCAATAAACGCAGGCACTATGGCCGGTTCAATATAACGTGGCCGGTATGTGAGCACCTTTACCTTTTTCCTCTTCGGCGCTGGCTCCCCAGGAACAGCTGAAGCAACTTCTTTTACAGGAGAAGTATTTTTCCTTTTTTGTCCTCGCACTGGGTAATGGTAGTCGGGGTAGACAAACCCAACTGCATCAAATACTCGGTTAAGCCTCTTCTTCTTTCGGCCTCCGAAGGCCGCTGATAATGCAGTATCTTCGGCCTTCGAGTATACCCCAAGCAATTCATCACTTACGGCCTCAATACTTTTTAACCAGTCGTCATCTGGTTCAACAAACTTATCTCTGTATTTGAATGTGTATTTTAGCCTAACTAGCCCCCCTTCATCAGGTTCCTTGACGGTCTCCTTCGGCATTTCCCACTTTTCTGCAAGTGGCCAAACTCTGAAGGCAATATGCTCTTGGACTAAATCCCTTGTCCCAATAAAAGAGCAAACCGCGCCGAAGGCTCTCTGGCATTCTTCGGCTGATTCATCCATTTCCACCTTCGGCTTTCGGAGGCCGAAGCGTTGTCAGATAGGGCGCATAATGATACCTTTAACATCCTCCCGTGTTATCAAGTCATTATTCACATAGAACCATTATGTCATCCAGTCACCGGGCCACCTCTTCCGAAAGGTTGGCACGAGGCAGCTTGAACCGGAGCGGGCACCGAAGCTATAACAACCAAAGTTGTTGTGATATTGTTCTTTCCCCCAGGGTTTTGTCTCATACACTAGCTCATGAATATTACAAAAGCTTTTAGCATTTGGTTCGAAACCTTGGCTCCTCACAGCCCAGACAAAGATTCCCATTCTTATAATAGCTTCGGGAGTAATCTGGTGGAGATAGATTTGGAATGTCTTCAGAACTTCAACAACAAAGCTGCTCAGGGGGAACCGAAGTCCAGCCTTGAAGAAGCTTCGGAAGATCACGACCTCATTTTCCTCGGGAGTAGGAGAAGTTTTCTCTCCGTCATCAGCCCTCACAATAGACACATCTTGAAAATATCTCCCCCTCATATTGTCAAGATGACTCTGCTTAATAGTTGACTTTCCGAAAACTGTGTGGCTTGGTCGCCATGGTCGGTCTTCGGACTCCTCCCCGCCACTTTCTACATCATAACTGTCGCTATCACCAGTATCTTCAGATAAACCTTCTAAAATCTCTTTGGTAATCTTCTCTGTATTGGTCTTCGCCATTGATTCAAGAAAGCCGAGGTGCATTTCCTCAGAAAGGCTTAGCTTCGGATCAGCAAGCAACTTTCTTGTCTGCAGACATCTTCGTAAGCGCTGGGGAAGTGCTCTCAAAACCGAAGCTTAAAAATTTAAGCAAGTTTTGTTGCGCAGGCTAGAGGTCAAGTGAGCAGGAGCAGATGGCAAAAAAGGCAGTACCAAATAAACCCGTGGTGTGCTCTTATTTATACACCTAGTGCGTTAAAGATTGGAAGGCCCCGTTTGTCAGTGACTGTTGCTATTCTAGCAAAGGGAAGGTGTTTTTTCGGGCCTTCGGCTTAGGGCCTTCGTCCATATCGCAATCTGAATTTATCTTTCTAACAAATTAATATTGCGAGGGGCTATTGTTGGGGGCCTTCGGCTTTCGAAGGTCCTCAAAAACATAATTTAACAAAGTTTCTGGAGTATAATGCATGAACATGTATCTTCGGACTTGGGTTAAAACCACGGTGTGAAGAAGCACAAAAGGAGTACGAAGGATGGTGCGGAGCCGAAGCTGTACGCAGGGGAGCTTCGGCAGGATAGCGGAAAAGGAAACCGACTTAAAGATGAAAAGGCTATTCAGACCCCGACGGGTTACTACAGAGTTATTAGCAAATGTAAGGGGCATGGATGTAATTTCACATGGGTTGCGTCCCGTGCCTATAAATAGATGAACAGTATTCCCGTACTGTTCACGCTGACTTGGCATTTGCTTTTGCGTCACACTTGTACTTCTGCCTTCCCTCAAGCCGAAGGTATATTTGTAATTTGAAATCATTTCTATTTTTCCATGATAATAAAATAGAAATGATTTTATGATAATGTTTAAATGTTTATATTATATTTCATGCCTTATATGAATCCTTCGTCATTACTTGTTGTACTTACGAAGGTATGTCTCTCGTAACCTTCGTCCGAAACTCATTATTTCCCAAAGGGGCATAATGTTTCGAAGGACGAAGGACTTTAATACTTAACACTTTTTGTGTTGCCTTGTTCTTAACTCTTAGCATTTGAGAACAAGTCCCCAACAACAGTTTTATCAGACTTGCCATGGAAGGGGCTTCTTTCTTTACGAAGCATGAAAAGAAGGGAAGGTGTTTTTTCGCCGAAGGCTTAAAAACGGTATGTGCGTAAATTTTCATGCATCGTAAAGAAATATATTACAGTAATTTACATGTCCCATTAATTGTTCCATACATCAAATATTACAAAAGTATTATTACAATAAAGTCTATTCTTCACTAAGAATTTTTTCTGCGGCTTCGTTCAATAGTTTATCGACGACTTCATCGATAATGGACTTAGCAATGCTTATTATATCCAGCGCTTCCTTCATGTCCGGATTAGCCAGGGGGTTGTACGGCTCCGGCAGCGGTGACAGTTCAGCTGTAATAGGTAAACTATTAGTTTGAAGCCACAAAGTAAGTACTGAAGCTAAAATTCAAAAACAATACCTATGCGCCTTTCGCGTTTAGTAGATTCTTCAGCTTGCCTAGCTTCTTCTCTGGCATCATGGGTGTCTTTTTCATTCTTTTTTATAATTTTGTTGGCCAATTCTCGGCCACCGTTCACCCAGACATCAGAATAAAACTTTCCACCCACCAAAGTCGCTTCGGCTGAAGGGTCCTTTGTGTCGTCTATGGAGAAGGCAGCTTCGGTCTGAGCTGTAGCTTTGACATGATTGCATCCAGCCTTCTCCAGAATAGCTGCAATTCCCTGAGCACCGGAGAAAGAACAAATATCCCCGCGATCGCGCAGGATTTCCTCGAAAGCTTCAGCTTCCCCGCTTATCCACTCAATGACGCCTTTAGGGTCACCTCGAATGAAGTTCTCCTCAGAGGAATAAGCACCTACTTTTGCAATGTTGTTTTTCAACTTTTTCACGCAATCCAAGGATTTTTCGAAGCACCTTTACTTGGACTCGCGAAGCTCCTCAATATTTTTCTCTAGCCTAGCTTGCAACCATTCACTAATTTCTTTGCTAGCTTTTGCAACTGCATAGTTTTCATTAGCCTCGGCAAACTTTTTCCGGAGTTCTTCGATCTTGGCTTTTTGAGCTTTGGCCTGAGCATTGTATCTAGCTTAATCTTCTTTCGCTTTACTCACCAATGAAATTAAAATCTTGTCTTTCTCCAAAGCTTCATTTCTCAGCTCAATTACCTCTGAACGAAGGTTGCTGAGAGCTATTGTGCAGCTTTCGTCTTCTGCGTTCTTTTGTGCCCTCAAGGCATTGCTAGGAATTAAGCCCTGCAAGAAAAAGAAAGAATTAAACATGACAATGAAATACTTCATTTCCAACTTTAAAGTTGCTTATGTACCTTTATACTGTTGTATGCGAGGCTATCCGCAAGTTCATCCTTCGGCATGGCGGCGAGGCCAGTTTCGAGCTTCGGAAATCCCATACTCTTGGCTATCTCCCGGCAAATGGATATCTCTTTGTTGTCTGGGAGATAGTACAGGAAATCATCTTCGTCCGTGCCATTGAACACTAAGGCCCCCTTTGGATATTTTAGTTTCCGGGCGTAGTGTTTGGCTTCTAAGATTTCTTCTTCGGATAATCTTTTCCCTGAAGCATGTCGAATAATGTAATCAATATCTTCGGATGGGGCTTCGGGAGCAGGAGATTTAGCTTTTTCTGTCACGTCCTGCCCCGCTGCCATGCCGGTATCCAGAGTTTGTTGCTTAGCCTTATCCTCATACATGGTAGGCTTCGTCTGAATGGGCACTGAAGGCCTAGCTTTGGCTTCGGCCAGGGCTATGAAAGCTTCCGCAACTTTCTTTGTAGGGACAGGAGTCTAGGCTTTTGTGGTCTCCATGACAGCGTGTAGCACGTTGGACATTCTCCTTCTCTTGGGAGTTGTGGTGGGAGCCTTTGTCACCTTCGACAATTCTGCCTCTAGCGGTGGGCTCAAAATTTTTGGCATCATCACTGTTTTTCCATTTCTGGCTCTATGGCTGCATCATCTTTGGCTTCGGCTAGCCCAACAATAGGCACCTTCGGTACTACAATCGATCCTTCAGCGCTCCGAGCGGCGGGAGCGGCTTGTTTTGCTTCGGCAGTGGAGGAGGTCCCTTCACCAAATTCAGGCACTACGACCGTTTCAATACATCGAGGCTGGTGGGTCAAAACCTTTATTTTCTTGCCCTTTGGAACAGCAGTGGTGGCCGAAAGCGGCAGTTTTCCTCTTTTTTCCTTGCCTTCTCAAGGGGTAGCAGTAATCAGGATATATGAAGCCAATTGCATCAAAAACCATGTTCAATCTTTTCTTGCCCCGACCCCCGAAGGCTGAGGACAATGCATCATCTTCGGCCCTAGTATATGTTCGAAGCAACTCGTCGCTAGTAGCCTCAATACATTTCAACGAGTCATCATTTGGTTCGTCGAACTTCTCTCTGTATCTGAAGGTATATTTCAATCGAACTAATCCACCTTCGCTGGATTCAGCAGTAGTCTCCTTCGGCATCTCCCAGCTATCCACAAGTGGCCACACTCTGTAGGCTATGTGCTCTTGAATTATGTCTCTTGTGCCAATGAAAGCACAGACATTGCTAAAAGACTTCTGACACGCTTCGGCATCACTTTCAATAACCACCTTTGACCTTTGGAGGCCGAAGCGAGACCAGATGGGGCGCTGGATAATTTCCTTAATATCCTCCCTCTCAATTAGATTATTTTTAACATAAAACCATTCCTCCATCCAGGCCCTGGGCCATCTTTTCCGGTATGTTGGAACCGGGTAGCTTGCATTAGAGCGAGCAATGAATCCGTAACAACCGAAGTTGTTGTGATACTGCTCTTTGCCGGTGGCCTTTGTCTCATACAAAAGTTCATGCATACTGCAAAAACACTTCGCGCTCAGTTCCAATCCTTGGCTTCTTACAGCCCAAACAAACAAGCTCATTCTAATTATAGCTTCAGGAGTAAGTTGATGAAGAAAGATCTGAAATATCTTTAGCACTTCAACAAAAAATCTGCTTAATGGGAACCGAAGACCTGCCTTCAAAAAGCTTTTGTAAATAACCACCTCATTTTCTTTAGGAGCAGGGGCGGTGTTGTCTCCTCCAACTCTCACAATAGACATGTCACGAAAGTATCTTCCCCTCATAGC
Source organism: Zea luxurians (assembly GCA_029449295.1). NCBI lineage: Eukaryota > Viridiplantae > Streptophyta > Magnoliopsida > Poales > Poaceae > Zea > Zea luxurians. The sequence goes on along the minus strand of JAOPSE010000015.1, from coordinate 94,631,405 downwards.
GTCAACATGACTTTGCTTAATAGTCGACTTTCCAAAGATAGTATGGCTTGGTCACCAGTGCCGGTCCTCAGAATCTTCATCTCCACTTTCTACATCAAAGTCATCACTGTCATCAGAATCTTTAGATAAATTTGCCATTATCTCCTTTGTGATTTTCTATGTATTTTTTTTGCCATGGATTCGTAAAACCCAGTAATAAAAGGGTCTGCAACCTTCTTCTCCTCATACATCTTCTCCTTCTCGAATATCTTCTTCTCCTCAGACAGCTTCTTCTCTTCAGACATGGAACAAACACTTATCTTTAAGACGAAGCTCGAAAATCATGCGAGAACTGATAAACAAGAGTTAAAAATCTGAGAAAATAACGCAAGCAACAGAAATGGCGCATCAAATGCCGCCGCTGTAAGCTTCTATTTATACGCCTAGTGCATTGCAACTTGGCGGGCCCCATTTGTCACTGACTTACGCTATTCTAGCGAAGGGAAGGTGTTTTTTCGAACCTTCGGCTTAAGGCCTTCGTTCGCATCACAGTTTGAATTTGTTGTTACAAGAACAAATTAATACTACGAGGGGCTACTGTTGGGGGCCTTCATCTTCCGAAGGTCCACAAAAACACGACTAACATGTTTTCTGAAGCGTCCCCGATCCTCTGGGACTCAAATGTGATACAATTACTAGTCCCAGGAGGCTAGTAAACACATTTATACATCAAATAGTTCCAGATCTGCTTAAACGAGACAAACCTATAAAGGTGGCGAACAACTTTAAGAGTTGCTCCACAACTTGGGACATATCATCAGAGTGGGGCTGAAGCAGCCCGATATACGCAGCAAAGCAAATCAGCGGTCCAACAGCCACAGGCAAGGTTGGGAACAGTCGTAACTCTTACTCGATCTCCTTTTTCTGAAAAACAACAAATAAGCAAGGGTGAGTACAAATGTACTCAGCAGCCCACCTTCACTCGTGGAATGGGGAAATCAGATATAATGCATGGAATATGTGGAGCTCAGGATATTTTGCAGAAACAGCAATATTTTATGCAGGGTTGTTTTGAAAAACATTTTGTATTTTTGCAAAGCGCATCCTCTCCAAAAGGAGCAGGAAGTTTTTCAATATTAGAACAAAATCCCCTGGACTAAACCATCCAGGTATCTCAGCAGTTTCCCACTAGTTTTCATTTTCAAAAACAGCTACTGGACTTCCCGTCCACCATAGCTCACGGCTCAACCGCCGGACCTTTTAAAACCCACTTTTCTCAAACGCACCTCTTTTTTTGAAAACAAAACACTAATTGCCATACCACACTAGACTCGTCCATTCCTGTGGACACAGACTATTCGAATAGGTTTGAACTCTGCGTAGAGGTGTACACTTTACCCACTAGTCCGGCTCTGTGATCTCATGATCAATGAGATCCGAATCCAAATCTCTTTCTTTCCCCGCACGTCCTAACCTTAATGGTTATACCGGAAGGAGTCAGGCCACCACCATGTCCAAACCGGACAAAACATTCCCCCTCCTTATCCTCCCGGTGCTCCCCAACCTTCATAACCCTGGGGTTGGACCGTACGAGTTCAGATTGAGTGATTGCCCACACAGTCTCGAGTGGTTGCACTTATCATGAGTACAGGTAGCGAAAGATGACAAACCGGTCCTTATATGAGGGGACAATCCTTCTGCTCATGCCTAAACCAGCTGAGCCTTCACCTTAGGCCCTCCCCTAAACCAGGGAGTCCCTGATCATCCCTACTCAAAGGTGATAAGGGTGAAAACCTTCATCATACACATTTTGAAAAGCATTTTCTTTTGAAAAACTTACACCTTTTCTCAAATCATTTGTAACAAATATATTAAGGATTGATTGCCGCAAGCGGCTTGGGTGGCCATAATAACTTGTCTCAAAATCATATCATGCATAAAATAACAGGCTGAGGGTTGTGGTTGAAAAATCATAGGTAATTTATGCATCAAAGGGATCCAGTGAGCTTGCCGTGCTTATTCGGTGAAGGGGGAAGGGGAGCTCGCGGAACTGGCTTCTAGCTCCACTGCCTGGCGTAGACTTGCAGATCTAGCCTCCACGAGACGGCACGAACGCTCCGATAACTATGCAACATGAATAAGCAAACATACAAACAAGCAAGTATACCAACAAATGTTTTGTATAGTGGTCAGAATAGTGATATATGGATGGGTAGAGTCTTGAGTAGAATCTGTGTCATGTGGTGTTGTGATATTACTGATGGTGGAGTGGAGGTGCTTACCAGGAGGGTGGACTGGAGGCGAAACGACACTATGCGTGTAGCCGGCAGAGTGGAGTAACTGAGTGGGTGGGGTGTTTGCCTTGGCTGAGGGTGTTGAGTGTGTGTGGAGAGGGAGAGGGTAGCTGGGTGTATTTATAGCTAGGTGTATGTGGTGTAGCACAGTGAAGTTCACTGTTGGTGAGAATAGTGATGAATGAATCGACTGACTTAGTCTGAACAGGGAGATCATAGGCAAAATGTGGGATAAGAGTATTTTAGGAGTTTTCTGGAATATGAACCATGCTTAAGGGATGACATGGTTGGATAGGGAATAGTTTGATAAGAATTTAGAAACAAGAATTATTGGAATCTGAGTTTGGAATCCTGGTTCGAAGGAATCTCAAAGTTAAGCGTGCTCAACTTGGAGAAACCTAGGATGGGTGACCAGATGGGAAGTTCCCACTGGAAGGAAAATCACAGTCACCGGAGTTTGTATGACTGAAATATTGGTCTGGCTGGTCTTAGGTGGACTGGACAGCATGACGGATGAGTAGTTGAAATTTGGGGTGATCGGATGATCGATGAATAGTAACGATGAATAGTAACAACGAAAAGGCTGCCACAGATATCATCGTTGAATAGTAATGATGTTGAATAGTAATGGTGAATAGTAACGATGAATAGTAACGGTGAATAGTAATGGTGAATAGTGATGGTGAATAGTCGTATGAATGAACGATGAATAGTGACGATGAACGATGAATAGGAACTATGAACGAACGGACGAACGATCGAATGATCGGACGAACGAACAATCGAAATTTCGGCAGCATAACGGCAGGACAAAGATTATCTGGAAGAAAGATGAATAGGGACTATGAACGAACGATGAACGATGAATAGAAACTATGAACGAACGATGAACGATCGAATGATCGAACGAACGAACGATCGGAATTTCGGCAGCATAACGGCAGGGAAAAGATTATTTGGACGAATGAATGGACGAACGATCGAATGATCGGACGAACGAACGATCAGAATTTCGGCAGCATAACGGCAGGACAAATATTATCTGGAAGAACGATGAATAGGGACTATGAACGAACGATGAATAGGAACTATGAACGAACGATAAACGATCGAATGATCGAACGAACGAACGATCGGAATTTCGGCAGCATAACGGCAGGAAAAGGATTATTTGGACGAACGATCGAACGATCGGACGAACGAACCATGAACGATCGGACGAACGAACGAACAAACTAAGAACAGGGGGACGAACGATCGAAGAACGACTGAACGATCCTTGTGCTAATGTGTGCTTGTGTGGAACATGGAGTGGGTGTGGGGGGGGAAGAGAGTTGCCATGAAATGGCTTGGGGTGGGATGAGAGGAGGCTCTTGCCCCTCTATTTATAGCCATGGTGGGGGATTAGGGGGAGGGATGAGAGGATTAGTGGGAGATTAGCATGTATTTGTCTTGTATAAGTGAGATTAGCTTGTAGAGCTCACCGTATGACACTGGAGGCATACGTATACGTATGAGCATGAGGAAACTTATGAAGAAAATATTTATAGGGACTTGAAAAATGATTCTGAAGGTATTTCTCAAGAGGAAAATACTTGGAGATATATTGGTGGAATATTTGGGCAATATTTCTGGAAAGAACTTGAAGGGGATTACTCGGGAAATATCTGGGCAATATTTCTGGAAACAATTTGAGGGGGATCACTGGGGAAATATTTGTAGGATATTTGAGGAGGATTTTGGAGAGAATATAGACCATTATATTTTATTTGTTGATATCAACTTGCAAACAAACATTTTGAAATGAAATTTCAAATTCATTTTGAATTTAGAGGGAGTTTGAGAAAATTTCAAGATTTCAAATTTTGGGATGCTACATTTTCCAAGTATAATATACTATCGCAGGAACCTTCAGCCATGAGATGAAGGTGCGCACGGTATGAAAGGCACGATTTGGGAGAAGGATGAACCAGTTCCGAAGCTACGGATGAAGAAGCTTTGGTTTAACGGTGGAAAATGAAACCGACCTAAAGAGGAAAAGGTTGTCTAGTCCTCGATAGATTACCCTTAGTCAATAATAAATGTCAAGGGCATGAATGTAATTTTACACGGGCCATGTCCTGTGCCTATAAATAGATAAACAGTAACACTGTACTGTTCACGCTAACTTGTATTCACTCGCACGTCACACTTGGATTCTTACCTTCTCTCAAGCCGAAGGTACAAATGTAATTCAATATCGCTAATTTTTATTCATGGTTATTTAATAAGAATACAAATAATAATGATTTAAGATTATTATTTGTTTCCTTTATATGTAATTTATGCTCCTGTTTTCTATTACATATTGAGATGATGAAGGTATGCCCTTCATGACCTTCGTCTGAAGATTATTATACCCTGAGGGAGATAATGTTTCGGAGGATGAAGGCCCTTAACCATTAACATTTGTGTTGCCTTGTTCTTAGCTCGTAGCATTTGAGAACAAGTCCCCAATAGTTTTTTTGTCATTATCCAAATGTGTTGAATGCATGATCGCTTTGCATAAACAACGAGCAGCCCGTGGTTCCTGAGTGTGTTGCCGAAGACCTTCCTGAGCAACAACCTGGTGAAGGCAAGTGTCCTCTAACCTATTATGTCCTACTTACCTTATAATTCACTGTCCTGCATTGCTTAATTGAAACCTAAGGATTGACTAGTCTGTATTTATCTTGTCCTTGCTTACCTTTTTGGGTTATTATGGTTAGCTTCATGTTATTGCTTTACTTTAATCAACAAACATGATGCGAATATTTATGATACGATGACGTTATCTTGTTTATGATGATGTTCTTATGGCACTTTAGGAGACTCAGGTTGTTTTCCTGAGTACCTCTCCGTGAGGACTTGTTCGTTGAGTGACCACCCGGGAGAACTGAAAGTCGCCTAGAGGGGGGTGAATAGGCAAATCTGAAATTTATAAAGTTTAAGCATAACTACAAGCTGGGGTTAGCGTTAAAATAAAATTCGAGTCCGAAAGAGAGGGAAAACAAATCAACAAAGAAGTAAAGCGGATGAACACGGTGATTTGTTTTACCAAGGTTCGGTTCTTGCAAAACTACTCCCCGTTGAGGTGATCACAAAGACCGGGTCTCTTTCAACCCTTTCCCTCTCTCAAACGGTCACTTAGACCGAGTGAGCTTCTCTTCTCAATCAAACGGGACACTAAGTCCCCACAAGGACCACCACACAATTGGTGTCTCCTGTTTTGATTACAAGTGAGTTGGAAACAAGAATAGAGGAAGAAGAAAAGCGATCCAAGCGCAAGAGCTCAAAAGAACACAAAAATCTCTCTCTAGTCACTAATTTGTTTGGAGTGATTCCGGACTTGGAGAGGATTTGATCTCTTTGTTTGTGTCTTGGAAAGAAGTCTAGAGCTCTTGTATGAGGTTTGATGGCTGAAAACTTGGATGCATTGAAGTGTGGTGGTTGGGGGGTATTTATAACCCCAACTACCAAAATGACCATTGGTGAAGGCTTCTGTCGTATGGCGCACCGGACACTTTCCGGTGCGCCAGCCACATCACCAGGCCATTGGGTTCCGACCGTTGGAGCTTCTGACAACTGGGGCACCAGACAGTCCGGTGGTGCACCGGACAATCACTATTCACTGTCCGGTGCGCCTTCTGCGCCTGCTCTTACTTCTGCGCGCGCAGTCACGCACTGTAGCGTTTTACTGTTCCTTTGCAGATGACCGTTGGCGCTGTTTAGCCGTTAATCCGCTGGCACACCGGACAGTCCGGTGCTACACCAAACAGTCTGGTGAATTATAGCGGAGTGGCTTCCCAAATTCCCAAAGGTGGCAAGTTTGAAGTGAATCTCCCTGTAACACCCCACTGGTCACACAGAATGAATAATACCACAAACCCCACCCTCCAAACTTACTCAACACAAGAGATGAAATAAAGAAATAATATGAAGCAAGAAAAATCCGGCAACACCTCCTTTGAAAACTGGCATAACGAGGAGGGGAAAAAACATGAAGTTTATACAAGATATAAAGACATATAATTCACGTAGTAGAAACTAAAATGCAAAAGTGGTAAAACTTAATTATGACCCAGCTGAAGTAAAACAGATGGGATAAGGTACTCAGCCCACCCAAATCAAACACTCAACCAAGAACAAGGTAATCCACTAGTCTTGACCAACTCAGATTAACAACATTATAAGTGGGGGTTCCTTTAATTAAAGGTGAAGTGGCCGTGCTGCTACATCCCTCTTTTCCCCCAATGTAACACCCGGATTTTAGGGGTCCAAAACCTGGGGTTAACATAAACACCAGGTATGCTGGGACCAAGTCTCAAACATATGATGTATAGTGGCACAGGATCGAATGTCTCAACTTTATATATAACAGGAGTTCTATACAAATAAATAGTTACATTATAAGGAGACAACGGTCCAGCAACCCAAAGTTGACTGGGAGACGACGACCTAGACCTCTCACGAACTCATCACAGCATCCTCCATGAGCATCATCCTGTAGTACCTGGTCTTGACCTGTGGTGTATGTGAGACAGCAAGAGTGAGCTCACATACGTTCATCGCTCAACAAGTTGTGGGGAATAATGTGCATGAACTCGCCAAAGGTGGGAGCTCACGTGAAGTGTAAGGCTTACCAAAGAAGATGGTTAGAGCTGAGCATTGCTTTTAAAGTTGGTCAAAATTTTATTAGCAGTTACTAAGTATAAGTAAATACCAAACCCAATTAAACAGTAGAACAAAAGTTAACAACACCACCTGCAATGCAATGCATATGACAAATTGAATTTAGTTCCATAAATTAATCATGTGAGTGTCCGAGCTGCTCATGACCGTGAGCACGGCTAGTATACCAGTTTTACACTCTGCAGAGGTTGCGCATCTTTACCCACAAGTCGTGTATCCCATGTCGCCAGGGTTTGCAAGGCCCTTAGACACTTCCGAGGTGAATGGCTAGGGATCCACTACGAGGCCTTTACAAAGTTCCACTAGCTTCCGAAAACCCGCTACAGTTTATAGGAAGATCCAGTGCAGGAATCCCTTGCAGGACCGCCATCGCAGCAAAATCCTCCCGAGGGCCTCCCTACACTGACCTCTCCCCTACTGCCCTTGCCCCTTTCGGGTAAGGTAGTCTTCCACTAGCTTTCCTAATTAATCAGCCAAGGGCGTCCCATTCCACCCTCGTGGTAGCACTGTTTTCCCGGGTGGTTCTCCATGTTCCAATTAACATAATGATCTTAACATGAACCATAAATAACAACTGATAACAAAAGTATAATCATGAATAGTGTAATCTTCATACCCAAAACCACATATAGCACTAGCAAGTACTACCCAGAAAGTTCAGTGGTAAACAAGGTATAAAGATAATCAAACTAGGGTAACCTATTGGGTCCCATCAAAATTAACCTATGCAGATCATTATGATTAATCAGAACATGGCTGGGTAAAGAGAAGTGATCAAGGGCACAACTTGCCTGGGCCTTGAGAATCCAGGTACCAGGATGATCTTCAGGTGACACGTGACCTTGCACTAGTCGTAGCAATACAAACAAACAGTGTATAGGCAAAATTAACATTACACCAAACATGTATGCCAAAATACATATTAATAATCTACATATTAAAATGAGATTACAGGAAAAAGAATTATTAATTTTGGAGTTGTAGATTTTAAGTTATGAATTTTCAAAGGTTTTATGTGTTTAAAATAGATTAAGTGAGAGATTAAATTTCTAACTGTTTTCATGACAAAACAGAGGTTCTAGGTGATAGAGAATAAAATTACAAAATTTTAGAAAGTGGAATGGGTTAATTTGGAGCAAGTATGAATTTTCTATGAATTATCTAAGTTCTAGCAATTATTTTCATATTAAAAATCTATTTTCTATTTTATTTTTTTAAATTAAATGATCTCAGGACCGGGCCTCAATATCAATGAAGCACAGGGGCTGGCGCGTAAAAATTCTTAAGACTCAGAAAATCCCTGGTACGGACGGCGGGTTGATTTCGCATAAGGTGAGGGGCTCTTTTAAAAGACTGCCAGCGCGAAGGGGTATAATCTAATTCCAGCCGTCAGATCAGGAATCAAGCGCCCGGATTAGATCTGATATAAACCGAACCGGTACGCGACAACAGCCGTTGGATTAAAGATTAACGGCACGGATTTAATGAATCACAGATCTACTCTGCACCGCTGGATCTCGCATCGACGGACGCAGTTGGATTGGACGAAGGGGTAAGCTTGATCTAATCGGGGCCGTCCCTTACGCATCCAACGGCCGAGCGGCGTCGTTCCCAACCCAAGCTGTCCCGACGGCGGTGTCGCCCAGGGGCGCGGTGGTGGACTTCGCCGGAGTCCTTGAATCCGGCTAACCCGAGCGCCAACCCCAAATTCGTATGACCCACGCGAGATTCGAGACATCCCGAACTCGATTCTCCCCTCAATTTCAATCGTTTCCCAACGCAGGCCCCAGGTCCACGGTGCATCGCGATTTAAGGCGGCCGGCGGTGCTCCGGTGTGAAATTCTGGGGGCACACGCCGAGATTTCCCCGCGACGCTACTCCAACTACCTTCTAACCACTCCAACGAAGAGGTCGGTGCATACCTTGATGTTCCGGCCGACGCAGGGGCTCGATCCCACGGCGAAGGGCGGGTTCACGGCGGCGCAGCGGACACGGCGAGGAATTCCGGAGTCCCGGAGTACTATTCGCCCAAGGCGAGGCTTCGCGCACCCTCCCCAACACCCAATGCACCACAACGACGGGTTCACCGGCTGATTTTGGTGGTCGGGTAGAGCTTCTCTTCACGGCGGCGCGATTCGAGCTCCCCACTGCCCTCTCTCTCGGACAACGGCGATGACGGCGGACTGGATGAGGTGAGAAGAGGATGGGATCGTTGAAGGGGGGGTCGCGGGATCGTTTTGGTTTTATACCCGGGGATCGCAACAACCCAGCGAGGATCGAGCGTGCCGCGCGGCGGGTTCGGTGCTTCTGTTAGGAGGTCGGGGATGAACCTGACGAGCGGGTCCCACCCATCATCGACACAACCCAACGAATACCCGCGTTAGCTTGACTGGCACACGGGTCCCGCGAGCCAGCGAGGAGAACTGCGTGCGCGCGGCGCGACTGACCAGCTGGCCCCGCGTGTAAGCGACCGAAGCAGAAGCAAGCGCGCGGGTGAGAGAGACTGGGCAGAGGGCCCCACATGTCAGCGAGTAAGCGCGGCGCGGCGGGGGGGCGAAGTTGGGCCGCACGGCGGGATAGGGTTAGTGGGCCGAATGGGAGGTATGGCGGCCCATGAGGCTGATTTCGTTTTATTCTTTTTATTTTCTGTTTTCTTTTCTTTTTCTTTATTTTCAAACCCAATTTGAGTTCAAGTTTAAATTCAAACTTGTGGCAAATTCACTTTCAGATTAATAGTAAAATTTGGACATACCTAAGAGTGTGATGAATTTATAACTTTGTTTTGTTTTGTATAATATTTCTTTCTCTCTTTCCTATTTCCAATTCAAACCAAACCAAGTTTTAAATTCTAGATTTCAAATTTATGCATAAGTTAAACTTTCACATGATGCACAATTACTACATAGTGTTTCTTCATTTATTTTATTATGAGTATTTACCTTTAAAAAGGGTGAATTATCAAGTTTAATTATTTATCAATGGTATTTTGCTCAGATTTCTTCTATCAATCCCAAATTCAGAATTTGGGTGTTACACCCAAGCAGAAATTAGGTGCCTGCATCAAACAATGCAAGATGTGAGATAACACATCTCAGCAAGTAAACATAACCACAACAAATAGTGTATTGTAAATCAACTGCTTACACAACCACGTATTCAGGACTTCTTTCTTTCCTTTTGAACAATAAATTGTAGCAAGTAAATAAGTAGCTACAGACTCATCGCCAAGTAGGATCACCATGCACAAGTCCAAAGTATCCACATCCACATAATAGAATCAACACCTCTTCCATGAATGCACATGGCTACAAATGCAATTATGACTTCTGCCTCCATATCTCTAAGGATATGAAGCTGCACCATACCCCTTCTCGGGCAACATATGATGCTCAATGTACCGGTACGGTCGGACCATAAGATCGCGACGAAACTTCAATGCAATGGATGATGAGTGCAATATGCATGACAACATCATAAGTTCTTCCCAAGAAAATGTGCTAGTCATATACTTCCACTCATTCCAGCAAAATAACCACTTGAGAAACATGATCAAACCTCAAACTTAACATATGAAATCCATGAAATATGAACATTCTCAAATGATGGTACTCAAATAACAAACAAAATATGAATATGAACATAATAGCACAACATATTCAAGAACAAGACTCCTTATTAGCCAGACGGAATAACCATCACAAGTTTACTTGCCTTCACCGAAGTTTGGGCAAAATCTCTAAGAACGATCCGGAAGTCCACCACCTGTTTTTGACACCCAACTTAGTGCACCAAATTCACATAAAAAAACTCAAAGACAACACCGCACCTACGCGCAATCTCAACCCCCCCGCCGCGGGTAACAATTCTCTCCACACCAACCAAACTGCAGCGGCGCTGCTTAGCAATTCCATAACTTTTAAAATTAAGACAGCCATGGTGTCAAACAAAACTCCAGAGGCAACTACATAAAATTCCTCACAAGTTTTGTATACAATTTATGGTTAAATTCTAACATCTAATTACCCCTAAACAGTCCACAACATAACCCCTGCAATCTGTTTTTTTCTGTTTTGGGCAGCGACACACTCGGATTCAAACAGCGATAACTTTTAAAATATAATTCCAAATCAAGCGCATAAGTACTTGTTGGAAAGATAAGAAAGGGCCCCTCATGATTCTTATACTGGTTAACCCTAATTACTCTCGAAAAATCCCCGGAAACTGCTAATACTGCTGCTGTTCATCCCACCTAAAAATCTGTTTTTTTTTGGACAGCCACATATCCGGATTCAAACGGTGATAACTTTCAATTTATAACTCCAAATTGAGCGCATAAATACACGTTGGAAAGGTTAGGTAAAGTTCTACATGATCCCCAAACTGATTCCCCCTAATTTCTCACGAAAAAAACACAAAAACTGCTAGAACTACTGCTGATCATTCCACCACCTAAAATTCTGGACAGCCCCCTCTACCCAATTGCAAATGCAACTTCTAATCAATTAAATTGCAGCACAAATGAACAAGGGATGAACACAAAAATCACCTTGGATTCTCCCCCTTTCTTCCCTCCCTTCTTCCCTCCACCAAAACGATTGAAGACTCGCACCACGACGACGATGATCCGAGCGGCGAAGATTGGCACCTTGGGAGGAGGGGATTGGGGGGGGGCGGCTAGGGTTTAGGTGGCTGCAAAAATTGAGAGAGGAGGAGATGGGCAGGGGGGCGGCGGCCAAGGGAGGGAGAGAAATGGGGGGGGGCTGCACATGGGGGGAAGAGGTTAGGAGGGAGGCGGCTAGGGTTTGGGAGGGTTAATGGGCCGAAACACCAATTGCGGCCCAACTAACCCACGCGACAGCTCCCGACCGCAACGCAAGCGCCAAACCAAATAAATTCTACTGCCCTAGTTGCGAATGTTTCCCACAAAATCTCAAATCCCCAAAACAACAACCGGATGAAGAAAAAAAAACAAAAGGAACAACCCCCAACTTCTCTTCTTTGCAAACCGGGTATTACACTCTACCCCTCTTAAAAAGAATTCGACCTCGAATTCGGACGTGTCTATCGGAATGACAAAAGAAAAGATTAATGAATCAACCACACTTACCCACAACGAAAAGTTCCGGGTACTTCTGCCGCATCAGCTCCTCTAGTTCCCACGTAGCCTCGCGCTCAGACTGATTAGACCATAAGACCTTGACATACTTAATTGATCTCTTCCTCAACACACGCTGTGAGAATTCCAATATACGCACCGGACGACACTCCAGCGTCAGATCCTGCTGCACCGCAATTGGTTCCATCTCAATCTGATGGTCCGGATCCCGCAAGAACTTCCTCAACATAGAGACATGAAAAACCGGGTGTACCCCTGCCATGGAATCCGGCAGCAACAAGCGATAAGCCAGGCTGCCCACTCGAGCCAAGATAGTGAATGGTCCAATGTATCTCGGGCTGAGCTTCCCAGAGACACCGAATCGAACAACTCCTTTAGTGGGTGATACCCTGAGAAGGACTTGGTCACCCACAGCAAATTCCAGATCCCGCCTCCTCACATCAGCATAACTCTTCTGACGACTCTGAGCTGCCAAAATATTCTGACGAATTTCCCGAACCTTTTCAGAAGTTTGCTGAACCCAATCAGGACCAACCAGGGATCTCTCTCCCAAAGTCTCCCAGCACAGAGGAGAGATACACCGCCTGCCATACAAAGCCTCAAATGGTGCCATCTTGATGCTAGCTTGGTAGCTGTTGTTATAAGCAAACTCTGCCAGAGCAAGATGATCTTCCCAGCTACCCTTCCATGACAGAACACAAGCATGCAACATGTCTTCCAAGGTTTGGATTGTTCGCTCTGACTAACCATCCGTCTGAGGGTGAAAAGCGACACTAAGCGAAAGCTTGGTGCCCAAAGCACTATGGAGACTCTCCCAGAATTTGGATACAAATTTGGAGTCTCGATTAGAAACAATAGACTTAGGTACCCCATGAAGCCTGACTACCTCCTTCATATACAAGGGAACCAAATCTGAAGCTGAATTTGTGGTCTTCATGGGAATAAAATGCGCAGACTTAGTCAAGCGATCCACTACCACCCAAATAGCATCCCTGCCACGAGGGGAACGAGGTAGACCCACCACAAAATCCATGGTGATATGCTCCCATTTCCACTCTGGAATTTCTAATGGCTTCAGCAAACCTGCAGGCCGCTTATGTTCGGCCTTCACGCGCTGACATACTTCACAGGCGGCCACATACTTAGAAATGTCAACCTTCATCCGCTTCCACCAGAAATTTTGTTTCAAATCCCGGTAGGCTGTAGGTCCTAGCAAGTGGAGTAGTAATAAATTGACACACTGCACATGTAGGATGGGTTTTCTGTCTTGCTATTGATATGATTATGTTATTGTCTGTGCTAGTTTTGACATTATCTAGAGAGATGCTATGCTTATCTCATTTACTTATTATTCTCATCCCTGTGGCTACAGCTATGCCGCCTCGTAGAGCTCGGGGTAGTCCGCAAGCTCCTAGTGGGGACTCGATGAGTCCGGCGGCAATGTTAGCCGCAATGCAGGCCATGCAGCAGGAGTTGGCCCTTCTGAGGCAAGCCATTCCTGTCGCCCCTGCGGGTGGTGCTCAGGGTGCTGGAGGTGGAGAAGTGCCCGGGGGCGCTGTCCCTGCGGGTGCTGTTCCAGGTGGCGGGGCCGAGGTGCCCCTTCCAGTCAGTGGTCTTACTCTGATGCAGTGGATGGGCATGAAGTTGGATTCTTTTGATGGCAGTGGTACTCCGGTCGAGGCGGCAGATTGGTTGACTTATGTGGAGGATAAGATGAATGTCTTCGAGATTGCATATGGAGATCGGGTTCGCTTTGGCACTCAGCTGCTGAAGGGAGAGGCACAAATTTGGTGGAGAGGCATGCAGGCAGCGCACTCCTCCTCACCAGGAGTCCTATCATGGGATGTTTTCATCAGGCAGTTCGAAAGGAGATTCTACCCGGTCACCTTTCTGGAGAAGATGAAGATTGACTTGCAGTCCTACAAGCAGGAGAAGAAGTCTGTCACGGAGTATGAGGTGGGCTTCAACAAGATGGTCCGCTTTGTCCCTCATGTGGCTTATAATGAGATGGAGAAGGCGAGCCAGTTCCGTCAGGGTCTGAAGCCTTCTATCAGGCATGCACTGGGGGCCTTTCCGTTGGTGGACTTCCGTACCACGGTGGAGCAGGCGCTGGGTGTGGAAATGCAACACCAGTACACCATGGAGTCGCAGAAGTCTTCGGGTGTTGATCAGCCTCGTAGCCAGGACACGAGGAGGGGCAACACTAGAGGTCCAGCCCACAAGAGGGGCAAGTCTCAGCATCAGCGCCACCATCCTTACCGTGGCAAATCTTCTGACTCGGGTACTTCGGGAGGAAGTACTCAGAGGTTTCGGGCCGTTCCTAAGCCCGGGTTGGGGCTGGTGTGTTTCCGCTGTGGAGATGCGCATCGCCGTGCAGAGTGCCAGTGGAGTGGCAGGTGTTCGATCTGCAGTCAGGACCACAAGGATGTGGTGTGTAGGAGGAATCCCAATGGGAAGCTCAGGTGGGAGCCGGTGGCTTCCTCCTCTTCTCAGGGCACTATCAACATGATGTCAAGTGCCGAGCAGCAGTTTTCAGTTCCTCTTCCTCCACAGCAGCTCTATGTGCCTGGGACTTCTCAGTTTGTGCCGATGCAGGGTTTCCCTCAGTATCAGGTCGCGCCTACTCCTGCACCGTCTACCCCTGTGCTGACTCAGTTTGGAGCTCCGCGCCAGCCTCCTCCGGTGGCTCAGTGGGGCTCTTCTGTTAATTTCACTCCGGGAGCTTCCTCTTCTGTGGGTATTTCTGGAGCTTATGTGCTACCCGCTGTGGATGGCAGGGAGCAAGGAGACGTGGTGACAGGTACGATTTTAGTGGATTCATTTGCAGCTCATGCTCTTTTTGACTCTGGCGCTAGTTATTCGTTTGTTTCGGAGGATTTTGTGTCGCGGGCTGGTCTTTCAGTGCAGAGGTTGGGTCTCCCAATTTTGGTTAGTTCTGCTAATGGCTCCATTAGTAGCTGTTCAGTTTGTTAGGGGTGTTCCGTCATTCTTGCTGATAAGGTTTTTTCGGCCAATTTGGTGGTGATTTCCTTGGGGGCATTCGATGTTATCTTGGGTATGGATTGGTTATCCCAGTATCGCGCGGTTATATCCTGCTTCTGGAAGACAGTGTTATTGCAGGCGCCGTCGGGTAAGGAGGTGGTATTCTTGGGAAGTTCCCCGAAGTTCACATTATCCATATTGGCACAATTGCTTCCTGATTGCCGGTCAAGGAAGTCGGGGATCTTTTTCTCTATGGTGGTGGAGGGTGAGGCTGCCTTGCGGGTGCAGGACATCCGGGTGGTGTGTGACTTTGCTGACGTGTTTCCGGCTGAGCTTCCAGGCATTCCTCCAGAGTGCGATGCAGCTTTTGAGATTAAGCTGATCCCGGGTACGCAGCCTATTCATAAGGCCCCGTATCGAATGGCTCCAAAGGAGCAAATTGAATTAAAGCGACAATTAGATGATCTGCTGGCTAAAGGCTTCATTAGGCCTAGCAGGTCTCCATGGGCTTCCCCAGTATTGTTTGTTGAGAAGAAGGATAAAAGCAAGCGGCTGTGTGTGGATTATCGCGCTTTGAATCAAGTGACAATCAAGAATAAATATCCGCTTCCCCGAATTGAGGTCCTCTTTGAGCAGTTGAGGGGTGCCCAGGTGTTCTCCAAAATTGATTTGAACTCTGGTTATCATCAATTGAGGATTCGTGAGGAGGATATTGAGAAGACTGCCTTCTGTACCAGGTATGGGCATTATGAGTTCATAGTCATGTCTTTTGGCTTAACTAATGCCCCTGCTGCCTTTATGGAAGCAATGAATAGGATGTTGCATGAATTCCTAGACGACTTTGTGGTCATGTTCCTGGATGATATTCTGATTTATTCAAAGATCGAGGCCGAGCATGAGCAGCATCTCCGTCTCGTTCTGGGTGCCCTAAGGAAGAATCAATTCTATGGCAAGCTGAAGAAGTGCGCCTTTTGGCTATCTGAAGTGGCTTTCCTGGGGCACGTGATTAATCAGCAGGGTATTGCAGTTGATCCCAAAAATGTTGCGGCTGTGGTGGAGTGGAAGAGACCCTCTAGTGTCTCTGAAATTCGCAGTTTTTTGGGGCTTGCTGGGTATTATCGGCGCTTCGTACCAAATTTCTCCAGCATTGCTAAGCCTTTGACTAGGCTCTTGGAGAAGGGTGTTCCCTTCGTCTGGTCCAGCGATTGTGAGGTCAGTTATCAGTCATTAAAGAGCAAGTTGGTGGACACCCCTATCCTAGCTTTGCCTGAGAGCGGTAAGCGTTTCACAGTTTATACGGATGCTTCGCGTATTGGTCTTGGCTGTGTGCTGATGCAGGAAGGCAAAGTGATTGCTTATGGCTCAAGGCAGTTGAGGAAGCATGAGGGGAATTATCCAACTCATGATCTGGAATTGGCCGCGGTGGTTTTTGCTCTAAAGTCGTGGAGGCATTACCTTTATGGCGAGGCTTGTGACATTTTCACTGATCACAAAAGTCTCAAATATATTTTTACTCAGAAGGAGCTGAATTTGAGGCAGCGTCGGTGGCTGGAATTGATTAAAGATTATGATTTGTCCATCCATTATCACCCGGGGAAGGCTAATGTAGTGGCGGATGCCCTTAGCAGGTCCGGGGTTCCAAAGGTGGCCTTGCCATTGATCGCTGATCTGGACCGTTTGGGGATCGCCTTGTGTTATGTTGGCACCGCTAGCGAGGAGACTCAGATGCTTATTCAATCCTCTCTTATGGAGAGAGTGCGTGTGGCTCAGCAGCAGGATCGTCTTTTGCAGGAAGCTCGAAAGAGGGTTGGTGATGGTAAACCGCGGGAGTTCACCATTGATGAGAATGATTTGGTTCGTTTCAGGGGCCATCTTTGTGTGCCTCAGAAATCAGAGGTGAAGCTGGATATCCTGCGAGAAGCTCATAAAACGTCGTACACCGTCCATCCTGGCGAAACCAAAATGTACCGAGATTTGAAACAAAATTTCTGGTGGAAGCCGATGAAGGTTGACATTTCTAAGTATGTGGCCGCCAGTGAAGTATGTCAGCGCATGAAGGCCGAACATAAGCGGCCTGCAGGTTTGCTGAAGCCATTAGAAATTCCAGAGTGGAAATGGGAGCATATCACCATGGATTTTGTGGTGGGTCTACCTCGTTCCCCTCGTGGCAGGGATGCTATTTGGGTGGTAGTGGATCGCTTGGCTAAGTCTGCGCATTTCATTCCCATGAAGACCACAAATTCAACTTCAGATTTGGTTCCCTTGTATGTGAAGGAGGTAGTCAGGCTTCATGGGGTACCTAAGTCTATTGTGTCTGATCGAGACTCCAAATTTGTATCCAAATTCTGGGAGAGTCTCCATAGTGCTTTGGGCACCAAGCTTTCGCTTAGTGTCACTTTTCACCCTCAGACGGATGGTCAGTCAGAGCGAACAATCCAAACCTTGGAAGACATGTTGCGTGCTTGTGTTCTGTCATGGAAGGGTAGCTGGGAGGATCACCTTGCTCTGGCAGAGTTTGCTTATAACAACAGCTACCAGGCTAGCATCAAGATGGCACCATTTGAGGCTTTGTACGGCAGGCGGTGTATCTCCCCTCTGTGCTGGGAGACTTTGGGAGAGAGATCCCTGGTTGGTCCTAATTGGGTTCGGCAAACTTCTGAAAAGGTTCGGGAAATTCGTCAGAATATTTTGGCAGCTCAGAGTCGTCAGAAGAGTTATGCTGATGTGAGGAGGCGGGATCTGGAATTTGCTGTGGGTGACCAAGTCCTTCTCAGGGTATCACCCACTAAGGGAGTTGTACGGTTCGGTGTCTCTGGGAAGCTCAGCCCGAGATACATTGGACCGTTAACTATCTTGGCTCGAGTGGGCAGACTGGCTTATCGCTTGCTACTGCCGGATTCCATGGCAGGGGTACACCCGGTTTTTCATGTCTCTATGTTGAGGAAGTTCTTGCAGGATCCGGACCATAAGATTGAGATGGAACCAATTGCGGTGCAGCAGGATCTGACTCTGGAGTGTCGTCCAGTGCGTATATTGGAATTCTCGGAGCGTGTGTTGAGGAAGAGATCAATTAAGTATGTCAAGGTCTTATGGTCTAATCAGTCTGAGCGCGAGGCTACGTGGGAAGTTGAGGAGATGATGCGGCAGAAGTACCCGGAACTTTTCGTTGTGGGTAAATGTGGTTGATTCATTAATCTTTTCTTTTGTCATTCCGATAGAAGCATTAGAATTCGAGGTCGAATTCTTTTTAAGAGGGGTAGAGTGTAATACCCGGTTTACAAAGAAGAGAAGTTGGGGGTTGTTCCTTTTGTTTTTTTCCTCATCCGGTTGTTGTTTTGGGGATTTGGGATTTTGTGGGAAACATTTTCAACTAGGGCAGTAGAATTTATTTGGCTTGGCGCTTGCGTTGCGGACGGGAGCTGTCGCGTGGGTTAGTTGGGCCGCAATTGGTGTTTCGGCCCGTTAACCCTCCCAAACCCTAGCCGCCTCCCTCCTAACCCCTCTCCCCCATGTGCAGCCGCCCCCCCCCACTTCTCTCCCTCCCTTGGCCACCGCCCCCCCTGCCCATCTTCTCCTCTCTCAATTTTTGCAGCCACCCAAACCCTAGCCGCCCCCCCCCCCAATCCCCTCCTCCCAAGGTGCCAATCCTCGCCGCTCGAATCATCGTCGTCGTGGTGCGAGTCTTCAATCGTTTCGGTGGAGGGAAGAAGGGAGGGAAGAAAGGGGGAGAATCCAAGGTGATTTTTGTGTTCATCCCTTGTTCATTTGCGCTGCAATTTAATTGATTAGAAGTTGCGTTTGCAATTGGGTAGAGGGGGCTGTCCAGAATTTTAGGTGGTGGATGAACAGCAGTAGTTCTAGCAGTTTTTGTGTTTTTTTCGTGAGGAATTAAGGGAAATCAGTTTGGGGATCATGTAGAACTTTACCTTACCTTTCTAACGTGTATTTATGCGCTCAATTTGGAGTTATGAATTGAAAGTTATCACCGTTTGAATCCGGGTATGTGGCTGTCCAGAATTTTAGGTGGTGGATGAGCAGCATCAGTATTAGCAGTTTCAGGGGATTTTTCGGGAGTAATTAAGGTTAATCAGTATAAGAATCATGAAGGGCTCCTTCTTATCTTTCCAACAAGTACTTATGCGCTTGATTCGGAATTATATTTTGAAAGTTATCGCTGTTTGAATCCGAGTATGTCGCTGCCCAAAACAGAAAAAACAGATTGCAGGGTTTATTTTGTGGACCGTTTAGGGGTGATTAGATGTTAGAATTTAACCATAAATTGTATACAAAACTTGTGGGGAATTTTATGTAGTTGCCTCTGGAGTTTTGTTTGACACCATTGCTGTCTTAATTTTAAAAGTTATGGAATTGTTAAGCAGCGCTGCTGCAGTTTGGTTGGTGTGGGAAGAATTGTTACCCGCGGCAGGGGGGTTGAGATTGCGCGTAGGTGCGGTGTTGTCTTTGAGTTTTTCTTATGTGAATTTGGTGCACTAAGTTGGGTGTCAAAAACAGGTGGTGGACTTCCGGATCGTTCTTAGGGATTTTGCCCAAACTCCGGTGAAGGCAAGTAAACTTGTGATGGTTATTCCGTCTGGCAAATGAGGAGTCTTGTTCTTGATTATGTTGTGCTATTATGTTCATATTCATATTTGGTTTGTTTATTGAGTACCATCATTTGAGAATGTTCATGTTTCATGGATAACACCCCACTGGTCGCACAGAATGAATAATACCACAAACCCCACCCTCCAAACTTACTCAACACAAGAGATGTAATAAAGGAAGAATATAAAGCAAGAAAAATCCGGCAGCACCTCCTTTGATAACGGGCATAACGAGGAGGGGAAAACATGAAGTTCATACAAGATATAAAGACATATGATTCATGTAGTAGAAACTAAAATGCAAAAGTGGTAAAACTTAATTATGACCCAACTGAAGTAAAACAAATGGGATAAGGTACTCAGCCCACCCAAAGCAAACACCCAACCTAGGAACAAAGTAATTCACTGGACTAGACCAACTCAGATTAACAACATTATTAAGTGGGGGTTCCTTTAATTAAAGGTGAAGTGGCCGTGCTGCTACATCCCTCTATTTCCCCAAGCAGAAATTAGGTGCCTGCATCAAACAATGCAAGATGTGAGATAACACATCTCAGTAAGTAAACATAACCACAACAAATAGGACATTGTAAATCAACTGTGCTTACACAACCACGTATTCAGGACTTCTTTCTTTTCTTTTGAACAGTAAATTGCAGCAAGTAAACAAGTAGCTAAAAACTCATCGCCAAGTAAGATCACCATACACAAGTCCAAATTATCCACCTCCACATAATATATTCAACACCTCTCCCATGAATGCACATGGCTACAAATGTAATAATGACTTCTGCCTCCATATCTCTAAGGATATGAAGCTGCATCATACCCCTTCTCGGGCAACATATGATGCTCAATGTACCGGTACGGTCGGACCATAAGATCGCGATGAAACTTCAATGCAATTGATGATGAGTGCAATATGCATGACAACATCATAAGTTCTTCCCAAGTAAGAAAATGTGCTAGTCATATACTTCCACCCATTCCACATAATAACCACTTGAGTAACATGATCAAACCTCAAACTTAACATATGAAATCCATGAAACATGAACATTCTCAAATGATGGTACTCAATAAATAAACCAAATATGAATATGAACATAATAGCACAACATAATCAAGAACAAGACTCCTCATTTGCCAGACGGAATAACCATCACAAGTTTACTTGCCTTCACCGGAGTTTGGGCAAAATCCCTAAGAACGATCCGGAAGTCCACCACCTGTTTTTAACACCCAACTTAGTGCACCAAATTCACATAAGAAAAACTCAAAGACAACACCGCACCTACGCGCAATCTCAACCCCCCCCCCCCCCCCGCCGCGGGTAACAATTCTCCCCACACCAACCAAACTGCAGCAGCGCTGCTTAACAATTCCATAACTTTTAAAATTAAGACAGCAATGGCATCAAACAAAACTCCAGAGGCAACTACATAAAATTCCCCACAAGTTTTGTATACAATTTATGGTTAAATTCTAACATCTAATCACCCCTAAACGGTCCACAAAATAAACCCTGCAATCTGTTTTTTCTGTTTTGGGCAGCGACATACTCGGATTCAAACAGCGATAACTTTTAAAATATAATTCCGAATCAAGCGCATAAGTACTTGTTGGAAAGATAAGAAGGAGCCCTTCATGATTCTTATACTGATTAACCCTAATTACTCCCGGAAAATCCCCAGAAACTGCTAATACTGCTGCTGCTCATCCACCACCTAAAATTCTGGACAGCCACATACCCGGATTCAAACTGGTGATAACTTTCAATTCATAACTCCAAATTGAGCGCATAAATACACGTTGGAAAGGTAAGGTAAAGTTCTACATGATCGCTAAACTGATTTCCCTTAATTCCTCACGAAAAAAACACAAAAACTGCTAGAACTACTGCTGTTCATCCACCACCTAAAATTCTGGACAGCCCCCTCTACCCAATTGCAAACGCAACTTCTAATCAATTAAATTGCAGCGCAAATGAACAAGGGATGAACACAAAAATCACCTTGGATTCTCCCCCTTTCTTCCCTCCCTTCTTCCCTCCACCGAAACGATTGAAGACTCGCACCACGACGACGATGATCCGAGCGGCGAGGATTGGCACCTTGGGAGGAGGGGATTGGGGGGGCGGCTAGGGTTTGGGTGGCTGCAAAAATTGAGAGAGGAGAAGATGGGCAGGGGGGCGGCAGGCCAAGGGAGGGAGAGAAGTGGGGGGGCGGCTGCACATGGGGGGGAGGGGTTAGGAGGGAGGCGGCTAGGGTTTGGGAGGGTTAACGGGCCGAAACACCAATTACGGCCCAACTAACCCACGCGACAGCTCCCGACCGCAACGCAAGCGCCAAACCAAATAAATTCTACTGCCCTAGTTGAAAATGTTTCCCACAAAATCCCAAATCCCCAAAACAACAACCGGATGAGGAAAAAACAAAAGGAACAACCCCCAACTTCTCTTCTTTGCAAACCGGGTATTACACTCTACCCCTCTTAAAAATAATTCGACCTCAAATTCTGACGCTTCTATCGGAATGACAAAAGAAAAGATTAATGAATCAACCACACTTACCCAAAACGAAAAGTTCCGGGTACTTCTGCCGCATCATCTCCTCAACTTCCCACGTAGCCTCGCGCTCAGACTGATTAGACCATAAAACCTTGACATACTTAATTGATCTCTTCCTCAACACACGCTCCGAGAATTCCAATATACGCACCGGACGACACTCCAGAGTCAGATCCTACTGCACCGCAATTGGTTCCATCTCAATCTGATGGTCCGGATCCCGCAAGAACTTCCTCAACATAGAGACATGAGAAACCGGGTGTACCCCTGCCATGGAATCCGGCAGTAGCAAGCGATAAGCCAGGCTGCCCACTCGAGCCAAGATAGTGAACGGTCCAATGTATCTCGGGCTGAGCTTCCCAGAGACACCGAACCGTACTACTCCCTTAGTGGGTGATACCCTGAGAAGGACTTGGTCACCCACAGCAAATTCCAGATCCCGCCTCCTCACATCAGCATAACTCTTCTGACGACTCTGAGCTGCCAAAATATTCTGACGAATTTCCCGAACCTTTTCAGAAGTTTGCCGAACCCAATCAGGACCAACCAGGGATCTCTCTCCCAAAGTCTCCCAGCACAGAGGGGAGATACACCGCCTGCCATACAAAGCCTCAAATGGTGCCATCTTGATGCTAGCCTGGTAGCTGTTGTTATAAGCAAACTCTGCCAGAGCAAGATGATCCTCCCAGCTACCCTTCCATGACAGAACACAAGCACGCAACATGTCTTCCAAGGTTTGGATTGTTCGCTCTGACTGACCATCCGTTTGAGGGTGAAAAGCGACACTAAGCGAAAGCTTGGTGCCCAAAGCACTATGGAGACTCTCCCAGAATTTGGATACAAATTTGGAGTCTCGATCAGACACAATAGACTTAGGTACCCCATGAAGCCTGACTACCTCCTTCACATACAAAGGAACCAAACCTGAAGCTGAATTTGTGGTCTTCATGGGAATGAAATGCGCAGACTTAGCCAAGCGATCCACTACCACCCAAGTAGCATCCCTGCCACGAGGGGAACGAGGTAGACCCACCACAAAATCCATGGTGATATGCTCCCATTTCCACTCTGGAATTTCTAATGGCTTCAGCAAACCTGCAGGCCGCTTATGTTCGGCCTTCACGCGCTGACATACTTCACAGGCGGCCACATACTTAGAAATGTCAACCTTCATCCGCTTCCACCAGAAATTTTGTTTCAAATCTCGATACATTTTGGTTTTGCCAGGATGGACGGTGTACGGCGTTTTATGAGCTTCTCGCAGGATATCCAGCTTCACCTCTGATTTCTGAGGCACACAAAGACGGCCCCTGAAACGAACCAAATCATTCTCATCAATGGTGAACTCCCGCGGTTTACCATCACCAACCCTCTTTCGAGCTTCCTGCAAAAGACGATCCTGCTGCTGAGCCACACGCACTCTCTCCATAAGAGAGGATTGAATAAGCATCTGAGTCTCCTCGCTAGCGGTGCCAACATAACACAAGGCGATCCCCAAACGGTCCAGATCAGCGATCAATGGCAAGGCCACCTTTGGAACCTCGGACCTGCTAAAGGCATCCGCCACTACATTAGCCTTCCCGGGTGATAATGAATGGACAAATCATAATCTTTAATCAATTCCAGCCACCGACGCTGCCTCAAATTCAGCTCCTTCTGAGTAAAAATATATTTGAGACTTTTGTGATCGGTGAAAATGTCACAAGCCTCGCCATAAAGGTAATGCCTCCACGACTTTAGAGCAAAAACCACCGTGGCCAATTCCAGATCATGAGTCGGATAATTCCCCTCATGCTTCCTCAACTGCCTTGAGCCATAAGCAATCACTTTGCCTTCCTGCATCAGCACACGCCAAGACCAATACGCGAAGCATCCGTATAAACTGTGAAACACTTACCGCTCTCAGGCAAAGCTAGGATAGGGGCGTCCACCAACTTGCTCTTCAATGACTGATAACTGACCTCACAATCGCTAGACCAGACGAAGGGAACACCCTTCTCCAAGAGCCTAGTCAAAGGCTTAGCAATGCTGGAGAAATTTGGTACGAAGCGCCGATAATACCCAGCAAGCCCCAAAAAACTGCGAATTTCAGAGACACTAGAGGGTCTCTTCCACTCCAGCACAGCCGCAACATTTTTGGGATCAACCGCAATACCCTGCTGATTAATCACGTGCCCCAGGAAAGCCACTTCAGATAGCCAAAAGGCACACTTCTTCAGCTTGCCATAGAATTGATTCTTCCTTAGGGCACCCAGAACGAGACGGAGATGCTGCTCATGCTCGGCCTCGGTCTTTGAATAAATCAGAATATCATCCAGGAACACGACCACAAAGTCGTCTAGGAATTCATGCAACATCCTATTCATTGCTTCCATAAAGGCAGCAGGGGCATTAGTTAAGCCAAAAGACATGACTATGAACTCATAATGCCCATACCTGGTACAGAAGGCAGTCTTCTCAATATCCTCCTCACGAATCCTCAATTGATGATAACCAGAGTTCAAATCAATTTTGGAGAACACCTGGGCACCCCTCAACTGCTCAAAGAGGACCTCAATTCGGGGAAGCGGATATTTATTCTTGATTGTCACTTGATTCAAAGCGCGATAATCCACACACAGCCGCTTGCTTTTATCCTTCTTCTCAACAAACAATACTGGGGAAGCCCATGGAGACCTGCTAGGCCTAATGAAGCCTTTAGCCAGCAGATCATCTAATTGCCGCTTTAATTCAATCTGCTCCTTTGGAGCCATTCGATACGGGGCCTTATGAATAGGCTGCGTACCCGGGATCAGCTTAATCCCAAAAGCTGCATCGCGCTCCAGAGGAATGCCTGGAAGCTCAGCCAGGAAACACGTCAGCAAAGTCACACACCACTCGGATGTCCTGCACCCGCAAGGTAGCCTCACCCTCCACCACCATAGAGAAAAAGATCCCCGACTTCCTTGACCGGCGATCAGGAAGCAATTGCGCCAATACCAACTGTAACACCCCACTGGTCGCACAGAATGAATAATACCACAAACCCCACCCTCCAAACTTACTCAACACAAGAGATAAAATAAAGAAAGAATATGAAGCAAGAAAAATCCGGCAGCACCTCCTTTGAAAACTGGCATAACGAGGAGGGGAAAAACATGAAGTTTATACAAGATATAAAGACATGTAATTCACGTAGTAGAAACTAAAATGTAAAAGTGGTAAAACTTAATTATGACCCAACTGAAGTAAAACAGATGGGATAAGGTACTCAGCCCACCCAAATCAAACACTCAACCAAGAACAAGGTAATCCACTAGTCTTGACCAACTCAGATTAACAACATTATAAGTGGGGGTTCCTTTAATTAAAGGTGAAGTGGCCGTGCTGCTACATCCCTCTTTTCCCCCAAGCAGAAATTAGGTGCCTGCATCAAACAATGCAAGATGTGAGATAACACATCTCAGCAAGTAAACATAACCACAACAAATAGTGTATTGTAAATCAACTGCTTACACAACCACGTATTCAGGACTTCTTTCTTTCCTTTTGAACAATAAATTGCAGCAAGTAAATAAGTAGCTACAGACTCATCGCCAAGTAGGATCACCATGCACAAGTCCAAAGTATCCACATCCACATAATAGAATCAACACCTCTTCCATGAATGCACATGGCTACAAATGCAATTATGACTTCTGCCTCCATATCTCTAAGGATATGAAGCTGCACCATACCCCTTCTCGGGCAACATATGATGCTCAATGTACCGGTACGGTCGGACCATAAGATCGCGACGAAACTTCAATGCAATGGATGATGAGTGCAATATGCATGACAACATCATAAGTTCTTCCCAAGTAAGAAAATGTGCTAGTCATATACTTCCACTCATTCCACAAAATAACCACTTGAGAAACATGATCAAACCTCAAACTTAACATATGAAATCCATGAAACATGAACATTCTCAAATGATGGTACTCAAATAACAAACAAAATATGAATATGAACATAATAGCACAACATATTCAAGAACAAGACTCCTCATTAGCCAGACGGAATAACCATCACAAGTTTACTTGCCTTCACCGAAGTTTGGGCAAAATCTCTAAGAACGATCCGGAAGTCCACCACCTGTTTTTGACACCCAACTTAGTGCACCAAATTCACATAAAAAACTCAAAGACAACACCGCACCTACGCGCAATCTCAACCCCCCCGCCGCGGGTAAGAATTCTCTCCACACCAACCAAACTGCAGCGGCGCTGCTTAGCAATTCCATAACTTTTAAAATTAAGACAGCCATGGTGTCAAACAAAACTCCAGAGGCAACTACATAAAATTCCCCACAAGTTTTGTATACAATTTATGGTTAAATTCTAACATCTAATTACCCCTAAACAGTCCACAACATAACCCCTGCAATCTGTTTTTTTCTGTTTTGGGCAGCGACACACTCGGATTCAAACAGCGATAACTTTTAAAATATAATTCCGAATCAAGCGCATAAGTACTTGTTGGAAAGATAAGAAAGGGCCCCTCATGATTATTATACTGGTTAACCCTAATTACTCCCGAAAAATCCCCAGAAACTGCTAATACTGCTGCTGTTCATCCCACCTAAAAATCTGTTTTTTTTTGGACAGCCACATACCCGGATTCAAACGGTGATAACTTTCAATTTATAACTCCAAATTGAGCGCATAAATACATGTTGGAAAGGTTAGGTAAAGTTCTACATGATCCCCAAACTGATTCCCCCTAATTTCTCACGAAAAAAACACAAAAACTGCTAGAACTACTGCTGATCATTCCACCACCTAAAATTCTGGACAGCCCTCTCTACCCAATTGCAAACGCAACTTCTAATCAATTAAATTGCAGCGCAAATGAACAAGGGATGAACACAAAAATCACCTTGGATTCTCCCCCTTTCTTCCCTCCCTTCTTCCCTCCACCGAAACGATTGAAGACTCGCACTACGACGATGATGATTCGAGCGGCGAAGATTGGCACCTTGGGAGGAGGGGATTGGGGGGGGGCTAGGGTTTAGGTGGCTGCAAAAATTGAGAGAGGAGGAGATGGGCAGGGGGGCGGTGGCCAAGGGAGGGAGAGAAGTGGGGGGGCGGCTGCACATGGGGGGAAGAGGTTAGGAGGGAGGCGGCTAGGGTTTGGGAGGGTTAATGGGCCGAAACACCAATTGCGGCCCAACTAACCCACGCGACAGCTCCCGACCGCAACGCAAGCGCCAAACCAAATAAATTCTACTGCCCTAGTTGCGAATGTTTCCCACAAAATCCCAAATCCCCAAAACAACAACCGGATGAAGAAAAAAACAAAAGGAACAACCCCCAACTTCTCTTCTTTGCAAACCGGGTATTACACTCCCTGGTGCACCGGACACTGTCCGGTGGCACACTGGACAGTGCGGTGCGCCAGACCAGGGCTACCTTTGGGCTGTCTTTTGCTCTTTTTGTTTGAACCCTTTCTTGGACTTTTTATTGGTTTGTGTTGAACCTTTGGCACCTGTAAAACTTATAATCTAGAGTAAACTAGTTAGTTCAATTATTTGTGTTGGGCAATTCAACCACCAAAAACATTTAGGAAAAGGTGTAAGCCTATTTCCCTTTCAATCTCCCTATTTTTGGTGATTGATGCCAACACAAACCAAAGCAAATATAAAAGTGCAGAATTGAACTAGTTTGCATAAGGTAAGTGCAAAGGTTACTTGGAATTAAACCAATATACATTTCATAAGATATGCATGGATGCTTTCTTCATATTTAACATTTTGGACCACGCTTGCACCACTTGTTTTGTTTTTGCTAATTCTTTTGTATTTCTTTTCAAAGTCTTTTTGCAAATAGTCAAAGGTAAATGAATAAGATTTTGAGAAGCATTTTCAAGATTTGAAATTTTCTCCCCCTGTTTCAAATTCTTTTCCTTTGACTAAACAAAACTCCCCCTCAATCAAATTCTCCTCTTAGTTTTCAAGAGGGTTTTAGATATTAATTTTGAAAGGGGTTATACCAATTTGAAATTTTTATCAAAAATAAGATACTAATTGAAAACCTTCTTTTAATACAAATTTGAAAGACTACATTTTTTAAATTGGTGGTGGTGCGGTCCTTTTGCTTTGGGCTAATACTTTCTCCCCTTTTGGCATGAATTGTCAAAAACGGATACTTGTGAGTGAAATATAAGCCCTTATACTTTCTCTCCCCCTTTGGCAAACAAAATAGGAGTGAAGATTATACCAAATTGGAGAGTGGTGTGGAGCGACGGCGAAGGATGAATAATTCTATGGGGTGGAGTGGAAGCCTTGTCTTCGCCGAGGACTCCATTTCCCTTTCAATCTATGACTTAGCATGAAATACACTTGAAAAACACATTAGTCATAGCAAATGAAAGAGAGATGATCAAAGCTATGTGTGCAAAATATCAATCAAAATTCCTAGAATCAAGAATATTTAGCTCATGCCTAAGTTTGGTATAAGTTTTCTCATCTAATGGCTTGGTAAAGATATCGGCTAATTGTTCTTTGGTGTTAATATAAGCAATCTCGATATCCCCCCATTGCTGGTGATCCCTTAAAAAGTGATACCGAATGGCTATATGTTTAGTGCGTCTGTGCTCAACGGGATTATCCGCCATGCGGATTGCACTCTCATTATCACATAGAAGAGGAACTTTGGTCAATTTGTAACCATAGTCCCTAAGGGTTTGCCTCATCCAAAGTAATTACGTGCAACAATGGCCTGCGGCAATATACTCGGCTTCGGCGGTAGAAAGAACTACAGAATTTTGCTTCTTTGAAGCCCAAGACACCAGGGATCTTCCCAAGAACTGACAAGTCCCTGATGTGCTCTTTCTATCAATCTTACACCCTACCCAATCAGCATCTGAATATCTAATTAAATCAAAAGTGGATCCCCTGGGGTACCAAAGGCCAAACTTAGGAGTATAAACTAAATATCTCAAGATTCGTTTTACGGCCCTAAGGTGAACTTTCTTAGGATCGGCTTAGAATCTTGCACACATGCATACGGAAAGCATAATATCCGGTCGAGAAGCACATAAATAGAGTAAAGAACCTATCATCGACCGGTATACCTTTTGATCTACGGATTTACCTCCCGTGTTGAGGTCGAGATGCCCATTGGTTCCCATGTGTGTCTTGATGGGCTTGGCATCCTTCATCCCAAACTTGGTGAGTATGTCTTGAATGTACTTCGTTTGGCTAATGAAGGTGCCCTCTTGGAGTTGCTTTACTTGAAATCCTAAGAAATACTTTGACTCCCCCATCATAAACATCTCGAATTTTTGAATCATGATCCTACTAAATTCTTCACAAGTAGATTTGTTAGTAGACCCAAAAATAATATCATCAACATAAATTTGGCATACAAACAAATCATTTGCAATTGTTTTAGTGAATAGAGTAGGATCGGCTTTTCCGACTTTGAAGCCATTAGCGATAAGAAAGTCTCTTAGGCATTCATACCATGCTCTTAGGGCTTGCTTGAGCCCATAAAGCGCCTTAGAGAGTTTATAGACATGGTTAGGGTACTCACTATCTTCAAAGCCGGGAGGTTGCTCAAATAAACCTCCTCCTTGATTGGTCCATTGAGGAAGGCACTTTTCACGTCCATTTGGTAAAGCTTAAAGCCATGGTAAGTAGCATAGGCAAGTAAAATGCGAATGGACTCAAGCCTAGCTACGGGTGCATAGGTTTCACCGAAATCCAAACCTTCGACTTGTGAGTATCCCTTGGCCACAAGTCGGGCTTTGTTCCTTGTCACCACACCATGCTCATCTTGCTTGTTGCGGAAAACCCACTTGGTTCCTACAACATTTGGGTTAGGACGTGGAACAAGATGCCATACCTCATTCCTCGTGAAGTTGTTGAGTTCTTCTTACATCGCCAACACCCAATCTGAATCCCTTAATGCATCTTCCACCCTGTATGGCTCAATAGAAGACATAAAGGAGTAATGTTCACAAAAATGAGCAACACGAGATCGAGTGGTTACCCCCTTTTGAATATCACCGAGGATGGTGTTCACGGGGTGATCTCGTTGTATTGCTTGGTGGACTCTTGGGTGTGGCGGTCTTGGACCGTCATCATCTTCCTTGTCTTGATCATGGGCATCTCCCCCTTGATCATTGTCCCCTTCTTGAGGTGGCTCATCTTCTTGATCTTCATTTTCATCCTCTTGAGCTTGATCCTCATCTTAGGTTGGTGGAGATGCTTGCATGGAGGAAGATGGTTGATCTTGTACTTGTGGAGGTTCTTCGAATTCCTTAGGACACACATCCCCAATAGACATGTTCCTTAGTGCGATGCATGGAGCCTCTTCATCATCTAGCTCATCAAGATCAACTTGCTCTACTTGAGAGCCGTTAGTCTCATCAAACACAATGTCACAAGAAACTTCAACTAGTCCAGTGGACTTGTTAAAGACTCTATATGCCCTTGTGATTGAATCATATCCTAGTAAAAAGCCTTCTACAGCCTTAGGAGCAAATTTAGATTTTCTACCTCTTTTAATAAGAATAAAACATTTGCTACCAAAGACTCTAAAATATGAAACATTGGGCTTTTTACCGGTTAGAAGTTCATAAGATGTCTTCTTGAGGATTCGGTGAATGTAGAGACGGTTGATGGCGTAGCAAGCGGTGTTGATTGCTTCCGCCCAAAACCGGTCCGAAGTCTTGTACTCATCAAGCATGGTCCTTGCCATGTCAAGTAGAGTTCTATTCTTCCTCTCCACTACACCATTTTGTTGTGGCGTGTAGGGAGAAGAGAACTCATGCTTGATGCCCTCTTCCTCAAGAAAGCCTTCTATTTGTGAGTTCTTGAACTCCGTCCCGTTGTCGCTTCTAATCTTTTTGATCCTTAAGTCGAACTCATTTTGAGCCCGTCTCAAGAATCCCTTTAATGTTTCTTGGGTTTGAGATTTTTCCTGCAAAAAGAACACCCAAGTGAAGGGAGAATAATCATCCACAATAACTAGACAGTACTTACTCCCGTCGATGCTTATGTAAGCTATCGGGCCGAATAGGTCTATGTGGAGTAGCTCTAGCGGCCTGTCGGTTGTCATGATGTTCTTGTGTGGATGATGAACACCAACTTGCTTTCCTGCTTGACATGCGCTACAAACCCTGTCTTTCTCAAAATGAACATTGGTTAGTCCTAAAGTGTGCTCTCTCTTTAGAAGCTTATGAAGATTCTTCATCCCAACGTGGGCTAGTCGGTGATGCCATAGCCAACTGTTGGGGACTTATTCTCAACCGCTATGAGTTAAAAACAAGGCAACACAAAAATTGATAAATATTAATGCCCTTCGTCCTTTGAGACATTATTTCCCTTAGGATATAATGATCTTCAGACGAAGGTCATGAAGGACATACCTTCATGATTGCAGTATACGATAATAAAAGAAGGATCATATGGAATAAAAGAGATGACATGAACAATTATGTAACATTATCAGCTCATTTCTATTTTATTATCATGGAAAAATAGAAATGATATCAAATTACAAATGTACCTTCAGCTTGATAGAAGGTAAAAGTACAAGTATGACGCACGAGCAGATACAAGTCAGCGTGAACAGTACGGGAGTACTGTTCATCTATTTATAGGCACAGGACGCAGCCCATGTGAAATTACATCCATGCCCTTTATATTTACTAATGCCCTAGGGTAATCCATCGAGGTCTAAATAGCCTTTTCCCCTTTAAGTCGGTTCCCTTTCCTGCTGTCATGCTGAAGCTTCCCTGTGTGTAGCTTCGGCGCTGCGTCAACCTTCGTATTGTTCGTGCTTCTCACACTGTGGTTCTGATCCGAGTCCGAAGGTACCTATTCATGTATGTCACACTTGGAAGACATTGTTAAATCATGTTTTTGAGGACCTTCGGAAGACGAAGGCCCCCAACAGTAGCCCCTCGCAATATTAATTTGTTAGACTAACGAATTCAGATTGCGATATGGACGAAGGCCCTAAGCCGAAGGTCTAAAAAACACCTTCCCTTTGCTAGAATAGCAATAGTCAATGACAGATGGGGCCCTCCAATTTGGAGCGCACTGGGCATATAAATAAGAACTCACCCCGAGCACATTTGGTATGCTACTTGCCGCCTGCTTTGTTTGCTCAATTTTTTAGCTCTTGCTTGCCAACGCTTGCTTAGTTCTTTAGACTTCCTAAGATTCAATTTTAAGGACACATTTTCGTGATTTCCAAAGATAAGATGTCTCAAGACAAAAAAAATTGCTGCTGAGACGAAGCTGAGCGAAGAGAAGAAGCTCCTTGAGGAGAAAACTGCTGGATTTATTGAGTCAATAGCAAAGACAAATACAGAGAAGATTACTAAAGAGGTTCTAGAAGGCTTATCTGAAGATACTGATGATAGTGACAGCTATGATGCGGAAAGTGGAGGTGAAGACTCTGAAGATCGGCCCTGGCGACCAAGTCATGCAGTCTTCGGGAAATCAACTATCAAACAGAGTCATCTTGATAATATGAGAGGAAGGTATTTTCGAGATATGTCTATTGTGAGGGCTGACGCGGATAGGGCTTGTTCCTGCTCCCGAAGAAAATGAAGTTGTGATCTACCGAAGCTTCTTCAAAGCTGGGCTTTGGTTCCCGTTGAGCAGATTTGTTGTTGAAGTTTTAAAGACATACCAGATTTTCCTTCACCAGATCACTCCCGAAGCAATTATTAGAATGGGGATCTTTGTCTGGGCTGTGAGAAGTCAAGGTCTAGAGCCAAGTGCAAAATGTTTTTGCGGTATGCACGAACTTTCGTACGAGACGAAGCCCTGGGGTAAAGAACAGTACCATAACAATTTTGGTTGCTATAGCTTCGTTGCTCGCTCTGGCTCAAGCTACCCAGTGCCAACTTTTCGTAAGAGATGGCCCAGGGCCTGGATGGAAGAGTGGTTTTATGTGAAAAATGATTTGAAAGCGAGAGAAGACATTAAAGAGATCATCATGCACCCCATCTGGTCCCGCTTCGGCCTCCGAAAGCCGAAGGTAGAGATTGATGAGACAGCCGAAGCATGCCAAAGGGCCTTCAGCATAGTTTGCGCTTTTATTGGGACAAGAGACTTAGTCCAAGAACATGTAGCCTACAGGATATGGCCACTGATAGACAGCTGGGAAATGCCAAAAGAAACCATTACTAACCCTAGCGAAGGTGGTCTGATTCGATTGAAATATACCTTCAGGTTTGGAGACCAGTTTGTCGAGCCAGACGACGACTGGCTGAAGTGTGTTGAAAATACTAGCGATGAGTTACTTGGAGCGTATTCCAAGTCCGAAGATAATGCACTGTTTGCGGCCTTCGGGAGCCGAAAAAAGAAAAGATTGAATAGAGTTTTTGATGCTATTGGATTTGTGTACCCTGATTACCGCTACCCGCCACGGGGGCAGAAAAGAAAAGGTACAACCTCTGGAAAAGTTGCTACTTCGGCTGCTCCAAGCGAGCCTACGTCGAAGAGGAAAAAGTTGAAGGTTCTTACTCATCGGCCCCGCTACATTGAGCCGGCCGTGGTGCCTGATTTTGGCAGGGAAACTTCTTCAGCTGCTACTCCAAAGGAGACCACTCCTCTTACACAGAAGGCTGAAGAACTGGCTATCATACCGAAGGCACCCTTAGCCGAGATAACTAAACCAAAGGCTGATACAGATAAAGCCGAAGAACCAAAAACTGATGAAACAAAAAGGTTAGAGATTTTAAGTCCTTCGGCGGAAATAACGGTGCCGACGGCACACAAAGGTCTTGCGGCAACCCCGAAGAGGAAAAGGATGGTAAATGTATTAGATGTGCTAGAAATAGTGATGGTTTTAAGGTCTACTCCTTCAGGGAAAATCACCGAGGCTTCGAAATTGCAAATCGAAGCTGAAACAAAACCAGCCGAATTTGAAGCCGTCGCAAGCCAGACCTGTGCCGAAGCTGAGCCTTCAAAGCCTGCTGATAAACAACCTTCAGAATTCGAAGAGAAGGCAACAGAGGAAGAAGTTATAGAACAAAGTTTGCCTAAGAAAACTCCCGCGTCTGGTCTCGAAGCTTTAAAAGAAAATATTGAATATATCATTCGTCATGCTTCAGGAAAGAGACTCTCTAAAGAAGAAGAGCGAGAAGCACAACACTATGCCCAGAAGCTAAAATATCCAAAGGGGGCATTAGTGTTTAATGGCAGCGGAGAAGAGGATTTTTTGTACTGTCTCCCGGACAACAAGGAGATATCTGTCTGCCGGGAGATGAGCAGAAGCTTCAGATTTCCAACATTAGAAGATGGGCTTTCAGTACTGTCGAAGCATGAATTGGCCGACAGTTTAGCTTATAATAGTATAAAGGTATGAGAATCAAATTTTTGTACTTAAGAACAGATTTTTTTCATTTGCTTATACTTAATACAATGCTTCTTTCACAGGGCTTGATCCTTAGCAACGCCTTAAGGGCGCAAAAGAATATTGAAGACGAGAGTTGAACTATTGCTCTCAACAACCTTCGAACAGAGGTTATCAGGCTGAGAAACGAAGCCTTGGAAAAAGACAAGATCCTACTTACATTGGTGGACAATGTAAAGGGAGATGAAGCTAACTTCAAGGCTCAATCTGAAATCCAAAAGAATGAGATTGAAAACCTTCAAAAGCATCTGGCTGAAGCCAAATTAAAATGCGCTATTGCCGAAGCTGAACGAGATGCCAGTGATTATTGGAAAAATTATTGGGAAAAAATAGTTGCAGAACTTCGCTCATCAAAAGAAAGATGTTTTGAAAAATCTGTGGAATGTGTAAAAAAGATAAAGACTATCTTCGCCAATGTGGGTGCGTACTCGAGCGAAGACAACTTCATAAGGGGCGATCCTGAGGGCGTAATTGAGTGGGTCAGCAGTGAAGCCGAAGCTTTTGAAGAAATTTTGAGTGACCGCGGGGACGTGTGCGCGTTCTCTGGTGCGAGGGGAGTTGCAGCTATTTTGGAGAAGGCAGGGTGCGAACATGTTAAAACTTTGGCCCAGTCCGAAGCTGCCTTCTCTATTGACGATACGAAGGACCCCTCGGCCGAAGCAAGCTTAATAGGCGGAAAACATTTTACTGATATCTGGGAAAATGGCGGCCGAGGGATGGCCCATGAAATAATGAAGAAGAGCGAAAAGAATATTCATGATGCTCGAGAAGCAACAAAAGCGGCTGAAAAAACTGTGGAACTTGAAAGACGGATATGTATTACTTAATGGCTTTTAACTTTGTTGTTTATTTTTGCAACTTCGAACTAATTTATACCTTCTACCGCAGCTGAACTATCTCCTCCCCCAGAGCCATTTGACCCACTGGCCGACCCAGAGACAAAGAAGGCAATAGAAATTATTAATATGGCCGAAGCTATTGTAGACGAAGTTGTCACCAAATTACTAACCGAAGCTGCAGAAAAAGTTTTGAAGGAAGAGGATTAGCTACTTGTAAAAACATTTCTAGAATATTAATGTAACATTTGCTGAACTATGTTTATAATATTTGGTGCTTATGGGTTTGAATGTAATATATGAATGGTTTGTAATTCAGTTCTTTGCGATGCATGAAACTTTTATGTACATACCATTTTTGAGCCTCCGGCGAAAAAACACCTTCCCTTCTTTTCATGCTTCGTAAAGAAGAGCTTTTATGCTTCGTAAAAAAATCCTCCAAGCGTCGTAAAAATATTAATGCTTCATAAACAATAGATTTCTTCCTCCACATCAGAGCTGATGAAGCTGTACTTCTTCAAAACTTATTTTGTGCCTTAGCACAATTTCACTTCTTCGAAGCATTCTCTGAAGATCAACATTGTATTCCCTTCTTGTGCCATTGATGCAATATGATATATGATGTTATGTTATACGAAATAATGTGATGATGTTATGTTATGCGAAATGACGTTTATGCCGAAGACACACACTCACACCCCCATAATGGAATACACAACCTCCATGTCGCTTATTTTTCAGCTTCACCGTTTATTTTTCAGTGTATCAGCGCTGACTTTTCGCTGTAAGTTCTGCATTCCCTTAGGAACGTTTTTTGAACTTCTTCGCCTTCTATTTCGGCGGTATTCGTGTTGACTTTTCGCGCTTCGCCTTATATTTCGGTGGGATTTGGCTCTACATTCGCTTTGGAACGACTTTTGAGCAGAAAACTTACATTACGCTCCCTTAGGAACGACTTTTTGTAGCTTCGGCAAACTTACGCTGCGTTCTGTAGGAACGACTTTTTGTAGCTTCGGTGATACTTGTAATGTGATTTTTTAGCCCCGCGTTCCCTTAGGAACGACTTTTGCGCTTCAACGACTTTTTTGGACTTCGTGAATCTGTGGAGAAAATATATTTCACTGTGGCAAGAACGAAACTATTACAAGAAATTGAAAATGGCAAGAAAACTAGTTTTACAATAATTGTTCCTTATTGAGAAAGAAAATAGCAATGAATGTAAAAACTATTTCAGGGGTAGGATATCTCCCAATAGATATGTTTCAATTCTGGCACAGTATTGTTGACTGTGCGAGCTTCGAACTCCTCCCTGAAATCTCGCTGCTGATGGGTATGTTGGCTCCCTTCTGGCTGCTGGCCTCGTGAGTATGCAGGTTGTAGTGGTGGTGGAGGTGGAGGCCGTGGCCAAGATGCCTGTGGCTGGCTAGCCGAAGTAACAGAAGCTGCAGGATGGTTACCCACATACTCTGGTATGTAGGGTGAGTGATACGAAGCAGTGTGCATGACCTACTTCGGCTGGTTCTGCTGAGCTGCGGCTTCTGCTATTTCCTTTTGTTTCTGAATGGTGACATGGCACATCCTTGTAGTATGGCCCTTGTCCTCACCACAGAATAAGCAATAAATTTTTCTAGGTTGATCCCCAAACCTTCCTCCGAAGCCCCTGGCGCCTCTGCCTCTTGGAGATGACGGCCGGAAAGAGCTTTGTTGCTGCCCTGAAGCTTGCAAGGAATACTGTGGCCTCTGTTGTTGACTTCCTCTGTCGTCACTCTAGGTGGAGTGAATTGACCTGACATGCCTTGGGTGGATTCTTCCTCCAAAGCCTCTGGTCATCTCAGAGAACCTGTAAGCTTCCTCCCTTCTTTAGCAAAAGTCATTGTCAGCCCAGATGTATTCATCCATCTTTTGAAGCAGCTTCTCCAAAGTCTGTGGAGGCTTTCTAGCAAAATACTGGGCAGTAGGTCCTGAACGAATCCCCTTAATCATGGCCTCAATGACAATTTCATTGGGCACTGTAGGCGCTTGTGCTCTCAGGCGCAAGAACCTTCGGACGTATGCTTGGAGATACTCCTCATGATCTTGCATGCATTGAAACAGAGCCTAAGCTGTGACTAGCTTTGTCTGAAAGCCCTGGAAACTTGTTACCAGCATATCCTTGAGCTTCTGCCATGAAGTAATAGTTCCTGGCCGAAGAGAAGAATACCACGTTTGGGCCACATTCTTAACTGCCATGACGAAGGACTTGGCCATGACAGCTGCATTGCCTCCGTATGAAGATATAGTTGCTTCATAACTCATCAAAAACTACTTCGGATCTGAATGTCCATCATACATGGGGAGCTGAGGTGGCTTGTATGATGGGGGCCATGGGATAGCCTGCAGTTCTGCTGCCAAAGGAGAAGCATCGTCAAAGGTAAAGGTATCATGATTAAAATCATCATACCATCCATCCTCGTTGAAGAAGCCTTCTTGGTGAAGCTCCCTATATTGGGGCCTTCGCTCTTGTTCGTCTTGAGCAAGATGACGTACTTCTTCAGTGGCTTCGTCAATCTGCCTTTGAGGATCAGCTAGTCGGGCCATCTTCTCCTTCTTCCTTTGTACTTATTGATGAAGCATCTCCATGTTTCTGATTTCTTGGTCCAACTCCTCCTCCTGGAGTGTTGGACTAGTGGCCTTCCTCTTCTGGCTTCGGGCCTCTCGAAGAGAAAGAGGCTCTTGGTTTGGGTCCAGTGGTTGCAGAGCGGCAGCCCCTGTCATTGAAGCTTTCTTCGGTGGCATGACGAAGGTCAGTGCTTGCCGAAGGTGGTCGAAAAGGATTCACCGGAGGTGGGCGCCAATGTTGGGGACTTGTTCTCAAGTGCTATGAGTTAAGAACAAGGCAACTCAAAAAATGTTAAATATTAATGCCCTTCGTCCTTTGAGACATTATTTCCCTTAGGATATAATGATCTTCAGACGAAGGTCATGAAGGACATACCTTTATGATTACAGTATACGATAATAAAAGAAGGATCATATGGAATAAAAGAGATGACATGAACAATTATGTAACATTATCAGCTCATTTCTATTTTATTATCATGGAAAAATAGAAATGATATCAAATTACAAATGTACCTTCGGCTTGATAGAAGGTAAAAGTACAAGTATGACGCACGAGCAGATACAAGCTAGCGTGAACAGTACGGGAGTACTATTCATCTATTTATAGGCACGGGACGCAGCCCATGTGAAATTACATCCATGCCCTTTATATTTGCTAAAGGCCCTAGGGTAATCCATCGAGGTCTAAATAGCCTTTTCCCCTTTAAGTCGGTTCCCTTTCCTGCTGTCATGCCGAAGCTTCCCTGCTTGTAGCTTCAGCGCTGCGTCCACCTTCGTATTGTTCGTGCTTCTCACACTGTGGTTCTGATCCGAGTCCGAAGGTACCTGTTCATGTATGTCACACTTGGAAGACATTGTTAAATCATGTTTTTTAGGACCTTCGGAAGATGAAGGCCCCCAACACCAACCCATGTTAGTCTTAGCAATTAAGCAGGTGTCGAGTTCAGCTCTATTAAAATCAACTAAGTATAGATGACCCTCTAACACTCCCTTAAATGCTACTGAATCATCACTTCTTCTAAAGACAATAACACCTATATCCGTAAAAAGACAGTTGTAACCCATTTTGCATAATTGAGAAACAGAAAGCAAATTGTAATCTAAAGAATCTACAAGAAAAACATTGGAAATAGAATGGTCAGGTGATATAGCAATTTTACCAAGTCCTTTGACCAAACCTTGATTTCCATCCCCGAATGTGATAGCTCTTTGGGGATCATGGTTTTTCTCGTAGGAGGAGAACATCCTTTTCTCCCCTGTCATGTGGTTTGTGCACCCGCTATCAATGATCCAACTTGAGCCCCCGGATGCATAAACCTACAAAACAATTTTAGGCCTTGTTCTTAGGTACCCAAACGGTCTTGGGTCCTTTCACATTAGAAACAAGCACCTTGGGTACCCAAACACAAGTCTTTGACCCCTTGTGTTTGCCCCTAACATATTTGGCAACTACATTGCCTGATTTGTTAGTTAAAACATATGATGCATCAAAAGTCTTAAATGAAATGTTGGGTTCATTTGATGCAATAGGAGATTTCTTCTTAGGCATTTTAACATGTGTAGAACGCCTAGAGCTAGAAGCCTCATTCTTATAAATAAAAGCATGGTTAGAAACAGAATGAGTCTTCTTTGCATGAATTCTCCTAATCTTATCCTCAGG
The DNA here is from genome assembly GCA_029449295.1 of Zea luxurians. NCBI lineage: Eukaryota > Viridiplantae > Streptophyta > Magnoliopsida > Poales > Poaceae > Zea > Zea luxurians. Next base: position 94,591,653 of record JAOPSE010000015.1, on the reverse strand, counting down.
ATAACCAGCAGGATACAAAATATAACCCTCGTTATCCTGAGGCATGGGAGCCTTGCCCTTAACAAAATTAGACAATCTTTTAGGGGCATTGAGCTTGACATTGCCTCCCTGTTGGAAGCCAATGCCATCCTTAATGCCCGGGCGTCTCCCATTATAAAGCATACTACGAGCAAATTTAAATTTCTCATTTTCTAATTCATGCTCGGCAATTTTAGCATCTAATTTTGCTATATGATCATTTTGTTGTTTAATCATAGCAATGTGATCATAGATAGCATCAATATTAACATCTCTACATCTAGTACAAATAGTAACATGCTCAACGGTAGATGTAGAGGACTTGCAATCATTTAATTCAACAATCCTAGCATGTAAAATAGCATTCTCATTTCTAAGATTGGTGATAGCATCATTGCAAACATTCAAATCTTTAGCCTTAGCAATTAATTTTTCATTCTCAATCTTAAGGCTAGCAAGAGATTCATTCAACATGTCAATCTTAGCAATTAAACTAGCATTATCATTTCTAAAATTAACAATTGAAACATCACAAACACTTGATTTCTCAACCTTAGCAATTAATTTGATATTTTCATTTCTAAGGCTAGAAATAGTGTCATGGCAAGTACTTAGCTCACTAGTCAATTTTTCACATTTTTCAACCTCTAGAGCATAAGCATTTTTAACCTTAACATGATTTTTATTTTCTTTAATTAGGAAGTCCTCTTGGCTATCCAAGAGTTCATCCTTCTCATGAATAGCACTAATCAATTCATTTAATTTCTCTTTTTGTTGCATGTTAAGATTGGCAAAAAGAGTAAGCAAGTTATCCTCATCATCACTAGAATTATCCTCATCACTAGAAGTTGCATACTTAGTGAAGGATTTAGATTTTACCTTCTTTTTTTTGCCGTCCTTTGCCATGAGGCACTTGTGGTCGACGTTGGGGATGAGAAGGCCTTTGGTGACGGCGATGTTTGTGGCATCCTCGTCGAAAGAGGGGACAGTGGAGCTCTCGTCGGAGTCCCACTCCCGGCAAACATGGGCATCGCCGCCCTTCTTATTGTAGTACCTTTTCTTCTCCTTCCTCTTTCCCTTCTTGTCGTTATCCCTGTCACTATCACTAGACAAAGGACATTTAGCGATAAAATGATCGGGCTTACCACATTTGTAGCACACCTTCTTGGAACGGGGCTTGTAGTCTTTCCCCTTCCTTTGCTTGAGGATTTGGCGAAAGCTCTTGATGATGAGTGTCATTTCCTCGTTGTCGAGATTGGAGGCATCGATGGGGATCCTACTTGGTGTAGAGTCCTTCTTTTCTTCTTCCGTAGCCTTGAATGCGATGGGTTGCACCTCGGGTGTTGAGGTGGTGCCTTGCTCGATGATTTTCTTGGAGCCTTTGATCATCAATTCAAAGCTCACAAATTTTCCTATCACTTCCTCGGGAGACATTAGTTTATATCTAGGATCACCACGAATTAATTGAACTTGAGTAGGGTTAAGAAATACGAGTGATCTAAGAATAACCTTGATCATCTCATGGTCATCCCATTTGGTGCTCCCGAGGTTGTGCACTTGGTTCACCAATGTCTTGAGCCGGTTGTACATTGCTTGTGGCTCCTCCCCTTGATGAAGCATGAAGCGACCGAGCTCCCCCTCGATCGTCTCCCGCTTGGTGATCTTGGTCACCTCGTCTCCTTCGTGCGCGGTATTGAGCACGTCCCAAATCTCCTTTGCACTCTTCAACCCTTGCACCTTATTATACTCCTCTCGACTTAGAGAGGTGAGGAGTATAGTGGTTGCTTGGGAATTAAGGTGTTGGATTTGGGCGACTTCGTCCGCATCATAATCTTCATCCCCCATGGATGGTACCTGTGCTCCAAATTCAACAATGTCCCATATACTTGTGTGGAGTGAGGTTAGGTGATATTTCATCATTTCACCCCACCTAGAATAATCTTCACTGTCAAAAGCCGGTAGTTTGCCTAATGGGATGGAAAGTAATGGAGTATGTTTTGAAATGTGAGGGTAGCGTAGGGGAATCTTACTAAACTTCTTGCGCTCATGGCGCTTAGAAGTGACGGACGGCGCGTCGGAGCCGGAGGTGGACGGCGACGAAGAGTCGGTCTCGTAGTAGACCACTTTCTTCATCTTCTTTTTCTTCTCGCCGCTCCATTGCAACTTGTTGTGTGAAGGGGATCCCTTCACTTTGTTGTCGGACTCTCCCGATGGAGCCTTCCCGTGGCTTGTGGCAGGTTTCTCGCCGGTCACCATCTCCTTCTTGGTGTGATCTCCCGACATCACTTCGAGCGGTTAGGCTCTAATGAAGTATCGGGCTCCGATACCAATTGAAAGTCGCCTAGAGGGGGGTGAATAGGCAAATCTGAAATTTATAAAGTTTAAGCACAACTACAAGCCGGGGTTAGCGTTAGAATAAAATTCGAGTCCGAAAGAGAGGGAAAACAAATCAACAAAGAAGTAAAGCGGATGAACACGGTGATTTGTTTTTACCGAGGTTCAGTTCTTGCAAACCTACTCCCCGTTGAGGTGGTCACAAAGACCGGGTCTCTTTCAACCCTTTCCCTCTCTCAAACGGCCACTTAGACCGAGTGAGCTTATCTTCTCAATCAAACGGGACACTAAGTCCCCACAAGGACCACCACACAATTGGTGTCTCTTGTTTTGATTACAAGTGAGTTGGAAACAAGAATAGAGGTAGAAGAAAAGCGATCCAAGCGCAAGAGCTCAAAAGAACACAAAAGTCTCTCTCTCTAGTCACTAATTTGTTTGGAGTGATTCCGGACTTGGGAGAGGATTTGATCTCTTTGTTTGTGTATTGGAATGAATTCTAGAGCTCTTGTATGAGGTTTGATGGCTGAAAATTTGGATGCATTGAAGTGTGGTGGTTGGGGGTATTTATAGCCCCAACCACCAAAGTGACCGTTGGTGAAGGCTTCTGTTGTATGTCCGGTGCGCCATCCATGTCACCAGGGTGTTGGGTTCCGACCGTTGGAGCTTCTGACAACTGGGCCACCGGACAGTCACTATTCACTGTCCGGTGCGCCTTCTGCGCCTGCTCTGACTTCTGCGCGCGCAGCCGCGCACTGTAGCGTTTTACTGTTCCTTTGCAGACGACCGTTGGCGCTGTTTAGCCGTTACTCCACTGGCACACCGGACAGTCCGGTGCTACACCGGACAGTCCGGTGAATTATAGCGGAGTGGCTTCCCAAATTCCCGAAGGTGGCAAGTTTGAAGTGAATCTCCCTGGTGCACCGGATAGTCCGGTGCGCCAGACCAGGGCTGCCTTTGGGCTATCTTTTGCTCTTTTTATTTGAACCCTTTCTTGGACTTTTTATTGGTTTGTGTTGAACCTTTGGCACCTGTAAAACTTATAATCTAGAGCAAACTAGTTAGGTCAATTATTTGTGTTGGGCAATTCAACCACCAAAAACATTTAGGAAAAGGTGTAAGCCTATTTCCCTTTCAACAACAGTACAACCATGAGGGAGGAATGAGACGCCCTTAGCTGAATAAATAGATGAACCAGGGGTGTAGTTGGCTTTGCCGGAGGGCCGACAATGGGGGCCGGGGCATAGTACTCGCTCTGCTAAGGGTGGGTGCAGAGGTTCATTCGATTTGGTTTTTTTAGTCACCCACCTTAGGGAGGAGTACGTGTTTGTACGACTGGCGAAACCTAACAAGCAGCTATGCACTAGGGGAGACTTTGTAAAGGCTACGTAGTGTATCCCTGGCCATTCACCTCGGTAGTGAAGATCGGGTCTGTACATCCTAGGCTGGAAAGGGATCACGACTCGTGGGTAAAGTGTGCAACCTCTGCAGAGTGTTAGAAACTGGTATATCAGCCGTGCTCACGGTTAAGAGCAGCCTTGGGATCCTCATTGATTAGAATCACTCTGGATACTTATATGATGATGGTTAATGATGATGATTATAACTATGGTCTCTAGTATTTCCTCTTGGAGGGAGTACTCTTGGGTAATAACTGGGTTTACTACTAAAACTTGGTTTACTACTAGTAATAAATACTTGACCAACTAAAAACAGTTGCTTTAACCTTAACTCCACATACAGCTAGTCTACTTTAGCTAAACGGGACATTTGTTGAGTACGTTAATGTGTACTCACCATTGCTTTAAAAAACACCCACCCCAGGTTGTCCCCATTGCAATCAGTGCTCAGGAGGAGATGCAGGCAACATGGAAGACTTTGAAAAGTTTCAGGACTACGACGAGTTCTAGTTGTATTAGTGGCAAACCCCCAGTCAGCTGCCTGTGAAGGCCTTATCTCTATGTTTCGTATTCTGCACTTTGATCATGTTAATGACTATGTTATGTTAATGACTTTGAGAATGTCTTGGACATCTTGATGTAATAAAGTACTATGTTCACTATTATTTTGAGTAATGTGTGATGATGTCCAATTTTGTAATTGTTGTGTATGTGAGTTTCTGATTCTGGCATGTACATGGTTCACATTTGATTTGCCTTCCAAAACCGGGTGTAACACTTCGTCTCTCGTGCAGTAGATCAAGAGAGAGCGGTGTCTCTGAACCAACGTCGGCGATTTAACGACCTGCACGGATGACGGTAAATCAGGTTTCTAGAAAGTGTTTCGCGCACGTACGCTCGTGTTCATCACCATCACTAGTAAATCTGCATTTTCAATTTCTTGCGATAATGGTATTATTGTTATATCTGTTTTCAATTTTTCTTTTATGTGTTAATCTGATTGAGTTAGTCCATATATGTTCTGTTCTAACATCATGGATATTATCTATCGGTATATCTAGGTTTTACGTTTCATGCTGCATTATTAAATTAATCTTAGGCCCTATTAATTTTGTAACAGAACTAGCCTCAGCATATTACGTACCAAAATTGGGAATTATTGTTTGTGCAAACTGAGATTACTAAAGTAGATTATTGTAGCAAACCATATGGTTAGACTTATTGCAGTCAAGTCTTTTTACCTCTTAGACCATCTCTAGTAGTTCACTCATATGATCACTCAAACATTGTTTTGCACTGTAGACTGCACTGTTTGTAGAGTGAAGTTTGAATATGATGATAGGGATGGATAAGCTGCTGGAGATAATCTTAGAAATTTTGAATATCCATCTTTTAAATCCTAGACATGTCACTACTACTCGGTAGGACAATATCTGTCGGCAGCGACGCCATGGCCGAAACTCATCGGAGATCGGAGAGTCTACGACCTTCGGTCCTCTTTAGGGAAAACACAAGGAGCAAGTGAAGGGGTCGGCGCTCCCACCGGAGCAAGATTAATAACAATGTCTATAGTAGACTTGATGTTGTTATAATAATTATTATAGTCAACTAAAAGTCTTTCTCTTACAGAAACTCTTGGGGTGTGTTTGGTTGCGGGACAGCCAGGATAGGAACGTCCTCTGGCGTTCTCTCTCGTCCTTCTAATTTTAAGGGATAACTGAGGACAACATTAAGATAGTTCTGTCCCAATACCTGACCCCGAATCAAACAACATTATTTGAGAGAGTCTATACTGTCCCAACCCTTGATTCTGAACCAAACAACATTATTTGAGGGAGTCTATACGTAGCCTTCTCTCGGCTAGCTACTAATGAGTAGCCCGATTTTTCCTTTTAGTTCTTTTTTATATCACCATAAATTTGATTTTACCTCTCTTACAACCTTTCTTTCAAATTTCTATAAACTTAATGTGAGTTCTCTTGCAGTCCATCTACATACATCATTTTGTTCGGGAAGCGCTCAATGCAGGCTTCTCCATGGGTGACATCGACAAGGCCTCAATGGAGACTTCGGAGGTGCCACCAGTTGTTGGAACCCTAACTCATAAGGTCTGTTGGGCTGTGGCCAGGAGCTTGGCGGGCGGGCGCAAGGCGTGGATGACGAAGATGGGCGTCAAGCCGTGGTCCGGACCATTACCAGCGCCGAGGATCTCCCCTAGGATCACGTTCGGTGATATCCTCTTCAAGGCCAAGGTAAGCAAAAATGCGAATTTTCCGTCATGTACTCCAAAAACTCCTTATGCGAGGGGAGTGCCAGCCAACATCGCCAGCGACGGGCATGGTGGTAGAAATCTCCACGGTACTCGTCAGGCGACGGTTGAGTTGCAAAAACTTCTGTTGTCGACGATTAGCAATGCACACGATAACCAATCGGGAGATGCGAGGTCTTTTAAAGAAAAAGGATTTGGAACCGAGGCAAAGGTGGAATCAAAATCGTTCATTTAATTCCTTATGTGGACTCGAGACCTTTTTTGCCAAAACCTTTTCACCTCCCCCGATCCAGCTAGCGCCTCACATCAAACCAAAACGCTTGGGCTTTCCTTCCTATGCTGCCGCACTCATGGCTCTGCCACCGGCTGACGAGCATGGCGATCGGCACCAAGGAGTGAGGAACAACCAGGAGAACGCCGGGAGGATGGCACCGAGAGGTGGCTATCACTATGAGGGCCCAAATTTCTTCCGTCCAGGGAGGGCTGACAGAGGTCGCAACCCAGGCAGAGGCGGGGGCTTCTCAGGTCGTGCTCCGTCGAGGTATGGCTCTGGCCATGGTCCACATCGGGGAGGTAATGGGGGTCGGGGGAACTACCGATAGCCCCAGATTACAGCCCCGGCCACCTCACAGACACCGATTACCTCTGGCCATGGCTCCCAACTGGATGTCGGGCAGGGGAGCGATCAGGCGGCTAAGGCGGCGGCACTCCTATAGCAAGCCCTCTCGGCGATACAGGACATCAACGCTGAGCAGGAAACGAAGTTGTCGAGCCAAAGTGCTACGCCGAAGCCTCAGCAGGAGGTCTCTGTCCCACTCCAGCCCAATGTCAGCTTGGCTAGTCAGAAGAAGGGTGAGAAGGCTGAACATTCTGGTGAGAAAGCTAGTGCTGAATCTTCCATGGCTGCAGCTGGGACATTTAACCCTAAGTTGTATTGCCATCGCTGCTACGGTAAAGGTCATCTTGCGCTTGACTGCTGTGAAACCCTTTATTGTGATGCCTAAGGTTTATGCTATCACGGCTGGATATGGCATTATGAAAGGGGGTTTCTTTCACATACCGACCAACAAAAAGTCCACCAAGCTGAAGGATGACTCAAGAGGGGCATTTATCAAGGTAGTAGATGGTGAAATCACGGCACAGAACTTGATGATCGAGCTTGAAAGGCTACTGTCAGGACATGGACCTTGGAAGATTGATCAGCTTGGACCCAAGTCCTTTCGGACCATTTTTCCGTCATCTAATGACTTGAAGCGGGCAGTGGATTGGGGTCCAATGCAAGCGCGATCGCAAAAGGTAACCTTGCAGTTTGAAACAAGCTCCTCGGGTGGGCGGGTCAAGGCCACTCTTGAGAACGCTTGGATTCAATTCATTGGCCTCCCGTTAAAGAAGTGTACCTACCCTACCATTTGGGGTATCGGTTCAACCTTGGGTGTTACAAGAGAGGTCGATATGCCGTTTTTCAAGAAGTACGGGATCTGTCGTATGCTTGTTAGCACCCTAGACCCAAAGCTCATCCCGTCCTATGTTGATACGGAGGTGGACAATATTATCTATGAGCTGCATCTATGGGCATCGGAGGAAGGCAAGCCCATCCCGATGGAGGGGGTCTCTGATTGGGAGGATGATGATGATCTCTTGGGAGAAGAGGACCAAGAGAACAATGGTTCCAATGGCAAATCAACCTCTGGCTTTCCGGGCGATGGCTCGACTCAGCCAGATAGCACTGCCAACAAGGATACCGATCCCAACCCTCCTCCCAAGGATGGGTCTGAAGTTGTGGTTATGGAAGGCACTGAACCTGCTGTTTACCAGGAACATGCGGTTGGGGGGCAGCTAGACCAATCGGTGCACTTGGGTGCGAACTCGGTGGTGGTAGCGCACACTCAAGATCGAGCACCGCAGATGCAGACCGTGAGGCCAGCTGTTATGCCACTTGCGGCGATTCCAGAAACAGTGTAAGCCCCGGCTGCTACATGTAAGAGACGTTCTGGCTCCTCGGATGAGCATGCACTTTCGAGGGCCGAACGGCTTAAGGCTGAGAAGCTTGAAGGTACCCATCCTTCCACAACCATTTCAGTTTCTATGCCTGATTTTATTTTTGATATTCCTATTCAAACTGTTACTAGCAATCTAGATGATGTCGGTATTTCACTAGGGAGTGTCGACACAGACGTGGCTAGATCGTTGCAAACTATCAACTTGGTTAGTATTGATAATTCCCATGTTGATCCGGAAAACCTCCTTGATACGGAGTTAAACGAACCGGAATCATATGAGGAATTAGATAAACTCATTATAAATAGTTTATGTAGTGAAATTATGGAGGAAGTAATGGACCTAGATATCGTTACCAAGTCGGATAGCAATAAGTCTAGAAACAAAACTTCTATCCTTAATAAATCACACAAAAGAGGGAGGAAGAAAAATAATAATAAAAGAAGTCACGATGAAAGGGGTTTTCTGGAATTGCGATGGGTTTAGAGACCCTAAGAAACATCGGTTTGTGGCGGATTTGACTAGAGAATTTGATTTGGGTTTCATTGTGTAAGGAAAATGGATCCCGGTCATTTGGCTAAGTGAGTTTTGGTGTTTGATGATTAACACAACCTGTGGACTAACGCATTTGCTAGTGTTTATGATTGTAGTTCACAGGATGCAATAATTACTTGGACTAAGGAATTGAGGAAAACAACACCTCAAAAGAAGACATTAAGAAGATCCAAAAAAAGTCCAAATGTGCTGCTACGGACTGTCTGTGCGAAGGCGCACCGGACTGTCCGGTGCCCACATGCCGGACTGTCCGGTGCACCAGGAAACTCCAGCTCCAATGGCTAGTTCCAGGTGGCACTCGGAGAAAAAACCACCGGACTGTCCGGTGGCACATCGGACTGTCCGGTGTGAAAAGCCTGCGCGCGCCAACGGTCGATTGCTCTGTCAGAGCAACGAATAGGTGCACCGGACAGGCTACAGTACGCTGTCCGGTGGTGCACCGGACTGTCCGGTGCACCCGACGACAGAAAGTTGCTGCTTTCTGTCCAACGGCTAGTTTGAGGTGTGGAGGCTATAAATACCACCCCAACCGGCCATTCTCAAGTGTGAGAGCACAAGCAACATACCAAGGCACATAGTGCATATTTCTAAGAGCTCAAACACCCAAGTGCTTAATAGAATCACTCGGTGATTAGCGTAGGTGCTTTGCGAAGTGCTTAGGTTAGTTAGACCGCTTTAGCGCTTGCTCTAGGTGAATCCTAGTTAGTTGAGTGAGTTTTGTAAAAACCCCTCGGCTCTTGCGCGAGCCGTTGTAATTGTACCGAGTGGGGCGAGAGTCTTGCGAGACCGTGACAACCGCGTTTGTGTCACGGCCGCCAACGTGTACCGGAGGGAACGAGTTCCGCAGCGTTTCGGCCGGAAGCTCGATAGTGGAGACGGCGGGGAGCGTCCGAGAGGAGCCGGAAGCGGAGCACCACTTGCGCGTGGAAAAGGCCCGCGGCTCTCTACAGAGTTACTCGACCGAGGTGCTTGGCCCTCGCGTGGGCTTCCCTTTGCGTAGGGGCACCAACGAGGATTAGTCGGGACCTTGCGCGGTTCCGGATACCTCGGTAAAAATACCGGCGTCATCCATGAGAGTTTGCTTCTCTACCTTGCTTTTTAAGCTTCCGCATTTACATTAAGCATTTAAGTTTCAATCTTGTAATTCATACTTATCTAGTGTAGATTGAAACTTAGCTTTTGCGGTAGAGATAGCAACACTTAGACAAAACCTAGATTGCACTCTCTAGTTTGATTATTTGCATAGGTTTTGTTCTAGGGATTTAATTGTGGCCTAGTTTAGTAAAAGTTTAAGAAGTCCTAATTCACCCCCTCCTCTTAGGCGTCACCCGTTTCCTACAAGTGGTATCAAAGCCCGGTTTGGCTCATTTGAAACGCTTTAGCTTCACCGCTAAAAGAGCCGACGCTTTTTAGAGGAAGGGATGGATACCCATAGGCCACCACACTTTGACGGCACTAACTTCCCATATTATAGTGCTAGAATGGCTTGTTACCTAGAGGCCGTTGATCTAGGTGTTTGGACAGTCACTTGTGATGGGATGAAACCCTTTAAGAATCCCGAGAAACCTACCACGAGTGAGGAAAAAGAAATCCATTTAAATGCTCGAGCCAAGAATTGCTTGTATGAATCTCTTAGCATGGATATTTTCAATCAAATATTTACCTTGAAAACTGCTAATGAGATTTGGCTAAAATTGCATGAGTTTCATGACGGCACATCCAATGTCCGTGAGCAAAAACATTGCCTAGTCTTAAATTAGTATAATTCTTTTGCCATGAAAGATGATGAGCTTGTTAGAGACATGTATTCTCGTTTGAATCTAATTATTAATGAGCTCAATTCGATTGGCATTAATAAGCTAGGTGATGCGGACATTGTGAGGAAGATTATCTCCCTACTACCACAACAAAGATATGGGAGCATCATCACCATCCTTCACAACATGGAGGACTTGAGGAACATGACTCCGACCATTGTGATTAGGAATATCGCGGCTTTTGAGATGTCGCGAAAAATGAGTCGGGGAGAGGAGCCAACTTCCTCAAGACCATATGCTTTTGCATGTGATGAAAGGAAGGGCAAAAAGAAGGCTCCCTCTCCAAGTTCCTCAAGCGAAGAAGAGGAAGAAGAAGAAAGTGATGATGATGAAGATAATCAACCATGCACATCATCCTCCGAGGACGAAGAAACAATCCGACGCGTCGGAAAGGTAATGGTGATGATCCGCAAGATTAATCTAATGGGTGTGCCCCTGAAGGTCGAGGATCTTCTCTTTAACATTGACAGGAAAAAGCAAAGGAAGAGAGGATGCTTCGCATGTGGGGAGAAGGGCCACTTCAGGGACAACTGTCCAAATATAGCCAAACCCAAAAAGGAGAGGAGCAAAGGCAAGGCGCTAACAAGTGTCAAAACTTGGAATGACTTTTCGAGTGAAGATGAACCTCCAAGGACGCGCAGCCACCGGTCCTCATCATGCTCATCACGATCATCACACAAATGCCTTATGGCAAGAGGTAACAAAAACATTCCATCCTCTAGTGATGATAGCAGTAGTGATGATGAAGGTGAGGGAAAGGCCTCTCTAGATGAGCTTACGGAAGCCGTTAATTTTTTCCAGAATGTTTGCACTAAGCAAAAAGCTCAACTTAAAACTTTGAAAAATAAGTTGATTAGCTCCCAAAATGATTACAAAGGTTTGTTAGAAAAATTTGAAACTTTTGCAAACTTAAATTGTGAGCTATCAACTAAAATTGAGCTATTAGAGTCTAGTGCTCCATCCACTGCTACCGATGATAGCCTTATTAAAAAGAATGAAAAACTTAAGGCTAAGTTAGCTAGCTCTCAAGAGGCTATTGAAAATTTGCTAGAGAAAATGGAAATTCTTAGCATACATAACAATGAGCTAACTACCAAGCTAGAAAACATTGGTAGCACCCCAGCAGCATCTTTAGCTGAAATACCTGAAATAATTAAGAAAGATGCTTCTACTTCCTGCTTTGATTTAATTGATGATTCTAACCCCTGCAACCAAGTCGTTGTTGAGAATATTGTTGTAGAGGCATGTTCGGACGAGGTTGCAAAGAAAAATGAACAATTAAAGCAAGAAGTGGCTCGCCTTGGAAAGGCTTTGTATGACAAGAAAGACAAAGCCAAACAAATCCGACCTCCACAGGATAACACCACTGCGGGAGTGAACAAGCCTGTAGAGGGAGAAACTGTGATTTGTAGGCTATGCCACATGGAAGGCCACAAGTCTTTCCAATGCAAGGCGATGACCGGGGATAAAAGGCAAAAGCTCAAGCAAAAGCCAACAAGCAAAATCTTCAACACCTACATCAAAAAGGTGGACAAAAAGGATGCTACACCATATTTGATCAAGAAGAAAAAGAATGGAAAGGTGATAGCAATCAAGGCCAACAAGCAAGCCAACAAAGGAAAGGGGGCCAAACGCATCTGGGTGCCAAAGGAGATAATTTCAACCATGAAAAGCACCAAGAAGGTTTGGATCCCGAAAGGGAAGTGAGTAGACCGAAGGTCCTCGGGAAATTTGGAGACTTGGCAAAGTTGGGATGTATATCATGAGATACATCATATTGGATCAAGTTTATTGCCAAGTGGGTTAGTGAAAATTTTGGACCCAAATTTCCCACCCATGACTAAGGTAACTAGATTTATTGTATTTCTTGTTTTTAGATATGCGTATCTATTTATTTTGCATCTAGTTTACCTTTCTTACCTAGTATTACATCTATTATGTACTTTTGTTCAAAATCATGCATATTAGGTAAATCATATGGTAGGATTGCTTGCTTTCAATTCACATACTTAAGCAAACCTACATGGTTTAAAATGTGTAGTTAAAGCACGACACATAGCTTTTATATCACTCCATAGTAAATGATGCATCAATTGAAAATTTTGATTTCTACAAGTTGTATCATTTAACTTATATGTGTCAAAGTTCAGATTATAGATAATTTGCCCCTCTTGATATCAAATCAAAGTGCATGTCTCCTACAAGTATTCAAAACTTGTATGCACACCTTTAGGGGGAGGTTACTCTATAATCTAATACTTTGAGACTAACACCTTTTCAAGTCTATTTCATGTGATAGTCTTATTGTAAGGAAAATAAGGTCCTCAGAGAAAGACAACAATCTTCCACTGCAAAATCTCCAAGAACTCTCATGTCTCTCAAGCTCGCCATTGACTTTCAATTGGTATCTTTTGAGACTATATCAAGTATCATTTACATGTCTTCTCTAACATTTGATTAGACTATATTTCATATCATATGCTTTCATGTTGCTAAAAATGCATAAGTACTTAACTCATATTCTGTTACCTATGCATAAGGGAAGTTAGTCTCTTCAAATCATGTCTTGCACCTTTAATTGTCACATGCTTTTTCCTAAGTAGAGGATCTCTGTCAGGGGGAGTATTTCTTCATCTCTAAAAAGGGGAGAAACTTCTTTCTAAAGAGAACACTCGTTTAGGGGGAGTAATCCTTTCAACTGATATCATTCATGTGGTTTAATTTAGTATCCTTCAAATGATATCATCTTGTATGAGGACAAGCTTTTGTTTACTTCCTATATGCTTTTAATGTCTTCCTTTTCGGTGGTTGATGCCAAAGGGAGAGAAGTTTTAGGGACCAAAGCAATGAAAACTATATCAAACATCAAACACCACCAATTTAAAATTTTATATCTACAAATGGTTTTTCAAGTGGTTTTGGTTATTTGGTCCAAAAATAGGAAGTAAGTGAATTATGGAGTTAGGGGGAGGCTTAAGTCCATAATATCACATTGTGGGGACAATCATGCATCTTAGCAAGTAGATTGCATATTTTAATTCAAATACTTGTATTATTTGCTTGCTTTGGTTGTGTTGTCATCAATCACCAAAAAGAGGGAGATTGTAAGGAAAATGGACCCCGACCATTTGGCTAAGTGAGTTTTGGTGTTTGATGATTAACACAACCTGTGGACTAACGCATTTGCTAGTGTTTATGATTGTAGTTCACAGGATGCAAGAATTACTTAGACTAAGGAATTGAGGAAAGCAACACCTCAAAAGAAGACATTAAGAAGATCCAAGAAAAGTCCAAGTGTGCTGCTGCGGACTGTCTGTGCGAAGGCGCACCGGACTGTCCGGTGGCGCACCGGATTGTCCGGTGCCCACATGCCAGACTGTTCGGTGCACCAGAGAACTCCAGCTCCAACGGCTAGTTCCAGGTGGCACTCGAAGAAAAGACCACCGGACTGTCCGGTGTGAAAAGCCTGCGCGCGCCAATGGTGGACTGCTCTGTTAGAGCAACGGATAGGCGCACCGGACAGGCTACAGTGTGCTGTCCGGTGGTGCACCGGACTGTCCAGTGCACCAGTTTGGGGTGTGGAGGCTATAAATACCACCCCAACCGGCCATTCTCAAGTGTGAGAGTCCAAGCAACATACCAAGGCAGATAGTGCATATTTCCAAGAGCTCAAACACCCAAGTGCTTAATAGAATCACTCGGTGATTAGCTTAGGTGCTTTGCGAAGTGCTTAGGTTAGTTAGACCGCTTTAGCGCTTGCTCTAGGTGAATCCTAGTTAGTTGAGTGAGTTTTGTAAAACCACACAACCCCTCAGCTCTTGCGCGAGCCGTTGTAATTGTACCGAGTGGGGCGAGAGTCTTGCGAGACCGTGACAACCACGTTTGTGTCACGGCCGCCACTGTGTACCGGAGGGAACGAGGCCCGCGGCGTTTCGGTCGAAAGCTCGATAGTGGAGACGGCGGGGAGCGTCCGAGAGGAGCCGGAAGCGGAGCACCACTTGCGCGTGGAGAAGGCCCGCGGCTCTTTACGGAGTTACTCGACCGAGGTGCTTGGCCCTCGCGTGGGCTTTCCTTTGCGTAGAGGCACCAACGAGGATTAGTCGGGACCTTGCGCGGTTTTGGATACCTCGGTAAAAATACTGGCGTCATCCACGAGAGTTTGCTTCTCTACCTTGCTCTTTAAGCTTCCGCATTTACATTAAGCATTTAAGTTTCAATCTTGTAATTCATACTTATCTAGTGTAGATTGAAACTTAGCCTTTGCGGTAGAGATAGCAACACTTAGACAAAACCTAGATTGCACTCTCTAGTTTGATTATTTGCATAGGTTTTGCTCTAGGGATTTTATTGTGGCCTAGTTTAGTAAAAGTTTAAGAAGTCCTAATTCACCCCCCCTCTTAGGCGTCACCCGTTTCCTACACATTGCTCTAATAGAGGCGAGTAGGAAAGCATTCCCTGATTCGCTCCTAAGGAATACCTGTGCCGATACAGATTTCTTATGGCACTATAAAGAACCTCAAGGGCGTTCGGGAGGCATTCTCATGGGAATTGATCTATCTATTTTCGATATTGGAGCAATTAATGAAGGAGACTTTTATGTCAAAATTATGTTACGCAATAAGTCTGATGGTTTCAAATGGACTTTAGTTTGCGTTTACGGGCTTGCGCAAGATAACTTGAAGGAACAGTTCCTGGCAAAATATGTCAACATGGCAAGTAAAGTGGAGACTCCTATTCTGTTAGGAGGTGATTTCAACATCTTGCGAAAGGCTTCTGAAAAAAATAAGTCGAATTTTAATTCGAGATGGCCGTTTCTTTTTAATGCAGTAATAGATGGCTTAAACCTAAGAGGGTTGGAGTTGTGAGGAAGAAGTTTTATGTGGGCCAACTCTAGGGATAATCCGACTTACGAAAAGCTGGATCGCACCCTATGTTCGACCGAATGGGAACTAAAATTTCCTAGGTCAACTGTTGTAGCACATTCCAGAGACATTTCTGACCATACACCTTTGATTCTCATACCCAGCCGCCGTTTAAATTTGAGCTTGGTTGGTTATTGAGGGACGACTTTCGGGAATTAGTTTCAAAGATATGGTCGGAAGAGGTACCTGGAAATACAGCTATGAAATGTTGGCAAGGAAAAATTAGAAAACTACGCAAATTCCTTAGAGATTGGGCAAAGAATGTTAGCGATCATAATAAAAAAGAGAAAAATGTAATTCTGGAAAAATTAGATGTGATGGATAAAAAAGCAGAATCTGGCTTTTTATCCACTATTGAATTAGACACCAGAAACTTTTTGAGAAACAGACTTACTACACTTCTTAGAGAAGAAGAAATTAAATGGTACCAAAGAGCAAAAACTAAAGGATTGCTCGAGGGGATGCAAACACTAAATATTTTCATTTAGTGGCAAATGGAAAGAATAGGAAGACAAGAATCTATAAGCTCCAGGATGGGGATAAAGTAATCAGTGGTGATGTGGAAGTAAAGAATCATATCACCTCTTATTATAAATCCTTATTCGGTCCTTTAGATGAATCTTCTATTAAACTAGATGAGTCTAGAACGGATGACATTACCCGTATCTCTCAGGAGGAAAATGAAAGCTTGGTAGAGAATTTTACGATGGCTGAAGTTAAGCATGCGGTGTTTCAAATGGAACACAACAAGGCTCTTGGTCCGGATGGTTTCCCGGCAGAATTCTACCAGGTCTTCTGGGATGTGATTTGTGATGATCTTATGGCGTTGTTTGAGGATTTTAACTCCGGAAATCTTCTGCTCTATAGCTTGAACTTTAGCACAATTATCCTTTTGCCAAGTTGAGCGAAGCGATCAAGATTCAACAGTACAGATCGATCTGTTTGTTAAATGTGAGTTTCAAGATCTTCACAAAAACAGCGACAAACAGGCTGCTAAGTGTGGCTGGAAAGGTTATTAGCCCAACACAAACGACCTTTCTACCTGGTAGGAACATCATGGAAGGTGTGGTAGTTAGTTCTACATGAAACTCTGCATGAACTTCGCCGTAAGAAGGAGAACGGGGTAATTTTTAAGATCGATTTTGAAAAAGCGTATGATAAGATTAGATGGTCTTTTGTGGGGCAGACTCTTGAGATGAAAGGGTTTTCAGAGAAGTGGTGTAAGTGGATTGAAGCTTTTACCCAAGGGGGTCATGTTAATATTAAAATTAACAATCAACTGGGTGATAACTTTCAAACAAGGAAGGGCCTTAAACAAGGTGACCCACTTTCACCCATCCTCTTTAACATTGTTGCAGACATGCTCTCAGTCCTCATCAATCGTGCTAAAAGGGAGGGTCAAATTAAAGATATCATCCCACACCTTGTTGATGACGGCCTGTCTATTCTTCAATATGCAGATGACACGATAATATTTATGGAACATGATCTAGAAAGTGCACGAAACTTAAAACTCATTCTTTGTGTGTTTAAGTAGTTGTCGGGCCTCAAGATCAACTACCATAAAAGTGAAATCTTCTGCTTTGGAGAAGCAAAGAATAGTGAGCAAGAATACTGACACCTTTTTGGTTGCCAAATGAGTGGATACCCTTTCAAATACCTTGGGATTCCAATGCACTACAAGAAGTTGAGGAATAGTGATTGGAATACTCTCCTAGAGAGGATTGAAAAGAAACTGAGTAGCTGGAAGGGCAAACACTTGTCGGTTGGAGGGAGATTGGTTCTCATTAACTCCGTTCTCACTAGTCTTCCGCTATACATGTTGTCTTTCTTTGAGGTCCCTAGGATGGTCTTGGAAAAACTTGAGTATCTTAGATCAAGATTTTTCTGGCAAGCGGATGGGGAAAAAGAAATACAGGTTGGTTAAATGGGATATCATCTGCCAACCAAAAGATGTTGGAGGACTAGGTATCAAGAACATCGATCTACAGAACAAGTGCCTTCTAAGCAAATGGTTATTCAAGTTAATTAATGAAGATGGCATATGACAGCAGATACTAAGAAAAAATACCTTCGGAACAAGACTTTGGGACAGGTTACCAAGAAGCCGGGAGATTCACATTTCTGGGCTAGGCTGCTCAAAGTGAAAGACCTATTTCTCTCCTTCGGTACCTTTAAAGTCAATAGTGGTAGAAATACACGCTTTTAGGAGGATAAGTGGATGGGGGATTACACCTTGGAAGATAAATTTCCTAGCCTTTATAGATTGGCACGTAGGAAACATACCTCGGTGGCTGAGGTGTTTAGTACCATTCACTTAATATCTCATTTCGGAGAGGGCTAATCGGGGAAAATCTAGTACGATGGCACAATCTGGTAACTTTGGTGGCAAACAACAGCTTAGATGAAGAGGCTGATAAGATCAGGTGGAGCCTTCACCAAAATAACTTGTTTAGTGTTCAATCAATGTATAATGTTTTGATTGGCAACACTCAAGTAAGACAGGATACTACCATCTGGAAACTCAAAATCCCCCTCGAAATCAAAAAAATTATGGTATCTCAAAAGAGGAGTAACTCTCACAAAAGACAACTTAGCGAAACGAAATTGGAACAGGAATAAAAATTGTGTGTTTTGCTCCAAGAAGGAAACTATTCAACATCTTTTCTTTGATTGTCATTTTGCTAAGTTCATATGGCGAGCTATCCATGTTACCTTTGGTAGTTTGGTATTAGAGAACCGATTAATGTTAGTGATTTGCAATATAACTGGTTACTTAACATTGAATCCTCTCATCGTACCAAATGTTAACGGGTGCAGTTGCTATATGTTGCGCAATTTGGTTAAGTAGAAATGATACTGTTTTGATAAGTGTTCACCAGAAACATACATGCAGCAGAGGAACCTATTGGTGTTGTCTTTGGGCACTCCTTCAAAGGCGCGAGGAAGATAGTGTTGGGACGAAGGCGAAGACGCTACCCTTCGCGCGAAGCCTTCGTTGCCTCGCTGCACCAACGAAGGCGAGATGGTCGGCGCAGTTGCCCTTCGTCATCTCCATCCAAGACGAAGGCTGGACTCCGACGTAGTCTGCTAGTCTCGCGTCCTCATCTCGCCCGGAGGCCCATGCAGAATTCGGCCCACTGTAACGGGCCCAGCATGGACAAGCATGTTACGGGCCTCATCTGTAATGGCTTTTCTGTAATGACGGTCTGTAACCTCCCTTTATGGGAATATTCTGGGGATAGTCTGGGTACCCGAGGGCATAAACGTCCTTGCCTTGGGATGTTGGACACTCGGGTACCTATATGTTGGGGACTTGTTCTCAAATGCTAAGAGTTAAGAACAAGGCAACATAAAAAGTGTTAAATGTTAAAGCCCTTCGTCCTTCGAGACATTATGCCCCTTCGGGAAATAATGAGTTTCGGACGAAGGTTACGAGAGACATACCTTCGTAAATACAACAAGTAATGACGAAGGGTTCATATAAAGCATGAGATATAATATAAACATTTAAACATCATTATAGAATCATTTCTATTTTATTATCATGGAAAAATAGAAATGATTTCAAATTACAAATGTACAAGCGTGATGCAAAAGCAAATGCCAAGTCAGCGTGAACAGTATGGGAGTACTGTTCATCTATTTATAGGCAAGGGACGCAGCCCATGCAGAATTACATTCATGCCCTTTACAAAAGTTTACAATGATGACCCAGGCCCCTATGGACTAAAGGGTCATTCTATTTTTAAGTCGGTTCAATCCTTCACCTTCGGGCACGTTATAACTCCGAAGCTTCACAAGTCGTAGCTTCGGCATTTCGTATAAGCAGCTTTCTCCGAAGCTGTTTCTTCTTAAAGGACCTTCGGCGACGAAGCATGGTCCCAACAGTAGCCCCTTCGCGGTGCTAGATCGTTTTTCGTAACGAGCTTGATCCGTGAAAAAAGTCTTCTAGGCTAGGGTTGAGCGTGAAGGAGACGAAGCCGAAGCTGCTGATACTGTTCCAATCTCCGAAGCAATGAGGCGTTCTGGGCTGGTAAGGCCGGAAGACACGCAAGTTGCCGAAGACACCGCGGCCGTCGAAACAGAACGCGCTGCTGCTGAAGAGACTGATTCCGAAGATGATTATAGCAGCGCAGTGCCGAGCAAACCCAGCCACCTGGATTTCGGCAAATCTACAATTTCCAAAGCTGATTTTGCAAAAATGGTAAAGTTGGGCTATCTTCGTGAAGCAGAGAAGAAATTAATTCGCTTCGGTGGAGAAGAAACCACCCTAAAGCCGGAAACAGATGAGATAGTGGTTTTTAAGAGTTTCTTCAAAGCTGGATTAAGACTTCCATTTCATGGAATGATTGCAGATGTATTGAAGAAGTTTGGGATTTTCTTCCATCAGCTGACTCCTAACGCCATCGTTAGGCTCAGTGTTTACATTTGGGCCCTCCGAAGCCAGGGGGTGGAACCATTTTCCGATGGATTCTGCCGGGTTCATGAACTGCACTACCAGACAAAGGCCAGAAAAGATGGGTTGCACGAAAATTTTGGTTGCTACAATTTTGCTTACCGAAAAACTTCAAAATTTCCTGTGATTAGCTATCGAAGCAAATGGCCAGCGGGCTGGAAGTCGGAATGGTTCTATGTTAAAGTTGAAGATGACAAGGAGAAGTTGGTGCAGAGTCCACTTGAATTGATTTTCGGAGAAACCAGACCCCCCTGCAATATGACACCAAAAGGTCCAGCCCAAACTGTTTTGGCTGAATTTAAAATTATTTCAGAGTATATCGGCACTAGGGACCTGGTGCAAGAGTTCTTGGCCTTCAGAGTTTTCCTGACTCTGAAGGAATGGGAAATGCCGAAGCTTGAGGGGGAGAAGAAAGAAGGGGAACTTGTCCGGTTACCTTACTTTTTCAAGTTCAAGAAATACTTTAAAACACCTTGTCAAGAGTGGCTGGATACAGTTGAAGTAATGTGCAATGAAATACTCGGTAATTACTCCAAAAAAGAAGATCAGCTAATGACTGTGGCCTTCGGCACCCGTCCGAAGCGAAGACTGAACCGAGTGCTGGATGCCTTGGGTTTTGAATACCCTGACTATGAACGACTGAATAAGGGTGCTGAGGGCCAGAAATGGAAAAGAGTGGCCGAAGCTTTGAATAAAGATGACAAAGAACCACCAAAAGAGAAGAGTATTCCAAAGAAGAGAAGAGTATCATCTCCGAAGCGAAAATTATCCGACGAAGAGGGGACTCCTGCATCACCCTCTACCACCGACGTGGAGGAGATTTTAAAGGTAATGACTGAATCCCTGCCCGTGAAGCTAAGTCCATTAGGGCCTCAACTGACGAAGCTTTTTCAGAAGGAAGAGGAGCCCGAAAAAATGAAGAAAACAACTAAAACAAAGAGGCAAAGAATTATTGCAGTGACAGAAGTAATTGACAAGACGCCACCGAGGGCTTCAGCTCGGAAGAGGCCAGCGGATGAGGGCGCAACAAATGTCGAAGTGGCACCTTCGGAGGTCGCGGCTACCGAAGCTATCTCGGCCGAAGATTTGAGCATGGAAACCACAATTGAACACATCGACAAAATACTGCTAGACATGGCCGCAGAAGAAGCTACTACTGCCGCCGAAGAGACCATGGCCACAGCGCCTGGGAAAGGAAAGGAAATAGCCGAGGATTCTTCGGAGAACGAAGCTTTCATATTTCAAAATTTAGTTGGACAAGAACTATCGAAAACCGAAATAGAAGAGCTTAAAGAATATGCCAAATCTTGCGGATATAAACCAGGAGCACTTCTCTTCGGCGGTATTGATGATGAGAAATTGAACTGTATCCGGGATCAAACCGGAGCTAAAGTTATCGGTACTCTATCAAAGAGTATCGGTTTTCCGAAGCTGGAAACGGATATCAGCCGCTACCGACGACAACATATCGTTGGTAGTTTATTTTATTCCAATTTCAAGGTAAACAACTTTTCTCTGACTTTTATTATTTTAATAATGAAAATGTTTCTAACGAAGGTTGTTTATGTGCAGAGCATGCTGCTGAGCAAAGCTTTGAAAATGCAGCAAGATTTGGAAGATAAAAAACACGAGGTTACAATTGAAAATTTAGAGAGCAAAATAAAAGAGCAATCAGCTGCTATTGAAAAGAAAGACTTCGAGCTTCAGACAACTGAAGGCTTATTGGCAGAAGCCGAAGCTAAAATAGCAGAATTAAATACGAAGCTTCTCTGCCAATCAGAACACTTTGAACAAGAAAAGCAAGAACTTAATGCAAAATTTGAGGCCGAAATCCAACAAAATTCAGATTTGAAAAAATTATTGGCCAGCCTTCAAGATAAATGTTTGGAGTTTAGCAATAAATGTATTCAACGACTAAAAAAGATCTTCTACTCAGTCGGGGCCAGCAGCGGAAAATTCACCCCGTCAGCTGAAGATTTACCAAGGACCTTCGAACACATCGAAGGTGAAATTGATGAGCTTGACGAAGTTATAGCCGGGCATGGTGACTTCTGTGCCTGGGTAGCTTCTCGGGGCACTGCTGCAGCATTTCTGAAGGCTGGCTGCGACCATGGAAGAATTGTCAACAGGCCCAATTTCACTCTATCACCATCAATTTTAGATGACATTCCTGACCTCGCCCGAAGTATTTCAAATAGGTTTATAAAAATGATATGGACAAAAGGCGGGCGAGAAAAGGCTGGAGACGAAGCTCGGAGTCATCTTGAACCAGTAAGAAATCATACCTTGTTCTTACCTTTCCCTTCAAACTTGGTTTTTACTCACAACACCTTAATTCATGTAGGATGACAAAGCTGAGACCGATGCTTGAAGAGTATGACGCCGAAGCTGAGGCCCCATGAAGATCAGTAGGAGTAGACTGTAGAAAAACTCAAGAGACTTTTGTAATAACTTTTGTAAATACAGCTAAACTGTTCTTAATGAACTTTATTCATACCTTGTAATATATTCTTACCCTTCCATCAATGTATGAGGTGCTTTGATGTGGACGAAATTAGCATTTTGAGCCGAAGGCGAAAAAACACTTTCCCTTCTTTTCGTACACAACGAAGCATAAAAGACAGTTTTTTCTTTTTGCTGAAGCCCTTCTACACGACGAAGCACAAAAGACTGCTTCTTCTTTTTTCCGAAGCTTTTCTTTTTTATACACAACGAAGCACAAAAGACTGCTTCTTCTTTTTTCCGAAGCCTTTCTTTTTTGTACACAACGAAGCACAAAAGACTGCTTCTTTTTTCCGAAGCCTTTCTTTTTTGTACACAACGAAGCACAAAAGACTGCTTCTTCTTTTTGCCGAAGCCTTTCTTTAACACCGAAGCAACCACTTATGCTATGATGATGGTTATCCTACATATGCCTGGATGAATGCTTATGAATGCAGATGTTATGATGTAATGTGGTATGCAAATGAGTGACCAAACACATATCCGAAGCCATAACCACAACCATTATCACATATCAGCGCTGACTTTTCGCTGTAAGCCTCCCTTAGGAGCTTCTTCGCCTTTTACTTTCAGCGGAATCAGCGTTTATTTTTTGCTGTAAGCCTCCCTTAGGAGCTTCTTCGCCTTTTACTTTCGGCGGTATCAGCGTTGACTTTTCGCTGTAAGCCTTCCTTAGGAGCTTCTTCGCCTTTTACTTTCGGCGGTATCAGCGTTGACTTTTTGCTGTAAGCTCTGCATTCCCTTTGGAACGACTTTTGAGCAGAAAACTTACACTGCGCTCCCTTTGGAACGACTTCTTTGGTAGCTTCGTCGTGCTCTGCATCCCCTTAGGGACGACTTTCGAGCTTCTCCCCCGTTTTTTTCTTTGGCACTCGATGGTGCGTTCTTAGTTTTTACATTTACATTTTTTGGGGGATTTTGCTCTTATAGAGCTGAAATAAAAGAGAAATTACATGCTATGGCCCCATTAAAAACCTTTCTCCCCCTTCAGAAAGGAAAAGGGTGCCATAAAAGAAAAATAAAATAAAATATAAAAAATTACATCAATCTATACATAATATCGCCGAAGCTCATCCGCATTCCAAGATCTAGGAATGTCGTTGCCGTCCATATCCTTCAATCTGTAGGAACCGGGTCTTGACGAAGATACTACCAAGAAGGGGCCTTCCCATTTCAGCTGCAATTTGCCCACTGTATCTGGGTTAGCCACTCTCCGAAGCACCAAATGTCCTGGCTCAATATTCTTTAGCCGAACCTTTTTATCACGCCATTTTATTGTTTCGGCTTGATATTTATTGATGTTTTCCACAGCTTGAAGCCTGATCGCTTCTATATCATCTTTTTCCACAGAGTAATCAGCTTCAGATTCTGATTCTGCCGAAGCTACTACTCTTATTGATCCAGTTTTAGCTTCTTCCGGAGTTATTGCTTCGTCACCAAACAATAATTTGAATGGGGTAAAACCCGTTGACCTTGATGTTGTTGTGTTGTGGCTCCACACCACTTTGATTAATTGATCTGGCCACTTTCCCCTGGGTTGATTGAAGATTAACTTCATTATTCCTGTTATTATGATGCCATTAGCTCTTTCAACAGGTCCATTTGACTCCGGATGTCTAACTGATGCAAAATGGATCTTCGTGTCAATTTGATCATAAAATTCTCTGAAAGCTTCAGAGTCGAACTGTGTCCCATTATCTACAGTGATAGCCTTTGGTACTCCGAAACGACAAACAATATTCTGCCAGAAAAATTTTTGAATGGTGGCCGAAGTTATTGTGGCTAAAGGCTTTGTCTCAATCCATTTAGAAAAATATTCCACTGCCACCACAACATATCTTAAGTTTCCTTGGGCTGGTGGTAACGGACCTAACAAATCAAGGCCCCACCTTTGCAATGGCCAAGTGGGTTGTATTAGCTGAGTTAAAGACGAAGGTTGCTTTTGATCTCTTGCACATTTCTGACAACCTTCGCACTTTTGGACTAATTCCGCTGCATCCGAAGCTGCCTTCGGCCAATAAAACCCTTGTCGAAAAACTTTTCCAAGCAACGGCCTAGATCCAATGTGAGATCCACACAGGCCTGCATGTATTTCCTTCATCAATTCTATGCCTTCGGCTCTGGATAAACACTTGAGTAATGGAGCACAGACTCCATGCTTGTACAGCTCCCCTTCTATTATGACATATGGTCGAGCTCTTGCCTCTATCCTTCTGTTATAAGTTTCGTCATCTGAAAGAAAGTTACCCTGAAGGTAAGAGATGATTTCAGTTCTCCAGTCTTCACTATAAACGGGAGATATATTGAGGACTGCTCTTTCAAGAAGTTCCATCGAAGGTGCTTTTATTGTTTCAAAAAATACATCCGAAGGTAGGGGCAGCCCCTGTGCTGCTGACTTAGCTAGCAAATCAGCATGCTCATTTTCTCCTCGAGAAATATTTTTGACAGAAAATCCTTCGAATGAAGCTTCAATCCTTCGGACCGTGTCTAGATATTTCTCAAGCTTCGGGTCTCTAGCCTTACAACTCTTGTCAATATGACCTGAAACAACCTGGGAATCAGTTTTAAGAATGGCCCTTCTGATTCCCATTGCCTTTAACTTCCTAAGACCCAAAAGCAGAGCTTCGTACTCAGCGATATTATTTGTGCAGCTAAAATCAAGCCTTGCCGCATAACAAGTTTTAACTTTGGAAGGTGAAATCAACACAGCAGCCGCTCCTGCTCCGAAGGTTCCCCAAGATCCATCGCAAAACACTGTCCATGCTTCAGCATCTTTATTCGTTTCTTCATCCTGAGCCCCTGGCGTCCAGTCAGCAATGAAGTCTGCCAACGCTTGGGACTGGATCGAAGATCTATGCACGTAATCAATGCAAAATTCATTGAGCTCCGCAGCCTATTTTCCAATTCGTCCAGTAGCTTCTCTATTTCTCATAATATCCTTCAACGGTTGCGAAGAAGGAACAACAATATTGTATGCTTGAAAATAATGCCGAAGCTTCCTGGAGGCCATCAAAACAGCATATAACACCTTCTCCAATTCTGTATAGTTTTTCTTTGATGAGCTGAGGACTTCGGAGACGAAGTATACTGGGGCTTGCTTTTTGGTTTGTCCTTCAAGCTTTTCCTGCACAAGCGCTGCACTTACTGCAGAATGCGAAGCTGCCACATATAATAACAGAGGAGCCCCTAGCGTGGGTGGAGTTAACGTTGTTAAGTCTATCAGGTACTGCTTCAGCTCTTCGAAGGCTTTCTGTTGAACTGGTCCCCATTGAAAGACTTCGGCCGACTTCAGCACTTCAAAGAATGGTAAATTTCTTTCTGCTGATCTAGATATAAATCGATTCAGAGATGCCAGCCTCCCTGTCAGCCGTTGGGCTCCCTTCTTTGTGCTTGGTGGTTCCATTCGAAGTATGGCTTCAATTTTACTTGGATTAGCCTCAATTCCCTTTGTTGAAACCAGGCAACCAAGAAATTTCCCCTTCTTTACTCCGAAGACACATTTTTCTGGATTCAGCTTTAGACCAGCCTGTCTAAAATTAGCGAAGGTCTCCTGCAGATCAGTAATGTGATTTTCTTGCTTCGTGCTTTTTACAATGATATCATCAACATAAGTTAGCACATTTCTGCCTATCTGAGACTGAAGAACCTTCGCTGTCATTCTGCTGAAGCTTCCTCCAGCATTCTTGAGCCCCTCAGGCATTCGAAGGTAACAATATGTTCCACTGGGGGTTATGAAACTGGTCTTCGGCTCATCCTCCTTCTTCATCCAAATTTGGTGATAGCCTGAATAACAATCTAGCAGACTCATAAGCTCTGATGAAGCTGCTGCATCAACTAAGGAATCTATCCTTGGCAATGGAAATTCATCCTTCGGACATGCCTTGTTGAGATCAGTAAAATCAATACACATTCTCCATTTGCCATTGGCCTTTTTTACCATAACAGTGTTAGCTAGCCATTCTGGATATTTTACTTCTCTGATAACTCCTGCACTGAGGAGTCTTTTGACTTCATTCCGAGCACCTTCGGTCTTGTCATCAGACATCTTCCGAAGCCTCTGCTTTCTGGGTCTGAAGGATGGGTCAACATTGAGCGAGTGTTCAATAACATCCCTGTTAACTCCGCAAAGATCATTAGCTGACCATGCAAAAACATCTTTGTTGTTGAACAAAAACCTTATCAAGGTTTTCTCCTGTTCTTCGGATAGTTGAGATCCCAACAGCACCTTCTGCTCTGCTATGTCCTCACATAAGAGCATGGACTTCGGCTGATCTGCTGAAGCTGCTTTCTCCCTTCTGAACTTGTATTGCTCACAAGCTTCAGCTCCATCTATGTTATGGATTGCTTTTGAGTCAGTCCAGCTTCCTTCGGCCCTTCTGGCGGCTTCCTGACTTCCATGAATAGCAATAGGTCCTTGGTCCGAAGGTATCTTCATGCAAAGATATGTAGGATGAAGAATTGCTTCAAAAGCATTAAGTGTCCCACGACCAATGATTGCATTGTAGGGATATTCCATGTCAACAATATCAAACACAATTTGCTCAGTCCTTGTGTTATGAACAAACCCGAAGGTCACTGGCATCGTGATCTTGCCGAGTGCCACAATCTGCCTTCCTCCGAAGCCACAGAGAGGATGTGTAGCATCATGGATCTTGTCTTCAGGCTCTTGCATCTGTCTGAAGGCTTTGGCAAATATGATATCCGCTGCACTGCCTGTGTCAACCAGAACATTGTGGACCAGAAACCCCTTAATGACACAAGAAATAACCATGACATCATTGTGAGGATAATCCTTAAGCTGAAGGTCTTCCTGAGAGAAAGTGATTGGAATGTGGGACCATTTTGACTTGATGAAGGGTCCCTGCACTCCAACATGCTGCACCCTTCTCTGAGCCTCCTTCTTCTGCTTCTTGTTAGCTGGCTCTGAGCAAGAACCGCCTGTTATCGGGAGCACCAGCTTCGAAGCCGAAGCAGCTCCAGCTTGATTGTTGAACGAAGCCATCAGCTCAGAAGAGTGGAAGTGAGTTGACCGGAGGTGGGCGCCAATGTTGGGGACTTTTTCTCAAATGCTAAGAGTTAAGAACAAGGCAACATAAAAAGTGTTAAATGTTAAAGCCCTTCGTCCTTCGAGACATTATGCCCCTTCGGGAAATAATGAGTTTCGGACGAAGGTTACGAGAGACATACCTTCGTAAATACAACAAGTAATGACGAAGGGTTCATATAAAGCATGAGATATAATATAAACATTTAAACATCATCATAGAATCATTTCTATTTTATTATCATGGAAAAATAGAAATGATTTCAAATTACAAATGTACCTTCGGTCTTGAGAAAGGCAAAAGTACAAGCGTGACGCAAAAGCAAATGCCAAGTCAACGTGAACAGTATGGGAGTACTGTTCATCTATTTATAGGCAAGGGACGCAGCCCATGCAGAATTACATTCATGCCCTTTACAAAAGTTTACAATGATGACCCAGGCCCCTATGGACTAAAGGGTCATTCTATTTTTAAGTCGGTTCAATCCTTCACCTTCGGGCACGTTATAACTCCGAAGCTTCACAAGTGGTAGCTTCAGCATTTCGTATAAGCAGCTTTCTCCGAAGTTGTTTCTTCTTAAAGGACCTTCGGCGACGAAGCATGGTCCCAACACTATAAATACCCCCGTACAGTGCTCTTGAGAGGCTAGATTAACAGAGCAATTGTCATCCCACATTAAACTTTGCTTGCACTCTTTCCACTTCCCCGTTGGATCTACTTGCCTAGGAGAGCAAGTTCCAACATTTGGCGCCCACCGTTCGTGCTACGAACAAACCACCCGTGATGGCACCCAAGAAAGCTAGTTCGAAGGCAGCCCCATCCATCGACAAAGCAGCGAAGGCAGCGCTGCTAGCCGAGAAAAAAGGCAAGGCCCTCGCAGACAACACCCCCTAAGAAGCCTGCAAAGACGAAACTCTCAGCAAGAGACAGCGCCACGAACAACCCACTCCCGAAGGCACCCTACGCACCTGTAGCTCCGGAGAACCACAAGCACCACCCCCAGGCTTCGCTCCACCAGAGGGCGAAGACGCAACAGAGGACGGCGAAGTCATCGGCATCTCAGCCGAAGAAAAGCTACAACTACGGGCCCTGCATATCAAGAACTGCAACCTCCAAAAACAGAAAGACATCCTCGAGGCCAAGCGCCAACGTGTCACTGCGCAAGCCAAGGTGCGCCAGATTATATGAGACGAGGAGCAGAGAGCCCGGGAACTAGAGCAAGAGATTGCGCTCATGCAGAGCGAAGGCCAGCATGATCTGCAGCACGACCCACCCCTCCAACAGCGCACGCCAGCCGGACTTATTCATACCCCAGTGCGGGCCCTTCATCCCGCACGCTGTAGCTTTCCAAGGCATCAACTACCTTGATGAGCGAAGCCCCCTGGCTCCGCAACTCCAAGTGTCACCGTGGCCCGCCAACTTCAGGACAGGGACCTACCCCAAGTACAACGGCATCAGTGACCCAGCATAATACATCATGAGCTACCAAGTCGCCGTCGCATCATCCGGAGGGGACGACGCCACAATGGCCAAGTCTTTCATCATCGCCCTCGAGGGCCCGGCCTTGACCTGGTACACCAGGTTGCCCCCATTGTCCATCGACTCCTGGAAAGGACTCCGGGACAAGTTTTTGCTCAGCTTCCAAGGATATCGACCCGACACCGATGCTTTGGCCGAGCTATCACTCTGCAAACAGCAAGAGAAGGAAACCCTATGGGAGTACTACCGCAAGTTCCTAACTCTCAAGTCACAATGCCTTCGGTCGACGACCACATCGCCATACACTATGGCATCAGTGGCCTTCGGGCTGGCGTCCTATACAGTCACTGCATCAGGGACCCACCAAAAAATCTCCAAGAGCTCTATCAGCTGTTCGAGAAATACGCCAGATCCGAAGAGCTCCATCAGCGCAAGATCGAGTCTTAGAGAAAGCCTAAGGACCCTCCGCAGTCTAGCCGAACCTGGACAAGGCCTTCGTAGTCAGACTCCGGACGGGATAGCCGCAGTCAGCAGCAGGTGCACAACATAGCCAACCAGCACCCCGCCGGTGAGGCCGCTCGCCGCCAGGAATATCCCCCCAGGGTCGTGGCAATGGCACGCGAGGCTGGGGCCGGGGACGGGCTCAGCAACCGCGCAGATATTACTGTCTGTTCCATGGCGAGGATTGCACACACCCAACAAGGGATTGCCCGGAAACAAAGGCCACCAGGGACAGGATGTCTCGAGCGCAACCAGCCGACAATCAGAGAGTTGTCACGCACACATATCACCACCACCACCCACAACCATACAACGGCGGCCACGCCCAACATCCACCCAACCATGCATATCAGCACTATCAGGAGGTACAAATTGTACCACCCCCGCTCTCGCCTCCGCATCAACCGAATCCACACCACCAAAATCACCCCAAGCACCAAAACAAGAAGACTTCGCCGATCAGCCGTATCGCGGAGTCATCCACATGATCACCGGAAGGTCCAGCGTCGACTTCGAGACGAAGCGACAAAAGAGGGATAATTACCGAAGTGTCAACCACATTGCCCTCACCGGCCCAGTCGTGCAAACGAAGTGGTCACATGTGCCACTAACCTTCTATGCCAGAGATGTTGATCTGCGCAGCGCACCCCACATCGACGCTATGGTGATCAACTGCAGTGTGGCAGGCTGGGACCTGCACAAAGTTCTAGTCGACAATGGCAGCCAAGCGGCCATCATTTTCCTGCACGCCTTCGATCGCATGGGCATCAGCCATAGTTTAATTAAGCCTTCGGACAACCCCCTATATGGCTTCGGCGCAAGGGCACTTTCCTTGTGGGTAAGATAGAACTGCCCCTGTCATTTGGCGTAGCACCCAATGCATGAAGCGAACAGGTCACCTTCGACATCGTCGACATGGTCTATCCCTACAACGCCATAATGGGTCAGGGCTCCATCAATAAATTTGAAGCAGCCATTCACGGACTGTACCTCTGCATGAAAATTCTAGGTCCGCAAGGCGTGATAACGGTTTACAGTAACCAACAGACCGCGTGCAACATCGAAAGAGACTTTGTTCCAGGTCAACGGAACGTACACTACCTTACAACACAGCGCGAACTCTCCGAGGCGACCCGCCTAGCCACTGATGAAAAAGTGAAGGCGCAGCTGCAGAGCAACGACGGAACGAAGACAGTTCCCCTCGACCCGGCGACACCTAAGCAAACGGTCGTAATAAGCGAAGACCTGACTTCACAAGACGAGGAGAAACTCATCTCCTGTCTGTCCAGAAAAAAGGACGTCTTTGCCTGGTCCTCCCTCGACCTGGTCAAAGTCAGTCGCACTTTCATCGAGCACATTCTGGACATCGATCCGTCGATGCGCCCAAAAAAGCAGCGGTTGCGCAAAATGTTCGACAAAAAGACGGAAGCCGCCAAAGCCGAAGTGCACCGCCTGCTAGAGGTCAATTTCATCGAACCCATCGCCTACCCTACGTGGCTCGCCAATGTAGTCATGATACAAAAGAAAAGCGGCAAGTGGCGCATGTGCATCGACTTCACCAGCCTTAATAAGACCTGTCCCAAGGACAATTTCTCGCTACCACGGATCGACAAGATAGTCGATAGTGCAGCCGGATGCGAAGTCATGTCACTTCTCGACTGCTTCTCCGGCTACCACGATATACATGAAGGAGGAAGACAAGGCCAGCACCAGCTTCATCACCCCCTTCGGCACGTACTGCTTCATGATGATGCCAGAGGGACTCAAGAATGCTGGATCCACCTTCTCTCGCCTCACCAAAATGGTGCTCAAGAGCCAAGTGGGCCGCAACATTTTCACGTATGTGGACGACATCGTCGTCGTAAGCAAAAATAAAGAAGATCACCTGGCTAACCTTGCAGAGACGTTCGCAAACATGTGGGACGCACGACTTCGCCTCAACCTGAGAAGTGCGTCTTCGGAGTTCGCCAGGGGAAGATACTGGGCTACCTGGTGTCGCACCGCGGGATCGAGGCCAACCTGACCAAGATTCAAGCGATCATAAACATGATACCCCCACAGTCAACTAGGGATGTCCAGCGTCTAACCGACATATTAGCCGCCCTCAACAGATTCATCTCCAAGTCCGTAGACGAAGTCTACCCTTCCTCAAGACACTACGTGGTGTGAAAGACTTCGCGTGGGGACCAGAACAGGCGGCAGCCTTCGCATCACTAAAGCAACACCTGTCAGACTTGGCCATTCTCACCAGTCCCGACCCCTCGCTGCCTCTGCTACTATACATCGCAGCCTCGCCATATGCAGTCAGCGCAGCGCTAGTCCAAGAGCAAGACAGAGAGCGCACGACCCGGCAGTGTCCAGTCTACTACGTCTCCGAAGTCCTCATGACCTCCAAATGCAGCATGATTGAATTGGAAAAAATCTCTTACGCAGTCGTCATGGCATCGCGCAAGTTGCTCCACTACTTCGAGGCGTTCAAGGTGCGGGTCACCTCGGACAGGGGACTAGGAGAACTGTTCAGAAACCCGGAGGCATCCGTCTGAATCGCCAAATGGGCAGCCGAACTCTCCGGGTATCACATCACCTTCGAACCCAGGACAGCAATCAAGTCGCAGGTCCTGGCAGACTTCATCGTCGACTGGACAGGTCCGACATGGCAGCAAGAAGAGCCTCCAGAAAAGGTGTGGACCATCCACTGTGACGGCGCATGGTGCCATGCGGGGGCAGGCGCAGCTGCAATTATCACGTCACCCACAAGCGTCAAGCACAGATACGCAGCACGCCTTAGCTTCGCTTTGGAGTCTGACAGATGCACCAACAACATAGCAGAATACGAAGCTATCATCCTGGGCCTTCGCAAGCTGAGAGCGCTCGGCGTCACCACCTGCATAGTCAAGACAGATTCCAAAGTAGTTGTCGGCCAGGTCGAAAAGGAATATTTAGCAAAAGACCCCGCACTCATGCAGTATCTCACAGCTGTTCGTAGTTTCGAGAGACAGTTCAAAGGCTTCATCCTACAGCATGTGGACCGTGCCAGGAACGAAGAGGCCGACACGTTGGCTAAGGAAGCGGCCAGAGGGGAGACCTTGCCCTCCGACGTGTTCTATCACGTCGTCGGCACACCAGCCATCCGCAACCCAGAGGGCTTACAAGTAACCAACGACGCCGAAGGCCATCGCATCATCAACCTCATCATGACTGAAGATTGGTGGGCCCCAATAACCCTGTTTCTGCAAGGATATTACCACCCAAGTGACGTCAATGAGGCCAAACGCCTCAAGCACCAAAGCTGGGACTTCGTACTAATCGGGGGCCAGCTATACAAGAAGGGGATCTGTCAGCCCATGCCAAAATGCGTGACCGAAATCGAAGGCATTCAAATCCTTCGCGAAGTCCACAGCGGAACTTGCGGCTCCCACTCAGGGCCCAGGGCCCTCGCTGCCCAGGTGATCCATCAAGGATTTTACTGGCCCGCGATAATCTACGCCGCAAATCGAGTCACGAGGTCTTGCGAAGCATGCCAGAAGTTTTCTCCCCGCTCGAGCAACCCTTCGTAGTTCACCAAGCTGATGGCCCACACATGGCCACTTCAACACTGGGGGCTGGATATTGTCGGACCACTACCCATGGCTCAAGGGAACCTGAACTTCACCTTCGTCGTCGTCGAGTACTTCACCAAGTGGATTGAGGCCAGGGCAGTATCCACAATAACGTCGAAGACCGCCCAAAAGTTCTTCTGGCAAAACATTGTTTGCCGATTCGGAGTCCCGTCCGAGCTCACAGTCGACAACGGCAAACAGTTTGACAGCCAGGACTTCAGGCATTTCTGCCTCTCCATTGGCACCAAGCCTGCCTTCGCCTCGGTATATCACCTACAATCCAGCGGCGTCGTCGAGCGCGCCAATGGCAAGTGAAAGGGAATTAGGCTTACACCTTTTTCCTAATTTATTTTGGTGGTTGAATTGCCCAACACAAATAATTGGACTAACTAGTTTGTTCTAGTCTATAAGTTTTACAGGTGCCAAAGGTTCACAATAAGCCAATAAAAAGACCAAGAAAGGGTTCAAACAAAGAGAGCAAAATACATCCCAAATGGCACCCTGGTCTGGCGCACCGAACTGTCCGGTGTGCCACCGGACATTGTCCTGTGCACCACCGAACAGTGTCCGGTGCACCAGGGAACTCGAGGCTAAACTTGCCACCTTCGGAAAAATGGGAGTCCGCTCCGCTATAATTCACCGGACTGTCTGCTGAAGCACTGGACAGTGTCCGGTGCCACACTGGACTGTCTGGTGTGCCAGCGGAGCAACGGCTACTTCGCGCGCAACAGTCGACTGCAACGCATTTAATGCGCGCCTGCGCGCACAGAGGATAGAGCACGCGCAGTTGGCACACCGGACAGTCTACAGGACCTGTCCGATGCACCACCGGACAGCCCAGAGGCCCCACCAATCAGAGCTCCAACGGTCGAACCCCAACAGCGTGCTGACGTGGCTGGACTGTCCGGTGCGCCATGCGACAGCAGACTTCCAACGGCCACATTTTGGTGGTTGGGGCTATAAATACCCCAACCACCCCACATTCAATGGCATCCAAGTTTTCCACCTTCAACACATTACAAGAGCTATAGCATTCAATTCTAGACACAATCAAAGAGATCAAATCTTCTCCCAAGTCCGGAATCACTCCAAATCAAATAGTGACTAGAGAGAGCGACATTTGTGTTCATTTGAGCTCTTGCGCTTGGATTGCTTCTTTTCTTTCTTATTCTTCTTGTGATCATACTCAATTGTAACCAAGGCAAGAGACACCAATTGTGTGGTGGTCCTTGCAGGAACTTTGTGTTCCGTTTGATTGAGAAGAGAAGCTCACTCGGTCTAAGTGACTGTTTGAGAGGGAAAGGGTTGAAAGAGATCCGGTCTTCGTGACCACCTCAACGGGGAGTAGGTTTGCAAGAACCGAACCTCGGTAAAACAAATCATCGTGTGTCGCTCTTTATTTGCTCACGATTTGTTTTGCGCCTTCTCTCGGACTCGTTTATATTTCTAACGCTAACCCAGCTTGTAGTTGTGCTTAAGTTTATAAATTTCAGATTCGCCCTATTCACCCTCCCTCTAGGCGACTTTCAATTGGTATCAGAGCCCGGTACTTCATTAGAGCCTAACCGCTCGAAGTGATGTAGGGAGCATTCGCCAAGAGGAACATCGGGACTGGCGAGAAGCCCGCCACAAGCCATGGGAAGGCTCCATCCGGGGAGTCCGCCAACAAGGTGAAGGGATCCCCTTCACACAACAAGTCGGGTCGGAGCGGTGACAAGAAGAAGAAGATGAGGAAGGTGGTCTACTACGAGACCGACTCTTCGTCGCCATCCACCTCCGGCTCCGACACGCCGTCCGTAACTTCTAAGCGCCATGAGCGCAAGAAGTTTAGTAAGATTCCCCTACGTTACCCTCGCATTTACAAACGTACTCCTTTACTTTCTGTCCCATTAGGCAAACCACCTATGTTTGATGGTGAAGATTATAATATGTGGAGTGATAAAATGAGGCATCATCTAACCTCACTCCACACTAGCATTTGGGATGTTGTTGAGATTGGAGTACATGTACCATCACCGAGGGAGGAAGACTATGATTCGGACGAGGTCGCCCAAATCCGACACTTCAACTCCCAAGCCACCACTATACTCCTCGCCTCTCTAAGTCGAGAGGAGTATAACAAGGTACAAGGATTAAAGAGCGCCAAGGAGATTTGGGACGTACTCAAGACCGCGCACGAAGGAGATGAGGTGACCAAAATCACCAAGCGGGAAACGATCGAGGGGGAGCTCGGTCGGTTCCGACTCAACCAAGGCGAGGACCCTCAAGCCATGTACAACCGCTTGAATACCTTGGTGAACCAAGTGCGCAACCTCGGGAGCACAAAATGGGATGACCATGAAATGGTCAAAGTTATTCTTAGATCACTTGTTTTTCTTAACCCTACGCAAGTTCAATTAATTCATGGTAATCCTAGATACACACTAATGTCTCCCGAGGAAGTGATAGGAAATTTTGTGAGCTTTGAGTTGATGATCAAATGCTCAAAGAAAATCATCGAACTTGATGGCCCCTCCACACCCGAAGCACAACCGGTCGTATTCAAGACAACGGAGGAGAAAAAGGAGGAGTCTACATCAAGTAGACAACCCATCGACGCCTCCAAGCTCGATGAAAGTCGCCTAGAGGGGGTGAATAGGGCGAATCTAAAATTTACAAACTTAATCACAACTACAAGTTGGGTTAGCGTTAGAAATATAATCGAGTCCGAGAGAGAGAGGGTGCAAAACAAATCACAAGCAAATAAAGAGTGTGACACATGGATTTGTTTTACCGAGGTTCGGTTCTCGCAAACCTACTCCCCGTTGAGGTGGTCACAAAGACCGGGTCTCTTTCAACCCTTTCCCTCTCTCAAACGGTCCCTCGGACCGAGTGAGCTTCTCTTCTCAATCAAACGGGAACAAAACTTCCCCGCAAAGACCACCACACAATTGGTGTCTCTTGCCTTGGTTACAATTGAGTTGTTCGCAAGAAAGAATGAAAGAAGGAAGCAATCCAAGCGCAAGAGCTCAAAAGAACACAACAAATCTCTCTCACTAATCACTAAAGCCTTGTGTGGAATTGGGAGAGGATTTAATCACTTTGGTGTGTCTTGTATTGAATGCCTAGCTCTTGTAAGTAGTGGGAAGGTGGAAAACTTGGATGACTTGAATGTGGGGTGGTTGGGGGTATTTATAACCCCAACCACCAAACTAGCTATTTGGTGGAGGCTACTGTCGCATGGCGCACCGGACAGTCCGGTGCGCCACCGGACACTATCCGGTGCGCCAGCCACGTCACCTAGCCGTTGGGTTCCAACCGTTGGAGCTCTGACTTGTGGGCCCGCCTGGCTGTCCGGTGGTGCACCGGACAAGCCCTGTAGGCTGTCCGGTGTGCCACCCGCGCGTGCTCTGACTTCTGCGCGCGCTGGCGTGCATTCAATGCGCATGCAGACGACCGTTGGCGCGAAGTAGTCGTTGCTCCGCTGGCTCACCGGACAGTCCGGTGAATTATAGCGGAGCGGATTCCCGAAGCTGGCGAGTTCAGAGTCGCTCTCCTCTGTGGCATCGGACACTGTCCGGTGGTGCACCGGACAGTCCGGTGAATTATAGCGAAGCGCCTCTGAGAATTCCCGAAGGTGAGGAGTTCAGCTTGGATTCCCCTGGTGCAACGGACACTGTCCGATGGTGCACCAGACACTGTCCGGTGGCACACCGGACAGTCCGGTGCGCCAGACTAGGGTGCCTTCGGTTGTCCCTTGCTCTTTTTGTTGAACCCTTTTCTTGGTCTTTTTATTGGCTTAGTGTGAACCTTTGGCACCTGTATAACTTATAGACTAGAGCAAACTAGTTAGTCCAATTATTTGTGTTGGGCAATTCAACCACCAAAATCAATTAGGAACTAGGTGTAAGCCTAATTCCCTTTCAATCTCTCCCTTTTTGGTGATTGATGCCAACACAAACCAAAGCAAGTATATAAGTGCATAATTGAACAAGTTTGCATAATGTAAGTGCAAAGGTTACTTAGAATTGAGCCAATATAAATTCATAAGATATGCATGGATTGTTTCTTTCTTATTTAACATTTTGGACCACGCTTGCACCACATGTTTTGTTTTTGCAAATTCTTTTGTAAATCCATTTCAAAGTTCTTTTGCAAATAGTCAAAGGTAAATGAATAGGATTTTGAAAAGCAATTTCAAGATTTGAAATTTTCTCTCCATGTTTCAAATGCTTTTCCTTTGACTAAACAAAACTCCCCCTCAATTAAAAATCCTCCTCTTAGTGTTCAAGAGGGTTTTAGGATATTTATTTTGAAAGTGCTACTTTCTCCCCTTTTGAGCACAATAAGATATCAATTTGAAAACACTATACCAATTGAGGATACTAATTGAAAAATTCATCCTTTTAAGAGTTTGAAATTTTGAAAATAGGTGGTGGTGCGGTCCTTTTGCTTTGGGCTAATACTTTCTCCCCCTTTGGCATGAATTGCCAAAAACGGATACTTTGAGTGAAATATAAGCCCTTTCATAAACTACTTTCTCCCCCTTTGGCAAACAATATATGAGTGAAGATTATACCAAAGTTAGAGAGTTGCTCGGAGCGACGGCGAAGGGTGAGTTATGGAGTGGAGTGGAAGCCTTTGTCTTTGCCGAAGACTTCAATTCCCTTTCAATACACCTATGACTTGGTTTGAAATTCACTTGAAAACACATTAGTAATGGTATATAGAAGAGACATGATCAACGGTATATTTATGAGCTATATGTGCAAGACATCAAAAGAAATTCTTAGAATCAAGAATATTTAGCTCATGCCTAAGTTTGTTAAAGGTTTGGTCATCTAATGGCTTGGTAAAGATATCGGCTAATTGTTCCTTAGTGTTAATATATGCAATCTCAATATCTCCCTTTTGTTGGTGATCCCTTAAGAAGTGATACCGAATGGCTATGTGTTTAGTGCGGCTATGCTCAACGGGATTATCCGCCATGCGGATTGCACTCTCATTATCACATAGAAGAGGAACTTTGGTTAATTTGTAACCATAGTCCCTAAGGGTTTGCCTCATCCAAAGTAATTGCGCGCAACAATGGCCTGCGGCAATATACTTGGCTTCGGCGGTAGAAAGAGCTACAGAATTTTGCTTCTTTGAAGCCCAAGACACCAAGGATCTTCCCAAGAACTGGCAAGTCCCCGATGTGCTCTTTCTATTAATTTTACACCCCGCCCAATCGGCATCAGAATAACCAATCAAATCAAATGTGGATCCCCTAGGATGCCAAAGCCCAAACTTAGGAGTATGAACCAAATATCTCAAGATTCATTTTACGGCCGTAAGGTGAGCTTCCTTAGGGTCGGCTTGGAATCTTGCACACATGCATACGGAAAGCATTATGTCTGGTTGAGATGCACATAAATATAGTAAAGAGCCTATCATCAACCGGTATACCATTTTAATCTACGGATTTACCTTCCGTGTCGAGGTCGAGATGCCCATTGGTTCCCATGGGTGTCTTGATGGGCTTGGCATCCTTCATCCCAAACTTTGCAAGAATGTCTTGAATGTACTTCGTTTGGCTAATGAAGGTGCCCTCTTAGAGTTGCTTCACTTTAAATCCTAAGAAGTACTTCAACTCCCCCATCATAGACATCTCGAATTTCTGTGTCATGACCCTACTAAATTCCTCACATGTAGATTCGTTAGTAGACCCAAATATAATATCATCAACATAAATTTGGTATACAAACAAATCATTGTCAAGAATTTTAGTAAACAAAGTAGGATCGACTTTTCCGACTTTGAAGCCATTATCTATAAGGAAATCTCTTAGACATTCATACCATGCTCTTGGGGCTTGCTTGAGCCCATAAAGCGCCTTAGAGAGCCTATAAACATGATTAGGATACTCACTATCTTCAAAGCCGGGAGGTTGCTCAACATAGACCTCTTCCTTGATTGGTCCATTGAGAAAGGCACTTTTCATGTCCATTTGGTAAAGCTTAAAGCCATGGTAAGTAGCATAGGCTAATAATATACGAATTGACTCAAGCCTAGCTACGGGTGCATAGGTTTCACCGAAATCCAAACCTTCGACTTGTGAATATCCTTTGGCCACAAGTCGGGCTTTGTTCCTTGTCACCACACCATGCTCATCTTGCTTGTTGCGGAAAACCCACTTGGTTCCTACAACATTTTGATTAGGACGTGGAACTAAATGTTATACCTCATTTCTAGTGAAATTGTTGAGCTCCTCTTGCATCGTCACCACCCAATCCGAATCTTGTAGTGCTTCCTCTACCTTGTGTGGCTCAATAGAGGAAACAAAAGAGTAATGCTCACAAAAATGTGCAACACGAGATCTAGTGGTTACCCCCTTATGAATGTCGCCGAGGATGGTGTCGACGGGGTAATCTCGTTGAATTGCTTGGTGGACTCTTGGGTGTGGCGGTCTTGGTTCTTCATCCTCCTTGTCTTGATCATTTGCATCTCCCCCTTGATCATTGCCGTCATCTTGAGGTGGCTCATTTTCTTGATCTTCTCCTTCATCATCTTGAGCCTCATCCTCATTTTGAGTTGGTGGAGATGCTTGCGTGGAGGAGGATGGTTGATCTTATGCATTTGGAGGCTCTTCGGATTCCTTAGGACACACATCCCCAATGGACATGTTCCTTAGCGCGATGCACGGAGCCTCTTCATTACCTATCTCATCAAGATCAACTTGCTCTACTTGAGAGCCGTTAGTCATATCAAACACAACGTCACAAGAAACTTCAACTAGTCCTGAGGACTTGTTAAAGACTCTATATGCCCTTGTTTTTAAATCATATCCTAGTAAAAAGCCTTCTACAGTCTTAGGAGCAAATTTAGATTTTCTGCCTCTTTTAACTAGAATAAAGCATTTGCTATCAAAGACTCTAAAATATGAAATGTTGGGCTTTTTATCAGTTAGGAGTTCATAGGATGTCTTCTTGAGAATTCGGTGTAGATACACCCGGTTGATGGCGTAGCAAGCGGTGTTAACCGCCTCGGCCCAAAACCGATCCGAAGTCTTGTACTCATCAAGCATGGTTTTTGCCATGTCCAATAGAGTTCTATTCTTCCTCTCGACTACACCATTTTGTTGTGGGGTGTAGGGAGAAGAGAACTCATGCTTGATGCCCTCCTCCTCAAGAAAGCCTTCGATTTGTGAATTCTTGAACTCCGTCCCGTTGTCGCTTCTTATTTTCTTGATCCTTAAGCCGAACTCATTTTGAGCCCGTCTCAAGAATCCTTTTAAGATTTCTTGGGTATGAGATTTTTTCTGTAAAAAGAACACCCAAGTGAAGCGAGAATAATCATCCACAATTATAAGACAATACTTACTCCCGCCGATGCTTATGTAAGCTATCGGTCCAAATAAATCCATGTGGAGTAGCTCAAGAGGCCTGTCGGTCGTCATGATGTTCTTGTGTGGATGATGAGCACCAACTTGCTTCCCTGCTTGGCATGCGCTACAAATCCTGTCTTTCTCAAAATGAACATTTGTTAATCCTAAAATGTGTTCTCCCTTTAGAAGCTTATAAAGATTCTTCATCCCAACATGGGCTAGTCGGCGGTGCCAGAGCCAACCCATGTTAGTCTTAGCAATTAAGCAAGTGTCGAGTTCAGCTCTATCAAAGTCTACCAAGTATAGCTGACCCTCTAACACTCCCTTAAATGCTACTGAATCATCACTTCTTCTAAAGATAGTGACACCTACATCAGTAAATAGACAGTTATAGCCCATTTTGCATAATTGAGAAACGGAAAGCAAATTGTAATCTAAGGAATCTACAAGAAAACATTAGAAATTGAATGGTCAGGAGATATAGCTATTTTACCCAATCCTTTGACCAAACCTTGATTTCCATCCCCGAATGTGATAGCTCGTTGGGGATCTTGGTTTTTCTCATAGGAGAAGAACATTTTCTTCTCCCCGGTCATGTGGTTTGTGCACCTGCTATCAATGATCCAACTTGATCCCCCGGATGCATAAACCTACAAAACAAGTTTAGTTCTTGATTTTAGGTACCCAAATGGTTTTGGATCCTTTGACATTAGACACAAGAACTTTGGGTACCCAAACACAAGTCTTTGACCCCTTGTGCTTGCCCCCAACATATTTGGCAACTAACTTGCCGGATTTGTTAGTTAAAACATAAGAGGCATCAAAGGTTTTAAATGAAATATTAGAATCATTTGATGCCTTAGGAGTTTTCTTCTTAGGCAATTTAGCATGGGTTGATTGCCTAGAACTAGATGTCTCACCCTTATACATAAAAGCATGGTTAGGGCCAGAGTGAGACTTCCTAGAATGAATTCTCCTAATTTTGCTCTCGGGATAACTGGCAGGGTACAAAATGTAACCCTCGTTATCCTGAGGCATGGGAGCCTTGCCCTTAACAAAATTAGACAATCTTTTAGGAGGGGCATTAAGTTTGACATTGTCCCCCTTTTGGAAGCCAATACCATCCTTTATGCCAGAGCGTCTCCCATTATAGAGCATGCTTCTAACAAATTTAAATTTTTCGTTTTCTAAGTCATGCTCGCTAATCTTAGCATTAAGTTGAGCTAGGTGATCATTTTGTTTCTTAATTAAAGCTAGGTGATCATGGATAGCATCAACAGTAATGTCTCTACATCTAGTACAAATGGAAGTATGTTGAACGGTAGATGTAGAGGGTTTGCAAGATTTTAATTCTACAACCTTAGCATGCAATATATCATTTTTAGTTTTAAGGTCGGAAATGGAAGCATTGCAAATATCTAATTCTTTAGCCTTAGCAAGCAATTTTTCATTTTCAATCCTAAGGCTAGCAAGAGAAATGTTTAATTCTTCAATCTTAGCAAGCAAATCATCATTATCATTTCTAAGATTGGGAATTGAAACATCACAAGCATTTAAATCAACCTTAGCAATTAAATTAGCATTCTCATTTCTAAGGTTGTCAATAGTCTCATGGCAAGTGCTTAGCTCACTAGAAAGTTTTTCACATTTTTCTATTTCTAGAGCGTAAGCATTTTTAACCTTAACATGCTTTTTGTTTTCTTTAATAAGGAAGTCCTCTTGTGAATCCAAGAGATCATCCTTCTCATAAATAGCACTAATTAGTTCATTTAGTTTTTCCTTTTGTTGCATGTTGAGGTTAGCAAAAAGAGTACGCAAATTATTTTCCTCATCACTAGCATTTTCTTCATCACTAGAGGATTCATATCTAGTGGAGGATTTAGATTTAACCTTCTTCTTTTTGCCATCCTTTGCCATGAGGCACTTGTGGCCGACATTGGGGAAGAGGAGTCCCTTGGTGACGGCGATGTTGGCGGCGTCCTCGTCGGAGGAGGAGTCGCTAGAGCTTTCGTCGGAGTCCCACTCGCGACATACATGGGCATCGCCGCCTTCTTCTTGTAGTATCTTTTCTTCTTCTTTATTCTCCCCTTCTTGTCGTCGCCCCTGTCACTATCACTAGATAATGGACATTTTGCAATAAAATGACCGGGCTTACCACACTTGTAGCACACTTTCTTGGAGCGGGATTTGTAGTCCTTCCCCCTCCTTTGCTTGAGGATTTGGCGGAAGCTCTTGATGACGAGCGCCATTTCCTCATTATCGAGCTTTGAAGCGTCAATTGGTTGTCTACTTGATGTAGACTCCTCCTTCTTCTCCTCCGTTGCCTTGAATGCAACTGGTTGAGCTTCGGATGTGGAGGGGTCATCTAGCTCATTTGTTTTCTTTGAGCCTTTGATCATATGTTCAAAGCTCACAAAGTTTCCTATCACTTACTCGGGAGTCATTAGTGTATATCAAGGATTACCACGAATTAATTGAACTTGAGTAGGGTTAAGGAAAACAAGTGATCTAAGAATAACCTTAACCATCTCGTGATCATCCCATTTTTTGCTCCCGAGGTTGCGCACTTGGTTCACCAAGGTTTTGAGCCGGTTATACATGTCTTGTGGCTCTTCCCCTTTGTGAAGCCGGAAGCGACCGAGCTCCCCCTCGATCGTTTCCCGCTTGGTGATCTTGGTTAGCTCATCACCTTCGTGCGCGGTCTTGAGCACGTACCAAACTTCCTTGGCGCTCTTTAATCCTTGCACCTTGTTATACTCCTCTCGATTTAGAGAGGCGAGGAGTATAGTTGTGGCTTGGGAGTTGAAGTGCTCGATTTGGGCCACTTCGTCCTCATCATAATCTTCATCCCATACGGATGGTACCTGTACACCAAACTCAACAACATCCCATATACTTTTGTGGAGTGAGGTTAGATTGTAAGGAAAATGGACCCCGGCCATTTGGCTAATTGAGTTTTGGTGTTTGATGATTAACACAACCTATGGACTAACACATTTGCTAGTGTTTATAATTATAGTTCACAGGATACGAAGAGAATTGGACCAAGGCAATGAGGATGCAACACCTCAAAAGAAGACATAAAAAGATGCATAGGAGTCCAATACTCAAGAACAAAAGAACCCCGAAAAAATCAGCGAAGGAACCCAAGAAGCGGGCTGTCAGCCAGCGCCTGGTGGCGCACCGGACAGTGCTGTCCGGTGTGCACCGGACTGTCTGGTGTGGCACCGGACAGTCTGCGCAGAGAGGCCCATAGACAGGCGCTCTCTGGCTGTAGCACCGGTCTGTCCGGTGGAGCACCGGACTGTCCGGTGTGCACCGGACAGACAGCAACGGTCGGATCCAACGGTCGACTGCTACAGGCGCCAACGGTCGGCTGACGTGGCGTGCACCGGACACTGCACAGTGGCTGTCCGGTGGTGCACCGGACTGTCCGGTGCACCCGACGACAGAAAGCTGTTGCTTTCTGTCCAATGGCTAGTTTGGGGTTTGGAGGCTACAAATACCACCCCAACCGGCCAATTCTCAAGTGTGAGAGCCCAAGCAACATACCAAGGCACATAGTGCATATTTCCAAGAGCTCAAACACCCAAGTGCTTAATAGAATCACTCGGTAATTAGCGTAGGTGCTTTGCGAAGTGCTTTGGTTAGTTAGACCGCTTTAGCGCTTGCTCTAGGTGAATCCTAGTTTGTTGAGTGAATTTAGAAAAACCACACAACCCCT
Source organism: Zea luxurians (assembly GCA_029449295.1). Taxonomy (NCBI): domain Eukaryota; kingdom Viridiplantae; phylum Streptophyta; class Magnoliopsida; order Poales; family Poaceae; genus Zea; species Zea luxurians. The sequence continues at coordinate 94,547,689 of JAOPSE010000015.1, read as the reverse complement.
CGGCTCTTGCGCGAGCCATTGTAATTGTACCGAGTGGGGCGAGAGTCTTGCGAGACCGTGACAACCGTGTTTGTGTCACAGCCGCCACCGTGTACCGGAGGGAACGAGGCCCGCGGCGTTTCGGCCGGAAGCTCGATAGTGGACACGGCGGGGAGCGTCCGAGAGGAGCCGGAAGCGGAGCACCACTTGCGCGTGGAGAAGGCCCGTGGCTCTCTACGGAGTTACTCGACCTAGGTGCTTGGCCCTCGCGTGGGCTTCCCTTTACGTAGGGGCACCAACAAGGATTAGTCGGGACCTTGCGTGGTTCCGGATACCTCGGTAAAAATACCGGTGTCATCCATGAGAGTTTGCTTCTCTACTTTGCTCTTTAATCTTCCGCATTTATATTAAGCATTTAAGTTTCAATCTTGTATTCATACTTATCTAGTGTAGATTGAAACTTAGCCTTTGCGGTAGAGATAGCAACACTTAGACAAAACCTAGATTGCACTCCCTAGTTTAGTAAAAGTTTTAAAAGTCCTAATTCACCCCCCCCCCCTCTTAGGCGTCACCCGTTTCCTACAAGTGGTATCAGAGCCGGTTTGGCTCATTTGAAACGCTTTAGCTTCACCGCTAAAAGAGCCGACGCTTTTTAGAGGAAGGGATGGATACCCATAGGCCACCACACTTCGACAGCACTAACTTCCCCTATTATAGTGCTAGAATGGCTTGTTACCTAGAGGCCATTGATCTAGGTGTTTGAAGAGTCACTCGTGATGGGATGAAACCCCTCAAGAATCCCGAGAAACCCACCACGAATGAGGAAAAAGAAATTCATTTAAATGCTAGAGCCAAAAATTGCTTGTATGAATCTCTTAGCATGGATATTTTTAATCAAGTATTTACCTTAAAAACTGCTAATGAGATTTGGCTAAAATTGCATGAGCTCCATGACGGCACATCCAATGTCCGTGAGCAAAAACATTGCCTAGTCTTAAATGAGTATAACTCTTTTGCTATGAAAGATGATGAGCTTATTAGAGATATGTATTCTCGTTTGAATCTAATTATCAATGAGCTCAATTCTATTGGCATTAATAAGCTAGGTGATGCGGACATTGTGAGGAAGATTATCTCCCTACTACCACAACAAAGATATGGGAGCATCATCACCATTCTTCATAACATGGAGGATTTGAGCAACATGACCCCGACCATTGTGATTGGGAAAATCGCGGCCTTTGAGATGTCGCGAAAAATGAGTCGGGGAAAGAAGCCAACTTCCTCAAGACCATATGCTTTTGCATGTGATGAAAGGAAGGGCAAAAAGAAGGCTCTCACTCCAAGTTCCTCAAGTGAAGAAGAGGAAGAAGAAGAAAGTGATGATGATGAAGATAATCAACCATGTACATCATCCTCCGAGGACGAAGAAACAATCCGACGCGTCGGAAAGGTAATGAGGATGATCCACAAGATTAATTTAATGGGTGTGCCCCTGCAGGTCGAGGATCTTCTCTTTAACATTGACAGGAAAATGCAAAGGAAGAGAGGATGCTTCGCATATGGGGAGAAGGGCCACTTCAGGGACAACTGTCCAAATATGGCCAACCCCAAAAAGGAGAGGAGCAAAGGCAAGGCGCTAACAAGTGTCAAAACTTGGGATGATTCTTCAAGCGAAGAAGAACCACCAAGGACGCGCAGCCACCGATCCTCATCACGGTCATCACACAAATGTCTTATGGCAAGAGGTAACAAAAGCATTCCATCCTCTAGTGATGATAGCAGTAGTGATGATGAAGGTGAGGGAAAGCCCTCTGTAGATGAGCTTGCGGAAGCCGTTAATTTTTTCCAGGATGTTTGCACCAAACAAAAAGCTCAACTTAAAACCTTGAAAAAATAAGTTGATTAGCTCCCAAAATGATTACAAAGGTTTGCTAGATAAATTTGAAACTTTTGCAAACTTAAATAGTGAGCTATCAACTAAAATTGAGCTATTAGAGTCTAGTGCTTCATCCACTGCTACCGATGATAGCCTTATTAAAAAGAATGAAAAACTTAAGGCTAAGTTAGCTAGCTCCCAAGAAGCTATTGAAAATTTGCTGGAGAAAATGGAAATTCTTAGCATACACAATAATGAGCTAACTACTAAGCTGGAAAACATTGGTAGCACCCCAGCAGCATCTTTAGTTGAAATACCTAAAATTATTAAGAAAGATGATTCTACTTCCTACTTTGATTTAATTGATGATTCTAACCCCTGCAACCAAGTCGTTGTTGAGAATATTGTTGTAGAGACATGTTCGGATGAGGTTGCAAAGGAAAATGAACATTTAAAGCAAGAAGTGGCTCGCCTTAGCAAGGCTTTGTATGACAAGAAAGGCAAAGCCAAATAAATCCGACCTCCACAGGATAACACCACTGCGGGAGTGAACAAGCATGTAGAGGGAGAAACTGTGATTTGTAGGCTATGCCACATGGAAGGCCACAAGTCTTTCCAATGCAAGGCGATGACTGGGGATAAAAGGCAAAAGCTCAAGCAAAAGCCAACAAGCAAAATCTTCAACACCTACATCAAAAAGGTGAACAAAAAGGATGCTACACCCTATTTGATCAAGAAGAAAAAGAATGGAAAAGTGATAGCAATCAAGGCCAACAAGCAAGCCAAAAAAGGAAAGGGGGCCAAACGCATCTGGGTGCCAAAGGAAATAATTTCAACCATGAAAGGCACCAAGAAGGTTTGGATCCCGAAAGGGAAGTGAGTGGACCGAAGGTCTTCAAGAAATTTGGAGACTTGGCAAAGCTGGGATGTATATCATGAGATACATCATATTGGATCAAGTTTATTGCCAAGTGGGTTAGTGAAAATTTTGGACCCAAATTTCCCACCCATGACTAAAGTAACTAGATTTATTGTATTTCTTGTTTTTATATATGCGTATCTATTTACTTTGCATCTAGTTTACCTTTCTTACCTAGTATTACATCTATTATGTACTTTTGTTCAAAATCATGCATACTAGGTAAATCATATGGTAGGATTGCTTGCTTTCAATTCACATACTTAAGCAAACCTACATGGTTTAAAATGTGTAGTTAAAGCACGGCACATAGCTTTTATATCACTCCACAGTAAATGATGCATCAATTGAAAATTTTGATTTCTACAAGTTGTATCATTTAACTTATATGTGCCAAAGTTCAGATTATGGATAATTTGCCCCTCTTGATATCAAATCAAAGTGCATGTCTTCTACAAGTATTCAAAACTTGTATGCACACCTTTAGGGGGAGGTTACTCTATAATCTAATACTTTGAGACTAACACCTTTTCAAGTCTATTTCATGTGATAGTCTCATTGTAAGGAAAATAAGGTCCTCGGAGAAAGACAACAATCTTTCACTGCAAAATCTCCAAGAACTCTCATGTCTCTCAAGCTCGCCATTGACTTTCAATTGGTATCTTTTGAAACTATATCAAGTATCATTTACATGTATTCTCCAACACTTGATTAGACTATATTTCATATCATATGCTTCCATGTTGCTAAAAATGCATAAGTACTTAACTCATATTTTGTTACCTATGCACAAGGGAAGTTAGTCTTTTCAAATCATGTCTTGCACCTCTATTTTTTTCACATGCTTTTCCCTAAGTAGAAGATCTCTGTCAGGGGGAGTTTTTCTTCGTCTCTAAAGGGGGAGAAAATTCTTTCTAAAGGGAGAGTAATCTTTTGAGGTCAAGCTTTCATTTACTTCCTACATGCTTTTAATGTCTTCCTTTTCGGTGGTTGATGCCAAAGGGGGAGAAGTTTAGAGATCAAAGCAATGGAATCTATATCAAACACCAAACACCACCAATTTAAAATTTTATATCTCCAAATGGTTTTTCAAGTGGTTTGGTTATTTGGTCCAAAAATAGGAAGTAAGTGAATTATGGAGTTAGGGGGAGGCTTAAGTCCATAATATCACATTGTGGGGACAATCATGCATCCTAGCAAGTAGATTGCATATTTTAATTCAAATACTTGTATTATTTGCTTGCTTTGGTTGTGTTGTCATCAATCACCAAAAAGGGGAGATTGTAAGGAAAATGGACCCCGACCATTTGGCTAATTGAGTTTTGGTGTTTGATGATTAACACAACCTGTGGACTAACGCATTTGCTAGTGTTTATAATTATAGTTCACAGGATGCGAAGAGAATTGGACCTAGGCAATGAGGATGCAACACCTCAAAAGAAGACATAAAAAGATGCATAGCAGTCCAATACTCAAGAACAAAAGAAGCTCGAAGAAATCAGCGAAGGAACCCAAGAAGCGGGCTGTCAGCCAGCGCCTGGTGGCGCACTGGACAGTGCTGTCCGGTGTGCACCGGACTGTCCGGTGTGGCACCGGACTGTCTGCGCAGAGAGGCCCACAGACAGGCGCTCTCTGGCTGTAGCACCGGTCTGTCCGGTGGAGCACCGGACAGATGGCAACGGTCGGATCCAACGGTCGACTGCTACAGGCGCCAACGGTCGGCTGACATGGCGTGCACCGGACACTGCACAGTGGCTGTCCGGTGGTGCACCGGACTGTCCGGTGCACCCGACAACAGAAAGCTGCTGCTTTCTGTCCAATGGCTAGTTTGGGGTTTGGAGGCTATAAATACCACCCCAACCGGCCAATTCTCAAGTGTGAGAGCCCAAGCAACATACCAAGGCACATAGTGCATATTTCCAAGAGCTCAAACACCCAAGTGCTTAATAGAATCACTCGGTAATTAGCATAGGTGCTTTGCGAAGTGCTTAGGTTAGTTAGACCGCTTTAGCGCTTGCTTTAGGTGAATCCTAGTTTGTTGAGTGAGTTTAGAAAAACCACACAACCCCTCGGCTCTTGCGCGAGCCGTTGTAATTGTACCGAGTGGGGCGAGAGTCTTGCGAGACCGTGACAACCGCGTTTGTGTCACAGCCGCCACCGTGTACCGGTGGGAACGAGGCCTGCGGCGTTTCGGCCGAAAGCTCGATAGTGGAGACGGCGGGGAGCGTCCGAGAGGAGCCGGAAGCGGAGCACCACTTGCGTGTGGAGAAGGCCCGCGGCTCTCTACGGAGTTACTCGACCGAGATTCTTGGCCCTCGCGTGGGCTTCCCTTTGCGTAGGGGCACCAACGAGGATTAGTCGGGACCTTGCGGTTCTGGATAGCTCGGTAAAAAATACCGGCGTCATCCATGAGAGTTTGCTTCTCTACTTTGCTCTTTAAGCTTCCGCATTTATATTAAGCATTTAAGTTTCAATCTTGTATTCATACTTATCTAGTGTAGATTGAAACTTAGCCTTTGCGGTAGAGATAGCAACACTTAGACAAAACCTAGATTGCACTCCCTAGTTTAGTAAAAGTTTTAGAAGTTCTAATTCACCCCCCCTCTTAGGCGTCACCCATTTCCTACATAGATGAAATCGCATCAAATCACTCCACCTAGCATAATCTTCACCATCAAACGTTGGTGGTTTGCCTAATGGGACAGAAAGTAAAGGTGCATGTTTAGGAATGCGAGGGTAGCATAGGGGGATCTTACTGAACTTCTTGCGCTCATGGCGCTTAGAAGTGACGGACGGTGTGTCGGAGCCGGAGGTGGATGGTGATGAGGTGTCGGTCTCGTAGTAGACCACTTTCCTCATCTTCTTCTTCTTGTCACCGCTCCGACACGACTTGTGTGAAGGGGATTCCTTTTCATTCCCCTTCCCTTTGTTGTAGGACTCTCCCGATGAAGCCTTCCCGTGGCTTGTAGCGGGTTTGTCACCGGTCTCCATCTCCCTCTTGGCGTGATCTCCCGACATCACTTCGAGCGGTTAGGCTCTAATGAAGCACCCAGCTCTGATACCAATTGAAAGTCGCCTAGAGGGGGGGTGAATAGGGCGAATCTGAAATTTACAAACTTAATCACAACTACAAGCCGGGTTAGCGTTAGAAATATAATCGAGTCCGAGAGAGAGGGTGCAAAACAAATCACAAGCAAATAAAGAGTGTGACACATGGATTTGTTTTACCGAGGTTCGGTTCTCGCAAACCTACTCTCCGTTGAGGTGGTCACAAAGACCGGGTCTCTTTCAACCCTTTCCCTCTCTCAAATGGTCCCTCGGACCGAGTGAGCTTCTCTTCTCAATCAAACGGGAACAAAACTTCCCCGCAAGGACCACCACACAATTGGTGTCTCTTGCCTTGGTTACAATTGAGTTGTTCGCAAGAAAGAATGAAAGAAGGAAGCAATCCAAGCGCAAGAGCTCAATAGAACACAACAAATCTCTCTGACTAATCACTAAAGCCTTGTGTGGAATTGGGGGAGGATTTGATCACTTTGGTGTGTCTTGTATTGAATGCCTAGCTCTTGTAAGTAGTGGGAAGGTGAAAAACTTGGATGACTTGAATGTGGGGTGGTTGGGGGTATTTGAAAGGGAAATGTGCCCTTGGGCCATTTCTAAGTATTTTGGTGATTGAGTGCCAACACAAGTGCTTAAGTGTAAATCTATGCCAATTGATGGACAAAGTGCAAATCAAGTCTAAAGGTATGTTTTCTAGACTTAGTACATTGTTTTGAGAACTAATGTATTGTGTCTAAGTGCTGGAAACAGGAGAAATCGAATTGGAAAAGAGATGACTTTGTTCAGCCAAAGTCTGCTCAGTCTGGGTGCACAAGACAGTGTCCGGTGGTGCACCGGACAGTGTCCGGTGCGCCAGGCTGGCTCTGGCGAACTTGCTGTTCTCGGGACTTCGACGGCGGTGTACGACTATAAATCACTGGACTATCCAGTGGTGCACCGGACTGTCAGGTGGTGCACCGGACTGTCCGGTGAGCCGTTTACAGGCGAAGTCGTCGCTCTCGGGAAGCAATTAACGGCATACGGCTATAAATCACCAGACTGTCCAGTGGTGCACCGGACTGTCCGGTGAGCCGTTTACAGGCGAAGTCGTCGCTCTCGGGAAGCAATTAACGGCGTACGACTATAAATCACCGGACTGTCCGGTGAGCCAACGGCCGGCCGGGCCAACGGTCGGCCGCGCGATTCGCGTGGGACACATGGCCGAGCCAACGGCTAGAAAGGGGCACCGGACTGTTCGGTGCACCAACGGCTCTGGATCTGCAACGGTCGGCTTCGCCAAACAAGGAAAGAAATCTGCACCGGACAGTGTCCGGTGGTGCACCGGACTGTCCGGTGTGCCAGGCGACTGAAGGCAAGGATTGCCTTCCTGGAATGCTCTCAATGGCTCCTTGCTGCCTTGGGGCTATAAAAGGGACCCCTAGGCGCATGGAGGAGTACACCAAGCATTCTCTAAGCATTCCTAAACACCAAGTATTCTCTAAGCATTCCTAAGCACCAAGACTTCAATTCTACGCATTCGATTCTTTGTGATAGCAACTAGAGCTCCATTTGAGTAGTGTACTCTCCGGGTTGTGTTGAGAGCTCGTGTTGCGACTTGTGTGCGTGTTGCTCTGATTTTGTGTCTTGTGTGCGTTGCTCATCCCAACCTTACTTCCGTGATTCTTTGTGAACATCTTTGTAAGGGCGAGAGGCTCCAAGTTGTGGAGATTCCTCGCGAGCGGGATATAGAAAAGCAAAGCAAAACACCGTGGTATTCAAGTGGGTCTTTGGACCGCTTGAGAGGGGTTGATTGCAACCCTCGTCCGTTGGGACGCCACAACGTGGAGTAGGCAAGCGTTAGACTTGGCCGAACCACGGGATAAACCAACGTGCCATCTCTGTGTTGATCTTCTTGTGGTTATTGTGTTTTGCTAAAGACTCCTCCCTAGCCACTTGGCATTATTGCGCTAACTCCTAATCAAGTTTTGTGGCATTAAGTATTAAGTTTTACAGGATCACCTATTCACCCCCCTCTAGGTGCTCTCAATTGGTATCGGAGCCGTTCTCTTCAAGAAAGAGACTAATCGCCCGAAGAGATGGATCCTAAGGGGAAGGGAATTGTGATCAATGACAAGGAGAAGGAGTCCTTCGTCAACAAGTCAAAGGATGACAAGCCTACCGACTCGGGCTCGGGCTACAAATGAAAGGATGGGAAGAAGAAGAAGACAAGGCGCATCAAGGAGATCGTCTACTACGACGACAGCGATGAGTCCTCTTCTTCCCAAAAGGACAACGACGACAACGACTACGAGAAAAAGAAAACGGTCAATTCGAACTTTTCTTTTGACAACTCTCGTATTCCGCAAAGTACAAATGCTCATTTGCTCTCCATTCCACTTGGTAAACCTCCTCACTTTGATGGAGAGGACTACGGATTTTGGAGCCACAAAATGCGTAGTCACTTGTTCTCTCTCCATCCAAGCATATGGGAGATAGTCGAGATTGGAATGAAATTTGATAGTACTGATAGTCCCATGTTTATAAATGAGCAACTTCACAAAAATGCACAAGCTACTACTGTTCTTCTAGCCTCATTGTGCAGGGATGAATATCATAAAGTGAGCGGCTTGGACAACGCCAAGCAGATTTGGGACACGCTCAAGATCTCACATGAGGGAAATGACGTCACCATGCTCACCAAGATGGAGTTGGTGGAGGGCGAACTTGGGAGATTCGCTATGATCAGGGGCGAGGAGCCAACCCAAACGTACAACCGGCTCAAGACCCTCGTCAACAAAATAAGGAGCTATGGGAGCACGCGATGGACGGACCACGACGTCGTCCGCCTAATGCTAAGGTCTTTTACTGTCCTTGATCCACATCTTGTGAACAATATTCGTGAGAATCCTAGGTACACCAAGATGACGCCCGAGGAGGTACTTGAAAAGTTTGTAAGTGGGCGGATGATGATCAAGGAGGTTAGATACGTTGATGATGCGTTGAATGGCCCAATCCAAGAGCCTCAAACCATTGCTCTCAAAGCAACGAGGAGCAAGGAGGCGCTACCTAGCAAGGTGGCGCAAGTGGAGGCGGCCGGGCTTAATGATGATGAAATGGCCCTCATCATCAAGCGTTTCAAGACGGCACTAAAGGGTCGCAAGGAGCATCCCAACAAGACGAAGACGAAGGGGAAGCGATCATGCTTCAAATGTGGTAAGATTGGTCATTTTATCGCTAATTGTCCCGATAATGTGAGTGACCAGGAACAAGGGAACAAGAGGGAAAAGAAGAAGGCATACAAGAAGGCTAAGGGCAAGGCACACCTTGGCAAGGAGTGGGACTCGGATTGTTCGTCGTCCGACTCCGACAACGAAGGACTCGCCGCAACTGCCTTCAACAAGTCATCCCTCTTCCCAAACGAGCATCACACCTACCTCATGGCAAGGGAAAAGAAGGTAAGCACTCATGATACTAGTACTTACGCTTCCTCAAGTGATGAAGAATCTAGCGATGATGAGATAGACTATTCATGCTTATTCAAGGGCTTAGATAGAACTAAAGTTGATAAGATTAATGAATTGATTGATGCTTTGAATGATAAAAATAGATTGTTAGAGAAGCAAGAGGACCTTTTATATGAAGAACATGATAAGTTTGTAGAGGCTCAAAAATCCCTTGCTTTAGAAATTAAAAGGAATGAAATACTCTCTTGTGAATTGTCTACATGCCATGACTCTATTGCTAGCTTAAAGAGCATAAATGATGATTTGAATGCTAAGTTAGAAATAGCCAATAAATCAACATCTTGTGTAGAACATGTTGCAATTTGCAATAGGTGTAAAGATTTTGATATTGATGCTTGTAGTGAACATCTGGTTTCAATTTCTAAGTTAAATGATGAAGTGGCTAGTCTTAATGCCCAACTTAAGACTAGCAAAAATGAATTTGATAAACTAAAATTTGCGAGGGATGCCTACACGATTGGTAGACACCCCTCAATTAAGGATGGGCTTGGCTTCAAGAGGGAAGCCAAGAACTTAACAAGCCATAAGGCTTCCATCTCCACCAAGGAGAAAGGGAAAGCCTCTATGGCTCATAGTGCTCAAAAGAATCATGCATTTATTTATAAGAAATTCTCTAGAAATATTTATCATGATAGGAGTTGTAATGCTTATGATTCAAATGCAATGTTTGCTTCAAGTTCCTCCTATATGCATGGTAGAGATATGCCTAGGAGAAATGTCATTCATCATATGCCTAGGAGAAATGTTGCTCATGTTCCTAGGAAGATTAATGAACCTTCTACAATTTATCATGCTTGCAATGCTTCCTTTGCTATTTGTAGAAAGGATAAGAAGGTAATTGCTAGGAAATTAGGGGCAAGATGCAAGGGAGATAAAACTTGCATTTGGGTCCCTAAGACCATTGTCACTAACCTTGTAGGACCCAACAAGAGTTGGGTACCTAAGATCCAAGCCTAAATTTGCCTTGCAGGTTTATGCATCTGGGGGATCAAGCTAGATTATCGACAGCGGATGCACAAACCACATGACGGGGGAGAAGAAGATGTTCACCTCCTACGTCAAAAACAAAGATTCCCAAGACTCAATCATATTCGGTGACGAGAATCAAGGCAAGGTGAAAGGGTTAGGGAAGATTGCTATTTCATCCGAGCACTCTATTTCTAATGTGTTCTTAGTCGAGTCACTTGGATATAATTTGTTATCTGTGAGTCAATTATGCAATATGGGATATAATTGTTTATTCACAAATGTAGATGTGTCTGTCTTTAGAAGATGTGATGGTTCACTAGCTTTTAAGGGTGTACTAGACGGCAAACTTTATTTAGTTGATTTTGCAAAAGAGGAGGCCGGTCTAGATGCATGCTTAATTGCTAAGACTTGCATGGGCTAGCTGTGGCATCACCGTTTAGCACATGTGGGGATGAAGAACCTTCACAAGCTTCTAAAAGGAGAACACGTGATAGGTCTAACTAATGTGCATTTCAAAAAAGATAGACCTTGTGCAGCTTGTCAAGCAGGAAAACAAGTGGAAAGCTCTCATCACTCCAAAAATGTGATGACCACATCAAGACCTTTGGAGATGCTTCATATGGACCTCTTCGGACCCGTCGCCTATCTAAGTATAGGAGGAAGTAAGTATGGTCTTGTTATAGTTGATGATTTTTCCCGCTTCACTTGGGTATTCTTTTTGCAGGATAAATCTGAAGCTCAAGGGACCCTTAAGCGCTTTCTAAGGAGAGCTCAAAATGAGTTTGAGCTCAAGGTGAAGAAGATAAGGAGCGACAACGGGTCCGAGTTCAAGAACCTTCAAGTGGAGGAGTACCTTGAGGAGGAAGGGATCAAGCACGAGTTCTTCGCTCCCTACACACCACAGCAAAATGGTGTAGTAGAAAGGAAGAACAGGACGCTCATAGACATGGCGAGGACGATGCTTGGAGAGTTCAAGACCCCCGAGCGGTTTTGGTCAGAAGCCGTGAACACGGCTTGCCACGCCATCAACCGGGTCTACCTGCACCGCCTCCTCAAGAAGACTTCGTATGAGCTTCTAACCGGTAACAAACCCAATGTGTCTTACTTTCGTGTATTTGGGAGCAAATGCTATATTAGTGAAGAAAGGTAGAAATTCTAAGTTTGCTCCCAAAGCTGTAGAAGGGTTTTTGCTAGGTTATGACTCAAATACAAAGGCGTATAGAGTCTTCAACAAATCATCGGGTTTGGTTGAAGTCTCTAGCGACATTGTATTTGATGAGACTAATGGCTCTCCAAGAGAGCAAGTTGTTGATCTTGATGATGTAGATGAAGGAGATGTTCCAGAGGCCACAATACGCATCATGGCGATTGGCGATGTGCGACCACAGGAACTCGAGGAGCAAGATCAACCTTCTTCCTCAACAATGGTGTAACCCCCAACTCAAGACGATGAACAGGTTCATCAAGAAGAGGCGTGTGATCAAGGGGGGCATAGGATGTCCAAGTTGAAGAAGAAGAAGCACCTCAGGCCCCTCCAACCCAAGTTCGAGCGACGATTCAAAGGAATCATCCCATCGACCAAATTTTGGGTGACATTAGCAAGGGAGTAACTACTCGTTCAAGATTAGTTAATTTTTGTGAGCATTACTCCTTTGTCTCTTCTATTGAGCCTTTCAGGGTAGAAGAGGCCTTGCTAGATCCGGACTGGGTGTTGGCCATGCAGGAAGAGCTCAATAATTTCAAGAGAAATGAAGTTTGGACACTGGTGCCATGTCCCAAGCAAAATGTTGTGGGAACCAAGTGGGTGTTCCGCAACAAACAGGACGAGCACGGGGTGGTGACGAGGAACAATGCTCGACTTGTGGCAAAAGGTTATGCCCAAGTCGCAGGTTTGGACTTTGAGGAGACTTTTGCTCCTGTGGCTAGGCTAGAGTCTATTCATATATTGCTAGCATATGCCGCTCTCCATTCTTTCAGGTTGTTCCAAATGGATGTGAAGAGCGCTTTCCTCAATGGGCCAATCAAGGAGGAGGTATACGTGGAGCAACCCCCTGGCTTCGAGGATGAATGGTACCCCGACCACGTGTGTAAGCTCTCTAAGGCGCTCTATGGACTTAAGCAAGCCCCAAGAGCATGGTATGAATGCCTTAGAGACTTCTTAATTGCTAATGCTTTCAAGGTTGGGAAAGCCGATCCAACTTTATTCACTAAGACTTGTGATGGTGACTTATTTGTGTGCCAAATTTATGTCGATGACATAATATTTGGTTCTACTAACCAAAAGTCTTGTGAAGAGTTTAGTAGGGTGATGACTCAAAAGTTTGAGATGTCGATGATGGGCGAGCTGAACTACTTCCTTGGGTTCCAAGTGAAGCAACTCAAGGACGGCACCTTCATCTCCCAAACGAAGTATACGCAAGACTTGCTAAAGTGGTTTGGGATGAAGGACGCCAAGCCCGTAAAGACTCCAATGGGAATTGACGGACACACCGACCTCAACAAAGGAGGTAAGTCCGTTGATCAAAAGGCATACCGGTCAATGATAGGGTCTTTACTTTATTTATGTGCTAGTAGACCGGATATTATGCTTAGCGTATGCATGTATGCTAGATTTTAATCTGATCCAAGGGAGTGTCACCTTGTGGTCGTGAAGCGAATCCTTAGATATTTAGTCGCTACGCCTTGCTTCGGGATCTGGTATCCAAAGGGGTCTACCTTTTATTTGATTGGATACTCAGATTCCGACTATGCTGGATGTAAGGTCGATAGGAAGAGTACATCGGGAACGTGCCAATTCTTAGGAAGGTCCCTGGTGTCATGGAACTCTAAGAAACAAACTTCCGTTGCCCTATCCACTGCTGAGGCCGAGTATGTTGCCGCAGGACAGTGTTGTGTGCAACTACTTTGGATGAGGCAAACTGTCACACCCGGTTTTAAAGGAACAAAGCCGGGTGCATCTCATACATGCGCCAAAGAAGACAACATATATAATAACAGAGTGTATAGAGATAAATGTCATAAAACATCAGAGTACTCATTACATAGCGGAAGACTTATTACAAAATAAAAGAATAAATATAAAACGAACTAAGGATCGTCGGCGCCAATGTCGACTGAGAAACGCCACCTAGATCAAGTCGAATGCCTCAGTGTTAGGCGGCTCCTCTTCGACCACCTGTTCTTCTCCTGTGGGGGGGGGGGTGAGACAGCAAGAGTGAGCTCACATACGTTCATAGCTCAACAAGTCGTGGGAATAATGTGGCATGAACTCACCAAAGGTGGGAGTTCATGAAGTGTAAGGCTGATCAATGAAATAATGGCTGAAGCTGAGCATTGCTTTTATAAGTTGGTCAAAATTTTATTAGCAATTACTAAGTGTAAGTGAACACCAATCCATAGAATAATAAATAAAAGTAATAATAAAATAATCCCAAATGCAATGAAATGACAGGTTAAGTTTAAGTTCGATAATTTAATCATGTGAGTGTCCGAGCCGCTCATGACCGTGAGCACGGCTAGTATACCAGTTTTACGCTCTGCAGAGGTTGCGCATCTTTACCCACAAGTCGTGTTACCCATTTGCCACGGAGTTGATCAGACTCCATACACCTCTACCTAGGAAGCGAGGCAGGGTAGCACTACGAGGCCTTTACAAAGTTCCACTAGCTTCAGACTACCCGCTACAGTTTATAGGAAGCTCCAGTGCAGGGTTCTTGCCGACCACCATCGCAGCAAAATCAAACAAGGACCTCCCTACACTGACCACTCCCCTACTGCCCTTGCCCCTTTCGGGTAAGGTAGCCCTCCACTAGCTTTCCTAGTTAATCAGCCAAGGGCGTCCCATTAAACCCTTGTGGTAGCACTGTTTTCCCGGGTGGTTCTCCATGTTCCCATTAACATAATGATCTTAACATGAATAGTAAAGAATAAAACAGATAATAAAAAGTATAACAATGAGTGATGAATATCTCTATACCCAAATCCACATAAAGCAATAGCATGTACTACCCAAAACTTTAGTAGTAAAACCAGTGGTGAAGCAAGGTATAAAGATAGTCAAATCTAGGGTATCCTATTGGGTCCCAGCAAAATTATCCTATGCAGATCATTATGAATAATAAGAACATGAATGGGTAAAAGAAGTGATCAAGGGCACAACTTGCCTTCCACGAGCTCCTGCTCAGCTGTCTCTACTTGTTGAACCTCAGATTCCACAGGGGCTTGCTCGTCTACTCGCATCAACACAATACATATATAGTATAGCATAAATTAACATTACACCAAACATGCAAATAGAATATACAGTAATAAACTAGACATTAAAATAAGATCACAGGAACTGGAATTATTAATTTTGGAGTTACAGATTTTAAGTTATGGATTTTCTAATGTTTTATGTGCTTAATACAAGATTAAGTGCTAGATAAGCTTTAAATCATCTTTCATGTTAAAACAGAGGCATTAATGGGTAGACAATAATATCATAAGAATTTAGGAACTGAAATGGGTCAATTTGGAGTTCATATGCATTTTCTATGAATTATACAAATCCTATGAATTGTTTTTATATTAAAAACTCAATTTCCAATTCATTTTTCTGATTTAATAATCCTCTGGATGGGGCCTCGAATACTAAAAACTGCAGGGGCTCTGGCGCAAGAAACCAGAGACTCAGGATAACCCCAAGGTGGACGACGGGTTGATTTCAGTAAAGGCTAGGGGTTCGTTTGAAAATTGACCACGGTGAAGGGGTACTCGTGAATCTGGACCGTTGGATCACTTGCCAAGGGCACGGATTAGATCGGATCTCGGCCGAACCGGTACACAATGATATTCGTCCGATCGACGGTCGACGGTCCAGATTTAAAATAGCCTAATCTAATGTTGTCCGTCCATTTTCCGATCCCTGGCTCAGATCGAATAGGCGAAGAGATCACTCAAAACCTAATCCTCACCGTTCCTGAACAGATCAACGGTCCCCGGCTTCTAACCGAAGTATTACCGACGAACTAACTGCGGTCGCACGATTTCAAATTGACGGCCCCGACCTTATCTTCCCCAACACGTAGAAACACGGCGGCGGACTCCTTGCCACGGCGGCGAGACACACCAACGACGGCAACCCAGAACGCCAGTAACCAATCACCCGACCGACACCCAGTAACGCAGTGAATCAATACGAAAAAAAAGTAGGGAAAACCTCTCACCAGAGATCTCTGCAGCCACTACCGAGCGCGGTGTAGGGTGAGCTTGGCGACAGTGCCGCGCGGTTTAGAAATTCGCCGCAACCTGTGCACAATTCCCCCGACCTTGGCCACGAGTATCTCCCTGATGGCCCAGGGAAACACTAGGAGCGGGCAATGCGGCAATGGCGAAGGTGGTGCGGTGGATTTGGTTGGCGCGAGGTCGCCCGGTTCCGTCCGCCCACGACGAGCTGCCCTGATGAGGGAAGTGATTGCCGGCGCGCACAGCTTTGGGGAACGGGCAGAGGGAGGCTGCGGCCGGTGCGTTATAAGCGCGGCGATGAGCGCAGGATCAACGGACTAGGCCGAGAAGATCGCCACAGCTCTCGCGGTTGGCAGCTTGTTTGTTGAGGGGGAGACAGACATGCTGGCCCGCGCTCCAGTGAGAGGATGAGAGCGAGGGCGCGAGGTGGAGCCAATGACAAGCGGGCCCACGTGACGGTGGAACCCGAACTCCGGTCGAGCGCGCGTCAGCGGAGGTGGACGGGCCGCGCGGAGGCTAGATTGGTAGAGTGGGCCGGAGGCGGAATCAGGCCTAGGCGCACGCTAGCCCTATTCATTTATTTCTTTTTTTTGTTTTCTTTCTATTCCAAATTCATATTTCAATTCAATTCCAATTTAAATTTCCTGACTTGGTGGCAGGTTTATTCTCGGGCTCTATACTCAATACTAATATAGGATTTATTTATTCCTGAATTTATTTTGTATTTTATAATATTTCTCTTTATTTTCTATTTTCGAATCCAATTCCAATTTAGGGTTTAATCCAAAGCTTCTACTCATAGTAATATATTTTTTTATCCATGTCATTATTGTTTGAAATGCACAATCAAGCAAAACCCAATATGATGCAATGGTTTATTTGTGTCTTAGTAAAGATTTACTCATTTTTAAACATGAGTAGTCACACGTGATGATAATTGGAGATACACACACATATTTACGGGAAAACAATTTCTCCATTTAATCTTCCTTACAATTTGGGTATTACAAATCCTACCCCCCTTAAGAAAAATCTCGTCCTCGAGATTTAGGAAGATCTAGGGAAAAGGTGGGGAAAATCTATACGAAGCTCTTCTTCTCTTTCCCAAGTTGCTTCATCTTCACCGTGGTGGCTCCATTGAACTTTGCACATTTTAATCACCTTATTCCTTGTAACTCGAGTCAAAGTGTCCAGAATCTAGACAGGGTACTCAGCATAAGTCAAATCCTCTTGAACACTAAGGTCCTCCATTGGTAGCTACTCCTCAGGTACCCTGAGGCACTTCTTTAGCTGAGACACATGAAACACATTATGTACATCTGACAGATGATCGGGTAACTCCAGTTGATATGCAACTTCACCCACTCGCTTTAAGATCAAGAAAGGTCCAATGAAGCGAGGGGACAACTTTCCTCTAACTTTAAATCTCCTCATACCACGAAGTGGTGACACCTTCAAGTAGACATGATCACCCTCCTTAAACTCCAGTAGTCTTCTCCTATTATCAGCATAGCTCTTTTGCCTGGACTGTGCAATTCTCAAATTTTCTCTTATTATTTGCACTTGTTCTTCTGCCTCTTGTATAAGTTCAGGCCCAAAGAACTGTCTTTCTCCAGTCTGATCCCAATACAGTGGAGTCCTGCATTTCCTGCCATACAAAGCTTCAAATGGTGACATCTTCAAACTGGCCTGATAGTTATTATTATAAGAAAACTCAGCATATGGTAAGCTCTTCTCCCAGCTGCCACCATGTTTAAGAGCACAAGCTCTTAACATATCCTCCAGTACTTGATTTGTCCTCTCTGTCTGTCCATCAGTCTGGGGATGGTAGGCTGAACTAAAATTCAACTTTGTATCCAAGCTCTCATGCAACTTCTTCCAAAATCGAGAAGTAAATTGTGATCCTCGATCAGACACGATCTTCTTAGGCACTCCATGTAGACAAACTATCCGAGTCATATACAATTCTGCTAGCTTGGCTCCCGTATAATTAGTCCTCACAGGTATGAAATGAGCCACTTTTGTTAATCTGTCCACAATTACCCAAATAGAGTCATATCCTGCTGGAGTGTGGGGTAGTCCAACAATAAAATCCATACCAATTTCTTCCCATTTCCACTCGGGTATCTTCAATGGGTGCAATAGTCCAGCGGGTCTTTGATGTTCAGCCTTAACTCTTTGACACACATCACACTTAGCCACATGAGCAGCCACATCTCTTTTCAGTCCATACCACCAATACTTTTGCTTCAAATCTTGATACATCTTAGTGCTTCCAGGGTGGATGGAGTAATCAGAATCATGAGCTTCTTTCAATATAGCCTCACAGAGGCTATCAATCTCTGGAACACATATCCGATCTTTGAACCATATAGTGCCTTGCTCATCCTCCGTGAATTCCGGAACTCTTCCTTCAGTAATAAGATCCTTAATCTCTTGGATTTTAGCATCACCAACCTGACCTTTACGAATCTCTTGCTCCAAGGTAGGTTCCAATTCAATGGTAACTCCTTCAGTGTGAGTAACAATTCCCAGGTTGAGTCTCTCAAAGTCTTTTGCTAATTCATCAGGTAGCTGGACAATGAAAGCGGAGTGAACATGTTCTTTCCGACTCAAGGCATCTGCGACCAAATTCGCCTTGCCCGGGTGATCGTGAATCTCCAAATCATAATCCTTGATGAGCTCCAACCAACGACGTTGCCTAAGGTTGAGATCCTTCTGAGTGAATATATACTTCAAACTCTTATGATCCTTGTATACTTGGCACTTAGTTCCCATAATGTAGTGTCTCCAAATCTTAAGTGCATGCACAACGGCAGCTAGTTCCAAGTCATGAGTAGGGTAGTTCAGTTCATGCTTCCGCAACTGACGAGATGCATAGGCAATCACATGTCCTTCTTGCATAAGCACACATCCAAGTCCTTGGCCACATGCATCACAATAAATGTCAAATCCCTTCTGCAGGTCTGGCATAATCAATACTGGTGGCGACATTAGTCTCTCCTTCAATTGGTCAAAGCTCTCTTGACATTTCTCATCCCACTTAAATTCTCTTCCTTTTTCCAAAAGCGATGTTATAGGCTTAGCAATTTTAGAGAACCCTTCAATAAATCTCCGATAATATCCTGCGAGTCCCAAGAAGCTCCGAATCTCAGTAACTGTAGTGGGCACTCTCCACTCCATTATCTCCTTCACTTTAGCAGGATCCACTGCTATTCCTCCATTAGAAATGATATGACCAAGGAATGGCACCTTGTCAATCCAAAACTCACACTTGCTAAACTTAGCGTAGAGTTGATTATCTCGTAACTTTTGTAGCACCAACCTTAGATGTTCCTCGTGATCACTATCACTCTGAGAATAAATAAGAATATCGTCGATGAATACCACGACGAATCTGTCCAAATACTCCATAAACACCTTATTCATCAAATTCATGAAATATGCCGGTGCATTGGTCAATCCAAACGACATAACAGTAAACTCATATAATCCATATCGAGTCGAGAATGCTGTCTTGGGAATATCCGATGGTCTAATCCTCATATGATGGTATCCCGATCGGAGATCAATCTTCGAGAATACTCTAGCTCCTCTCATCTGATCAAATAAGTCCTCAATACAGGGTAAGGGATATTTGTTCTTCACTGTAACATCATTAAGGGATCTATAGTCCACACACATTCGTTGCGAACCATCCTTCTTCTGCACAAATAGAACCGGTGCTCCCCAAGGTGAGGAACTAGGACGAATGTAACCAGCCTCTTGTAACTCCGTCAACTGCTTCTTAAGTTCCTTCAACTCTTCTACGGACATTCTATATGGCCGTTTAAAAATAGGGGCGGTTCCAGGTAAGAGATCAATAACAAACTCAACTTCTCTATCAGGTGGCATCCCTGGTAACTCCTCTGGAAAGACATCCGGAAAATCTCTAACCACCCGGATGTTGTCGCCAACAAACTCCTCAGGCATAAAGAACATTGCACGCATGGATGAGGAGGTTACTGCAATATTAACTTGAAATCTTTCTCCTTTAATGGTAGTGAGTTCTACGGTACCTCTACCACATGCTATAACAGCCTTTGCCTTTCTTAGCCACGACATACCAAGGATCAGATCTATACTGCTTGACTCTAATATTATAGCAGTAGCTCCAAATTCTCTACCCATAATGGTCAAGGTCAATCTACGTGTCATTTGATTCGCCTCAATAGGCCCTTTAGGTGTAATTACTATCATGGGTTTTCTCATATTTAGCAGTGGTATTTCATTTGTGTTGGCATATCTAGCAGACATGAATGAATGTGTAGCACCAGAATCAAATAATATGGTTGCAGGAATTGCATTAACATAAAACATACCAATTACGAGGTCACCACCATCAGGAGTATCATCAACGCTGACTTGATTCACCCTGGCTATGGAATATCCCTTGCCAGGGGTCTGTTGCTTGTTCTGAGCTGGAGTAGTAGCAATCCTCTGTGGGCAGACATTTGCATAATGACCAGTCTTCCCACACTTGAAACACGTAGTGCCCGGACTCTGTCCTGCAAACTTCGTCGGGGTGCCAGTGGGAGTAGCCTGTTGAGGAGGTGGAGTCCTCAGTGGTGATTGCTGAGCTGGGCACGGTCCTCCTGGTCGAGTCGGGGTACCCTGTGGTGAACTGTAGCGAGGACGAACACTGCCGCTACCCTGTCCTTGCGAGATAGCCTTTCTCTTCAAATCACCCAGTTGAACACGCTTGTGTTCAATAGCAAGAGCCTTATCCAGTAGCCTCTGAAATGATGGAAAAGTGTGTGCAACCAGCGCATATTGCAAGGGTCCATTCAGTCCTTCAATGAAGTGCTCCTGCTTTCTTTCATCCTCAGCAACCTCCTCCGGAGCATACCTCGACAGCTGAATAAATTTGTCTCTGTACTCGCTGACCGACATATTGCCTTGCTTCAATGACAGAAACTCCTTCTTCTTGATTTTTATCATCCCAGCTGGAATATGGTAGTTCCTGAACTGCGTACTGAACTCTGCCCAGGTAATAGTATCAGCAGCGTCATGGGCAGCAGTATAAGAATCCCACCAGTCAGCAGCAGGACCTGTCAGACGTCCAGAAGCATATAAAACCTTCTCCCGGTCAGTGCATTATGCAATATTCAGCATCTTCTCAACAGATTTCAGCCAATCATCCGCGTCCAGTGGATCAGGTGAGCTAGCGAATGTAGGTGGCTTATGACTCATAAACTCCCGGTGCTTATCACGAGGTGGAACTGGTGGTGGTGGTGGAGGCAATGGCACTTGTTGCTGTTGCTGTTGTTGTTGAAGTTGTTGTTGCAGCTGCTGTTGTTGTGCTCTCCTCTCTTGGCGTATCTCATCTCTCTCCTAGCGCAGCTCCTGGCGTATATCTTCTCTTTCCTGACGCATCTCTTGGCGTTCTTGCTGCATCTGGGCACGCATATCAGCCATAGTGTCCGCCATTTGCTGCATCACCGCCATCTGAGCAGCAACCAGTGGGTAAACTCCGCCTGGTGGAGGGTTAGGAGGATTCATCTCTGCTGGCTGTGGCTGAGGTTGTCTATATATCCTTCGAGTGTGTTGGTTAGGAGGCAAGTCAATTCCACCACCCCGCCTGGTATTGACCATCTGAGTTAGATACATATGGTAAGAAAATAGTAGACCAGGCAGGTATTTCCAAATCAGGTTACTTTGGGGAATTTTATTAGCTAAGCAGATTAATATTTTACCTATCCTAGCTAATTCAATACCTTATGGTGGTACCTACTAAGATGTCCATAATTCAATCAATCAAAGAAGCAAATTAGGCATTTAGCATCAGCACAATCAAACAACATTTTAAATAGAGAAAATAGTTTTAATTTGTCTTAGGTTCCCTATCTCTTAGAAAGATCATAGTCATAGGATTCCAAGGTGTGAAATCCATCTTGTCTTAGAGTAGAAAAGATAAGAATGATCAGAGTAGAATAGCAAAAAGGTGAGACAAGATCAAGATGAGATGAGTATAGAAGGAGTCAGAGTAAGGTAAGTAGGAGAGGGTTTGTCCATTTCTACCTAGGTCTCGTCCTACAGTCAACATTCCTCTGATACCACTTTTGTCACACCCGGTTTTAAAGGAACAAAGCCGGGTGCATCTCATACATGCGCCAAAGAAGACAACATATATAATAACAGAGTGTATAGAGATAAATGTCATAAAACATCAGAGTACTCATTACATAGCGGAAGACTTATTACAAAATAAAAGAATAAATATAAAACGAACTAAGGATCGTCGGCGCCAATGTCGACTGAGAAACGCCACCTAGATCAAGTCGAATGCCTCAGTGTTAGGCGGCTCCTCTTCGACCACCTGTTCTTCTCCTGTGGGGGGGGGTGAGACAGCAAGAGTGAGCTCACATACGTTCATAGCTCAACAAGTCGTGGGAATAATGTGGCATGAACTCACCAAAGGTGGGAGTTCTTGAAGTGTAAGGCTGATCAATGAAATAATGGCTGAAGCTGAGCATTGCTTTTATAAGTTGGTCAAAATTTTATTAGCAATTACTAAGTGTAAGTGAACACCAATCCATAGAATAATAAATAAAAGTAATAATAAAATAATCCCAAATGCAATGAAATGACAGGTTAAGTTTAAGTTCCATAATTTAATCATGTAAGTGTCCGAGCCGCTCATGACCGTGAGCACGGCTAGTATACCAGTTTTACGCTCTGTAGAGGTTGCGCATCTTTACCCACAAGTCGTGTTACCCATTTGCCACGGAGTTGATCAGACTCCATACACCTCTACCTAGGAAGCGAGGCAGGGTAGCACTACGAGGCCTTTACAAAGTTCCACTAGCTTCAGACTACCCGCTACAGTTTATAGGAAGCTCCAGTGCAGGGTTCTTGCCGACCGCCATCGCAGCAAAATCAAACAAGGACCTCCCTACACTGACCACTCCCCTACTGCCCTTGCCCCTTTCGGGTAAGGTAGCCCTCCGCTAGCTTTCCTAGTTAATCAGCCAAGGGCGTCCCATTAAACCCTTGTGGTAGCACTGTTTTCCCGGGTGGTTCTCCATGTTCCCATTAACATAATGATCTTAACATGAATAGTAAAGAATAAAACAGATAATAAAAAGTATAACAATGAGTGATGAATATCTCTATACCCAAATCCACATAAAGCAATAGCATGTACTACCCAAAACTTTAGTAGTAAAACCAGTGGTGAAGCAAGATATAAAGATAGTCAAATCTAGGGTATCCTATTGGGTCCCAGCAAAATTATCCTATGCAGATCATTATGAATAATAAGAACATGAATGGGTAAAAGAAGTGATCAAGGGCACAACTTGCCTTCCACGAGCTCCTGCTCAGCTGTCTCTACTTGTTGAACCTCAGATTCCACAGGGGCTTGCTCGTCTACTCGCATCAACACAATACATATATAGTATAGCATAAATTAACATTACACCAAACATGCAAATAGAATATACAGTAATAAACTAGACATTAAAATAAGATCACAGGAACTGGAATTATTAATTTTGGAGTTACAGATTTTAAGTTATGGATTTTCTAATGTTTTATGTGCTTAATACAAGATTAAGTGCTAGATAAGCTTTAAATCATCTTTCATGTTAAAACAGAGGCATTAATGGGTAGACAATAATATCATAAGAATTTAGGAACTGAAATGGGTCAATTTGGAGTTCATATGCATTTTCTATGAATTATACAAATCCTATGAATTGTTTTTATATTAAAAACTCAATTTCCAATTCATTTTTCTGATTTAATAATCCTCTGGATGGGGCCTCGAATACTAAAAACTGCAGGGGCTCTGGCGCAAGAAACCAGAGACTCAGGATAACCCCAAGGTGGACGGCGGGTTGATTTCAGTAAAGGCTAGGGGTTCGTTTGAAAATTGACCACGGTGAAGGGGTACTCGTGGATCTGGACCGTTGGATCACTTGCCAAGGGCACGGATTAGATCGGATCTCGGCCGAACTGGTACACAATGATATTCGTCCGATCGACGGTCGACGGTCCAGATTTAAAATAGCCTAATCTAATGTTGTCCGTCCATTTTCCGATCCCTGGCTCAGATCGAATAGGCGAAGAGATCACTCAAAACCTAATCCTCACCGTTCCTGGACAGATCAACGGTCCCCGGCTTCTAACCGAAGTATTACCGACGAACTAACTGCGGTCGCACGATTTCAAATCGACGGCCCCGACCTTATCTTCCCCAACACGCAGAAACACGGCGGCGGACTCCTTGCCACGGCGGCGAGACACACCAACGATGGCAACCCAGAACGCCAGTAACCAATCACCCGACCGACACCCAGTAACGCAGTGAATCAATACGAAAAAAAAGTAGGGAAAACCTCTCACCAGAGATCTCTGCAGCCACTACCGAGAGCGGTGTAGGGTGAGCTTGGCGACAGTGCCGCGCGGTTTAGAAATTCGCCGCAACCTGTGCACAATTCCCCCGACCTTGGCCACGAGTATCTGCCTGATGGCCCAAGGAAACACTAGGAGCGGGCAATGCGGCAATGGCGAAGGTGGTGCGGTGGATTTGGTTGGCGCGAGGTCGCCCGGTTCCGTCCGCCCACGACGAGCTGCCCTGATGAGGGAAGTGATTGCCGGCGCGCACAGCTTTGGGGAACGGGCAGAGGGAGGCTGCGGCCGGTGCGTTATAAGAGCGGCGATGAGCGCAGGATCAACGGACTAGGCCGAGAAGATCGCCACAGCTCTCGCGGTTGGCGGCTTGTTTGTTGAGGGGGAGACAGACATGCTGGCCCACGCTCCAGTGAGAGGATGAGAGCGAGGGCGCGAGGTGGAGCCAATGACAAGCGGGCCCAAGTGACGGTGGAACCCGAACTCCGGTCGAGCGCGCGTCAGCGGAGGTGGACGGGCCGCGCGGAGGCTAGTTTGGTAGAGTGGGCCGGAGGCGGAATCAGGCCTAGGCGCACGCTAGCCCTATTCATTTATTTCTTTTTTTTGTTTTCTTTCTATTCCAAATTCATATTTCAATTCAATTCCAATTTAAATTTCCTGACTTGGTGGCAGGTTTATGCTCGGGCTCTATACTCAATACCAATATAGGATTTATTTATTCCTGAATTTATTTTGTATTTTGTAATATTTCTCTTTATTTTCTATTTTCGAATCCAATTCCAATTTAGGGTTTAATCCAAAGCTTCTACTCATAGTAATATATTTTTTTATCCATGTCATTATTGTTTGAAATGCACAATCAAGCAAAACCCAATATGATGCAATGGTTTATTTGTGTCTTAGTAAAGATTTACTCATTTTTAAACATGAGTAGTCACACGTGATGATAATTGGAGATACACACACATATTTACGGGAAAACAATTTCTCCATTTAATCTTCCTTACAATTTGGGTATTACACAAACCCTTTGGGACTTTGGCTACAATCTGAGCAAAGTCCCACTCCTATGTGACAATGAGAGTGCTATCCGCATAGTGGAAAATCCTATTGAGCACAGCCGCACAAAGCACATTGACATCCGACATCACTTTTTGAGAGACCACCAGCAAAAGGGAGATATCGAAGTGTTCTATATTAGCACCGAGAACCAGCTAGCCGATATCTTTACCAAGCCTCTAGATGAGAAGACCTTTTGCAGGCTGCGTAGTGAGCTAAATGTCTTAGATTCGTGGAACTTGGATTGATTTATAGCATACATGTGTTTATGCCTTGATCATGTTCCTTATGCATTTTGTTGTTTACTTATGGTGCTCAAGTTGTACAAGTACTCCTCGGACCTCACAAGTCCATTTGCAAGTGATGCACATGTTTAGGGGGAGACGTGCTACAACTTGACCCTATGAGACTAACCATGTGCTTGAGTGTTCTTAATTTAGTCTCAAAGGAGGTTTGAAAGGGAAAAGGTGGACTTGGACCATGAAAGACTTCCACTGCACTCCGATGAGAGGGTAACTTATTCCAAGTTCATCTCATGTACTCTTATTGCCTTGGTATTCTTATTTGAAGATTTTGGTGAGGCAATTGCGTTCAAGGGCCAAGATTGATCCCGTTTTGGTGCTTGATGCCAAAGGAGGAGAAAATAAGACCAAAGCAAGAAATGGATCAGCTACCACTTGAGAAATTTTGAAAATAGTAGAATAGAGCTTTTGGTTTGTCAAAACTCTCTTATTGTCTCTCTTGTCAAAAGTTGGCCTCTTGTGGGGAGAATGGTTGATTATGGGAAAAAGGGGGAGTTTTTGAAATCTTTGATCAATTTCTCTTGGAACAACTCTCTTTATGTCTCTACAATTGTGTTTGAATTAGAGATAGGAGATTGAGGTTGATTTGCAAAAACAAAACCAAGTGGTGGCAAAGAGTGATCCATATATGCCAAATTTGAATCAAAACAATTTTGAGTTCTCATTTGTATTGATGTTGCACCTCTTTTAGTTGCTTTTTGTTGTGTTGGCATAAATCACCAAAAAGGGGGAGATTGAAAGGGAAATGTGCCCTTGGGCCATTTCTAAGTATTTTGGTGATTGAGTGCCAACACAAGTGCTTAAGTGTAAATCTATGCCAATTGATGGACAAAGTGCAAATCAAGTCTAAAGGTATGTTTTCTAGACTTAGTACACTGTTTTGAGAACTAATGTATTGTGTCTAAGTGCTGGAAACAGGAGAAATCGAATTGGAAAAGAGATGGCTTTGTTCAGCCAAAGTCTGCTCAGTTTGGGTGCACCGGACTGTCCGGTGGTGCACCAGACAGTGTCCAGTGCGCCAGGCTGGCTCTGGCGAACTTGCTGTTCTCGGGACTTCGACGGTGGTGTACGGCTACAAATCACCGGACTGTCCGGTGGTGCACCGGACTGTCCAGTGAGCCGTTTACAGGCGAAGTCGTCGCTCTCGGGAAGCAATTAACGGTGTACGGCTATAAATCACCGGACTGTCCGGTGGTGCATCGAACTGTCCAGTGAGCCAACGGCCGGCCGGGCCAACGGTCGGCCGCGCGATCCGCACGGGACACGTGGCTGAGCCAACGGCTAGAAAGGGGCACCGGACTGTCCGGTGCGCCAACGGCTCTGGATCTGCAACGGTCGGCTTCGCCAAACAAGGAAAGAAATCCGCACCGGACAGTGTCCGGTGGTGCACCGGACTGTCCGGTGCGCCAGGCGACTGAAGGCAAGGATTGCCTTCCTGGAATGCTCTCAACGGCTCCTTGCTGCCTTGGGGCTATAAAAGGGACCCCTAGGCGCATGGAGGAGTACACCAAGCATTCTCTAAGCATTCCTAAACACCAAGTATTCTCTAAGCATTCCTAAGCACCAAGACTTCAATTCCACGCATTCGATTCTTTGTGATAGCAACTAGAGCTCCATTTGAGTAGTGTACTCTCCGGGTTGTGTTGAGAGCTCGTGTTGCGACTTGTGTGCGTGTTGCTCTGATTTTGTGTCTTGTGTGTGTTGCTATCCCAACCTTACTTCCGTGATTCTTTGTGAACATCTTTGTAAGGGCGAGAGGCTCCAAGTTGTGGAGATTCCTCGCGAGCGGGATATAGAAAAGCAAAGCAAAACACCGTGGTATTCAAGTGGGTCTTTGGACCGCTTGAGAGGGGTTGATTGCAACCCTCGTCCGTTGGGACGCCACAACGTGGAGTAGGCAAGCGTTTGTGACGGAACCTCCCAAGTCATTAGGCCCACCTACAGTTGTCCTTGTCCAACGGACATCAGACAATCCTGCAGATGTTCCTGAATCACTTGTTAAGTTCGGTATCTTTTCTCTTACCTTTCCAGGAACGTTTCACCCGTCTTGCAGACATTACAGAACATCGGAGATATCGAAATGCGGAAGTGATTACATAAACTTACATTTATTTTAAAAAGTAAGATCAAGTTACTTATTACAGACCAGAGCTATAAAACGAGTGCTGAGTAGTATTATTACAATACCAGGGGAGGTAAAAACTCCTCCCGAAAAGTCTTTACATAAAAGTTTCTTATGGAGGACCATGTCCTCCCGCATCTTCACTCTTGTTTTTCCTCATGTGGAACCACCTTGGTACAGAAGCAACAGAAATCTGCTGCTTCCTCACCTAAAAACAACGAGGGAATAAACCCTGAGTATGGAATTACTCAGCAAGTCTTACCTGACTAAAGAAAAGACTCTCAAGGGTATGCTGGTTATAAGGGGAGTCAAGGTAAGGTATCTCAGGATCAAAGACTCTGTTTTGCGGAAAAGCTTACTACGAGTGGATCCTTAAAATCCAATTTTATTGTCAGGTTAAGTAAAACTACCTGCAACTAGAGTTCTTTCTACCCTAGTTCAATCACTTGACCTGTACTAGCCAATTTCTTAACAAACCTTTCATTCATCTTTACTGGAGTTCTACGTATAGGGCAGTGACCAAGTCTTCATAACCACGAAGGTACGGCGATCCGAATCGATTATACTCAGCTGAGGATCTCCAATCACACGACATATGTAGCACTTAACCCTTGCATATGTCAACCCACCACCGGGGTTCTTAAGACCAGATCAGGTTCACGCAAACCGAGAGCACAGATACACCACCGGCCAGCCTCTTGCCACGGAGGGTACACGCTACTCTCGCCACCGCTCCACGCCCATTTTGTGTTATCTTATTCTGGCCTTAGTCTGCCCGAGGCAAGGCTTACCCATGACGAGGCATGTGACCAGTTAAAGGGTCCTCGGTCAGTAAGCCTACATCGAGACGGTCCTTAATCGACTCAGACGGAGACACTACACCGAGACTCTCTTCTCGTGCAAGTCCGCCCGGTCTCAGCTTAATCATTTAAACCCAAAAACTTGGTACCTGGTAGAGGTACATCTTTTCTGATGTTGAACCCATCATGGCCATGATGAGTCCACCATCCAGTTTTTATTTTCAAAAACATCCCATCCACTTTTGCCAAGTCATCTTTTTTTAAAAAGAAAACATTTTGTTTTTCTAAAGCAATGCTAAGCATCAAAAATCTTTTGTAAAACAAGTGATCAAGGAAGGTAATCAAGTTCAAGGAAGGTAATGCAGGAATTGTTTTAGCAATCAACTCCTATCACCTAATGCATCAAACAAGGTGATAAAGATTTTTAAAACACAAGGAGGTGGCAAATGCACCGGGGCTTGCCTTCGATAGTAGGTGAGTCTGTCTCAGGCCCGCAGATGTCAAAGTAGAGACAAGATTCTGCCTGAGATCCCAAAGGTGGTGTCTTCTCCTCGGTCACTTCAATTTCTTCTTCGTTTTCTAAACATAACCACATATATGTATATAAGGATGAATGCCATGTAATGCTCATGAGAGTGCAAAGATAATAAGAACTTATTATCTAAGGTCTTGAATACAACTTTCCTTCAGGGAACTCCGAGAACTTAGGGTTTCTGGAGTCAGTAAAGGAGTTCAAAGGGCAGGGGGTTTTGGGTTCTAGTTATCAAACAAGGTCCAGATCAACCCAAACTCTACCCAATGCTTCTAAATAAAGTATAGGACTCATATAAAAAGTTTGGACATTTTTGGAATTACCATTTATTTTCTAAAAATCCAGAATCACTTCCTTAAACTATTTTAAATGCCTTAAAATTCCTTATTTAACCTAAAAATCATGAAACTATTTTTATTAAATCCTAGGGAAAATAAGAAGTCTAGGAAAATTGGTTTCACAATTTTAGGATTTTTCTACAATTTTCTATAAATTTTCAAAGCTTTATTGAAAAAGAAAAGGGAAAAGACTGAAACAGTGATGGGCTGAAACCAAACCAGGCAGCCCAGGCCCGTGCGGATTCACGCGCGCGCCCGAGAGGGAGACTTTGCGCAGAGGTCCTCGAGGTTTTGGCTAATGGGAGTTGGGTTCGGTTACTATGCTTATGAGTCACTGACAATTTGCACCGAGGTCCTAGAAATTCTATTTCTTTACACCAGTCGGTCCCCGACGGCGCTCCACGCACAGCCGAGCTCCGACGAGCTATCTGACCGGCCGAACGGGGCGATGAACGGTGCACCCGAGCAGTGGACATGGAATTGAACCACACCCGATCACTTCTCCTAACCTAATTTCACCAACGACTAACTAATAAGCTCTAGCCACGGCGGCCGTGAGCATTGCGGCTTGACAGTCATGTTCCTGACGATTGGTGAGTTCCTAGCGTAATTGCATGAGTCGGAAAGCATCGCAGGGCAATGAGGGTGCTCAAACGAGGGATTGAGAGGGATGATCTGACCGGAAAGGGGCTGGCCATGGTGAGCTCGATCCTGCGGTGTTTCAGAACAGAATTAGGGGAAACTTGAAATTGAAGCTCATGGTTGCAAGATTGGGAGCGATACTAAACGGTGTGGTGTGTGATGAGGTTGCGGAACTAACGGTGGGCTCAATTTATAGATTCCAGGGGCGGTGGCGCTTGAATCGATGATGGCGCGGTGGCGGCTGGAGGTGAAGACGAACGTGGGTGCGGTGAATACGTGTGCAGTGTCGTGGCAATAAGTCCGTTGGTTGACGGGAAACTAGAGGGAGTTACGGCGATGCGGTGGGGTCCCCGGATACGTGGTGCCAGGCCGCGCGGCGGCAGTTCACCGGCGAGCTTATCTGCTCAGCCGCAAACAGAAAGGAGAAGGTGACGGTGAGTCACCGGAGTGTCCTCCAGCTCACCGACGGCAAGGATCTTTCACCTTGCGACGTTATCCACTCACCCGAGCGCGAATCCTAACACCGGCGACACGAATCGCGGTGAAGGAGTGATCAACGGCGGTGAGGTGTTCCGAATCCGAGCAGACAACTGTACCATGAAATCACTCATTCAGTGAACCTGACAGGAAGATTTGCAGAGCCCACAACTTCCAGTTTTGTGTAGTAACTCGATTGCCATTCTCTAGCAAAGTTGTAGAGCAATATACCATCTCCATTATTGCTATAACAACCCTAGGTATATTTGCACTGGATCTTGGTCAAAATGACTCTCAAACTTGGATTAAAGTCACTACTAACCTGAAGTTCAGATTGTATCAGCCTGAGAGTCCAACTTTGGGCCAAATTATCTTCAAATTTTTCACAACAACAGAGCTCACACTCTTAAGCAAAAGTGTTCACCTTTGATAGGTCTACAACTTTGATGTGGTGCCCTAGGGCAAAAACCCTAGAACTTGAAAGATACAAGGGCTCAAAGTTGAAGAAAACACACTGATTTCAGACTTAGGCTCTATAGAGCTAAAGGGGTGATTTTTGCAAATTAGTCCAAAACTTAGGGTTTGGCTTGTAAATCTTTCCAAATATGAACCATGTGACTTTATATGCTTTATCATGGTAGTTTTTACACTTTAGTCCAAATGTGCACAATTTTTGCACATAGGCCCCTAGGGTTTGGTTTTAGGGTTTTCCAGGTTTCCGATTAGGGTTTTTGGTATCTCAAGGGTATAAATGTGATTCAAGTTTGTTCCTGTGAATATTTTATGACTATTTCCCCAAAGCTTTTAGGTTTTCTCCACTTGGGTTAAGTTTTACCCCTTTACTCCCTATTTAGGGTTAAGTTTCCTATCCAGGGGTCTATTTGCAAAATGCTATAACAATACACTTGTTTGAAATTTTTACCTAGTGAATGCACTCTAGGTGTGTCAAACATATGCAATGCCAATGTTTATGATTCCATGCTCAAGTTTTAGTTGCAGTAACACCAGGGGTGTTACATCCTTCCCCCCATAAAAGAATCTCGTCCCGAGATTAAAAGTCCTAGGGTGAGTAATGGAAAAGGAAATGTGTCACATTTTTATTTCCTTATTTCTGGTACAAGGCAGGGGGTGGTGTGGGTTCACTCTTTATTACAACAACTAAAATACACCTTTACAAAACACACTTTACAAATTACATGAGGATAAAAAGCCTGGGAAATTCTTATCTAAGAAGTCTCGAGTTTCCCATGTTGCCTCATCTTCAGAATGTTGGTTCCACTATATCTTATAGAACTTGAGAGTTTTTCTCCGGGTAACCCTGTCCTTTTGATCCAAGACTCGAATAGGGTGCTCAGAATATGTCAAGTCCGGTTCAAGGACAACATCTGTCACTTCAACGGTTCGATCTGGTACCCGAAGACATTTCTTTAATTGGGACATGTGGAACACATTATGTACAGCAGACAAGGTTTTGGGGAGCTGAAGTCGATACGCTACTGGCCCATATCTTTCAAGTATCAGGAATGGACAAATGTACCTGGGTGCAAGCTTCCCTTTAATCCCGAAACGAGATACCCCCTTCATCGGTGAAACCTTCAGGTAGACATAGTCCCCTTCAAGAAAATACAAGGGCATTCGCCGTTTGTCTGCATAACTCTTCTGACGAGCTTGGGCTTTCTTCATATTATGAATTATTTTCTGAACCTTTTCTTCGGTTTCTTTCACCATATCAGGCCTGAAGAAATACCTTTCACCAGGTTCAGACCAATTTAGCGGAGTACGACATCGTCGTCCATATAAAGCTTCGAAAGGTGCCATCTTGATAATTTCTTGATAGCTATTATTATATGAAAACTCCGCTAAGGGCAAACATTCATCCCATTTCTGTGAGAAGTCCAGAACACATGCCCACAACATATCTTCGAGTATTTGATTGGCCCTCTCAGTCTGTCCATTTGTTTGAGGATGATAGGCCGAACTGTGGAGCAATTTAGTACCCAGGGACTTATGAAGTTCTTCCCAAAATTTGGATACGAATTGGGATCCACGATCCGACACTATAGTCTTTGGAATACCATGCAAACTGAGAATACGGGCAATGTATAATGCTGCATAAGTGGCCACAGAATACTTTGCCTTAACAGGTAAAAAGTGGGCAATCTTTGTGAGTCGATCAATGATAACCCAGATAGAGTTATACCCTTTTACGGTCCTGGGTAATCCCACAATGAAGTCCATACTTATGTCTTCCCATTTCTATGTCGGTATTGGTAAAGACTGTAGTGGACCGGCAGCTTTCAAATGTATGGCCTTGACACGTCTGCAGGTGTCACATCTAGCCACATAGCGTGCAATCTCGATCTTTATTTTTGTCCACCAATAATGTTGCTTCAAGTCTTGGTACATCTTAGTGCTTCCGGGATGAATAGAATAACGACTAAGATGTGCTTCATCAAGAATTTGTTGGCGGAGCTCTTCATTTTTCGGTACCACTATGCGGTTATTAAGCCATATGTTGGAACTTGCTCACTGGCGCAAGTTGATCCAACAGGGAGGTGTAGTAACGCAAACAGGGTTTCTGCACGTGATGGCAATAGCTCTGTTAATCTAACCCCTCAAGGGCACTGTGCGGGGGTATTTATAGGTGTCCGGGTGCCCAGCGTCCCGTGTTAAGGACGCATGTGCCCTCAGACACCTAGGTTATCCCTGGAATATTCCCATAAAGCGGGGTTACAGACCATAATTACAGGGAGGCCTCTACAAATTAGGCCCGTGACGTGCAACGGCCACGCGGGGCCTGTTACAATGGGCCGGATCACATGTGGGCCTCCATTCTGGACGAGGTCGCGGGATGAGACGACCTCGTCACAGGTCTTCGTTTGGTAGCGTATGAGACGAAGGGTAAGTCTGTCCGCTGACTTGTCACCGTTGGTGCAGCGAGTACGGCGAAGGCCTCGAGCGAAGGGTGGCGTCTTCGCCTTCGCCCCAACATTTGCCCTCCGAGGGACCAGTTCGACTAAGTCACCTGGTGCCGAAGACGTCGCTAGATGGCGGAGACGCTGCCCTCGCTCGAAATGGTTCCGTGGGGGTTTTTGACATGACCGTTGATTGACGCCGTACTGTTGGATTGCGGGTTTCCCGAAGCGCCGCGCCCTGTGTATAAAAGGGGACGGGGGGCGGCGCGTTTTGAACTTTATCTTTCCGCGCTCCGCGAAAACCCTAACCGCCTTCCAAACCTCTTGCTGCTCGTCTGCCCTCCTTGCTCTTGTTCGCTGGAGATCTGGCCCGTGTGAAGCAGACCGCCCGCCGCCGCCGACGGTATGTAGTGATGCCGACCTCTTCTTCTTTTGCTGCCGCTACGCCGCCGGCCGACGCGTCGTCTGAGGAGACGCTGAGCACTGTGGCGGCGGAGTTGCACGCCGGCGACATGGTGGATTTCGGCGTGTCGCGGATGTCCTCGGTCCACGTGCAAGATATGCAGCAGCTTGGTTACTTTGGCGGCGGAGTCGCTCGTGTCCCGGGGACGGAGGAGGTCCCCGAGCCAGAAGGCGAGTTGGTTGTCTTCGAGGCGTTCTTCACCGCTGGTCTTCGCTTGCCTGCACACCGATTTGTGGGAGAGGTCCTGCGCAGATTTAACGTCCAGATCCACCAGCTGACTCCGAATGCCGTGGTGGCGCTGTCGAAATATGTCTGGGCGACGACTTCGTACGGTGGACAGCCATCGGTCGAAGTCTTCGCGAAGTACTATTGCCTGCAGTGGCAGAAAAGGATGATCGGAAATAAGGTTGCTCAGTTTGGGTCCTGTACATTTACGCCGAAGACCGGTAAGACCTCGATGGAGGTAGTTGAGTTGGTTCCTTGCGCCCGCAATAAATGGGGCAACTGGCATGAGTTTTGGTTCTACGTTGCGGAGGGCACAGTCGAGGACCATCCGGGGCTCCCCGTGGCCGAGATGGGCTCGTATTATTACTCAGCATACCCGCAGTTTGAAGTGGCGGAGGAGGATGCAGACAAAGGGGCCCTTCGGTGCGCGGCTGGCCTGAGCAGCGGGCGCGATTTTGTTGAGGAGTTTGTGGCGTATGGGGTGTGGCCTTTGGTGCATGGCTGGGCGCTAGGCAAAGTATGCCATCGCCAGATGCCTTCCCATGGTGGGATGCTGGTGCGAAGTCCCGCCTTCGCACTGGATCTGCGTAATCGCGATCCGGCCGCCGTTGTGCGTGAGGCGGAGGATGGGGCGGTGTGGATTGTTGGTCGGCACGTGGTGAAGACGGAAGGCCAGCGTAGCTGGGATATACGCGGGTCCAATGACCGCTTGAACAGGGTCTTCGAATTGAACCGCCTGCCGTATGGCGGTTATCCCGGGCAAGACGATGTGGATCGTCGCAGGAAGAACCTGGTGGCGGGGACTGGAGACGACCCCGCGCCGGCGGCCGCCCCATCCTCTAAGAAGAGGAAACTAGGTATTGCTACGAGAGGACTGGGGGTTTCCGATGGTTTTGCTAGGGAATTGATGAGGACATGCGCGGCCCCGGGGGAAGGATGTCTTCGCCCGAGCTCCGGGAGTCTTCGGCGCGGATGCTGAGGGTTACCGGGGGTTGGTGGCCTAAGAATGTTCCTATCCCCCGCGCGGCCGGCGAATATTTTTTTACATCTCGCATGGTTCGTGATTGGAGGGTGTTTCCTTATGGGCAGAATATTGCTGCTGTTTTGTCGGCAGTGATGGACAAGGATCGCCAGGGAGCTGCGCAGAAGCACCACGCGGTCGTCACGCTGCTTGAGGCCAGGCCGAAGAGGTCGCAGGGGACTACAAAGGTTGCTGCCCCCGGCGGAAGCCAGCCGACACTGGCGGCGAAGTCGGTCGCCCCTGGGTCCAGCAGGGTGCCGGAGGCTATGAAGGCGGCCGCCGCCGGCGGTACCAAGTCTGTCTCGACGGGGGCCGTGAAGGCTCGAGAGTTGCCTCCACCGGGCAAGCGTGTTCCTGACTTCGCCACCGATATTAGCGTGGATGATTATCTTGTTGGTGAGTCGTTAGCTTGAGTTTTTTTGATATATTGATACGTTGCAGGGTCAGGCGAAGGCCAACTTGATGTTGTTCTGCCCGCCGTGGCGACCACGGCGGCTGCCGTGGTGCCTAGAGAGAAGGGTAGTGCTCTTAGTGCCGGTGGTGAGATTCCGGCACTCACTGCCGTCAGGGACGAGGCGGGCGCTGTGTCCCGCCGGCTGAAGGAGGCATTAAGTCAGGTAAATTGAGCTAGACTTCGGTTTTTACCAGCTTCGATGGGGCTGTGGTCTTATGTGTGTCTTGCAGGCGGCTGACTTTGCAGACCGCGCGGCGTCGGGGGCCCTTACGGCAGTTGTATCTGCCGAAGTCGAGAGACTTCGGGCGCAACATGCTGACGCCGTCCAGGAAAAGTCGGCCGCCGATAGCAAGTGCCGCAAGTTGGCGGATAAGGTGGCCGCGCTAGAGGGTGAGAGGACTGACCTCCGGCGTCAGCTGGCGGAGGAGAGGAAGGAGGCTAATGAGGCCCTCGCCAAGGCGCAGTCTGCGTAGGCGGAGGCCAAACTGGCGCGGGCGGAGTGCAGTCTCGCCAGACAGCGCACCGAGGAATTGGAGGAGCGGTTCTACGCCCTGCAGACCCGTGTGGAGAGGGCCGAGGCTTCGACGCGCTCGGAGGCTGAGCGGATGCGCAAACAGCTTATGGACTCATACCACGAGCTGGGCGCACGGACCGCTGACTTCGAAGTGCCAGATCAAGAGCTCGGCCTTCGCTGCCTCGAGTGGCTGCAGGAGGAGTTGCTGCCGCTCCCCACCATTGTGGAGGGGTTTATGTCCTATGCCTCCCTGGTCACCTGCGAAGGGGCGATGAACGCGCTGTCCTGCGAGGGGTGCTGGCCTAAGAATGTTCCTATCCCCCGCGCGGCCGGCGAATATTTTTTTACATCTCGCATGGTTCGTGATTGGAGGGTGTTTCCTTATGGGCAGAATATTGCTGCTGTTTTGTCGGCAGTGATGGACAAGGATCGCCAGGGAGCTGCGCAGAAGCACCACGCGGTCGTCACGCTGCTTGAGGCCAGGCCGAAGAGGTCGCAGGGGACTACAAAGGTTGCTGCCCCCGGCGGAAGCCAGCCGACACTGGCGGCGAAGTCGGTCGCCCCTGGGTCCAGCAGGGTGCCGGAGGCTATGAAGGCGGCCGCCGCCGGCGGTACCAAGTCTGTCTCGACGGGGGCCGTGAAGGCTCGAGAGTTGCCTCCACCGGGCAAGCGTGTTCCTGACTTCGCCACCGATATTAGCGTGGATGATTATCTTGTTGGTGAGTCGTTAGCTTGAGTTTTTTTGATATATTGATACGTTGCAGGGTCAGGCGAAGGCCAACTTGATGTTGTTCTGCCCGCCGTGGCGACCACGGCGGCTGCCGTGGTGCCTAGAGAGAAGGGTAGTGCTCTTAGTGCCGGTGGTGAGATTCCGGCACTCACTGCCGTCAGGGACGAGGCGGGCGCTGTGTCCCGCCGGCTGAAGGAGGCATTAAGTCAGGTAAATTGAGCTAGACTTCGGTTTTTACCAGCTTCGATGGGGCTGTGGTCTTATGTGTGTCTTGCAGGCGGCTGACTTTGCAGACCGCGCGGCGTCGGGGGCCCTTACGGCAGTTGTATCTGCCGAAGTCGAGAGACTTCGGGCGCAACATGCTGACGCCGTCCAGGAAAAGTCGGCCGCCGATAGCAAGTGCCGCAAGTTGGCGGATAAGGTGGCCGCGCTAGAGGGTGAGAGGACTGACCTCCGGCGTCAGCTGGCGGAGGAGAGGAAGGAGGCTAATGAGGCCCTCGCCAAGGCGCAGTCTGCGTAGGCGGAGGCCAAACTGGCGCGGGCGGAGTGCAGTCTCGCCAGACAGCGCACCGAGGAATTGGAGGAGCGGTTCTACGCCCTGCAGACCCGTGTGGAGAGGGCCGAGGCTTCGACGCGCTCGGAGGCTGAGCGGATGCGCAAACAGCTTATGGACTCATACCACGAGCTGGGCGCACGGACCGCTGACTTCGAAGTGCCAGATCAAGAGCTCGGCCTTCGCTGCCTCGAGTGGCTGCAGGAGGAGTTGCTGCCGCTCCCCACCATTGTGGAGGGGTTTATGTCCTATGCCTCCCTGGTCACCTGCGAAGGGGCGATGAACGCGCTGTCCCGCGAGGGGTGCTGGCACTACGAGGTCTTCGACCAAGCTGATGAGGATTTCGAGCGTGATATTTACAAGGTTGAGGACCCTGTGGTGAAGGAATCCGCGGGAGCCCTCTTCGACCGGATGTGGGGTCCTCACGGTCGGGAGGTGGTCAGGGAGCGGTCCGAGACGGCGAGGGGTCAGGTAATGTTTGACTTTCGTTTGGTGTTGTTGAATGTGGGTTATATGTGGGTTTGCTGAATCTGTGTGTTGTGTCTCAGGCGGCGCGTAACGAGAGGGTGGAGGACTTTGGGGCTTTGAGCGGCGCGCAGCTTGACTCGGAGTCGAACCCAGCGGCGGCTGTGTCCGAGGTTGCTCCGGCGCGGCCCCTAGAGACCGCCAGAGGCGCCCCTGATGCCCCCGCAGCCACTGCGGCCGGCGGTGGCCCGTCGCCAATTGCTGCGCCGAGGGCTGAGGATCCTGCGAAGATGGCGGCGGAGGCGGCAGTGGAGGATCCTATGACGGTTGGGTCTTCGCAGGTGGCATAGTGGGTGTGGGTAGTTAGGAAATTTTGCATATGTTGCTGAACCTTGGTTGCTGCGCAGGTTCAAGATTTTGGGCCTGCGTACGCAGCCGTTACTGCTAATTTTTTGGCGGCTTCGACCGTGGATGATGGGAATGAATCGGATGAATCTGCGTCTAAGCTTTCTGGTTTTGATGATTCTGGGAGTTTGGTTGGGTGGACTGAGGAGTCGTCGGATGAGGACTTGGATTACTTTGCGGCCTTGGATATGGCAGCAGCGGAGGCTTCGCCGCGTGCTGTGGATTCTAAGGTTGTGCCTGGTCCAAGTGCGGGGTGTAGGTGGCGAAGGGCGGTTGCGAAGCGTAGAGTGAGTGAGGCGGATGGTGGTCGGCTTCGTGTGAACAGGGCTGGCAGGCAGGAACTGTTGTCCTTGCCGGCCGCTGTGAGTGCCGGTGAGGGGGAGCTACGAAGTCTTTTTGCGGGTGAGGAGCTGAGGATAATGCTATTTAACTATAGGGAGATGGGAATTATTCCGAAGGTTGAACCGATGTAAAGTGTGATGCCCTCGCTTATGCATGTGTAATGGCTTATATGATGAGGTTGTGTGTCTTCGCACATTCGGCTATGCTCACGAAGGCGTTACGTACTTGGTCTGGTGTATTTGTTATGTTGGTCTCGTGCGCATGTAATCGGTCTTTGCGCGGACAGTTTGGTGTAGTCTTTTCCGCACTTGTTGTGCTTGGTCCGGGTTCACCCTTAGGCATAGTCTCCGCGGAAGACTTCGATTTTTCGCACTTGTTGTGCTGGTCCGGCTGCACCCTTAGGCGACTTCTGCGCGGATAGTCTTCGCGGAAGACTTCGATTTTTCGCACTTGTTGTGCTAGTCCGGCTGCACCCTTAGGCGACTGTTGCACGGATAGTCTCCGCGGAAGACTTCAATTTTTCGCACTTGTTGTGCTGGTCCGGCTGCACCCTTAGGCGACTTCTGCGCGGATAGTCTTCGCGGAAGACTTCGATTTTTCGCACTTGTTGTGCTAGTCCGGCTGCACCCTTAGGCGACTTCTGCACGGATAGTCTTTGCGGAAGACTTCGATTTTTCGCACTTGTTGTGCTAGTCCGGCTGCACCCTTAGGCGACTTCTGCACGGATAGTCTTTGCGGAAGACTTCG
This sequence comes from Zea luxurians, assembly GCA_029449295.1. Taxonomy (NCBI): domain Eukaryota; kingdom Viridiplantae; phylum Streptophyta; class Magnoliopsida; order Poales; family Poaceae; genus Zea; species Zea luxurians. The sequence continues at coordinate 94,508,654 of JAOPSE010000015.1, read as the reverse complement.
ATTTTTCGCACTTGTTGTGCTAGTCCGGCTGCACCCTTAGGCGACTTCTGCACGGATAGTCTTTGCAGAAGACTTCGATTTTTTGCACTTGTTGTGCTAGTCCGGCTGCACCCTTAGGCGACTTCTACACGGATAGTCTTTGCGGAAGACTTCGATTTTTCGCACTTGTTGTGCTGGTCCGGCTGCACCCTTAGGCGACTTCTGCCCAGAGTTGTCGCACGCGAGGGTGGCTAGCGCTGGGCCTCGCGGTGACTTTGTATTGGTCGAATGTCGAAGACCGTCGACGCGGTCTTTTTTCGACGTAGATTTTTGCGGGGGATTTTTCACTTGTATATTACATGACCCCGCCTCGTTAAAAACCTCACCCCCCGAGAGGAAAAGAGTGCAGGCCAGAATAAAATTGATTTTGCGAATTACAAGGGTGAGCCGGCCCTGATGAGTCAAACAAAAAATTTGCGGAGATTATCGATGTTCCAGGAATGCTCCAAGTCTTCGCCGTTTGGCGTTGCGAGCCTGTATGCGCTGGGGGAGGCCTTCGTCTTGACAATGAAAGGGCCCTCCCACATGGGCTCCAGCTTGCCCCTGGACTCTGTTCGGGCTGTCCGGACGAGTACGAGGTCCCCCTCGCTGAATTCCCTTGGGATGACTGCGCGGTCGCGCCATGCTTTTGTCTGGGCTTGGTATTTGTCCAGAGCCTGTAGGGCGAAGACGCGGTCTCCGTCGATGAGGTCCTTCGAAGTCGGCTCGTCTACGTCGAGGACGGCCGACGCGGCTGTCCGAGGCGACCCATGTTTTATTTCTTGCGGAATCATGGCCTCCGATCCGTATAATAGGCGGAAGGGGGTGAACCCAGTCGCCCTCCACTCAGTTGTGTTCAGCGCCCAGACCACTTCGGGTAACAGGTCGGGCCACTTGCCTTTTTTGTCGTCGAGGAGCATTTTCTTGACGGCTGTGAAAATTTTGCCGTTGGCGCGCTCCACGACTCCGTTGGACTGGGGGTGGTACACGGAGGCGAAGGCAAGCTTGGTGCCGATGGAGAAGCAGAAGTCTTTGAAATCTTGGTTGTCGAACTGCTTGCCGTTGTCGACCGTGAGTTCGGACGGTACTCCAAAGCGGCAAACAATATTTTGCTAGAAGAATTTCTGGGCTGTCTTCGATGTGATGGTGGATATTGCCCTCGCTTCAATCCATTTGATGAAGTATTCAACGGCGATGAAGGTGAACTTGAGGTTCCCCTGAGCCGTGGGCAGGGGCTCGACAATGTCTAGGCCCCAGCGCTGAAGGGGCCACGTGTGGGCGATCAGCTTCGTGAACTGCGAGGGGTGTCCCGAGCATGGGGAAAATTTCTGACAGGCCTCGCAGGATCTGACGATCCGATTTGCGGCGCAAATAATGGCGGGCCAGTAGAAACCTTGGCGAATCACCTTTGCCGCTAGGGCCCGAGGCCCTGCGTGGGAGCCGCAGGTCCCCTTGTGGACTTCACGCAGGATTTGGACGCCCTCGGTCTTGGTGACGCACTTAAGCATCGGTTGACTGACCCCCTTCTTGTAAAGTTGGCCCTCGATCATTGCGAAGTCCCGGCTTCGGTGGTTGAGGCGCTTGGCCTCATTGCTGTCGATTGGGTGATAGTACCCCTGCAGGTACAGGGTTATTGGCGCCCGCCAGTCTTCGGTCATGATGAGGTTGATCATGCGGTGGCCCTCGCTGTCGTTGGTTATTTGGAGCCCTTCAGGGCTGTGGACGGCTGGCGTGCCGATGACGTGGTAGAACACGTCGGAGGGTAAGGCTTCGCCCCTGGCGGCTGCATTGGCCAATGCGTCGGCTTCTTCATTCTTGGCTCGGTCCACATGCTGCAAGTTGAATCCCTTGAATTGTCTCTCGAGACTTCGGATGGCCGCGAGGTATTGCATAAGTGCGGGGTCCTTTGTTGCGTAGTCTTTCTCGACTTGGCCGGCGACTACCTTGGAGTCTGTTCTGACAATGCAGGTGGTGACACCAAGGGCTCTTAGTTTGCGGAGGCCGAGGATGACAGCTTCATATTCTGCTATGTTGTTTGTGCATCTGTCAGATTCCAGAGCGAAGCTTAAGCATGTCGCGTATCTGTGCTTGACCCCGACGGGTGAGGTGATGACTGCAGCAGCGCCTGCCCCCGCATGGCACCATGCGCCGTCGCAGTGGATTGTCCAAACCTTCTCTGCGGACAGGTCCGACTGTGTTATTGGCCCGGTCCAGTCGATGATGAAGTCTTCTAGAACTTGTGACTTGATCACTGTCCTAGGCTCGAAAGTGATGTGGAAGCCGGAGAGTTTGGCCGCCCATTTGGCGATCCGTACCGATGCCTCCGGGTTTCTGAATAATTTGCCGAGTCCCCTATATGAGGTGACGCGAACCTTGAATGCTTTGAAGTAGTGGCGCAATTTGCGCGAAGACATAACAACTGCATAGGCAATCTTTTCGAGTTCCGTCATGTTACATTTTGACGGTGTGAGCACTTCGGAGACGTAATAAACTAGGCACTGTCTGAACACGCCCTCTACTGTCTGCTCCTGAACCAGTGCCGCGCTGACCGCGTGCGGCGATGCTGCAACGTAAAGCAACAGGGGTAGTGAAGAGTCGGGGCTTGTAAGAACCGCCAATTCCAACAGGTACTGTTTCAGTGAGGCGAAGGCCGCCGCCTGCTCTGGTCCCCAAGCGAAGTCTTTTGCGCCGCGGAGTGTTTTGAGGAAGGGAAGACTTCGCTCAGTGGATTTGGAGATGAATCTGTTGAGGGCGGCCAATCTGCCCGTCAGACGCTGGACGTCTCTGGCTGACTACGGGGGCGTCATGTTGATGATGGCCTGGATTTTGGTTGGGTTGGCCTCGATGCCGCGGTGTGATACCAGGTAGCCCAATATTTTCCCCTGGTAAACGCCAAAGACGCACTTTTCGGGGTTCAGGCGAAGTCGTGTGTCCCGCATGTTCGCGAATGTCTTGGCGAGGTCAGCGAGATGGTCCTCCTTGCTCCTGCTGGCGACGACGATGTCATCCACATATGTGAATATATTTCTGCCGACTTGCCCTTCGAGCACTGTTTTGGTAAGCCGGGAGAAGGTGGACCCGACGTTCTTGAGTCCCTCCAGCATTCTGATAAAACAATATGTGCCGAAGGGTGTTATGAAGCTGGTGCTGGCCTTGTCTTCCTCCTTCATATATATTTGATGGTAACCGGAGAAGCAGTCGAGGAGTGACATGACTTCGCACCCGGCCGCGCTATCGACTATTTTGTCGATCCGAGGCAATGGGAAGTTGTCCTTTGGGCAGGCCTTGTTGAGACTGGTGAAGTCAATGCACATTCACCACTTGCCGCTCTTTTTCTGCACCATCACAACGTTGGAGAGCCATGTGGGGTAAGTCACTGGCTCGATAAATTTGGCTTCTAGGAGGCGATGCACCTCGGCCTTGGCGGCTTCTGTCTTCTCGTCGGACATTTTGCGGAGCCGCTGTTTTTTCGGTCTCACCGAGGGGTCGATTCCCAAGCTGTTCTCAATTATGGATCGGCTGACCCCGACCAAGTCGAGGGCGGACCAGGCGAAGACGTCTTTGTTCTTGGACAAGCAGCATAGGAGTTTCTCCTCATCATGCGAAGTGAGGTCTTCGCTGATGGTGACTGTCTGCTTGGGCGTGGCCTGGTCGAGGGGAACAGTCTTGGTCCCGTCGTTGCTCTGCAGCTGAGCCTTGTCGTGTTCTTTTTCGGTTGGGCTGGCGGACGTAGGGACCTCGCGCTAGGCCGTGAGGAAGTGAACATTTCTTTGCCCGGGGACGAAGTCCCGCTCTATATTGCGTGCAGTCTGCTGATTGCCGTAGACCGTGATGGCGCCTAACGGACCTGGTATCTTCATGCACAGGTACAATCCGTGAATGGCTGCCTCAAACTTGTTGATGGAGCCCCGGCCCATGATGGCGTTGTACGGATACACCATATCAACGATGTCAAAGGTTATTTGCTCACTTCAGGCATTGGGTGCTACACCGAAGGAGAGAGGCAACTCTATTTTGCCGATAGGGAAGGTGCCCTTGCCGCCGAAGCCATACAACGGGTTGTCCGAAGGCTTGAGCAGGCTGTGGCTTATGCCCATGCGGTCGAAGGCATGGAGGAAAATGATGTCTGCTTGACTGCAATTGTCGACTAGGACTTTGTGCAGGTCCCAGCCTGCCACGCTGCAGTTGATAACCATGGCGTCGATGTGGGGGGCACTGCGCAGGTCGACGTCTCGGGCGTCGAAGGTTAGCGGTACATGGGACCACTTCATCTGCACGACTGGACCGGTGATGGCGACATGGTTGATGCTGCGGTAGTGGTCCCGCTTCTGCCGCTTTGTGTCGAAATCGGTGCTGGACCCCCCAGTGATCATATGAATGACTCCGCGATACGGCTGATCGGCGAAGTCTTCTTGCTTTGGGGCGTGGGGGTTGTTGATGTTTTGTTGTTGCTGGTGTGGAGGTGGGGGTGGGGGAGGTACGATTTGTACTTCCTGGTGGTGTTGGTATGCGTTGTGCGGTGGATGCGGGGCGGGGGCGTGGATGTATGGTGGAGGGTGTTGCTGATAAGTGTGCGCGACAACTCTAGGGTTGTCGGCCGGTTGCACCCGTGCCATCCTGTCTCAGGTGGCCTTCGTCTCTGGGCAGTCTTTGGTTTGGTGGGCGCAGTCTTCGCCGTGGAAAAGGCAGTAGAATCGGCGCGGCGGCTGCGAGCGTCCCTGGCCCCTACCGCGAGTTCCATTTCCGCGGCCCTGGGGGGGATATTCCTGGCGGCGAGGGGCATCACCAGTGGGGTGCTGGTTGGCAATGTTGTGCACCTGCTGCTAATTGCGGCCGTCTCGACCGAAGTCTGGCTGCGGGGTTCTCGTCCACGTGCGGCTGGACTGTGGAGCATCTTTGGGTTTCCTCTGAGACTCAACTTTGCGCTGGTGGAGCTCTTCGGATTTGGCGTATTTTTCAAATAGCTGATATAATTCCTGGAGGTTCTTGGGCGGATCTCTGATGCAGTGGCTGTAAAGGACGCCGGCGCGAAGGCCACTGATGGCATAGTGGATGGCAACTTGGTCATCGACCGAGGGCAACTGTGACTTGAGTGTTAGAAACTTGCGGTAATACTCTCGCAGAGTCTCTTTCTCCAGCTGCTTGCAGAGTGAGAGTTTGGCCAAGGCGTCGGTTTCCGGGTGGTACCCTTGGAAATTGAGCAAGAATTTGTCCCGGAGGCTTCTCCAGGTGTCAATGGATAGCGGTGGCAACCGGGTGAACGAGGTGAGAGCCGGGCCCTCGAGGGCGATGATGAAAGACTTGGCCATCGTGGCGTCGTCCCCACCGGAAGATGCAACGGCGACCTGATAACTCATGATGTACTGTGCTGGGTCAGTGCTGCCGTTGTACTTGGGATAGGTCCCTGCCCAGAAGTTGGCAGGCCAGGGTGTCACTTGCAAGTGTGGCGCTAGGGGACTTCGCTCGTCGAGGTAGTTGACCCCTTGGAATGGCATGGCGTGTGGGATGGCACAGTCGCGGTAGGGAAAGTGCAGGTCTTCGACTTGTGCGCGCTGTTGCAGGGGTGGCCCTTGTTGCAGGCCAAAGTGGCCTTCGCGCTGCATTAGCGCGATCTCTTGCTTGAGCTCCTGGGCCTTCTGCTCTTCGTCTCGTATCATTTGCTGCACCTTGGCTTGTGCAGATACACGTTGGCGCTTGGCCTCAAGTATCTCTTTTTGCCTCTGGAGATTGCGGTTTTTGATGCGCAGGGCGCGCAGCTGTAGCTGTTCTTCTGCGGAGACGCCGATGACTTCGCCGTCCTCGGTGAAGTCCGTGCCTTCTGGTGGAGCGAAGTCTGGGGGAGGTTGCGGCTGTCCTTCAGGGCCGCAGGTGCGGTGAGCGTCGTCTTCGCAGGTGCGGTGAGCGTCGTCTTCGTAGGTGCAGTGAGCGTCGTCTTTAGTAGCCTCTTGGTGGGTGGAGTGGGTGAGTGCGAGGGCCTTGCCCTTTTTGCGGCCAGTAGTGCTGCCTTCGCAGCTTCGTCAGCCTTCGAGCTAGCTTTCTTGGGTGCCATCGCGGGTGATTGTTTCGTAGCACGAACAGTGGGTGCCAAATGTTGGAACTTGCTCACTGGCGCAAGTTGATCCAACGGGGAGGTGTAGTAACGCAAACAGGGTTTCTGCACGTGATGGCAATAGCTCTGTTAATCTAACCCCTCAAGGGCACTGTGCGGGGGTATTTATAGGTGTCCGGGTGCCCAGCGTCCTATGTTAAGGATGCATGTGCCCTCAGACACCTAGGTTATCCTCAGAATATTCCCATAAAGCGGGGTTACAGACCGTAATTACAGGGAGGCCTCTACAAATTAGGCCCGTGACGCGCAACGGCCACGCAGGGCCTGTTACAATGGGCCGGATCACACGTGGGCCTCCATTCTGGACGAGGTCGCGGGATGAGACGACCTCGTCACAGGTCTTCGTCCGGCAGCGTATGAGACGAAGGGTAAGTCTGCCCGCTGACCTGTCACCGTTGGTGCAGCGAGTACGGCGAAGGCCTCGAGCGAAGGGTGGCGTCTTCGCCTTTGCCCCAACACCATATAATGCCTTGATCATCTTCTTTAAAGCATTTGGCTTTTCCAGCCCTTATCTTCTCACGAATGTGTTTCATACCCTCATTATCCCTTTGAGCATCAATTATCCTTTGTAAGGGGACTGACTCAAGCCATCGTCTTTGTCTCATATTTAACTCTGACTGGGTGAAGATATACTTCAAACTTTTATGATCTATATAAATGTGACAGATATTACCCAGTAGATAATGACGCCATATCTTCAGGGCATGAACCACAGTAGCTAGCTCCAGATCATGAGTTGGGTAGTGCTCCTCATGTCGGCGCAACTGCCTTGAAGCATATGCAATTACTCGGCCTTCTTGCATTAATACACAGCCGAGCCCACTGCCTGATGCATCACAATATACATCAAAGGGCTTAGTGATATCCGGTTGAGCCAATACCGGAGCAGTGGTTAATAATGTCTTCAATTGTTCAAAAGCTTCATTACATTTGGAAGACCAATTGAATTTAATATCATTTTTCAATAAACTTGTGATTGGTTTCACAAGCTTAGAAAAATCTGGTATAAATCTGCGGTAATATCCCGCCAGTCCAAGGAAACTTCGGACTTGATGAACAGTGGTTGGGGGTTTCCACTCCAAAATATCCTTGACTTTGCTGGGATCTACCGCAATCCCCCTGGCAGATAGAACTTGTCCCAGAAACTGAATTTCCTCCAGCCAAAACGCGCATTTGCTGAATTTAGCATACAATTGATGTTCCCTCAGGCGCATTAACACGACCCGTAAATGTTGAGCGTGCTCCTGTTCATTCTTGGAATATATTAGAATATCGTCAATGAAGACCACCACAAACTTGTCCAACTCGGGCATGAATACTGAGTTCATCAAATACGTGAAGTGGGCAGGAGCATTTGTCAATCCGAAAGACATTACCAGGTATTCAAATAACCCATACCGCGTAGTGAACGCGGTTTTCGGTATATCCTCGGGCCGAATACGGATCTGGTGATAGCCCGATCTGAGATCAATTTTGGAGAATACCCTCGCCCCGGTCAGTTGATCAAATAAAATGTCAATCCTCGGAAGAGGGTACTTGTTCTTGATAGTGACCTCATTCAGGGGTCGATAATCCACACACATCCGTAAAGTTTGATCCTTCTTCTTGACGAATATGGCTGGACAACCCCATGGCGACGAGCTTGGCCGGATAAATCCTTTTTCTAAGAGATCTTGTAATTGAATCTTCAGTTCTGCCAACTCATTTGGAGGCATATGGTACGATCTTTGAGAAATGGGAGCCGTACCGGGTTTCAGCTCAATTACAAACTCTACATCCCTTTCAGGTGGCAGTCCAGGCAAATCTTCTGGAAAGACATCGGGAAACTCGCATACTACCGGAATATCCTTGATTTCTGGTACGATGGCTTCATACACTCTACCAGTAGCTTTGGTTGAAATGGGGATAGGCAAAAGAATTTCTTCTTGATTATGACTCAACCTGATAATTCTTTGATCAGTGTTGAGGGTTGCTTTATACTTGGCCAACCAATTCATACCCAAAATAACATCTATGTCCTGGCCTTTTAGAACGATCATATTAGTAAGAAAGTCCCGTTCGGCCAAGGTTACGGGCACTTGATAGGCCACTTCTCTAGTAAAGATCTGTCCCCCAGGTGAGTGAATTTTAAATCCTTCTTTTGATTCATGGCATGAAATGTGATGTTGCTCCACAAATTTCTTGCTAATGAATGTATGCGAAGCACCAGAATCAAAGAGAATGACTGCAGGATGATTGGCCACGAGGAACGTACCCATCATTACCGGCTCTCCGTCCGGTGTAGTGGCCACTTGTGTGTAATAGATGTGTCCCGTCTTCTTGGTGTTCTTGCCCGAAGTATTTCCCTTGACTTGAGACAAATTCCCAGATCCTTGCTGATTATTTGACTGATTTTGCTTTGGATAGGGGCAATCCTTAATGAAATGTCCAGATTTGCCACAGTTGAAACATCCAGTCGACGAGCTGGGTAAAGTAGGGAATCGAGTGCCTGGGGCACCCGGCTGACTTGGGGCAGTGGGGGCATTATTGGGACGAATAATTATTGGCTGCTTAAAAGGGAAGGAGGGTGCACGAGAGCGATTTTGGTTGGAAGGCCGGAGAACAAATCGTTGCCTTTTTACCGGCCCCTGACTAGGCCTGTCTCCTCCAAATCCCTTAGATTTTCCAACACCTGCATACTTTGCTTCTACAGCCAATGCTGTACTAATAGCTCTTCCATAAGTAAGATCTATGCAGGTTGCCATTTTTCTTTGCAGTTGATCATTTAGACCTCTCATAAAACAATTCTTCTTTTTCAGATCAGTGTTCACTTGATCGATTGCATACTGCGACAGATGATTGAACTTATTGAGATACTGGTTAACAGTATCCCCTCCTTGTTTTAGCTTCATAAATTCTTCTTGCTTTATATGAAGAACACCTTCGGGTACATAATGCTCGCGGAAGACCACTTTGAATTCTTCCCAGGTTATTTGATGATTGGCCGGTTGAACGGCCACGAAATTTCCCCACCAAGTGCTGGCAGGGCCGCGTAGTTGCTGGGCTGCAAATAAAGGCTTCTGGGTCTCCGAACAGCACAGAAGTCCGAATTTTTGATCAATAACCCGAATCCATTCATCAGCTTCTAACGGGTCTTCAGCTTTAACAAACAGGGGTGGACGTGTCTCTGAGAAGTCCAAATAATAAGTTTCGCAGGGGCCTGTTGATAACCCCGCCCACCTTGCTGCTAAAACTGTTGACCCACCATCTCTCTCAGAAAACGGGTATTATCAGCGGTCGCATTCACTAAGGCGGCAATCGCCTCAGCCAGTGTGGGAGGAACAAGAGGTGGATTTGGAGTAGTCTCCCTCCCACTGGAAGTTCCAGCCGCATCCTGAGATCGGGTCTTGGACGGCATCTGTGGCAACAATCATTTGGAACAAATATAATATGCCAAAGACAAAAACCATCCAATTTACATTACCAAAAAGAGTAATGTACAGACTCAATTTTTTTACAACAGGATACATTACCCAGTATACAATAACACTACCTATTATACAATAGTACAACCTACAATACACTACTTCTATTACTACACCACTATTCCTGCTTTTGGTTGCTCCTGGCAGCCTCGTCGTCGGGTGTGGGAGACCATTCATCGACCAGCCTCATAGAAGGAGGGGGCTTAAAAAGGTCTAGCTCACCACCAAGCGCTTCTCCCGCAACATGCGAGGGTCCGGCTTCTGACCCGACAGGATCCGTAGGTGCACTGGGATGTAGTTGCGAATACAATACATGGACTTCCTCATGTAGGGTATTGCAATACGCCTGCAGATTATCAATGGCAGCACTAAGTTCTTCGACTTGAGCTCGAGCCTTTGCTTCCTTAGCCCAAGCCACTGAACGAGACTGTACCGCCCAATCAAGAGCTAAATCCCGATCAGCAAGCTGATCCTGCAGACGGCGGATGTAACTTCTTAATTCGTTTATCCTGTCGCCATCCGTGACCTATATGCTGGTCCTGCGTTGCAGTTCCGTTTGAAGCTGATTCACGCGGGCTTCGAGATCCCCAATTGGATCGTTGCTTCCGCTACTACTATCCTCATCTCGAGGGGCAAGTTGATGACGAGGTACTCCAATTGGGCCAGTTGACTTACGCGCGGTCTTCCTCGTGCGCGGCGGCGTTTCTCTATGGGGAAAACTTTATTAGTATAATTCGTAGCATGATGCATGTGTAATTACAGAACCAACCTTAGTTGATTCATACCTTCTATACATTGCACTCCTCCTATCTGGTCTTTCATATAGATTCTTCAGATATAAGGGTTAAGAAGGGAAAAACTTTCTAGACAAATTTTTAGAAAATCCTTTTGAAGATGCCTCATAATATCTGCAAAGAAGGGCTTCGCTCTGATACCAGCTGTGACGGAACCTCCCAAGTCATTAGGCCCACCTATAGTTGTCCTTGTCCAACGGACATCAGACAATCCTGCAGATATTCCTGAATCACTTGTTAAGTTCGGTATCTTTTCTCTTACCTTTCCAGGAACGTTTCACCCGTCTTGCAGACATTACAGAACATCAGAGATATCAAAATGCGGAAGTGATTACATAAACTTACATTTATTTTAAAAAGTAAGATCAAGTTACTTATTACATACCAGAGCTATAAAACGAGTGCTGAGTAGTATTATTACAATACCAGGGGAGGTAAAAACTCCTCCCGAAAAGTCTTTACATAAAAGTTTCTTATGGAGGACCATGTCCTCCCACATCTTCACACTTGTTTTTCCTCATGTGGAACCACCTTGGTACAGAAGCAACAGAAATCTGCTGCTTCCTCACCTAAAAACAACGAGGGAATAAACCCTGAGTATGGAATTACTCAGCAAGTCTTACCCGACTAAAGAAAAGACTCTCAAGGGTATGCTGGTTATAAGGGGAGTCAAGGTAAGGTATCTCAGGATCAAAGACTCTGTTTTGTGGAAAAGCTTACTACGAGTGGATCCTTAAAATCCAATTTTATTGTCAGGTTAAGTAAATTTACCTGCAACTAGAGTTCTTTCTACCCTAGTTCAATCACTTGACCTGTACTAGCCAATTTCTTAACAAACCTTTCATTCATCTTTACTGGAGTTCTACGTATAGGGCAGTGACCAAGTCTTCATAACCACGAAGGTACGGCGATCCGAATCGATTATACTCAGCTGAGGATCTCCAATCACACGACATATGTAGCACTTAACCCTTGCATATGTCAACCCGCCACCGGGGTTCTTAAGACCAGATCAGGTTCACGCAAACCGAGAGCACAGATACACCACCGTCCAGCCTCTTGCCACGGAGGGTACACGCTACTCTCGCCACCGCTTCACGCCCATTTCGTGTTATCTTATTCTGGCCTTAGTCTGCCCGAGGCAAGGCTTACCCATGACGAGGCATGTGACCAGTGAAAGGGTCCTCGGTTAGCAAGCCTACATCGAGACGGTCCTTAATCGACTCAGACGGAGACACTACACCGAGACTCTCTTCTCGTGCAAGTCACCCGCCCGGTCTCAGCTTAATCATTTAAACCCAAAAACTTGGTACCTGGCAGAGGTACATCTTTTCTGATGTTGAACCCATCATGGCCATGATGAGTCCACCATCCAGTTTTTATTTTCAAAAACATCCCATCCACTTTTGCCAAGTCATCTTTTTGTAAAAAGAAAACATTTTGTTTTTCTAAAGCAATGCTAAGCATCAAAAATCTTTTGTAAAACAGGTGATCAAGGAAGGTAATCAAGTTCAAGGAGGTAATGCAGGAATTGTTTTAGCAATCAACTCCTATCACCTAATGCATCAAACAAGGTGATAAAGATTTTTAAAACACAAGGAGGTGGCGAATGCACCGGGGCTTGCCTTCGTTAGTAGGTGAGTCTGTCTCAGGCCCGCAGATGTCAAAGTAGAGACAAGATTCTGCCTGAGATCCCAAAGGTGGTGTCTTCTCCTCGGTCACTTCAATTTCTTCTTCGTTTTCTAAACATAACCACATATATGTATATAAGGATGAATGCCATGTATTGCTCATGAGAGTGCAAAGATAATAAGAACTTATTATCTAAGGTCTTGAATACAACTTTCCTTCACGGAACTCCGAGAACTTAGGGTTTCCGGAGTCAGTAAAGGAGTTCAAAGGGCAGGGGGGTTTTGGGTTCTAGTTATCAAACAAGGTCTAGATCAACCCAAACTCTACCCAAGGCTTCTAAATAAAGTATAGGACTCATATAAAAAGTTTGGACATTTTTGGAATTACCATTTATTTTCTAAAAATCCATAATCACTTCCTTAAACTACTTTAAATGCCTTAAAATTCCTTATTTAACCTAAAAATCATGAAACTATTTTTATTAAATCCTAGGGAAAATAAGAAGTCTAGGAAAATTAGTTTCACAATTTTAGGATTTTTCTATAATTTTCTATAAATTTTCAAAGCTTTACTAAAAAAGAAAAGGGAAAAGACTGAAACAGTGATGGGCTGAAACCAAACCAGGCGGCCCAGGCCCGTGCGGATTCGTGCGCGCCCACGCCCGCGAGGGAGACTTTGCGTAGAGGTCCTCGGGGTTTTGGCTAATGGGAGTTGGGTTCGGTTACTATGCTTATGAGTCACTGACAATTTGCACTGAGGTCCTAGAAATTCTATTTCTTTACACCAGCCGGTCCCCGACGGCGCTCCACGCACAGCCGAGCTCCGATGAGCTATCTGACCGGCCGAACGGGGCGATGAACGGTGCACCCGAGCAGTGGACATGGAATTGAACCACCCCCGATCACTTCTCCTAACCTAATTTCACCAACGACTAACTAATAAGCTCTAGCCACGGCGGCCGTGAGCATTGCGGCTTGACAGTCATGTTCCCAGCGATTGGTGAGTTCCTAGCGTAATTGCATGAGTCGGAAAGCATCGCAGGGCAATGAGGGTGCTCAAATGAGGGATTGAGAGGGATGATCTGATCGGAAAGGGGCTGGCCGCGGTGAGCTCAATCCTGCGGTGTTTCAGAGCAGAATTAGGGGAAACTTGAAATTGAAGCTCACGGTTGCAAGATTGGGAGCGATACTAAACGGTGTGGTGTGTGATGAGGTTGTGGAACTAACGGTGGGCTCAATTTATAGATTCCAGGGGCGGTGGCGCTTGAATCGATGATGGTGTGGTGGCGGTCGGAGGTGAAGACGAACGTGGGTGCGGTGAATACGTGTGCAGTGTCATGGCAATAAGTCCGGTGGTCAACGGGAAACTAGAGGGAGTTACGGCGATGCAGTGGGGGTCCCCGGATACGTGGCGCCAGGCCGCGCGGCGGCAGTTCACCGGCGAGCTTATCTGCTCAGCCGCAAAACAGAAAGGAGATGGTGACGGTGAGTCGCCGGAGTGTCCTCCAGCTCATCGACGACAAGGATCTTTCACCTCGCGATGTTATCCACTCACCCAAGCGCGAATCCTAACACCGGTGACACGAATCACGGCGAAGGAGTGATCAACGGCGGTGAGGTGTTCTGAATCCGAGCATACAACTGTACCATGAAATCACTCATTCAGTGCACCTAACAGGAAGATTTGCAGAGCCCATAACTTCCAGTTTTGTGTAGTAACTCGATTGCCATTCTCTAGCAAAGTTGTAGAGCAATATACCATCTCCATTATTGCTATAACAACCCTAGGTAGATTTGCACTGGATCTTGGTCAAAATGACTCTCAAACTTGGATTAAAGTCACTGCTAACCTGAAGTTCAGATTGTATCAGCCTGAGAGTCCAACTTTGGGCCAAATTATCTTCAAATTTTTCACAACAACAGAGCTCACACTCTTAAGCAAAAGTGTTCACCTTTGATAGGTCTACAACTTTGATGTGGTGCTCTAGGGCAAAAACCCTAGAACTTGAAAGATACAAGGGCTCAAAGTTGAAGAAAACACACTGATTTCAGACTTAGGCTCTATAGAGCTAAAGGGGTGATTTTTGCAAATTAGTCCAAAACTTAGGGTTTGGCTTGTAAATCTTTCCAAATATGAACCATGTGACTTTATATGCTTTATCATGGTAGTTTTTACACTTTAGTCCAAATGTGCACAATTTTTGCACATAGGCCCCTAGGGTTTGGTTTTAGGGTTTTCCAGGTTTCCAATTAGGGTTTTTGGTATCTCAGGGGTATAAATGTGATTCAAGTTTGTTCCTGGGAATAGTTTATGACTATTTCCCCAAAGCTTTTAGGTTTTCTCCACATGGGTTAAGTTTTACCCCTTTACTTCCTATTTAGGGTTAAGTTTCCTATCCAGGGGTCTATTTGCAAAATGCTATAACAATACACTTGTTTGAAATTTTTACCTAGTGAATGCACTCTAGGTGTGTCAAACATATGCAATGCCAATGTTTATGATGCCATGCTCAAGTTTTAGTTGCAGTAACACCAGGGGTGTTACAGCGTTGGACTTGGTCGAACCATGGGATAAACCACCGTGCCATCTCTGTGTTGATCTTCTTGTGGTTATTGTGTTTTGCTAAAGACTCCTCTCTAGCCACTTGGCATTATTGCGCTAACTCCTAATCAAGTTTTGTGGCATTAAGTATTAAGTTTTACAGGATCACCTATTCACCCCCCCTCTAGGTGCTCTCAGTATTTATAACCCCAACCACCAAACTAGCCGTTTGGTGGAGGCTGCTGTCGCATGGCGCACCGGACAGTCCGGTGCACCATCGGACACTGTCCGGTGCGCGAGCCACGTCACCTAGCCGTTGGGTTCCGACCGTTGGAGCTCTAACTTGTGAGCCCGCCTGGCTATCCGGTGGTGCACCAGACAAGCCCTGTAGGCTGTCCGGTGTGCCACCCGCGCGTGCTCTGACTTCTGCGCGCGCTGGCGCACATTCAATGCACCTGCAGACGACCGTTGGCGCGAAGTAGCCGTTGCTCCGCTGGCTCACCGGACAGTCCGGTGTGCACCGGACATGTCCGGTGAATTATAGCGGAGCGGAATCCCGAAGCTGGCAAGTTCAGAGTCGCTCTCCTCTGGGGCACCGGATACTGTCCGGTGGTGCACCGGACAGTCTGGTGAATTATAGCGAAGCGCCTCTGAGAATTCCCGAAGGTGAGGAGTTCAGCTTGGAGTCTCCTGGTGCACTGGACACTGTCCGGTGGTGCACCGGACAGCCCGGTGCGCCAGACCAGGGTGCCTTTGGTTGTCCCTTGCTCTTTTTGTTGAACCCTTTTCTTGGTCTTTTTATTGGCTTAGTGTGAACCTTTGGCACCTGTATAACTTATAGACTAGAGCAAACTAGTTAGTCCAATTATTTGTGTTGGGCAATTCAACCACCAAAATCAATTAGGAACTAGGTGTAAGCCTAATTCCCTTTCACTCGACAACGAGGAAATGACGCTCATCATCAAGAGCTTTCGCCAAATCCTCAAGCAAAGGAGGGGGAAGGATTACAAGCTCCGCTCCAAGAAAGTTTGCTACAAGTGTGGTAAGCCCGGTCATTTCATTGCTAAATGTCCATTATCTAGTGATAGTGATAGGGGCAACGACAAGAAGGGAAAGAGGAGAGAAAATAAGAGATACTACAAGAAGAAGGGTGGCGATGCCCATGTGTGTCACGAGTGGGACTCCGATGAGAGCTCCTCCGACTCCTCCTCCGATGAGGACGCCGCCAACATCGTCGTCACCAAGAGACTCCTCTTCCCCAACGTCGGCCACAAGTGCCTCATGGCAAAGGACGGCAAAAGGAAGAAGGTAAAATTAAGATCCTCTACTAAATATGCAACCTCTAGTGACGAGGATAATTGTAGTGATGAGGAGGATAATTTGCATACCCTTTTTGCCAATCTAAACATGGAACAAAAAGAAAAATTGAATAAATTAATTAGTGCCATTCATGAGAAGGATGAACTCTTGGACTCCCAAGAGGACTTCCTAATTAAGGAAAATAAGAAGCATGTTAAGGTTAAGAATGCTTATGCTCTAGAAGTAGAAAAATGTGAAAAATTATCTAGTGAGTTAAGCACTTGCCATGATGTCATTACCAACCTTAGAAATGAGAATGCTAGTTTAATTGCTAAGGTTGATTCAAATGTTTGTGATGCTTCAATTCCCAATCTTAGAGATGATAATGTTAAATTACTTGCTAAGATTGAAGAATTAAATGTTTCTCTTGCTAGCCTTAGAAGTGATAATGAAAAACTAATTGCTAAGGCTAAGGACTTAGATGTTTGCAATGTTACCATTTCTAATCTTAGAAGTGAAAATGACATATTACATGCTAAAATTGTTGAATTAAAAACTTGCAAACCCTCTACATCTACCGTTGAGCATGTTTCCATTTGTACTAGATGTAGAGACATTAATGTTGATGCTATTCATTATCACCTAGCTTTAATTAAGAAACAAAATGATCACATAGCTCAACTTAATGCTATAATTAATGAGCATGACTTAGAAAATGAAAAATTTAAATTTGCTAGAAGCATGCTCTATAGTGGGAGACGCCCTGGCATCAAGGATGGCATTGGCTTCCAAAAGGGGGACAATGTCAAACTAAGTGCCCCTCCTAAGAGATTGTCTAACTTTGTAAAGGGCAAGGCTCCCATGCCTCAGGATAACGAGTGTTACATTTTGTACCCTGTCGGTTATCCCGAGAGCAAAATTAGGAGAATTCATTTTAGGAAGTCTCACACTGTCCCTAATCATGCTTTTATGTATAAGGGTGAGACATCTAGCTCTAGGCAATCAACCCGTGCTAAATTGCCTAAGAAGAAAACTCCTATTGCATCAAATGATTCGAAAATTTCATTTAAAACTTTTGATGCATCTTATGTTTTAACTAACAAATCCGGCAAAGTAGTTACCAAATATGTTGGGGGCAAACACAAGGGGTCAAAGACTTGTGTTTGGGTACCCAAAGTTCTTGTATCTGATGTCAAAGGACCCAAAACCATTTGGGTACCTAAAATCAAGAACTAAATTTGTTTTGTAGGTTTATGCATCCGGGGGCTCAAGTTGGATCATCGATATCGGGTGCACAAACCATATGACAGGGGAGAAGAAGATGTTCTCTTCCTATGACAAAAACCAAGATCCCCAACGAGCTATCACATTCGGGGATGGCAATCAAGGTTTGGTCAAAGGATTAGGTAAAATAGCTATATCACCTGACCATTCCATTTCAAATGTTTTTCTTGTAGATTCTTTAGATTACAACTTGCTTTCAGTTTCGCAATTGTGTAAAATGGATTACAACTGTCTTTTTATAGATACAGGTATTACTGTCTTTAGAAGAAGTGATGATTCAATAGCATTTAAGGGAGTGTTAGAGGGTCAGCTATACTTAGTAGATTTTGATAGAGCTGAACTCGACACTTGCTTAATTGCTAAGACTAACATGGGCTGGCTCTGGCATCGTCGACTAGCATATGTTGGAATGAAGAATCTTCACAAGCTTCTAAAGAGAGAACACATTTTGGGACTAACAGATGTTCATTTTAAGAAAGACAAGGTTTGTAGCACATGTCAGGCAGGGAAGCAAGTTGGTGTTCATCATCCACATAAGAACATCATGACGACTGACAGGCCACTCGAGCTCCTACACATGGATCTATTCGACCCGATTGCTTACATAAGCATTGGCGGGAGTAAGTACTGTCTAGTTATTGTGGATGATTATTCTTGCTTCATTTGGGTGTTCTTTTTGCAGGAAAAATCTCATACCTAAGAGACCTTAAAGGGATTCTTGAGACGGGCTCAAAATGAGTTCAGCTTAAGGATCAAAAAGATTAGAAGAGATAATGGGACGGAGTTCAAGAACTCTCAAATTGAAGGCTTCCTTGAGGAGGAGGGCATCAAGCATGAGTTCTCTTCTCCCTACACCCCACAACAAAATGGTGTAGTGGAGAGGAAGAATCGAACTCTATTGGATATGGCAAGAACCATGCTTGATGAGTACAAGACTTCGGATCGGTTTTGGGCCGAGGCGGTCAACACCGCTTGCTACGCCATCTGAAAGGGAAATGTGCCCTTGGGCCATTTCTAAGTGTTTTGGTGATTGAGTGCCAACACAAGTGCTTAAATGTAAATCTATGCATGGACAAAGTGCAAATCAAGTCAAAAGGTATGTTTCTAGACTTAGTACATTGTTTTGAGAACTAATGTATTGTGTCTAAGTGCTAGAAATAGGAGAAATCGTTTTGGAAAAGAGATGGCTTTGTTCAGCCAAAGTCTGCTCAGTCTGGGTGCACCGGACTGTCCGGTGCGCCAGGCTGGCTCTGCCGAACTTGCTGCTCTCGGGACTTCGACGGCGGTGTACGGCTATAAATCACCGGACTGTCCGGTGGTGCACTTGTTGGGGACTTGTTCTCAAATGCTAAGAGTTAAGAACAAGGCAACATAAAAAGTATTAAATGTTATAGTCCTTCGTCCTTCGAAACATTATTTCCCTTTGGGATATAATGAGTTTCGGACGAAGGTTATGAAGGACATACCTTCATAAGCACAAGAGATTATGATGAAGAATTTATGTAAGGTATAATACGTAATACAAACATTATTATTAGATCATTTCTATTTTATTAACATGGAAAGATAGAAATGATATCAAATTACAAGTTTACCTTCGGCTTGAGGGAAGACAAAAGTATAAGCGTGACGCAAAAGCAAATGCCAAGTCAGCGTGAACAGTACAGGAGTACTGTTCATCTATTTATAGGCAAGGGACACAGCCCATGCAGAATTACATTCATGCCCTTTATAAAAGTTTACAATGATGACTTAGACCCTTATGGACTAAAAGGTCATTCTATCTTTAAGTCGGTTGGAACCTTCGTCTTCAGATGCATCATAGTGCCGAGGCTTTGTGGTCAACAGCTTCGGCGCTGTTTCTGCCGAAGCTATCTTCTTCCTTTAGGATCTTCGGCTACGAAGCATACCCCCAACAGCACCGGACTGTCCGGTGAGCCGTTTACAGGCGAAGTCATCGCTCTCGGGAAGCAATTAACGGCGTACGGCTATAATTCACCGGACTGTCCGGTGGTGCACCGGACTGTCCGGTGAGCCAACGGCCGGCCGGGCCAACGGTCGGCTGCGCGATCCGCGCGGGACACGTGGCCGAGCTAATGGCTAGAAAGGGGCACCGGACTGTCCGGTGTGCACCGGATAGTGTCCGGTGCGCCAACGGCTCTGGATCTGCAACGGTCGGTTTTGCCAAACAAGGAAAGAAATCCGCACCGGACAGTGTCCGGTGGTGCACCGGACTGTCCGGTGCGCCAGGCGACTGAAGGCAAGGATTGCCTTCCTAGAATGCTCTCAACGGCTCCTAGCTGCCTTGGGGCTATAAAAGGGACCCCTAGGCGCATGGAGGAGTACACCAAGCATTCTCTAAGCATTCCTAAGCACCAAGACTTCAATTCCACGCATTCTATTCTTTGTGATAGCAACTAGAGCTCCATTTGAGTAGTGTACTCTCTGGGTTGTGTTGAGAGCTCATGTTGCAACCTGTGTACATGTTGCTCTGATTTTGTGTCTTGTGTGCGTTTCTAATCCCAACCTTACTTCCGTGATTCTTTGTGAACATCTTTGTAAGGGCGAGAGGCTCCAAGTTGTGGAGATTCCTCGCAAGCCGGATATAGAAAAGCAAAGCAAAACACCGTGGTATTCAAGTGGGTCTTTGGACCGCTTGAGAGGGGTTGATTGCAACCCTCGTCCGTTGGGATGCCACAACGTGGAGTAGGCAAGTGTTGGACTTGGCCGAACCACGGGATAAACCACTGTGTCATCTCTGTGTTGATCTTCTTGTGGTTATTGTGTTTTGCTAAAGACTCCTCTCTAGCCACTTGGCGTTATTGTGCTAACATCTAATCAAGTTTTGTGGCATTAAGTTTCAAGTTTTATAGGATCACCTATTCACCCCCCCCCCCCCCCTCTAGGTGCTCTCAATTGGTATCAGAGTCGTTCTCTTCAAGAAAGGGACTAATCGCCTGAAGAGATGGATCCTAAGGGGAAGGGAATTGTGATCAATGATAAGGAGAAGGAGTCCTTCGTCAATGAGCCGAAGGATGACAAGCCTACCGACTCGGGCTCGGGCTACAAACGAAAGGATGGGAAGAAGAAGAAGACAAGGCGCATCAAGGAGATCGTCTACTATGACGACAGCGACGAGTCCTCTTCTTCCCAAAAGGACAACGACGACAACGACTACGAGAAAAAGAAAACGGTCAATTCAAACTTCTCTTTTGACTACTCTTGTATTCCGCAAAGTACAAATCCTCATTTGCTCTCCATTCCACTTGGTAAACCTCCTCACTTTGATGGAGAGGACTACGGATTTTGGAGCCACAAAATGCGTAGTCACTTGTTCTCTCTCCATCCAAGCATATGGGAGATAGTCGAGAGTGGAATGAAATTTGATAGTACTGATAGTCCCATGTTTATAAATGAGCAAATTCACAAAAATGCACAAGCTACTACTATTCTTCTAGCCTCATTGTGCAGGGATGAATATCATAAAGTGAGCGGCTTGGACAACGCCAAGCAGATTTGGGACACCCTCAAGATCTCACATGAGGGAAATTACGTCACCATGCTCACCAAGATGGAGTTGGTGGAGGGCGAACTTGGGAGATTCTCTATGATCAGGGTCGAGGAGCCAACCCAAACGTACAACCGGCTCAAGACCCTCGTCAACAAAATAAGGAGCTATGGAAGCACACGATGGACGGACCACGACGTCGTCCGCCTAATGCTAAGGTCCTTTACCGTCCTTGATCCACATCTTATGAACAATATTCGTGAGAATCCCAGGTACACGAAGATGACGCCCGAGGAGATCCTTGGAAAGTTTGTAAGCGGGTGGATGATGATCAAGGAGGCAAGATACGTCGACGATGCATTAAATGGACCAATCCAAGAGCCTCAAACCATTGCTCTCAAGGCAACGAGGAGCAAGGAGGCGCTACCTAGCAAGGTGGCACAAGTTGAGGCGGCGGGGCTAAATGAGGAAGAGATGGCCCTCATCATTAAGCGCTTCAAGACGGCGCTAAAGGGACGCAAGGAGCATCCCAAAAAGAACAAGACAAAGTGGAAACGCTCATGCTTCAAATGTGGTAAGATTGGTCACTTTATCGCTAATTGTCCCGATAATGATAGTGACCAGGAACAAGGGAACAAGAGGGAAAAGAAGAAAGCTTACAAGAAGGCTAAGGGCGTGGCACACCTTGGCAAGGAGTGGGACTCGGATTGTTCGTCGTCCGACTCTGACAACAAAGGACTCGCCGCCACCGCCTTCAACAAATCGGCCCTCTTCCCCAACGAGCATCACACATGCCTCATGGCGAAGGAGAAGAAGGTATGTACTCGGAATACTACTTATGCTTCTTCAAGTGATGATGAGTCTAGTGATGATGATGAAATAGACTATTCTAATTTATTTAAAGGTTTAGATAGAAATAAAATTGATAAGATCAATGAATTGATTGATGCTTTGAATGATAAAAATAGATTATTAGAAAAACAAGAGGATCTTTTGTATGAAGAACATGATAAATTTGTAGAGGCGCAAAATTCTCTTGCTTTAGAAGTTAAAAGGAATGAAATGCTTTCTTGTGAACTATCTACTTACCATGAGACAATTTCTAGTTTAAAAGATGTTAATAATGATTTAAATGCTAAACTAGAAGTAGCAAATAGATCTAACTCTCTTGTAGAACATGTTGTGATTTGCACTAGGTGTAAAGATTTTAATGTTGATGCTTGTAGTGAACACCTAGTGTCTATTGCAAAGTTAAATGATGAAGTGGCTAGTCTTAATGCCAACTTAAGACTAGCAAAAATGAATTTGATAAACTAAAATTTGCGAGGGATGCCTATACGATTGGTAGACACCCCTCAATTAAGGATGGGCTTGGCTTCAAGAGGGAAGCCAAGAACTTAACAAGCCATAAGGCTTCCATCTCCACCAAGGAGAAAGGGAAGGCCCCTATGGCTCATAGTGCTCAAAA
This sequence comes from Zea luxurians, assembly GCA_029449295.1. Lineage (NCBI taxonomy): Eukaryota > Viridiplantae > Streptophyta > Magnoliopsida > Poales > Poaceae > Zea > Zea luxurians. The sequence continues at coordinate 94,486,537 of JAOPSE010000015.1, read as the reverse complement.
TAATCATGCATTTATTTATAGAAAATTCTCTAGAAATATTCTTCACGATAGGAGTTGTAATGCTTATGATTCATATGCTATGACTACTTCTAGTTCCCATGTTGTGCATGGTAGAGATATGCCTAGGAAAAATATTCATCATGTGCCTAGAAAGAATATTGTTCATGTTCCTAGGAAAGTAACTAAAGAACCTTATTCAATTTTTCATACTTGCAATGCTTCTTTTGCTATTTGTAGAAAGAATAAGAAGGTAATTGCTAGAAAATTAGGGGCACGATGCAAGGGAGATAAAACTTGCATTTGGGTCCCTAAGGATATTGTCACTAACCTTGTACGACCCAACAAGAGTTGGGTACCTAAGACCCAAGCCTAAATTTGCCTTGCAGGTTTATGCATCCGGGGGATCAAGCTGGATTATCGACAGCGGATGCACAAACCACATGACGGGGGAGAAGAAGATGTTCACCTCCTACGTCAAAAACAAAGATTCCCAAGACTCAATCATATTCGGTGACGGGAATCAAGGCAAGGTGAAAGGGTTAGGGAAGATTGCTATTTCATCCGAGCACTCTATTTCTAATGTGTTCTTAGTCGATTCACTTGGATATAATTTGTTATCTATGAGTCAATTATGCAATATGGGATATAATTGTTTATTCACAAATGTAGATGTGTCTGTCTTTAGAAGATGTGATGGTTCACTAGCTTTTAAGGGTGTACTAGACGGCAAACTTTATTTAGTTGATTTTGCAAAAGAGGAGGCCGGTCTAGATGCATGCTTAATTGCTAAGACTTGCATGGGCTGGCTGTGGCATCGCCGTTTAGCACATGTGGGGATGAAGAACCTTCACAAGCTTCTAAAGGGAGAACACGTGATAGGTCTAACTAATGTGCATTTCAAAAAAGATAGACCTTGTGCAGCTTGTCAAGCAGGAAAACAGGTTGGAAGCTCTCATCATCCCAAAAATGTGATGACCACATCAAGACCTTTAGAGATGCTTCATATGGACCTCTTCGGACCCGTCGCCTATCTAAGCATAGGAGGAAGTAAGTATGGTCTTGTTATAGTTGATGATTTTTCCCGCTTCACTTGGGTATTCTTTTTGCAGGATAAAACTGAAACCCAAGGGACCCTCAAGCGCTTCCTCAGGAGAGCTCAAAATGAGTTTGACCTCAAGGTGAAAAAGATAAGGAGCGACAACGGGTCTGAATTCAAGAACCTTCAAGTGGAAGAGTACCTTGAGGAGGAAGGGATCAAGCACGAGTTCTCCACTCCCTACACACCACTGCAAAATGGTGTGGTAGAGAGGAAGAACAGGACGCTCATAGACATGGCGAGGACGATGTTTGGAGAGTTCAAGACCACCGAGCGGTTTTGGTCGGAAACCGTGAACACGTCTTGCCACGCCATCAACCAGGTCTACCTACACCGCCTCCTCAAGAAGACTTTGTATGAGCTTCTAACCGGTAACAAACCCAATGTGTCTTACTTTCGTGTATTTGGGAGCAAATGCTATATTCTAGTGAAGAAAGGTAGAAATTCTAAGTTTGCTCCCAAAGCTGTAGAAGGGTTTTTGTTAGGTTATGACTCAAATACAAAGGCATATAGAGTCTTCAACAAATCATCGGGTTTGGTTGAAGTCTCTAGCGACGTTGTATTTGATGAGACTAATGGCTCTCCAAGAGAGCAAGTTATTGATCTTGATGATGTAGATGAAGGAGATGTTCCAGCGGCCGCAAGACGCACCATGGCGATTGGCGATGTGCGACCACAGGAACTCGAGGAGCAAGATCAATCATCTTCCTCAACAATGGTGCATCCCCCGACTCAAGACGATGAACAGGTTCATCAAGAGGAGGCATGTGATCAAGGGAGAGCACAGGATGTCCAAGTTGAAGAAGAAGAAGCACCTCAGGCCCCTCCAACCCAAGTTCGAGCGATGATTCAAGGAATCATCCCGTCGACCAAATTTTGGGTGACATTAGCAAGGGAGTAACTACTCGTTCAAGATTAGTTAATTTTTGTGAGCATTACTCCTTTGTCTCTTCTATTGAGCCTTTCAGGGTAGAAGAGGCCTTGCTAGATCCGGACTGGGTGTTGGCCATGCAGGAAGAGCTCAATAATTTCAAGAGAAATGAAGTTTGGACACTGGTGCCACGTCCTAAGCAAAATGTTGTGGGAACCAAGTGGGTGTTCCGCAACAAACAGGACGAGCACGGGGTGGTGACGAGGAACAAGGCTCGACTTGTGGCAAAAGGTTATGCCCAAGTCGCAGGTTTGGACTTTGAGGAGACTTTTGCTCCTGTGGCTAGGCTAGAGTCTATTCGTATATTACTAGCATATGCCGCAAACCATTCTTTTAGGTTGTTCCAAATGGATGTGAAGAGCGCTTTCCTCAACGGGCCAATCAAGGAGGAGGTGTACGTGGAGCAACCCCCTGGCTTCGAGGATGAACGGTACCCCGACCACGTGTGTAAGCTCTCTAAGGCGCTCTATGGACTTAAGCAAGCCCAAGAGCATTGTTGGGGACTTGTTCTCAAATGCTAAGAATTAAGAACAAGGCAACATAAAAAGTGTTAAATGTTAAAGTCCTTCGTCCTCTTAGACATTATTTCCCTTCGGGATATAATGAATTTCGGACGAAGGTCATGAAGGACGTACCTTCGTAAGCACAAGAGATAATGATGAAGAATTTATATAGACAGACATCATTATTATTAGATCATTTCTATTTTATTACCATAGAAGTATATAAATGATATAATATTACAAATGTACCTTCGGCTTGAGAGAAGGTAAGAGTACAAGCGTGACGCCAAAGCAAATGCCAAGTCAGCGTGAACAGTACGGGAGTACTGTTCATCTATTTATAGGCAAAAGGACACAGCCCATGCAGAATTACATTCATGCCCTTTACAAAAGTTTACAATGATGACTCAGGCCCTTATGGACTAAAGGGTCATTCTATCTTTAAGTCGGTTCAATCCTTCACCTTCGGGCACGCTATAACTCCGAAGCTTCACAAGTGGTAGCTTCGGCATTTCGTATAAGCAGCTTTCACCGAAGCTGTTTCTTCTTAAAGGACCTTCGGCGACGAAGCATGGTCCCAACAGTAGCCCCTTCGCGGTGCTAGATCGTTTTTCGTAACGAGCTTGATCCGTGAAAAAAAGTCTTCTAGGCTTCGGGAAGCCGAAGGTCCGAAAAAAACACCTTCCCTGAGCTCGTTGTCGAGAAACGATAAAGCTTCCGAGTGCTGAGCGGTCCCACCATTCAGCGAGTGCGAGCGACTGTTTGCCCGGTGTAAAAATCTTGACGATCCACCTCCTTACCTGCAGCAGTATAAAAACAGACAGGTAGGTGTGACGTTACCACAGCATTCATTGCTATTGCACTGTTTCGCTGCCGAAAATTTTAACCATAGCCGAAGCTTGACTTTCGCATTCAAACGAAGCTGTAGTTTGGAATCTACTTCGTCACAAGAGGAGCTTCGAAAGAAAAAGGTTATTAACTTGCAAAAAAATTTCAAGAACATTCAAAATCAAATGGCCAGATTACGCTCCACTGCTAGGGTTGAGCGTGAGGGAGGCGAAGCCGAAGCTGCTGATACTGTTCCAATCTCCGAAGCAATGAGGCGCTCTGGGCTGGTAAGGCCGGAAGACACGCAAGTTGCCGAAGGCACCGCTGCTGTCGAAGCAGAACGCGCTGCTGCTGAAGAGACTGATTCCGAAGATGATTATAGCAGCGCAGTGCCGAGCAAACCCAGCCACCTGGATTTCGGCAAATCTACAATTTCCAAAGTTGATTTTGCAAAAATTGTAAAGTTGGGCTATCTTCATGAAGCCGATAAGAAATCAATTCGCTTTGGTGGAGAAGAAACCACCCCGAAGCCAGAAACAGATGAAATAGTGGTTTTTAAGGGTTTCTTCAAAGCTGGACTAAGACTTCCATTCCATGGAATGATTGCAGATGTATTGAAGAAGTTTGGGATTTTCTTCCATCAGCTGACTCCTAACGCCATCGTTAGGCTCAGTGTCTACATTTGGGCCCTCCGAAGCCAGGGGTGGAACCATTTTCTGATGGATTCTGCCGGGTGCACGAACTGCACTACCAGACGAAGGCCAGAAAGGATGGATTACATGAAAATTTTGGTTGCTACAATTTTGCTTACCGAAAGACTTCAAAATTTCCTGTAATCAGCTACCGAAGCAAGTGGCCGGCAGGCTGGAAGTCTGAATGGTTTTATGTCAAAGTTGAAGACGACAAGGAAAAGCTGGTGCAGAGTCCACTTGAATTGACTTTCGGAGAAACCAGACCCCCCTGCAATATGACACCAAAAAGTCCAGCCCAAACTGCCTTGGCTGAATTTAAAATTATTTCAGAGCATATCGGCACTAGGGACCTGGTGCAAGAGTTCTTGGCCTTCAGAATTTTCCCGACTTTGAAAGAATGGGAAATGCCGAAGCTCGAGGGGGAGAAGAAAGAAGGGGAACTTGTCCGGTTACCTTACTATTTCAAGTTCAAGAAATACTTTAAAACACCTTGTCAAGAGTGGCTGGATACAGTTGAAGTAATGTGCAATGAAATACTCGGTAATTACTCCAAAAAAGAAGATTAGTTAATGACTGCGGCCTTCGGCACCCGTCCGAAGCGAAGACTGAACCGAGTGCTGGATGCCTTGGGATTTGAATACCCTGACTATGAACGGCTAAATAAGGGTGCTGAGGGCCAGAAAAGGAAAAGAGTGGCCAAAGCTTTGAATAAAGATGACAACGAACCACCAAAAGAGAAGAGTATTCCAAAGAAGAGAAGAGTATCATCTCCGAAGCAAAAATTATCCGACGAAGAGGGGACTCCTGCATCACCCTCTACCACCGACGTGGAGGAGATTTTAAAGGTAATGACTGAATCCCTGCCCGTGAAGCTAAGTCCATTAGGGCCTCAACTGACGAAGCTTTTTCAGAAGGAAGAGAAGCCCGAAAAAATGAAGAAAACAACTAAAACAAAGAGACAAAGAATTATTGCAGTGACAGAAGTCATTGACAAGACGCCACCGAGGGCTTCAGCTCGGAAGACGCCAGCGGCTGAGGGCGCAACAAATGTCGAAGTCGCACCTTCGGAGGACGCGGCTACCGAAGCCATCTTGGCCGAAGATTTGAACATGGAAACCACAATTGAACACATCGACAAAATACTGCTAGACATGGCCGCAGAAGAAGCTACTACTGCCACCGAAGAGACCATGGCCACAGTGCCTAGGAAAGGAAAGGAAATAGCCAAGGATACTTCGAAGGACGAAGCTTTTATATTTCAAAATTTAGTTGGACAAGAACTGTCAAGAACCGAAATAGAAGAGCTTAAAGAATATGCCAAATCTTGCGGATATAAGCCAGGAGCACTCCTCTTCGGGGGTATTGACGATGAGAAATTGGACTGTATCCGGGATCAAACCGGAGCTAAGGTTATCGGTACTCTATCAAAGAGTATCGGTTTTTCGAAGCTGGAAACGGATATCAGCCGCTACCGACGACAACATATCGTTGGTAGTTTATTTTATTCTAATTTCAAGGTAAACAACTTTTCTCTGACTTTTATTGTTTTTAATAATGAAAATGTTTCTAACGAAGGTTGTTTATGTGCAGAGCATGCTGCTGAGCAAAGCTTTGAAAATGCAGCAGGATTTGGAAGATAAAAAACACGAGGTTATAATTGAGAATTTAGAGAGCAAAATAAAAGAGCAATCAGCTGCTATTGAAAAGAAAGACTTCGAGCTTCAGACAACTGAAGGCTTATTGGCAGAAACTGAAGCTAAAATAGCAGAATTGAATACGAAGCTTCTCTGCCAATCAGAACAATTTGAACAAGAGAAGCAAGAGCTTAATGCAAAATTTGAGGCTGAAGTTCAAAAAAACTCAGATTTGAAAAAATCATTGACAAGCCTTCAAGACAAATGTTTGGAATTTAGTAATAACTGTATTCAACGATTAAAAAAGATCTTTTACTCAGTTGGAGCCAGCAGTGGAAAGTTCACCCCTTCAGCTGAAGATTTACCAAGAACCTTCGAACATATTGAAGGTGAAATTGATGAGCTATGAAGTTATAGTCGGGCACGGTGACTTCTGTGCCTGGGTAGCTTCTCGGGGCACTGCTGCAGCATTTCTGAAGGCTGGCTGTGACCATGGAAGAATTGTCAACAGGACCAATTTCACTCTATCACCATCAATTTTAGATGACATTCCTGACCTCGCCCGAAGTATTTCAAATAGGTTTATAAAAATGATATGGACAAAAGGCGGGTGAGAAAAGGCTGGAGACGAAGCTCGGAGTCATCTTGAACCAGTAAGAAATCATACCTTGTGCTTACCTTTCCCTTCAAACTTGGTTTTTACTCACAACACCTTAATTCATGTAGGATAACGAAGCTGAGACCGATGCTTGAAGAGTATGACGCCGAAGCTGAGGCCCCATGAAGATCAGTAGGAGTAGACTGTAGAAAAACTCAAGAGACTTTTGTAATAACTTTTGTAAATACAGCTAAATTGTTCTTAATGAACTTTGTTCATACCTTGTAATATATTCTTACCCTTCCATCAATGTATGAGGTGCTTTGATGTGGACGAAATTAGCATTTTGAGCCGAAGGCGAAAAAACACCTTCCCTTCTTTTCATACACAACGAAGCATAAAAGACAATTTTTTCTTTTTGCCGAAGCCCTTCTTTCCGTACACGACGAAGCACAAAAGACTGCTTCTTCTTTTTTCCGAAACCTTTCTTTTTTTGTACACAACGAAGCACAAAAGACTGCTTCTTCTTTTTGCCAAAGCCTTTCTTTAACACCGAAGCAACCACTTATGTTATGATGATGGTTATCCTACATATGCCTAGATGAATGTTTATGAATGCAAATGTTATGATGTAATGTGGTGTGCAAATGAATGATCAAACACATATCCGAAGCCATAACCACAACCGTTATTTCCTTAGAAATAATCACATATCAGCGCTGACTTTTCGCTGTAAGCCTCCCTTAGGAGCTTCTTCGCCTTTTACTTTCGGCGGTATCAGCGTTGACTTTTCGATGTAAGCCTCTCTTAGGAGCTTATTCGCCTTTTACTTTCGGCGGTATCAGCATTGACTTTTCGCTGTAAGCCTCCCTTAGGAGCTTCTTCGCCTTTTACTTTCGGCGGTATCAGCGTTGACTTTTCGCTGTAAGCTCTGCATTCCCTTTGGAACGACTTTTGAGCAGAAAACTTACACTGCGCCCCCTTTGGAGCGACTTCTTTAGTAGCTTCGTCATGCTCCGCATCCCCTTAGGGACGCTTTCGAGCTTCTCCCCTGTTTTTTTTTCTTTTAGCACTCGATGGTGCGTTCTCAGTTTTTACATTTACATCTTTGGGGGATTTTGTTCTTATAGAACTGAAATAAAAGAAAAATTACATGCTATGGCCCCATTAAAAACCTTTCTCCCCCTTCAGAAAGGAAAAGGGTGCCATAAAAGAAAAATAAAATAAAGTATAAAAAATTACATCAAACTAAACATAAAATCGCCGAAGCTCATCCGCATTCCAAGATCTAGGAATGCCGTTGCCGTCCATATCCTTCAATCTGTATGAACCGGGTCTTGACGAAGATACTACTAAAAAAGGTCCCTCCCATTTCAGCTGCAATTTGCCCACTGTATCTGGGTTAGCCACTCTCCAAAGCACCAAATGTCCTGGCTCAATATTCTTTAGCCAGACCTTTCTATCACGCCATTTTATTGTTTCGGCTTGATATTTATTGATGTTTTCCACAGCTTGAAGCCTGATCCCTTCTATAGCATCTTTTTCCACAGAGTAATCAGCTTCAGATTCTGATTCTGCCGAAGCTACTACTCTTATTGATCCAGTTTTGGCTTCTTCCGGAGTTATTGCTTCGTCACCAAACAATAATTTGAATGGGGTAAAACCTGTTGACCTTGATGTTGTTGTGTTGTGGCTCCACACCACTTTGATTAATTGATCTGGCCACTTTCCCATGGGTTGATTGAAGATTAACTTCATTATTCCTGTCATTATGATGCCATTAGCTCTTTCAACAAGTCCATTTGACTCCGGATGTCTAACTGATGCAAAATGGATCTTCGTGCCAATTTGATCACAAAATTCTCTGAAAGCTTCGGAGTCGAACTGTGTACCATTATCTACAGTGATAGCCTTTGGTACTCCGAAACGACAAACAATATTCTGCCAGAAAAACTTTTGAATGGTGGCCGAAGTTATTGTGGCTAAAGGCTTTGCCTCAATCCATTTAGAGAAATATTCCACTGCCACTACAACATATCTTAAGTTTCCTTGGGCTGGTGGTAACGGACCTAACAAATCAAGGCCCCACCTTTGCAATGGCCAAGTGGGTTGTATTAGCTAAGTCAGAGACGAAGGTTGTTTTTGATCTCTTGCACATTTCTGACAACCTTCGCACTTTTGGACTAATTCCGCTGCATCCGAAGCTGCCTTCGGCCAATAAAACCCTTGTCGAAAGACTTTTCCAAGCAACGGCCTAGATCCAATGTGAGATCCACACAGGCCTGCATCTATTTCCTTCATCAATTCTATGCCTTCGGCTCTAGATAAACACTTGAGTAATGGAGCACAGACTCCATGCTTGTACAGCTCCCCTTTTATTATGACATATGGTCGAGCTCTTGCCTCTATCCTCCTGTTATAAGTTTCATCATCTAAAAGAAAGTTACCCTGAAGGTAAGAGATGATCTCAGTTCTCCAATCTTCACTATAAACAGGAGATATATTGAGGACTGCTCTTTCAAGAAGTTCCACCGAAGGTGCTTTTATTGTTTCGAAAAATACATCCGAAGGTAGGGGCAGCCCCTGTGCTACTGACTTGGCTAGCAAATCAGCATGCTCGTTTTCTCCTCGAGAAATATTTTTGACAGAAAATCCTTCGAAGGAAGCTTCAATCCTTTGGACCGTGTCTAAATATTTCTCAAGCTTCGGGCCTCTAGCCTTACAACTCTTGTCGATATGACCCGAAACAACCTGGGAATCAGTTTTAAGAATGGCCCTTCTGATTCACATTGCCTTTAACTTCCGAAGACCCAAAAGCAGAGCTTCGTACTCAGTAATATTGTTTGTGCAACTGAAATCAAGTCTTGCCGCATAACAAGTTTTAACTTTGGAAGGTGAAACCAACACAGCAGCTGCTCCTGCTCCGAAGGTTCCCCAAGACCCATCGCAAAACACTGTCCTTGCTTCGGCATCTTTATTCGTTTCTTCCTCCTGAGCCCCTAGCGTCCAATCAGCAATGAAGTCTGCCAACGCTTGAGACTGGATCGAAGATCTATGCACGTAATCAATGCAAAATTTATTGAGCTCCGCAGCCCATTTTCCAATCCGTCCAGTAGCTTCTCTATTTCTCATAATATCCTTCAACGGTTGCGAAGAAGGAACAACAATATTGTATGCTTGAAAATAATGCCGAAGCTTCCTGGAGGCCATCAAAACAGCATATAACACCTTCTCCAATTTTGTATAGTTTTTCTTTGATAGACTAAGAACCTCAGATACAAAATATATTGGGGTCTGCTTCTTGACTTGGCCGTCAAGCTTCTCCTGGACAAGTGCTGCACTTACCGCTGAGTGCGAAGCTGCCACATATAATAACAGAGGAGCCCCTGGCGTCGGTGGAATTAATGTTGTTAGATCTATCAAATATTGCTTCAATTCTTCAAAGGCTTTCTGTTGGACTGGTCCCCATTGAAAGACTTAGGCTGACTTTAGTACTTCGAAGAATGGCAAATTTCTCTCTGCTGATCTAGATATGAATCTGTTGAGAGATGCCAGTCTTCCCGTCAATCTTTGAGCCCCCTTTTTGGTACTTGGTGGTTCCATTCGAAGTATGGCTTCAATTTTACTTGGATTAGCCTCAATTCCCTTTGTTGAAACCAGGCAACCAAGAAATTTCCCCTTCTTTACCCCGAAGACACATTTTTCTGGATTCAGCTTTAGACCAGCCTGTCTAAAATTAGCGAAGGTCTCCTGCAGATCAGTAATGTGATTTTCTTGCTTCGTGCTTTTTACAATGATATCATCAACATAAGTTAGCACATTTCTGCCTATCTGAGACTGAAGAACCTTCGCTGTCATTCTGCTGAAACTTCCTCCAGCATTCTTGAGCCCCTCAGGCATCCGAAGGTAACAATATGTTCCACTAGGGGTTATGAAGCTGGTCTTCGGCTCATCCTCCTTCTTCATCCAAATTTGGTGATAGCCTGAATAACAATCTAGCAGACTCATAAGCTCTAACGAAGCTGCTGCATCAACTAAGGAATCTATCCTTGGCAATGGGAATTCGTCCTTCGGACATGCCTTGTTGAGATCAGTAAAATCGATACACATTCTCCATTTGCCATTGGCCTTTTTTACCATAACAGTGTTAGCTAGCCATTCTGGGTATTTTACTTCTCTGATAACCCCTGCGCTGAGGAGTCTTTTGACTTCATTCCGAGCCCCTTCGGCCTTGTCATCAGACATCTTCCGAAGCCTCTACTTTCTGGGTCTGAAGGATGGGTCAACATTGAGCGAATGTTCAATAACATCCCTGTTAACTCCGCACAGATCATTAGCTGACCATGCAAAAACATCTTTGTTGTTGAACAAAAACCTTATCAAGGTTTTCTCCTGTTCTTCGGATAACTGGGATCCCAACAGCACCTTCTGCTCTGCTATGTCCTCACATAAGAGCATGGGCTTCGGCTGATCTGCCGAAGCTGCTTTCTCCCTTCTGAACTTGTACTGTTCACAAGCTTCAGCTCCATCTATGTTATGGATTGCTTTTGAGTCAGTCCAGTTTCCTTCGGCCCTTCTGGTAGCTTCCTGACTTCCATGAATAGCAATGGATCCTTGATCCGAAGGTATCTTCATGCAAAGATAAGCAGGATGAAGAATTGCTTCGAAAGCATTGAGAGTACCACGACCAATGATTGCATTGTAAGGGTACTCCATGTCAACAATATCAAACACAACTTGCTCAGTTCTGGTGTTGTTAATAAATCCGAAGGTCACTGGCATGGTGATCTTGTCAAGTGCTACAATCTGTCTTCCTCAGAAGCCACAGAGAGGGTGTGTAGCATCATATATCTTGTCTTCTGGCTCTTGCATTTGTCTGAAGGCCTTAGCAAATATGATATCAGCTGCACTGCCTGTATCAACCAAAACATTGTGGACCAGAAACCCTTTGATAACACAAGAAATGACCATAGCATCATTGTGAGGGAAATCCTTGAGTTGAAGATCCTCTTGGGAGAAGGTGATTGGAATGTGAGACCATCTTGACTTGATGAAGGGTCCCTGCACCCCGACATGCTGTACCCTTCTCTGTGCCTCCTTCTTCTGTTTCTTGTTGGCCGGCTCTGAGCATGAACCGCCTGTGATCGGGAGGACAAGCTTCGAGGCCGAAGCAGCTCCAGCTTGATCGTTGAACGAAGCCATCAGCTCAAAAAAGTGGAAGTGAGTTGACCGGAGGTAGGGCGCCAATGTTGGGGACTTGTTCTCAAATGCTAAGAATTAAGAACAAGGCAACATAAAAAGTGTTAAATGTTAAAGTCCTTCGTCCTCTTAGACATTATTTCCCTTCGGGATATAATGAATTTCGGACGAAGGTCATGAAGGACGTACCTTCGTAAGCACAAGAGATAATGATGAAGAATTTATATAGACAGACATCATTATTATTAGATCATTTCTATTTTATTACCATAGAAGTATATAAATGATATAATATTACAAATGTACCTTCGGCTTGAGAGAAGGTAAGAGTACAAGCGTGACGCCAAAGCAAATGCCAAGTCAGCGTGAACAGTACGGGAGTACTGTTCATCTATTTATAGGCAAAAGGACACAGCCCATGCGGAATTACATTCATGCCCTTTACAAAAGTTTACAATGATGACTCAGGTCCTTATGGACTAAAGGGTCATTCTATCTTTAAGTCGGTTCAATCCTTCACCTTCGGGCACGCTATAACTCCGAAGCTTCACAAGTGGTAGCTTCGGCATTTCGTATAAGCAGCTTTCACCGAAGCTGTTTCTTCTTAAAGGACCTTCGGCAATGAAGCATGGTCCCAACAAGCATGGTATGAATGCCTTAGAGACTTCTTAATTGCTAATGCTTTCAAGGTTGGTGTTGAGGACTTGTTCTCAAATGCTAAGAGTTAAGAACAAGGCAACATAAAAAGTGTTAAGTGTTAAAGTCCTTCGTCCTTCGAAACATTATGCCCCTTCGGGAAATAATGAGTTTCGGACGAAGGTTACGAGGGACATACCTTCGTAAGTACAACAAGTAATGACGAAGGATTCATATAAAGCATGAGATATAATATAAACATTTAAACATTATCATAAAACCATTTCTATTTTATTATCATGGAAAAATAGAAATGATTTCAAATTACAAATGTACCTTCGGCTTGAGGGAAGGCAAAAGTACAAGCGTGACGCAAAAGCAAATGCCAAGTCAGCGTGAACAATACAGGAACATTGTTCATCTATTTATAGGCATGGGTCACAGCCCATGTAAAATTACATCCATGCCCTTTACATTTGCTAATAACTCTGTAGTAACCCGCCGGGGTCTGAATAGCCTTTTCATCTTTAAGTCGGTTTCCTTTTCCACTATCTTGCCGAAGCTCTCCTGTGTACAGCTTCGGCTCCGTGCCATCCTTCGTATTCCTTTTGTGCTTCTTCACATCGTGGTTTTAACCCAAGCCCGAAGATACCTGTTCATGCGTTATACTCCAGAAACTTTGTTAAATCATGTTTTTGAGGACCTTCGGAAGCCGAAGGCCCCCAACAGTAGCCCCTCGCAATATTAATTTGTTAGAATGATAAATTCAGATTGCGATATGGACGAAGGCCCTAAGCCGAAGGTCCGAAAAAACACCTTCCCTTTGCTAGAATAGCAACAGTCACTGACAAACGGGACCTTCCGATTTTTAACGCACTGGGTATATAAATAAGGGTGCACCACGAGTTTATTTGGTACGCTTTCTTGCCATCTGCTCTTGCTCACTTACCTTCTAGCCCGCGCAACAAAACTTGCTTGGCTTTTTTGAATTTTTAAGCTTCGGTTTTGAGAGCACTTTCCCAGCGTTCATGAAGATGTCTGCAGACAAAAAAGTTGTTGCTGATCCGAAGCTAAGCCTTTCTGAGGAAATGCACCTTGGCTTTCTTGAATCAATGGCGAAGACTAATACAGAGAAGATTACCAAAGAGATTTTAGAAGGTTTATCTGAAGACACTGGTGATAGTGACAGTTATGATGTAGAAAGTGGCGGGGAAGAGTCCGAAGACCGACCATGGCGACCAAGCCACACGGTTTTCGGAAAGTCAACTATTAAGTAGAGTCATCTTGACAATATGAGGGGGAGATATTTTCTAGATGTGTCTATTGTGAGGGCTGATGACGGAGAGAAAACTTCTCCTACTCCCGAGGAAAATGAGGTCGTGATCTTCCGAAGCTTCTTCAAGGCTGGGCTTCGGTTCCCCCTGAGCAGCTTTATGGTTGAAGTTCTGAAGATATTCCAAATCTATCTCCACCAGATTACTCCTGAAGCTATTATAAGAATGGGAATCTTTGTCTGGGCTGTGAGGAGCCAGGGCTTGGAGCCAGATGTAAAAAGTTTTTGTAATATTCATGAGTTAGTATATGAGACGAAACCCTTGGGGAAAGAACAATATCACAACAACTTTGGTTGTTATAGCTTCGGTGCCCGCTCTAGGTCAAGCTGCCCCGTGCCAACCTTTCGGAAGAGGTAGCCCGGCGACTGGATGACAGAATGGTTCTATGTGAAGAATGACTTGATGGCACGGGAAGATATTAAAGGTATCATTATGCGCCCTATCTAGCAACGCTTCGGTCTCCGGAAGCCGAAGGTAGAAATGAATAAAGCAGCCGAAGAATGCCAGAGAGCCTTCGGAGTTGTTTGCTCTTTTATTGGGACGAGGGATTTGGTCCAAGAGCACATTGCCTTCAGAGTATGGCCGCTTGTAGAAAAATGGGAAATGCCGCAGGAGACCATTAAAGAGACTGGCGAAGGTGGACTAGTCAGGCTGAAGTACACATTTAAGTTCGGGGATAAATTCATTGAGCCAGATGACGACTGGCTGAAAAGCATTGAAACTGTAAGTGATGAATTGCTTGGGGTGTATTCGAAGGTCGAAGACACTGCACTGTCAGCGGCCTTCGAAGGCCGAAAAAAGAAAAGACTCAACCAAGTATTTGATGCAATTGGTTTCGTCTACCCCGACTACCGCTATCCAGCGCGGGGGCAAAAAAGAAAAGGCACAACTTCTGCGAAAGAAACTGCTTCAGCCACTCCTAGCAAGCCAGCGCCGAAGAGAAAAAAGGTAGAGGTTCTTACGCACCGGCCACGCTATATTGAACCAGCCACGGTGCCTGAGTTCACCGGTGAAACCTCTTCGGCCACCGAAGCCAAAGAACCAACCCTGCTGCCAGAAATCAAAGAGTTGGCCGAAGTGCCAGTAACAGAAAAAATGGAAGAACCAAAGGCTGAAGAAGCGAAAACATCAGCTGAGGGAGTGAAAATATCGGAAACTTTAAGTCCTTCAGGAGAAATTGAAGCAGCAAAAATTAAAAAGGGGCCAACATTGACCCCGAAAAGAAAAAGAATGGTTAATGTGTTAGATGTTTTGGAGACAATTAAATCTTCAAGCATAACTCCAAAGAAGACTGCTGAAACTTCTGAAGCGTCTGCTGAAGCATCTGTTGCTGAAGCTTCGAAGCAACAGACTGGAACTGAAGCCGGGCCTTCAGAACCAACCAAGGTAAAACCTTTGGAAACAGAAGAAACGAAAATTGCGAAGGCAACCGAAAAAATGAAAATGTTAGAGCCATCTTTGGTTGAAGAAATTGATACTGCTGCCCCCGAAGCACCTTCCAACATACGCGATTACATTGTGCGACATGCTTCGGGGAAAAAACTATCTGCAGAAGAGATTTATGAAGCCAATCACTATGCTAGAGAATTAAAATATCCGAAGGGGGCACTAGTGTTCAATGGAACAGACGAAGATGACTTCCTATACTGCCTTCCTGTAACACCCGACTTTAAGGAACAAAGCCGGGTGCATCTCATACATGCGCCAAGAAGACAACACATATAATAACAGAGTGTATAGAGATAAATGTCATTTACATCAGAGTATTTATTACATAGCGGAAGACTTATTACAAAATAAAGTAATGAAGATAAAACAACTAAGGATCGTCGGCGCCAATGTCGACTGGGAAACGCCACCTAGATCAGATCGAACTCCTCAGTGTTAGGCAGCTCCTCCTGAACCACCTGATCATCTCCTGTGGGGGGTGTGAGACAGCAAGGGTGAGCTCACACATGATCATAGCTCAACAAGTTGTGGGGAACCAGTGGACAGAAACTCACAAAGGTGTGAGTTCATGTGATGTGTAAGGCTTAATCAAAGACAGGGGTTAAAGCTGAGCATTGCTTTTAAGTAGTTGGTCAAAATTTTATTAGCAATTACTAAGTGTAAGTAAATACCAAACCATAAATAAAGTAATAGAACAAAATTAATAATAAACCCATGCAATGCAAATGACAAAATTGAATTTAAGTTCCATAATTAAACATCAGAGAGTCCTGAGCTGCTCATGACCGTGAGCTCGGCTAGTATACCAGTTTTACACTCTGCAGAGGTTGTACCCTTTACCCACAAGTCATGTTACCCATCTGCCAAGGGGTCATGAATCCCATATACCTCTACCTAGGAAGCACGGCAGGGCAACACTACGAGGCCTTTACAAAGTTCCACTAGCTTCCGAAAACCCGCTACAGTTTATGGGAAGATCCAGTAAAGGGTTCCTGGCTGACCGCCATCGCAGCAAAATCAACCAGGGACCTCCCCGCACTGACCTCTCCCCTACTGCCCTTGCCCCTTTCGGGTAAGGTAGTCTTCCACTAGCTTTCCTAATTAGTCAGCCAAGGGGTCCCATTCCTCCCTTGTGGTGGCACGTGGTTCTCAAGTTAAGCTCTATGTTCCAATTAACATTAATGATAACAACATGAACATAAACAGAATAACAACAAGAATTGGAACATAGAGGTAATAAATAATTATCCCAAAACCATGTAAAGCAATAGCAAAAACTACCCAGGTGATTCAGGGGTAAACAAGGTAATGAGATAAGCAATCTAGGGTGACCTATTGGGTCCCATCAAAATTAACCTATGCATGGATAAGTGATATTAAAGAACATTATTGGGTAAAAAGTGGTCAAGGGCACAACTTGCCTTCAATGAGCTCCTGCTCAGCTACTTCAACCTGCTGCTCACCAGGATCCTCAGCAACGGGCTCTTCTACTCGCCACAACACAAACAAGCACAGGATATAGGGAAAATTAACATTACACCAAGCATGTAAACAAAATACACAGAGATATTCTACACATTAAAATAAAATCCTAGGAACTGGAATCATAATTTTCTGAGTTATAGATTTTAAGTTATGCATTTTCAAAGGTTTTATGTGCTTTAAATAGGATTAAGTGATAAATAAATTTCCTTACTGTTTTTATGCCAAAACAGAGACACTAAGTGCTAGAGAATAAAATTACAAAATTTTAGGAACTGGAATGGGTTAATTTGGAGTTAGTATGAATTTTCTATGAATTATTGAAGATTTAGCACTTATTTTTGTATTAAAAATACATTTTCTAATTCATTTACTCATTTTAAAACAGCAGTGGACTGGGCCTCAAATTTGTAAAAGGGTAGGGGGCTCTGGGTAAAATTTTCTAAGACTCAGATCAGCCGCACAGTGGACCGCGGGTTAATTCTGAAAATCTACAGGGGCTCTTTAACAAAAATGCCAGCGCGAACGGGTATGGCTGAATCTCGGCCGCACGATCTGAACTGAGCGGCCCAGATTAGATTTATTATACACCGAACCGGTACGCATTGCCGTCCACTGGATCACGATCCTACGGCACAGATTTAATTTTGTCCAGAGCCACCCGATCCATCCGATCGGATATCAACGGCTGACGCAAAACCCACCAAAGCGTTACCCGCCTTCTAATCCGAGCCATACAACGAGAAATCGACGGCCCACGATTCCCGGCCGAACCCCGCCCAACTCCGGCCACCGGAATACACCCGTGCGCGGCGGCGCCATGGCCGAGATGTCAAGCGCGTGAATTGGTACACAATGTCTACACATCTCAGGTGCAAAACGAAATTAAGAGAAGGGCGAACTCGAGGAGCGCATCCATACCACGTTCCCGACGGTCTCCGGCCCTGCTCACGGCGCACGATGAATCCACGGCGACGGCGAGGAATTAACAGCCCGCTGCATGCGCTCCTTGCCAACGGATGGTTCCCACACGTGTGGCGGGGGCGTGTGGAGTTGCAGACCAATTCGCCGTGGCCGATAGTCCGACCAAGTCCCAGTTCACCGATGGCGGCGCGGCACCGAGCTTGCGGCAGCGGAAAGGGTCGGCGATGGCGGCTTGGACCTACGACTACGGCGCAATAAAGGAGCCACGAGTGGAGAGGAGGGGGCGCAGCTTATGTGGGAGGGGGAGCCGAGTAGAGTTCGTCAACAGACGCCGAGATTCCCGGCGTGCCCCCGCCATCAGCGGCAAATTCGTTGAAGAAGATGACGGACACGCGGGTGAGCGACTGACGGGGCGGTCCCACAGGTAAGCGATGAATCACGCGCACGCGAGACTGGCAGCCGGGCCCCACGAGCCAGCGAAACAACGGTGAGCGAGGCGCGAGGAAAACGGACCGGCCAGCGGGTCCCGCGGGACAGAGGAAGCGGCGCGCGCGTGTGACTGATCAGCGGGTCCCGCCTGTCGGCGCGAGTCGGCTGAAGAGTGGGCTGCACGAGCTGGATTGAATAAGTGGGCCGAAATGGCGCCAGGGGCCCAGGTAAGCTTCTTTTCTTTTTTTCTTTTTATTTTCTGTTTTCTGTTTTCTTTTCTTTTTATTTTTTTCAATTTCCCAATTTGAATTCCAAATATGACTTTGAATTTGTACTCAAATTATAGATAAATTTAATCATACCAGTATGGTTGAGTTTGTGTATTTATAAATTTTGTTTTATATTTTATATTATTTCTTTCTTTCTTTCTCCTTTTTCCTCTAATCCTCTTCTCATTGTCATTTTATTTCTATGTTGTCACCAAATGCACACACACAAATAAAATATCCAGCATGATGCAACAATTTAGTAGCATGTCTTTTATTAATTGTTCTTGGACATGGTGTTCTCATATGATGGTGCATAAAGATCAAACTCACATAAAGAGAAAATGTTTCTCTATTGATATATTTCTAGCAATTTACAAAGTGGGTGTTACAAATCCTACCCCCCTTAAAAATAATCTCGTCCTCGAGATTTAAGAAGAACTAGAGAAAAGGTGGGGAAAATCTATACGAAGCTCTTCTTCCCTTTCCCAAGTTGCTTCATCTTCACTGTGGTGACTCCATTGAACTTTGCACATCTTTATCACCTTATTTCTTGTAACTCGAGTCAATGTATCCAAAATCTTGATCGGGTACTCCGTGTAAGTCAAATCACCTTGAACACTGAGCTCTTCCATGGGTAACTGTTCCTCGGGGACACGGAGACATTTCTTCAGTTGAGATACATGGAACACATTATGCACATCTGATAGACTAGCAGGTAACTCAAGTTGGTATGCCATCTCTCCCACTCTCCCAAAGATCAGGAATGGTCCAATGTAGCGAGGGGATAATTTGCCCTTGACTTTGAATCTCCTCATCCCACGAAGTGGTGACACTTTGAGGTACACATAATCTCCTTCTTCAAATTCCAGTGGCCTTCTTCTATTATCAGCATAACTCTTTTGCCTGGTTTGAGCCACCCTCAAATTCTCTCGAATTATACGAACTTGTTCTTCGGCTTCTTGAATCAATTCAGGCCCAAAGAACTGTCTCTCTCCAGTCTGATCCCAATATAGAGGAGTCCTGCACTTCCTCCCATATAAAGCTTCAAAAGGTGACATCTTCAGACTGGCCTGATAACTATTGTTATATGAGAACTCAGCATAAGGTAGACTTTTATCCCAACTTCCTCCATGCTGAAGGGCACATGCTCTCAACATATCTTCCAATACTTGTGTTGGGGTCGTGCTTCGGTGCGCCGAAGGTCCCACGCGAAGAAGCAACTTCGGCTGAAGTCGTCTCCAAAAGATGGCCGAAGGTTCCTTTTTATGGAGCTTCGGCGTTACAAACCGACATAGAAATAGAATGACCTTTTTATACATATAGGTCCGAGTCAATGTTGTAAACATTTGTAAGGGGCATAATTGTAATTTGTCACAGGCTGTGACCTGTGCCTATAAATAGATGAACAGTACCTCTGTACTGTTCACGCGATCCTGTCATTTGCCTTCGCATCACACTTGCTCTCCGGCCTTCTTCAGGACCGAAGGTACATTTGTAATTTGAAGTCATTTGTATTCATTCACATCAGTAGAAATGGAAATGATTCTATGTTAACATTTGAATGTCTATTTTATACTTCATGATTTATATGAATGCTTCATCCCTCGCTATCATGTTTACGAAGGTATGTCCTTCGTAACCTTCGTCCGAAATTCCTTATATCCCGAAGGGATATAATGTAGTGGAGGACGAAGGACTTTAATATTTAACATTTTCTGTGTTGCCTTGTTCTTAACTCTTAGCATTTGAGAACAAGCCCCCAACATTGGCGCCCACCTCCGGTGAACTCACTTCCACTTTTCTGAGCTGAATGGCTTCGTTCAACAATCAAGCTGGAGCTGCTTCGGCTTCGAAGCTGGTGCTCCCGATAACAGGCGGTTCTTGCTCAGAGCCGGCTAACAAGAAGCAGAAGAAGGAGGCTCAGAGAAGGGTGCAGCATGTTGGAGTGCAGGGACCCTTCATCAAGTCAAAATGGTCCCACATTCCAATTACTTTCTCTCAGGAAGACCTTCAGCTTAAGGATTATCCTCACAATGATGCCATGGTTATCTCTTGTGTGATCAAAGGATTTCTGGTCCACAATGTCTTAGTTGATACAGGCAGTGCAGCTGACATTATATTTGCTAAAGCCTTCAGACAAATGCAAGAGCCCGAAGACAAGATTCATGATGCTACGCACCCTCTTTGTGGCTTCGGAGGGCGGCAGATTGTGGCACTTGGGAAGATTACCATGCCGGTAACCTTCGGATTTGTTAACAACACAAGGACTGAGCAAATTGTGTTTGATATTGTTGACATGGAGTATCCCTACAATGCTATCATCGGCCGTGGTACTCTTAATGCCTTCGAAGCAATTCTTCACCCAGCTTATCTCTGCATGAAGATACCTTCGGACCAAGGGCCTATTGCTATTCATGGAAGCCAGGAAGCTGCTAGAAGGGCCGAAGGAAGCTGGACTGACTCCAAGGCAATCCATAACATAGATGGAACTGAAGCTTGTGAACAGTACAAATTCAGGAGGGAGAAGGCAGCTTCAGCGGATCAGCCGAAGCCTATGTTATTGTGTGAAGATGTAGCAGAGCAGAAGGTGTTGTTGGGCTCGCAACTATCTGAAGACCAGGAGAAAACCTTGATAAGGTTTTTATTCAACAACAAAGATGTTTTTGCATGGTCAGCTAATGATCTCTGTGGAGTAAATCGGGATGTTATTGAACATTCGCTTAATGTTGACCCATCCTTCAGACCCCGAAAGCAGAGGCTTCGGAAAATGTCTGATGATAAGGCCGAAGGGGCTCGCAATGAAGTAAAAAGACTCCTCAGTGCAGGAGTTATCAGAGAAGTGAAGTACCCAGAGTGGCTAGCTAACACTGTCATGGTGAAGAAGGCCAATGGCAAGTGGAGAATGTGTATTGATTTCACAGATCTCAACAAGGCTTGTCCGAAGGATGAATTCCCGCTGCCAAGGATAGACTCTTTAGTTGATGCAGCAGCTTCTTCAGAGCTCATGAGTCTCCTGGACTGCTACTCAGGCTATCATCAAATCTGGATGAAGAAGGAAGATGAGCCGAAGACTAGCTTCATAACCCCAAGTGGTACATATTGCTATCTTCGGATGCCTGAGGGGCTCAAGAATGCTGGAGGGAGTTTCAGCAGAATGACTGCGAAGGTTCTCCAATCTCAGATAGGCAGAAATGTGTTGACTTATGTCGATGACATCATCGTAAAAAGCACGAAGCAAGAAAATCATATTGCTGATCTGCAGGAGACCTTCGCCAGCTTCAGACAAGCTGGTCTGAAGCTGAATCCAGAAAAATGTGTCTTCGGAGTGAAGAAGGGTAAATTTCTTGGATGCTTGGTTTCAACAAAGGGAATCGAAGCTAACCCAAATAAAATCGAAGCTATACTTCGAATGGAGCCACCAACCACAAGAAAGGGTGCCCAAAGATTGACAGGAAGGCTGGCATCTCTCAACAGATTTATATCCAGATCAGCAGAAAGAAACTTACCATTCTTCGAGGTGCTGAAGTCAGCTGAAGTCTTTCAATGGGGCCCTAGTCAACAAAAAGCCTTCGAAGAGCTGAAGCAATACTTAATAGATCTCACAACATTAACTCCACCAACGCCAGGGGCTCCTCTGTTGTTGTATGTGGCAGCTTCGCACTCAGCAGTAAGTGCGGCACTTGTCCAGGAGAAGTCTGATGGACAGGTCAAGAAGCAAGTCCCAGTATATTTTGTATCTGAGGTCCTCAATGTCTCAAAGAAAAATTATACAGAGCTGGAGAAGGTGTTGTATGCTGTTTTAATGGCATCCAGGAAGCTTCGGCATTATTTCCAGGCATACAATATTATTGTTCCTTCTTCGCAACCGTTGAAGGATATCATGAGAAACAGAGAAGCTACTGGCCGGATTGGAAAATGGGCTGCAGAGCTCAATGAATTTTACATTGATTATGTGCACAGATCCTCAATTCAGTCTCAAGCATTGGCAGATTTCATTGCCGACTGGACGCCAGGGGCTCAGGACGAAGAAGCGAATAAAGATGCCGAAGTTTGGACAGTGTTTTGTGATGGCTCTTGGGGAACCTTCGGAGCAGGTGCAGCTGCTGTGTTGGTTTCTCCGTCCAAGGTTAAAACTTGCTATGCAGCAAGACTTGACTTCAGCTGCACAAACAATATCACTGAGTACGAAGCTCTGCTCCTGGGTCTTCGGAAACTAAAGGCAATGGGAATCAGAAGGGAGATTCTTAAAACTGATTCCCAGGTTGTTTCGGGTCATATTGACAAAAGTTGCAAGGCTAAAGACCCGAAGCTTGAAAGGTACCTAGACACGGTCCGAAGGATCGAAGCTTCCTTCGAAGGGTTTTCTGTTAAGAATATCCCTCGAGGACAGAATGAGCATGCTGATTTGTTAGCCAAGTCTGCAGCACAAGGGCTGCCGCTACCTTCGGATGTATTCTTCGAAACAATAAAGGCACCTTCAGTGGAGCTACTTGAAAGAGCAGTCCTTAACATTTCTCCTGTTTACAGTGAAGATTGGAGAACTGAAATAATCTCTTACCTTCAGGGTAACTTCCTATCAGATGACGAAGCTTATAATAAAAGGATAGAGGCAAGAGCTCGTCCGTATGTCATGATAGAAGGGGAGTTGTACAAGCATGGAGTTTGTGCCCCGCTACTCAAGTGCTTGTCTAGGGCCGAAGGTATAGAGTTAATGAAAGAAATACATGCAGGCCTGTGCGGATCCCACATCGGATCCAGACCGTTACTTGGAAAAGTGTTCCGCCAAGGATTTTATTGGCCGAAGGCAGCTTCGGATGCAGCGGAGTTGGTTCAAAAGTGCGAAGGTTGTCAAAAATGTGCAAGAGATCAAAAGCAACCTTCGTCTTTGACACAGCTGATACAACCCATCTGGCCATTGCAAAGGTGGGGCCTCGACTTGCTGGGTCCACTACCACCGGCTCAAGGCAATCTGAAATATGTTATAGTGGCTGTGGAGTATTTTTCCAAGTGGATTGAGGCGAAGCCATTAGCCACAATAACTTCGGCCACTGTCCAAAAATTTTTCTGGCAGAATATTGTCTGTCGCTTCGGAGTGCCGAAGGCCATCACTGTAGATAATGGAACACAGTTCGACTCCGAAGATTTCAGAAATTTCTGTGATCAAATTGGCACGAAGATCCACTTTGCATCAGTCAGGCATCCGGAGTCGAATGGGCTTGTTGAAAGGGCCAACGGCATCATAATGACAGGAATAATGAAGCTAATCTTTAATCAACCCAGGGGAAAGTGGCCAGATCAGTTGACCAAAGTGGTGTGGAGCCACAATACAACAACATCAAGGTCTACAGGCTTTACCCCATTTAAGTTGTTATTTGGTGACGAAGCAATAACCCCGGAAGAAGCCAAAGCTGGATCAATAAGAGTGGTAGCTTCGGCAGAATCAGGCCCCGAAGATACTTGTCTCGTGGAAAAAGATGCCTTAGAAGGGATCAGACTTCAAGCCGTGGAAAATATCAATAAATACCAGGCTGAAACAGTTAAATGGCGAGATAGAAAGGTCCGGTTAAAAAATATTGAGCCGGGACATTTGGTGCTTCGGAGAGTGGCCAACCCAGATACAGTGGGCAAGCTACAATTGAAATGGGAAGGGCCTTTCTTAGTAGCATCTTCGTCAAGGCCTGGTTCGTACAGACTGAAGGACATGGATGGCAATGAAATTCCAAGATCTTGGAATGCGGATGAGCTTCGGCGGTTTTATGTATAACTCGATGTAATTTTGTATATTTTTTCTTTTCTCTTTCATGGCACCCTTTTCCTTTCCAAAGGGGGAGAAAGGTTTTTAATGGGGCCATCATATGTAATTTTCCTTTTTAGTTTTATAAGAGCAAAATCCCCCAAAGAATGTAAATGTAAAAGCTGAGAGCGCACCATCGAGTGCCGAAACTGAAAAAGAGAAAAAGCTCCGAAGACGTTCCTAAGGGAATGCAGAGCTTATACCGCCTAAGTAAAAGGCGAAGAAGCTCCAAAGACGTTCCTAAGGGAATGCAGAGCTTATACCGCCTAAGTAAAAGGCGAAGAAGCTCCAAAGACGTCCCCAAGGGGATGCAGAGCTTACAGCGAAAAGTCAACGCTGATACTGCCTAAGTAAAAGGCGAAGAGGCTCCAAAGTCGTTCCTAAGGGAATGCAGAGCTAATGTGTGGTTATTTCTAAGGAAGTAATGGCTGACAATGTGGCTTCGGACATATGCTTCGGACATTCATTCGCGCATTACATTACATCATAACATTTGCATGCATAAGCATTCATTCATAGCATTTGTGAACCAAAGTGGTTGCTTCGGCAGAAGGGAGAATTGGTTTTTTATGAGTCGTTGTGTAAAAGAAAAGTTTCGGAGAAGTGGTTTTTTATGATTCGTTATGCTTTGTTGTATACAAAAGAGAAAAGCTTCGATTGGCAAAAAGAAGAATTGCTTTTATGCTTCGTTGTGTACGAAAAGAAGGGAAGGTGTTTTTTCGCCTTCGGCTCAAAAAACTGATTTCGTCCACATCAAAGCGCATTAACCGAAGGGTAAGAATATATTACAAGGTATGTACACAGTTCCTTGAGAACAATCTAATTGTATTTACAAGAGTTGTTACAAAATTATCCTGAATTTTTCTATAGTATACTTCTACTGATCTTCATTAAGCTTCAGCTTCGGCAACAGCTTCGGCGACATATCTTAGGCATCATCTTCACCTTCATCATCCTACATAAATCAAGGAATCATGAGTAAAAATCAAGTGCAAAGGAAAAGGTAAGTACGAAGTATCATTTCTTACTGGTTCAAGATGACTTCGGGCTTCGTCTCCAGCCTTCTCCCGCCCGCCTTTTGTCCATATCATTTTTACAAATCTATTTGAGATACTTCGGGCGAGGTCAGGTATATCATCCAGGATTGATGGAGATAGGGTGAAGTTGGGCCTGTTAACTATTTTTCCATGTTCGCAGCCGGCCTTCAGGAATGCAGCAGCGGTACCCCGAGAAGCTACCCAGGCACAGAAGTCGCCGTGCCCGGCTATAACTTCGTCAAGTTCTTCAATTTCGGCTTCAATATGATCGAAGGCCTGTGGTAAATTTTCCGCTGAAGGGTTAAATTTCCCGCTGCTGGCTCCAACAGAGTAAAATATCTTTTTTAATCGACCAATACAATTGTTGCTAAATTTTAAGCATTTGTCTTGAAGGCTTGCTAAAGATTTCTTCAACTCTGAGCTGGTCTGGACTTCGGCTTCAAGCTTCGAATTAAGCTCTAGTTTCTCTTGATCGAATTGTTTTGATTGACCGATAAGCTTCGAGTTCAACTCTGCTACTTTAGCCTCAGTCTCAGCCAGCAAGCCTTCGGTCGATTGCAGCTCGAAGTCTTTCTTTTCAATGATGGCAGATTGTTCTTTTATCTTGTTTTCTAAGTTTTCAATTATAGCTTCGTGTTTTCTGTCTTCCAGATCTTGCTGCATCTTCAGAGCTTTGCTCAGTAGCATGCTCTGCACAGAAAAATTTATGTTGGTAACATTTTCATTATTAACAGCAATGAAAACCAGAGAAAAGGTTGTTTACCTTGAAGTTGGAGTAAAACAAGCTGCCGACGATGTGTTGTCGTCGGTAGCGGCTGATGTCTGTCTCTAGCTTCGGAAAACCGATACTCTTTGATAGAGTACCGATTACCTTAGCTCCAGTCTGGTCTCGAATGCAGCCCAATCTTTCGTCATCAATGCCTCCAAATAGGAGGGCTCCTGGCTTGTAGCCGCAAGATTTGGCATAATCCTTGAGTTCTTCTATTTCGTCCTTCGTCAGTTTTTGCCCAACTAAATTTTGAAAAGAGTACGCTTCGTCGTCCGAAGTGTCTTCGGCTATTTCTTTTCCTTTTTCAGGCACTGTGGCCATGGTTTTTTCAGTAGTAACACCAGCTTCTTCTGCTGCCATGTCTTCCAAAATTTTGTCAATGTCCTCAATGGTTGTTTCTAAATTCACATCTTCGGCTGTAGCGGCTTCGGTAGCCGCGACCTCCGAAGGTGTGACTTCGACGTTTGTGGTGTCTTCGACAGCTGGTGCTTTCTGAACTGACGCTCTAGGCGGTGTCTTGTCGATGACTTCAGTTACCGCAATAATTCTTTGCCGCTTGGGTTTGCTTATCTTCGTCTGATCCGGCACGTCCACCTTTTGAAAAAGCTTCGTCAGTTGGAGCCCTAATGGACTTAGCTTCGTGGGCATGGGTTCAGTCATTACCTTTAGAATTTCCTCCACGTCGCTGGCAGAAGGCGGTGTGGGGGTCTCTTCTTCTTCGGGTGATTTGCGCTTCGGAGTAGATGTTTTTCTTTTCTTGGGAATTTTCTTTTCCTTTGCTGGTCTTTCTTCATCTTTGATCAGAGTTTCGGCCACTCTTTTTCTTTTATGGCCCTCGGCACCCTTGTTCAACTGCTCATAGTCTGGGTACTCGAAGCCCAGGGCATCAAGCACTCGGTTCAGCCTTCGTTTCGGTCGGGCGCCGAAGGCCGCTGTCATTAGTTGATCCTCTTTTTTGGAGTAATTCCCCAGAATTTCGTTGCACATCACCTCAACTGTGTCTAACCATTCTTTGCAGGGTTTTTTAAAGTACTTCTTAAACTTGAAGTGGTAGGGCAGCCGGACAAGCTCTCCCTTCTTCTTCTCTCCCTCCAGCTTCGGCATTTCCCACTCTTTTAGAGTAGGGAAAACTCTGAATGCCAAAAACTCCTGAACTAGATCCCTGGTGCCAATATGTTCTGAAATAATTTCAAATTCACCTAGAGCAGCCCAGGTAGGACCTTTTAGATCGCCGATGCGGCAACGTGGCCTCGTCTCTCCGAAGATTAAATCCAGAGGGCTCTGTACTAATTTTTCTTTGTCTTCATCAACTTTTACATAGAACCACTCAGATTTCCAGCCTGCTGGCCATTTGCTTCGGTAGCTGATGACAGGGCACTTTGTTGTCTTCCGGTAGGCAAAATTATAGCAACCGAAATTATCATGTAGCCCATCTTTTCTGGCCTTTGTTTGGTAATGTAATTCGTGAACTCGGCAGAAGCTGTCGGCAAACGGTTCCACAGCTTGGCTTCGGAGGGCCCAGATATAAACATTGAGCCTAACGATGGCGTTAGGAGTCAATTGATGAAAGTAGATACCAAACCTCTTCAGTATCTCCGCAATAATATTGTGAAGAGGGAATCTCAGCCCAGCCTTTAAAAAGCTCTTGAAGATAACAATGTCATCCTTTTCTGGCTTCGGGGTGGTCTCTTCTCCCCCGAAGCGGAGTAGCTTCTTCTGATCTTCATTGAAATAACCTGCTTTCACCATCTTCGAAAGATCAGCTTTTGAAACAGTTGATTTCCCAAAATCCAGGTGACTGGGCTTGCTGGGCGTGGCAATGTGGTAGTCATCTTCGGGGTCAGTCCCTTCAATGTTTTCTTCTTCTTCTTCGGCTGTTCTCGGGTTTGCTTCGGCAGCAGGCATTTCTTCCGCAGTCACTAGACCGGAACGCTGCATCGCTTCGGAGATGGGCACAGTGTCCGAACCTTCGGCTTCGTCTCCCTCACGTACAACTTTGGCAGTAGATCGCACTCTCGCCATTTAATTTTGAGTTTGGGGAACTCAGAAACTTTTTTCTTTTTTCTTTTCTCCGAAGCTCTCCTTTCTGACGAAGCAGACGTCGAGACTGACCTTCGTTCGATTCTGGGAGTCAAGCTTCGGCTATGGTGGAAAATTTTGGCAGCAAAACAGTGTAAATAGCAATGAATGCTGTGGTAACTTCACACCTACCCGTTTGTTTATATAGTGCTGCAGGTAAGAAGGCGAAGCGGCAGGATTTTTACACCAGACGGGCGATCACTTGTACTCGCTGTGCAGTGGACCGCAAAGATCAAACAGTAACTCTGCAAGGTGGGCCTGGCACGCGCTCGGAAGCCGGATCGTTTCTCCGCAACGAGCTCAGGGAAGGTGTTTTTTGGACCTTCGGCTTCCCGAAGCTGAAGAGGCTTTTTTCACGGGTCAAGCTCGTTACGAAAAACGATCTAGCACCGCGAAAGGGGCTACTGTTGGGGTCGTGCTTCGGTGCGCCGAAGGTCCCACGCGAAGAAGCAACTTCGGCTGAAGTCGTCTCCAAAAGATGGCCGAAGGTTCCTTTTTATGGAGCTTCGGCGTTACAAACCGACATAGAAATAGAATGACCTTTTTATACATATAGGTCCGAGTCAATGTTGTAAACATTTGTAAGGGGCATAATTGTAATTTGTCACAGGCTGTGACCTGTGCCTATAAATAGATGAACAGTACCTCTGTACTGTTCACGCGATCCTGTCATTTGCCTTCGCATCACACTTGCTCTCCGGCCTTCTTCAGGACCGAAGGTACATTTGTAATTTGAAGTCATTTGTATTCATTCACATCAGTAGAAATGGAAATGATTCTATGTTAACATTTGAATGTCTATTTTATACTTCATGATTTATATGAATGCTTCATCCCTCGCTATCATGTTTACGAAGGTATGTCCTTCGTAACCTTCGTCCGAAATTCCTTATATCCCGAAGGGATATAATGTAGTGGAGGACGAAGGACTTTAATATTTAACATTTTCTGTGTTGCCTTGTTCTTAACTCTTAGCATTTGAGAACAAGCCCCCAACAACTTGATTAGTCCTTTCAGTCTGTCCATCAGTTTGAGGGTGATAAGCCGTGCTAAAATTCAACTTCGTACTCATGTTCTCATGAAAGCTTCTCCAAAACCTTGAGGTAAACTGCGAACCTCGATCAGACACGATCTTCTTTGGTACTCCATGCAAACACACAATCCGAGCCATATATAACTCTGCTAGCTGAGAACCTTTATAAGTAGTCTTGACAGGAATAAAGTGAGCCACTTTAGTCAATCTATCAACAATCACCCATATAGCATCATATCCTTTCTGGGTGCGAGGCAATCCAGTAATGAAATCCATACCAATCTCTTCCCATTTCCACTCGGGTATCTTCAGTGGATGCAATAATCCAGCTGGCCTCTGGTGTTCAGCCTTAACTCTTTGACATACATCGCACATAGCCACATGTGCAGCTACATCTCTTTTCAATCCATACCACCAATATTTCCGTTTCAAATCCTGATACATCTTGGTACTACCAGGATGAATAGAATAATCCGAATCATGGGCCTCCTTTAAAATAGTCTCTCGAAGGCTTTTAACATCAGGAACACATATTCTGTCCTTGAACCATACAGTGCCTTGCTCATCTTCCGTGAATTCCGGAACTCGACCTTCAGTAATCAGATCCTTAATCTCTTTTATCTTAGCATCACCAATTTGTCCCTTGCGGATCTCTTGCTCCAAAGTAGGTTCCACATCAATAGTAACTCCCTCAGTATGAGCAACTATCCCCAGGTTCAGTCTCCTGAAGTCCTCAACAATCTCATCGGGTAGCTGGGCAACAACAGCTGAATGAACATGCTCCTTGCGACTCAAGGCATCTGCAACCAAGTTTGCCTTGCCCGGGTGATAGTGAATCTCCAAATCATAATCCTTAATAAGCTCCAACCAACGGCGTTGCCTAAGGTTGAGATCCTTCTGAGTGAATATATACTTCAAACTCTTATGATCCGTATACACTTGACACTTGGTCCCCATGATATAATGTCTCCAAATCTTAAGTGCATGCACAACGGCTGCCAATTCCAAGTCATGAGTGGGGTAGTTCAATTCATGTCTCCGCAACTGACGAGAAGCATAAGCAATCACATGTCCTTCTTGCATGAGCACACATCCTAAGCCTTGGCCACATGCATCGCAATAGATGTCAAATCCTTTCTGTAGGTCCGGCATAACCAATACTGGTGGCGACATCAACCTCTTCTTCAATAGATCAAAGCTGTCTTGACACTTCTCGTCCCACTTAAACTCTCTTCCTTTCTCCAAAAGTGAAGTCATAGGCTTAGCAATCTTAGAAAATCCTTCAATAAATCTCCGATAATAGCCTGCTAATCCCAAGAAACTCCGAATCTCAGTAACTGTAGTGGGTACTCTCCACTCCATTATCTCCTTAACTTTAGCAGGATCCACTGCTATCCCTCCATTAGAAATAATATGACCAAGAAATGGCACTTCGTCAATCCAAAACTCGCACTTGCTGAACTTAGCATAGAGTTGATTATCTCGTAGCTTCTGTAGCACCATCCTCAGATGTTCCTCGTGATCACTTTCACTCTGAGAATAAATAAGAATATCGTCGATGAATACCACGACGAATCTGTCCAAATACTCCATAAACACCTTGTTCATTAAGTTCATAAAATAGGCTGGTGCGTTAGTCAATCCAAACGACATAACTGTGAACTCATATAATCCATATCTAGTCGAGAAAGCCGTCTTGGGAATATCCGATGGTCTAATCCTCATCTGATGGTAACCGGATCGGAGATCAATCTTCGAAAATACTCTTGCACCCCTCATCTGATCAAATAAATCCTCAATACGGGGCAACGGATACTTGTTCTTCACTGTAACATCATTAAGAGATCTATAATCCACACACATCCGTTGCGATCCATCCTTCTTCTGTACAAACAAGACTGGTGCTCCCCAAGGCGAGGAACTTGGACGAATATAGCCAGCCTCTTGTAACTCCGTCAACTGCTTCTTCAGTTCCTTCAACTCTTCTACGGACATTCTATATGGCCGTTTAGAAATAGGGGCGGTTCCAGGTAAGAGGTCAATAACAAACTCAACTTCTCTATCAGGTGGCATTCCTGGTAACTCCTCTGGAAAGACATCCGGAAAATCTCTAACCACCCGGATATTGTCACCAACAAACTCCTCAGGCATGAAGAACATTGCGCGCATAGATGAGGAGGTTACTGCAATGTTAACTTGAAACCTTTCTCCTTTAGTAGTAGTGAGTTCTACGGTACCTCTGCCACATGCTATAACGGCCTTTGCCTTTCTTAGCCATGACATACCAAGAATCAAATCTATACTGCTTGACTCCAATATTATAGCAGTAGCTCCAAATTCTCTACCCATAATGGTTAATGTCAATTTACGTGTCATTTGATTCGCCTCAACAGGCCCTTTAGGTGTAATTACTATCAGAGGGTTTCTCATATTTAGCAGTGGTATTTCATTTGTGTTGGCATATCTAGCAGACATGAATGAATGTGTAGCACCAGAATCAAATAATATGGTTGCAGGAATTGCATTAACATAAAACATACCAATTACGAGGTCCCCTCCATCCGGAGTAGCATCAACGCTGACTTGATTAACCTTGGCAATAGAATATCCCTTGCCAGTTCCTGGAGTTTGCTGCCTGTTCTGAACTGGAGTAGTAGCGATCCTCTGTGGGCAGACATTTGCATAATGACCAATCTTCCCACACTTGTAACATTGAGTGCCCGGACTCTGTCCTGAAAACTTCGTCGGGGTGCCAGTAGGGGTAGCCTGTCGAGGAGGTGGAGTCCTCAGTGGTGATTGCGGAACTGGGCGTGGTCCTCCGGGTCGAGTCGGTGTACCCTGTGGTGAACTGTAGCGAGGACGAACACTGCTGCTTCCTTGTCCTTGAGATATTGCCTTCCTCTTCAAATCTCCCAGCTGAACACGCTTGTGTTCAATAGCCAGGGCCTTATCAAGCAGCCTCTGAAATGATGGAAATGTGTGTGCCACCAGAGCATACTGCAGTGGTCCATTAAGTCCTTCAATGAAATGCTCCTGCTTCCTCTCGTCTTCAGCAACTTCTTCAGGGGCATATCTGGATAACTGAATAAACTTGTCGCGGTACTCGCTGACTGACATACTTCCTTGCTTCAGCGACAGAAATTCCTTCTTCTTGATCTTTATCATCCCAGCTGGAATATGGTAGTTCCTGAACTGCGTACTGAACTCTGCCCAGGTAATAGTATCAGCAGCATCGTGGGCAGCAGTATAAGAATCCCACCAGTCAGCAGCAGGACCAGTCAGACGTCTAGAAGCATATAAAACCTTCTCCCGGTCAGTGCATTGTGCAATATTCAGCATCTTCTCAATTGCTTTCAGCCAATCATCTGCATCAAGTGGATCTGGCGAGCTAGCGAATGTAGGTGGCTTATGACTCATGAACTCTCTATGCTTGTCTCGGGGTGGAACTGGTGGTGGTGGTGGAGGCAGTGGCGCTTGTTGCTGCTGTTGCTGTTGTTGCATTTGCTGTTGCAGCTGCTGTTGTTGCGCCCTCCTTTCCTGGCGTATCTCATCTCGCTCCTGGCGCAACTCCTAGCGTATATCCTCTCTTTCTTGACGCATCTCCTGGCGTTCTTGTTGCATCTGGGCACGCATATCAACCATGGTGTCCGCCATTTGCTGCATCACCGCCATCTGAGCAGCAACCAGTGGGTCAACTCCACCCGGTGGAGGATTGGGAGGATTCATCCCTGCAGGTTGTGGCTGAGGTTGTCTTCGAGTGTGTTGGTTAGGAGGCAAGTCAATTCCACCACCCCGCCTGGTATTGACCATCTGAGTTAGATACATATGGTAAGAGGATAATAGACAAGGCAGGTATTTACAAATCAGGTTACTTTGGGGGACTTTTTAGCTAAGCAGATTAATATTTTATCTTTCCTAGCTAATTCAATACCTTATGGTGGTACATACTAAGATGTCCATCTATAATTCAATCAACCAAAGAAGCAAATCAGACATTTAGCATCAGCACAATCAGCCAATATTTTTAATAGAGAAAATAGTTTTAACTTTTGTTTTGGGTTCCCTAACTCTTAAGAATGTCATAGGGGTAGGGATTCCAAGGTGTGAAATCCATCTTGTCTCAGAGTAGAAAAGGTAAGAATGATCAGGGTAGAACAGTAGAAGGTGAGACAGGATCAAGATAAGTGTAGAAAGAATCAGAGTAAGGTGAGTGTAGAATGAATCAGAATAAGGTAAGTAGGTAAGGGTTTTGTCCATTTCTATCTAGGTTTCGTCCTACAGTCAACATTTCCTCTGATACCACTTCTGTAACACCCGACTTTAAGGAACAAAGCCGGGTGCATCTCATACATGCGCCAAGAAGACAACACATATAATAACAGAGTGTATAGAGATAAATGTCATTTACATCAGAGTATTTATTACATAGCGGAAGACTTATTACAAAATAAAGTAATGAAGATAAAACAACTAAGGATCGTCGGCGCCAATGTCGACTGGGAAACGCCACCTAGATCAGATCGAACTCCTCAGTGTTAGGCAGCTCCTCCTGAACCACCTGATCATCTCCTGTGGGGGGGTGTGAGACAGCAAGGGTGAGCTCACACATGATCATAGCTCAACAAGTTGTGGGGAACCAGTGGACAGAAACTCACAAAGGTGTGAGTTCATGTGATGTGTAAGGCTTAATCAAAGACAGGGGTTAAAGCTGAGCATTGCTTTTAAGTAGTTGGTCAAAATTTTATTAGCAATTACTAAGTGTAAGTAAATACCAAACCATAAATAAAGTAATAGAACAAAATTAATAATAAACCCATGCAATGCAAATGACAAAATTGAATTTAAGTTCCATAATTAAACATCAGAGAGTCCTGAGCTGCTCATGACCGTGAGCTCGGCTAGTATACCAGTTTTACACTCTGCAGAGGTTGTACCCTTTACCCACAAGTCATGTTACCCATCTGCCAAGGGGTCATGAATCCCATATACCTCTACCTAGGAAGCACGGCAGGGCAACACTACGAGGCCTTTACAAAGTTCCACTAGCTTCCGAAAACCCGCTACAGTTTATGGGAAGATCCAGTAAAGGGTTCCTGGCTGACCGCCATCGCAGCAAAATCAACCAGGGACCTCCCCGCACTGACCTCTCCCCTACTGCCCTTGCCCCTTTCGGGTAAGGTAGTCTTCCACTAGCTTTCCTAATTAGTCAGCCAAGGGGTCCCATTCCTCCCTTGTGGTGGCACGTGGTTCTCAAGTTAAGCTCTATGTTCCAATTAACATTAATGATAACAACATGAACATAAACAGAATAACAACAAGAATTGGAACATAGAGGTAATAAATAATTATCCCAAAACCATGTAAAGCAATAGCAAAAACTACCCAGGTGATTCAGGGGTAAACAAGGTAATGAGATAAGCAATCTAGGGTGACCTATTGGGTCCCATCAAAATTAACCTATGCATGGATAAGTGATATTAAAGAACATTATTGGGTAAAAAGTGGTCAAGGGCACAACTTGCCTTCAATGAGCTCCTGCTCAGCTACTTCAACCTGCTGCTCACCAGGATCCTCAGCAACGGGCTCTTCTACTCGCCACAACACAAACAAGCACAGGATATAGGGAAAATTAACATTACACCAAGCATGTAAACAAAATACACAGAGATATTCTACACATTAAAATAAAATCCTAGGAACTGGAATCATAATTTTCTGAGTTATAGATTTTAAGTTATGCATTTTCAAAGGTTTTATGTGCTTTAAATAGGATTAAGTGATAAATAAATTTCCTTACTGTTTTTATGCCAAAACAGAGACACTAAGTGCTAGAGAATAAAATTACAAAATTTTAGGAACTGGAATGGATTAATTTGGAGTTAGTATGAATTTTCTATGAATTATTGAAGATTTAGCACTTATTTTTGTATTAAAAATACATTTTCTAATTCATTTACTCATTTTAAAACAGCAGTGGACTGGGCCTCAAATTTGTAAAAGGGCAGGGGGCTCTGGGTAAAATTTTCTAAGACTCAGATCAGCCGCACAGTGGACCGCGGGTTAATTCTGAAAATCTACAGGGGCTCTTTAACAAAAATGCCAGCGCGAACGGGTATGGTTGAATCTCGGCCGCACGATCTGAACTGAGCGGCCCAGATTAGATTTATTATACACCGAACCGGTACGCATTGCCGTCCACTGGATCACGATCCTACGGCACAGATTTAATTTTGTCCAGAGCCACCCGATCCATCCGATCGGATATCAACGGCTGACGCAAAACCCACCAAAGCGTTACCCGCCTTCTAATCCGAGCCATACAACGAGAAATCGACGGCCCACGATTCCCGGCCGAACCCCGCCCAACTCCGGCCACCGGAATACACCCGTGCGCGGCGGCGCCATGGCCGAGATGTCAAGCGCGTGAATTGGTACACAATGTCTACACATCTCAGGTGCAAAACGAAATTAAGAGAAGGGCGAACTCGAGGAGCGCATCCATACCACGTTCCCGACGGTCTTCGGCCCTGCTCACGGCGCACGATGAATCCACGGCGACGGCGAGGAATTAACAGCCCGCTGCAGGCGCTCCTTGCCAACGGATGGTTCCCACACGTGTGGCGGGGGCGTGTGGAGTTGCAGACCAATTCGCCGTGGCCGATAGTCCGACCAAGTCCCAGTTCACCGATGGCGGCGCGGCACCGAGCTTGCGGCAGCAGAAAGGGTCGGCGATGGCGGCTTGGACCTACGACTACGGCGCAATAAAGGAGCCACGAGTGGAGAGGAGGGGGCGCAGCTTATGTGGGAGGGGGAGCCGAGTAGAGTTCGTCAACAGACGCCGAGATTCCCGGCGTGCCCCCGCCATCAGCGGCAAATTCGTTGAAGAAGATGACGGACACGCGGGTGAGCGACTGACGGGGCGGTCCCACAGGTAAGCGATGAATCACGCGCACGCGAGACTGGCAGCCGGGCCCCACGAGCCAGCGAAACAACGGTGAGCGAGGCGCGAGGAAAACGGACCGGCCAGCGGGTCCCGCGGGACAGAGGAAGCGGCGCGCGCGTGTGACTGATCAGCGGGTCCCGCCTGTCGGCGCGAGTCGGCTGAAGAGTGGGCTGCGCGAGCTGGATTGAATAAGTGGGCCGAAATGGCGCCAGGGGCCCAGGTAAGCTTCTTTTTCCTGACAACAAAGAATTATTTGTCTGCCGGGAGATGGCTAGGAGTATGGGGTTTCCGAAGCTTGAAGCTGGATTATGCTCTATGTCGAAGGAGGATCTTGCGGATAGCCTTGCATACAATAGCCTGAAGGTGCGAGAATTGCGTATTTGGAAATTTTACAATTTGCAGATCATTCTTTTATTCTTATACCAACTCTTTTACATATAGGGTTTGATACTAAGCAACGTGTTGAGAGCGCAAAAGAATGCCGAAGACAAGAGCTATGATATTGCTTTCAACAACCTACGATCAGAGGTTATTAAACTGAGAAACGAAGCTCTAGAAAAGGATAAAATTCTGCTTACATTGGTGGATAAGATAAAAGAGGACGAAGCTGCCTCAAAGGCCCAGGCTGAAGCCCAAAAACGCGAAATTAAAGATCTTCAGAAACAGCTAGCTAGAGCTAAAGAAGAACGTATACTTGAAGAGACAAAACGAGAGCTTAGTGATCAATGGGCCGATCATTTAGAAATAAATGTTAAAGAGCTTCGTGCATCCCAGAGAAGATGCTATGTTAAATCCATAGAGTGTGTCAAGAAGATAAAATCCAGCTTCGCCAACGTTGACGCATTCTCTAGTGAAGAGAATTTCTCAAGGGGCAATCCTGAAGGTCCGATTGAATGGATCAATCACGAAGCTGAGGCCTTCGAGGAAATCCTGAATAGCCGCGTAGACATATGTGCTTTTTCGGGTGCTAGAGGAATTGCTACTGTTTTGGAGAGGAAAGGTTGCGAGCATGTAAAATCTTTAGCGCAGTCCGAAGCTACTTTGTCCTCCAAAGACATTAAAGACCCTTCAGCCGAAGCAAGCATGGTCGGCGGAAAATTTTTCACCAATATTTGGGACAACGGCGGCCGAGAAATGGCTCAAGAGATTATTCAAAAGAGCGAAAAAGGCATCTACAATGCTAGAAAAGTAGCGGAAGCTGCCGAGAAAAGTACAGAGCTCGAAGGGCAAATAGGTATTAATTAGTGTTGTAATTTTTGATTCTAGACTTTGTTCGCAGTTTGTAATAGTAATATAGTTGTATCTTCTCTTCCCTCAGAACCTGCTGAGGCATCTCCGGGCCCCCACCCGAAGGGGGACGATGAAATTAGAAAATTGGCCGAAGCCATTATGGACAAGGTTGTCGACCAGCTACTGAACGAAGCTGCAGAAATAGTTCTTAAGGAGGATTAAATGCTATTGTAGAAATATTTGGATCGTAACATGTGTAATACATTGTAACTTTGAATGTAATATATAATCTATTTATAGTTTAATTCTTTACGATGCATGAAATTTTGCATACATACCATTTTTTGAGCCTTCGGCGAAAAAACACCTTCCCTTCTTTTCATGCTTCGTGAAGAAAATCTTTTCTATATCACAAGAATTTGCATACTTCTCTGATGAAGAATATCCATGCTTCGTGAAAACATTCTCCGAAGCTATACTCCGGAGATCAATATTGTATCCCCTTTTTGTGCCTTAGCACGATTTTCACTTTTTCAAAGCATTCTCCGAAGATTAATATTGTATCCCCTTCTTGTGCCATATGCAATATGATGTATGATGCTTATGTTATGCGAAATGATGTGATGATGTTATGTTATGCAAAATGATATTTGTGCCGAAGATACACACACATCCCCGCAGTAGAAAACACAATCTTTTTGTATCAGCGCTGACTTTTCGTTGTAAGCCTCCCTTAGGAGCTTCTTCGCCTTTTACTTCAGCGGAATCAGCGTTTATTTTTCGCTGTAAGCCTCCCTTAGGAGCTTCTTCGCCTTTTACTTTCGGCGGTATTCGCGTTGACTTTTCGCGCTTCGCCTTTTACTTAGGCGGTATCAACGTTGACTTTTCGCTGTAAGCTTTGCATTCCCTTTGGAACGACTTTTGAGCAGAAAACTTACACTGCGCTCCCTTAGGAACGACTTTTTGTTGCTTTGAAGAATTCACACTGCGTGCCTTTAAAATAAATTTTTGATAATTCGAAGGTCTTCCTTGCTATCGCAAATCTTTAAGCTTCGTCGACTTAAGCCTGTGGAGAAGATATATTTTCCTTGTGGCAAAAAGCAAAACTATTACAAGAGATTTAAAACGACAAAAAGCACTCTAGTGTACCATAAGTGTTTCTTGTTAAAAAGAAAATAATACTGAATGCAAAAGACTGCTATCAAGGCAGGATATTTGTCAGTAAATGTGCTTCGACTCTGGCACAGTGCTATTGACTGTGCGAGCTTCGGACTCTTCTCTGAAGTCCCTTTGGTGTTGAGTATGCTGACTCCCTTCTGGCTGCTGGCCTCGTTGCAATGATGGTGGAGGCGGAAGCTGTTGCCAAGATAATTGGGGTTGACTTGCCGAAGCAACAGAAGCTGCAGGGTGGTTGCCTACATATTCTGGAATGTAGGGCGAATGATACAAAGCAGTGTGCATGACTTGCTTCGGCTGACTCTGTTGTGCTGCAGCTTCGGCTATCTCCTTTTGTTTCTGGATGGTAACATGGCACATCCTAGTGGGATGGCCCTTGCCTTCACCACAGAATAAGCAATAAATTTTCCTTGGTTGATCTCCAAATCTTCCCCCGAAGCCCCTGGCGCCTCTGCCCCTTGGGGCTGGCGGCCGGAAAGAGCTTTGTTGTTGCCCCGAAGCTTGCGAGGAGCACTGTGGCCTTTGCTGCTGACTCCCTT
Organism: Zea luxurians; assembly: GCA_029449295.1. Lineage (NCBI taxonomy): Eukaryota > Viridiplantae > Streptophyta > Magnoliopsida > Poales > Poaceae > Zea > Zea luxurians. Next base: position 94,447,933 of record JAOPSE010000015.1, on the reverse strand, counting down.
TGTCATCATTTTGAGTAGAATTGTGAATTGACCTGATGTGCCTCGGATAAAATCTTCCTCTGAAGCCCCTGGTCATTTCAGAGAACCTGAAAGCTTCCTCCCTTCTTTGGCGAAAATCATTGTCGGCTCGAATGTACTCGTCCATCTTCTGGAGCAGCTTCTCCAAAGTTTGAGGAGGCTTCCTGGCAAAGTACTGAGCTAAAGGTCCTGGTCGAAGCCCCTTGATCATGGCCTCAATGACAATTTCATTGGGCACTGTTGGTGCCTGTGCCCTCAGACGTAGGAACCTTCGGACATATGCCTGAAGGTATTCTTCGTGATCCTGGGTGCACTGGAACAGAGCTTGAGCCGTGACTGGCTTCGTCTGAAAGCCTTGAAAACTGGTTATCAACATATCCTTCAGCTTTTGCCATGAGGTGATTGTCCCTGGCCTAAGAGAGGAGTACCAGGTTTGGGCAACACTTCTGACAGCCATGACGAAAGACTTTGCCATGACTGCAGTATTGCCACCATACGAAGATATTGTTGCTTCGTAGCTCATCAGAAACTGCTTCGGATCTGAGTGGCCGTCGTACATGGGAAGCTGGGGTGGCTTGTAGGACGGAGGCCAGGGTGTAGCCTGCAGCTTAGCTGACAGAGGAGAAGCATCATCAAAAGCAAAATTTCCATGATGGAGATTCTCATACCAGTCATCTTCATTGAAGAAACCCTCCTGATGAAGCTCTTTGTGTTGGGGCCTTCGGTTCAGCTCATCTGGAGTAAGATGGCGAACTTCTTCGGAGGCTTCGTCTATCTGCCTTTGCAGTTCAGCTAGCCTAGCCATCTTTTCCTTCTTCCTTTGCACCTGTTGATGAAGCATCTCCATATCTCTGATTTCTTGATCTGGTTCGTCCTCCTGGGGCGACGGACTGGCAACCTTCCTCTTCTGGTTTCGGGCCTCCCGAAGAGAGAGGGTTTCCTGATTGGGGTCCAGTGGTTGCAGAGCCGCAACCCCTGTTGCTGAAGCTTTCTTCGGCGCCATGACGAAGGTCTATGCTTGCCGAAGGTGTTCGAAACTCAAAAAGTGGAAGTGAGTTCACCGGAGGTGGGCGCCAATGTTGGGGACTTGTTCTCAAATGCTAAGAGTTAAGAACAAGGCAACATAAAAAGTGTTAAGTGTTAAAGTCCTTCGTCCTTCGAAACATTATGCCCCTTCGGGAAATAATGAGTTTCGGACCAAGGTTACGAGGGACATACCTTCGTAAGTACAACAAGTAATGACGAAGGATTCATATAAAGCATGAGATATAATATAAACATTTAAACATTATCATAAAATCATTTCTATTTTATTATCATGGAAAAATAGAAATGATTTCAAATTACAAATGTACCTTCGGCTTGAGGGAAGGCAAAAGTACAAGCGTGACGCAAAAGCAAATGCCAAGTCAGCGTGAACAGTACAGGAACACTGTTCATCTATTTATAGGCACGGGTCGCAGCCCATGTAAAATTACATCCATGCCCTTTACATTTGCTAATAACTCTGTAGTAACCCGCCGGGGTCTGAATAGCCTTTTCATCTTTAAGTCGGTTTCCTTTTCCACTATCTTGTCGAAGCTCTCCTGTGTACAGCTTCGGCTCCGTGCCATCCTTCGTATTCCTTTTGTGCTTCTTCACACCGTGGTTTTAACCCAAGTCCGAAGATACCTGTTCATGCATTATACTCCAGAAACTTTGTTAAATCATGTTTTTGAGGACCTTCGGAAGCCGAAGGCCCCCAACAGCAAAGCCGATCCAACTTTATTCACTAAGACTTGTGATGGTGACTTATTTGAGTGCCAAATTTATGTCGATGACATAATATTTGGTTCTACTAACCAAAAGTCTTGTGAAGAGTTTAGCAGGGTGATGACTCAAAAGTTTGAGATGTCAATGATGGGCGAGTTGAACTACTTCCTTGGGTTCCAAGTGAAGCAACTCAAGGACGGCACCTTCATCTCCCAAACAAAGTACACACAAGACTTGCTAAAGCGGTTTGGGATGAAGGACGCCAAGCCCGCAAAGACTCCAATGGGAACCGACGGACACACCGACCTCAACAAAGGAGGTAAGTCCGTTGATCAAAAGGCATACCGGTCAATGATAGGGTCTTTACTTTATTTATGTGCTAGTAGACCGGATATTATGCTTAGCGTATGCATGTGTGCTCGATTTCAATCTGATCCAAGGGAGTGTCACCTTGTGGCCGTGAAGCGAATCCTTAAATATTTAGTCGCTACGCCTTGCTTCGGGATCTGGTATCCAAAGGGGTCTACCTTTGATTTGATTGGATACTCAGATTCTGACTATGCTGGATGTAAGGTCGATAGGAAGAGTACATCGGGGACGTGCCAATTCTTAGGAAGGTCCCTAGTGTCATGGAACTCTAAGAAACAAACTTCCGTTGCCCTATCCACCGCTGAGGCCGAGTATGTTGCCGCAGGACAGTGTTGCGCGCAACTACTTTGGATGAGGCAAACCCTCCGGGACTTTGGCTACAATCTGAGCAAAGTCCCACTCCTATGTGACAATGAGAGTGCTATCCGCATAGCGGAAAATCCTGTTGAGCACAGCCGCACAAAGCACATTGACATTCGGCATCACTTTTTGAGAGACCACCAGCAAAAGGGAGATATCGAAGTGTTCTATATTAGCACCGAGAACTAGCTAGCCAATATCTTTACCAAGCCTCTAGATGAGAAGACCTTTTGCAGGCTGCGTAGTGAGCTAAATGTCTTAGATTCACGGAACTTGGATTGATTTATAGCATACATGTGTTTATGCCTTGATCATGTTCCTTATGCATTTTGTTGTTTACTTATGGTGCTCAAGTTGTACAAGCACTCCCCGGACCTCACAAGTTCATTTGCAAGTGATGCACATGTTTAGGGGGAGACGTGCTACAACTTGACCCTTTGAGACTAACCATGTGCTTGAGTTTTCTTAATTTAGTCTCAAAGGAGGTTTGAAAGGGAAAAGGTGGACTTGGACCATGAAAGACTTCCACTGCACTCCGATGAGAGGGTAACTTATTCTAAGTTCATCTCATGTACTCTTATTGCCTGGGTATTCTTATTTGAAGATTTTGGTGAGGCAATGGGGTTCAAGGGCCAAGATTGATCCCGTTTTGGTGCTTGATGCCAAAGGGGGAGAAAATAAGGCCAAAGCAAGAAATGGATCAGCTACCACTTGAGAAATTTTGAAAATAGTAGAATAGAGCTTTTGGATTGTCAAAACTCTCTTATTGTCTCTCTTGTCAAAAGTTGGCCTCTTGTGGGGAGAATGGTTGATTATGGGAAAAAGGGGGAGTTTTTGAAATCTTTGATCAATTTTTCTTGGAACAACTCTCTTTATGTCTCTACAATTGTGTTTGAATTAGAGATAGGAGATTGAGGTTGATTTGCAAAAACAAAACCAAGTGGTGGCAAAGAGTGATCCATATATGCCAAATTTGAATCAAAACAATTTTGAGTTCTCATTTGTATTGATGTTGCACTTCTTTTAGTTGCTTTTTGTTGTGTTGGCATAAATCACCAAAAAGGGGGAGATTGAAAGGGAAATGTGCCCTTGGGCCATTTCTAAGTATTTTGGTGATTGAGTGCCAACACAAGTGCTTAAATGTAAATCTATGCCAATTGATGGACAAAGTGCAAATCAAGTCAAAAGGTATGTTTCTAGACTTAGTACATTGTTTTGAGAACTAATGTATTGTGTCTAAGTGCTAGAAACAGGAGAAATCGTTTTGGAAAAGAGATGGCTTTGTTCAGCCAAAGTCTGCTCAATCTGGGTGCACCGGACGGTGTCCGGTGGTGCACCGGACAGTGTCCGGTGCGCCAGGCTGGCTCTGGCGAACTTGCTGCTCTCGGGACTTCGATGGCAGTGTACGGCTATAAATCACCGGACTGTCCGGTGGTGCACCGGACTGTCCGGTGAGCCGTTTACAGGCGAAGTCGTCGCTCTCGGGAAGCAATTAACGGCGTACGGCTATAATTCACCGGACTGTCCGGTGGTGCACCGGACTGTCCGGTGAGCCAACGGTCGGCCGGGCCAACGGTCGGCCGCGCGATCCGCGTGGGACACGTGGCCGAGCCAACGGCTAGAAAGGGGCACCGGACTGTTCGGTGTGCACCGGACTGTTCGGTGTGCACCGGACAGTGTCCGGTGCGCCAACGGCTCTGGATCTGCTACGGTCGGTTTCGCCAAACAAAAAGAAATCCGCACCGGACAGTGTCCGGTGGTGCACCGGACTGTCCAGTGCGCCAGGCGACTGAAGGCAAGGATTGCCTTCCTGGAATGCTCTCAACGGCTCCTAGCTGCCTTGGGGCTATAAAAGGGACCCCTAGGCGCATGGAGGAGTACACCAAGCATTCTCTAAGCATTCCTAAGCACCAAGACTTCAATTCCACGCATTCTATTCTTTGTGATAGCAACTAGAGCTCCATTTGAGTAGTGTACTCTCCAGGTTGTGTTGAGAGCTCGTGTTGCGACCTGTGTGCATGTTGCTCTGATTTTGTATCTTGTGTGCGTTGCTAATCCCAACCTTACTTCCGTGATTCTTTGTGAACATCTTTGTAAGGGCGAGAGGCTCCAAGTTGTGGAGATTCCTCGCAAGCGGGATATAGAAAAGCAAAGCAAAACACCGTGGTATTCAAGTGGGTCTTTGGACCGCTTGAGAGGGGTTGATTGCAACCCTCGTCCATTGGGACGCCACAACGTGGAGTAGGCAAGCGTTGGACTTGGCCAAACCACGGGATAAACCACTGTGCCATCTCTTTGTTGATCTTCTTGTGGTTATTGTGTTTTGCTAAAGACTCCTCTCTAGCCACTTGGCGTTATTGTGCTAACATCTAATCAAGTTTTGTGGCATTAAGTTTCAAGTTTTACAGGATCACCTATTCACCCCCCCTCTAGGTGCTATCACCATCAACCGGTTGTATCTACACCGAATCCTCAAGAAGACATCATACGAACTTCTAACCGGTAAAAAGCCCAATGTTTCATACTTTAGAGTCTTTGGTAGCAAATGCTTTATTCTTGTTAAAAGAGGTAGAAAATCTAAATTTGCTCCTAAGGCTGTAGAAGGCTTTTTACTAGGATATGATTCAAACACAAGGGCATATAGAGTCTTTAACAAGTCCTCTGGACAAGTTGAAGTTTCTTGTGACATTGTGTTTGATGAGACTAATGGCTCTCAAGTAGAGCAAGTTTATCTTGATGAGATAGGTGATGAAGAGGCTCCATGCGTCGCACTAAGGAACATGTCCATTGGGGATGTGCGTCGCACTAAGAGTCTTTAATTGTTGCGCGCAATTGCTTTGGATGAGGCAAACCCTTAGGGACTATGGTTACAAATTAACCAAAGTTCCTCTTCTATGTGATAATGAGAGTGCAATCCGCATGGCGGATAATCCCGTTGAACATAGCCGCACTAAACACATAGTCATTCGGTATCATTTCTTAAGGGATCACCAACAAAAGGGAGATATCGAGATTGCATATATTAACACCAAAAAACAATTAGCTGATTTCTTTACCAAGCCACTAGATGAACAAACTTTTAACAAACTTAGGCATTAGCTAAATATTCTTGATTCTAGGAATTTCTTTTGATGTCTTGCATACATAGCTCATTAATATACCTTTGATCATGTCTCTTTTATATGCTATGACTAATGTGTTTTCAAGTATATTTCAAACCAAGTCATAGATTGAAAGGGAATTCGAGTCTTCGGCGAAGACAAAGGCTTCCACTCCACTCCATTGAATTACTCATCCTTCGCCGTCGCTCCGAGCAACTCTCCAACTTTGGTATAATCTTCACTCATATTTTGTTTGCCAAAGGGGAGAAAGTAGTTACTAAGGGCTTATATTTCACTCAAGTATCCGTTTTTGGCGATTCATGCCAAAGGGGGAGAAAGTATTTGCCCAAAGCAAAAGGACCGCACCACCACCAATTTTCAAAATTTAAAAGGTCTTGAAATGATGAATTTTTCAATTGGCATGTTATTTTTAATAGAACTTCAAATTAGAATACCCTCTTAAAAAACTAATATCTAAAACCCTCTTGAACACTAAGAGGAGGATTTTTATTAAGGGGGGGTTTTGTTTAGTCAAAGGAAAAGCATTTGAAACAGGGGGAGAAAATTTCAAATCTTGAAAATGCTTCTCTAAATCTTATTCATTTACCTTTGACTATTTGCAAAAGGACTTTGAAAAGAATTTACAAAAGGATTTGCAAAAACAAAACATGTGGTGCAAGAGTGGTCCAAAATGTTAAAAATATAAAGAAACAATCCATGCATATCTTATGAAAATTTATTGGTTCAATTCTAAGTAACCTTTGCACTTACATTCTGCAAACTAGTTCAATTATGCACTTCTATATTTGCTTTGGTTTGTGTTGGCTTCAATCACCAAAAAGGGGGAGATTGAAAGGGAATTAGGCTTACACCTTTTTCCTAATTTATTTTGGTGGTTGAATTGCCCAACACAAATAATTGGACTAACTAGTTTGTTCTAGTCTATAAGTTTTACAGGTGCCAAAGGTTCACAATAAGCCAATAAAAAGACTAAGAAAGGGTTCAAATAAAGAGAGCAAAAGACATCCCAAATGGCACCCTGGTCTGGCGCACCGGACTGTCCGGTGTGCCACCGGACAGTGTCCGGTGCACCAGGGAACTCGAGGCTGAACTTGCCACCTTCGGGAAAATGGGAGGCCGCTCCGCTATAATTCACCGGACTATCCGGTGTGCCAGCGGAGCAACGGCTACTTTGCGCGCAACGGTCGACTGCAACGCATTTAATGCGTGCCTGCGCGCGCAGAGGACAGAGCACGCGCAGTTGGCGCACACAGTCTACAGGACCTGTCCGGTGCACCACCGTACAGCCCAGAGGCCCCACCTGTCAGAGCTCCAACGGTCGAACCCCAACGGCCTGCTGACGTGGCTGGTGCACCGGACAGTGTCCGGTGGCGCACCGGGCTGTCCGGTGCGCCATGTGACAGCAGACTTCAAACGGCCACATTTTGGTGGTTGGGGCTATAAATACCCCCAACCACCCCACATTCAATGGCATCCAAGTTTTCCACCTTCAACACATTACAAGAGCTATAGCATTCAATTCTAGACACAACCAAAGAGATCAAATCCTCTCCCAAGTCCGGAATCACTCCAAATCAAATAGTGACTAGAGAGAGCGACATTTGTGTTCATTTGAGCTCTTGCGCTTGGATTGCTTCTTTTATTTCTCATTCTTCTTGTGATCATACTCAATTGTAACCAAGGCAAGAGACATCAATTGTGTGGTGGTCCTTGCGGGAACTTTGTGTTCCGTTTGATTGAGAAGAGAAGCTCACTCGATCTAAGTGACCGTTTGAGAGAGGGAAAGGGTTGAAAGAGATCCGGTCTTCGTGACCACCTCAACGGGGAGTAGGTTTGCAAGAACCGAACCTCGGTAAAACAAATCATCGTGACTCGCTCTTTATTTGCTCACGATTTGTTTTGCACCCTCTCTCTCGGACTCATTTATATTTCTAACGCTAACCCGGCTTGTAGTTGTGCTTAAGTTTATAAATTTCAGATTCGCCCTATTCACCCCCCCCCCTCTAGGCGACTTTCAGCAAGATTGTCACTGCCATCAAGAAAATACTTCTAGACGACAAGAAGGGTAAATGGGCCGACCAACTACCTGAAGTGGTCTGGGCCCTAAACACAACTGAATGTCGGGCTACCAGATTCACACCTTTTCGTCTATTGTATGGATCGGAGGCCATGACGCCGCAGGAGATAAAGCACGGGTCGCCCCGAACAAGCAAATCAGCAGTCCCCGACGTCGACGAACCAACGTCTAAAGACCTCATCGACGGAGACCGCGTCCGCGCCCTGCAGGCCCTCAACAAATACCAAGCTCAAACCAAGGCCTGGCGCGACAACGCGGTCGTCCCAAGAGAGTTCAACAAAGAAGACCTCGTACTCGTCCGGACCACCTGGACAGAATCACGGGGCAAGCTGGAGCCAAAATGGGAGGGTCCATTCAACGTCAAGACGAAGGCATCCCCCAGTACGTACAGGCTAGCAACGCCCTCCGGCGAAGACTTAGAGCACTCCTAGAACATTGACAACCTCCACAAATTTTTTGTCTGACCCTCGGGGCCCACGCGCCCTTGTAATCCATCAAACAATATTATTTCGGCCTGCACTCTTTTCCTCCCGAGGGTGAGGTTTTTAACGAGGCAGAGCCATGTAATATACCAGCAAAGCCCCCGCAAAAACAAAAACTCAGACGCAACGCGTCGAAAAAGACCGCATCGACGGTCTTCGGCATTCGACCACTCCGAAGTCACCACGACAGGTAGCGTAGACTACCCTCACGTGCGACACTCTGCGCAAAAGTCGCCTAAGGGTGCAGCCGGAATAGCACAACAAGTGCGTTAATAGAAGTCTCTCACTAAAAAGACACCCCATGCAAAAGTCGCCTAAGGGTGCAGCCAGAATAGCACAACAAGTGCGTTAATCGAAGTCTTTTACCAAAAAGACACTCCATGCAAAAATCGCCTAAGGGTGCAGCCAGAATAGCACAACAAGTGCGTTAATCGAAGTCTTTTACCAAAAAGACACTCCGTGCAAAAGTCGCCTAAGGGTGCAGCCGGAATAGCACAACAAGTGCATTAATCGAAGTCTTTTACAAAAAAGACACTCCGTGCAAAATTCACCTAAGGGTGCAGCCGGAGCAGCACAACAAGTGTGTCTATCGAAATCTTTTATTAAGAACACTCCATGCAAAAGGTCACCCACGGGTGCAGCAGGATCAGCACAGGCGTGCGAAAACGGCCAACAGGCCACATTACAATACAAGTTATAGTTACATACACACGGCGAGGGCACCACATACTACATCGGCTCAACCTTTGGGATGATACCCATGTCCCTATAATTGAACAGCATTATCCTCAATTCCTCACCCTTAAAAAGATTTCGCAGATCCCCCTCACATATTCTCACCCCAATCGATGAGGACAACAATTCTCGTTTATCAATCTGGTCTACTCGAAGACGGCCACGTTCCATCCCCATACGACGGTGCCTACCACTTCACGAAAACTCACCCACACTGTGTTTAGACACCACCCTTCGCCGCATGTGCTCAGCACTCACACTAGGAGGATCAGCAGCCTCACCAACCTCCGCACGCGGCGAAGACTCCGCTGCGGCCACATCTAACGCAGCAAAATAATCCAGGCCTTCATCCGAGGACTCCTCCGTCCAGGAAAATGAACTCCCAGACTCACCATCAGACTCAAAACACTCAGATCTAGAGCCAAATAAATTATCATCGGCAGGCACAACGGTTGCGGCCGCCACAAAATCAGCATTGCCAGCAGCGGTTGCTTGCGCAGGCCCAAACGTTGGAACCTGCGCAGCAACCGAGGTTCAGTATCACAACAACAAAAGTTTACACCGAAAGCCCTAGCCCCTATTCCGCCACCTGCGACGGTCCGACCGACGCCGCTGGGTCTTCGGCAGCTGGTTCGCCCACCACCTTCGAAGCGTCCTCACCCATCGGCGCAGTGGCCTGCACAGGGCCTTCGCCAGCTCCAGTCGGCGCGAGGGTCGCCAAGGGGCCCTCGCCAGCATCGGATGGGGGCGCCGGCTCCACCCCCGACGCCTCGGGCAGTGTGCTGTCCAGTTCACCGAGGTCCTCGATCTCTTCATCATGCACCATCTAGAGCAATAGCACATTCATTCAACAGCCACACAAATACACACATACCCACACATATAATCTTATAGATGCACCTTTAAGTGATCCATCGCCTAGTCAGACCTCTCCCGGACAGTCTGTCGGCCGTGAGGGCCCCACATCCTATCGAAAAGTGCCCCAGCCGGCCGCTTCAGAACCGGGTCCTCGACCTAGAAGATTCCACGCTCGAAGCCTTCGTCCAACTGGTCGAAGACCTCGAAGCAGTGGCGGACCTAGGACTTTTACATAGGGTGTGCCGCAACAAAATTTTCATGTAGAATTCTATCTATTATACATATAATTTTATAATAAATTTGGTAAACAATTTGATATGTAGATATAAAGTTTAACACTCAACAAATAAGTATGAAAATTACATACATTAAACATAAAGATTGCAATAATACTACTTATCTGGCCTGCGCTTCCTCAACGCCATAAAAGTTTGAATTATATCTTCTTCATTCACTTCGAAGAAAATATCCCTCTCGATGTATGTAACAAGACAATCATCCAAAAGACTATCACACATCTTGTTTCTCAATTTAGTCTTCACCAAAGTCATTGCAGAAAATGCCCTTTCAACACTTGCTGTCGCCACCGGCAAAAGCAATACCAATTTGAGAAGCAAATAAACCATATCAAACACCTTATGTCTCTTTGTTTCAACAAGCTTAACTGAGAGGTCCACAAGATTAGTTATGTCTTTGAATCTATCATTTTCTCTTATGCCATCAATATAATTGTCAAGTTGCAAGTCAAGTTTTAACAAATCAGTGCTTGACATGTCATTAGGATAGAAATCAGCTAGCTTTCGTACCTTGTGTGCATCAAAAGAAGCAAAAGAGTTGGAAGGATCCAAGGCTGACATACAAGAAAGCAGCTCCATATTAGCCTCACTAAACCGACTATCAAACTCTAAGCTAATTTGATCAATGACCCTAATATATACTTCTCTTCTGAAGTGGTCATGATTGGTTTGGTTATGAACAAATTGTGATGATCTTCCAATTTCCTATTTGGTTATGAACAAATCCCGTTCCTGACGTTCCAAAGAAAATTTTGAAACCACACAAAATTAAAATGGCGATCTCTATCTCCAATTTTCCTATTTGGGAATTCATGTGCATATGGTTGAAATGGACCTCTAAGAATATATGCTCTTCGAATTGCATCGTGATCATTAGCATGGTAACTTGCAATAGGTTGTCTTTCACCTGGATCATGTGGAAGACGACTGACATCATAAAATGTTGGCGGAGGCGGTGCAGATGGCATTGGATTCACAATTTCTTCATTTATCCTCTCTTCCTCTTGTTCTTGAGGTGTCGACGCAATAAACTTCTGTTTCTTTGCAGCATGATTGCGAAAAAGGGAGGCAATATCTCCCTGATTCTTAATATTTTAGTCACTACAAAAATAATGGTAGTGAATCAATAATCAATAAAATAAAAATCAACAGCAGGGGCCGAGGGGCGCGATGTTCCTGCGCAGTGCGCACCTGTACGCGGTATTGCCGTTGGCCCTTGGCCCTTGCAGTTGCAAACCGTGACTCCGTGAGACCGAGCAGAGCAAGAAATTGCCAAATCAACAGCAAGAAACTGCAGCAGCAAGACCGAGCAGCAGCAAGATGAAGATGCCAATTGCCAAATCGCTAACGCCAAGATGCCAGCAGCAGCGGACAGCGGTGCAGCCTTGCTGGTGGCCTTGCGGGACGCTGCACGCGGAGTAGCAGACAGACAGCGGGTTAGCGCGTGGGGCCTGGGCGCCCTGGCGTGTTCCTATCACCACTTGCCGGATCGCCGCTGTCGGCCAGCGGGCCAGGTCGCTAGACGCGGAGTTGCGGAGACGCTAATCGCCAGCCGTCAGGAAGCCGAACGATCTAGAATTTGGAACGTTAGGAATGGGATTACGAATGGTCGGGCGGGGTCCTTGGAGGGCCTGGCTTAGGGTGTGCCAGGGCCCACCTGGACCCCCCTGTGGGTCCGCCCCTGCCTCGAAGTGCCCGCATCCCTCGCGGGACAAGGCATTCAAGGCCCCCTCACAGGTGATGAGGGAGGCGAAGGACATGAGGCCCGTCACAATTGTCGGGAGCACCTCCAGCTCCTCCTGTAGCCACCCAAGGAAGCGGAGGCCCACATCCTGACCGGGCGCTTCGAAGGGAGCAGACCGCGCACCCAGCTCTCGGTACGCGTCCACGAGCTACGAATGCGTCCGCTCGACCTACGCGCGCATCGAGGCCTCCATTTTGTCCAGGCGGTCGCGCAGGCCGCCGAGCCTCGTCTCCATCTCCTCGGCGCGTTGGCGGGCGAGACTGCCCTCTGCCCGCGCAAGCTTGGCCTCGGCTTGTGCAGCCTGCGCCTCAGCATAGGCTCTGTTTGCGTCCCTCCTCTCCTCCGCCAACTGATGTCTGAGATCCTCCTTATCGGCCTCCGCAGCCGCCAACCTCTCCGACAGCCTGCAGCTCTTGTTTTTGATAGTCGCCTAGAGGGGGGGTGAATAGGGCGAAACTGAAATTTACAAAAATAATCACAACTACAAGCCGGGTTAGCGTTAGAAACAATAACGAGTCCGCGAGAGAGGACGCAAAACAAATCGCAAGCGAATGAACAATGGGACACGTGGATTTGTTTTACCGAGGTTCGGTTCTTGCAAACCTACTCCCCATTGAGGAGGCCACAAAGGCCGGGTCTCTTTCAACCCTTTCCCTCTCTCAAATGATCCACCGATCGAGTGAGCTTCTTCTTCTCAATCACTTGGAGCACAAAGCTCACACAAGGACCACCACAAGATTGGTGTCTCTTGTCTCAATTACAAGTGAGTTTGATCGCAATAAAGAATCAAAGAAAGAAGAAAGCAATCCAAGCGCAAGAGCTCGAAAGAACACAAGCAAATCTCTCTCACTAATCACTAGAGCGTTGTGTGGAGTTTGGAGAGGATTTGATCACTTGGGTGTGTCTAGAATTGAATGCTAGAGCTCTTGTAAGTAGTAGAAGTGGGAAAAACTTGGATGGCAATGAATGTGGGGTGGTTGGGGTATTTATAGCCCCAACCACCAAATTAGCCGTTTGGAGGAGGCTGTCTGTCGAATGGTGCACCAGACAGTCCGGTGCACACCAGACATGTCCGGTGCGACAGCCACGTCACCCGGCCGACCGTTGGAGCTTCTGACTTCTAGGCCCGCCATGATGTCCGGTGGCACACCGGACACGCACTGTTCAATGTCCGGTGCGCCAGTATGGGCGTGCCTGACTTCTGCGCGCGCTGGCGCGCATTCAATGCGCCCGCAGGTAGCCGTTGGCGCCGAAGTAGCCGTTGCCTCGTCGTCTCACCGGACAGTCCGGTGCACACCAGACATGTCCGGTGAATTATAGCGGAGCAGCTTCCACGAATTCCCGAGGCTGCGAAGTTTGGAGCCGCGTCCCCTTGGAGCACCGGACACTGTTCGGTGTACACCGGACATGTCCGGTGAATTATAGCGCGCCGGCTCCAGGATTTCCCGAAGGTGAAGAGTTTGGCCTGAAACGCCCTGGTGCACCGGACATTGTCCGGTGGGGCACCGGACAGTCCGGTGTGCCAAGCCAGGGCAGCCTTCGGTTGATCCTTGCTCCATTGGTTGAACCCTTTGTTGGGTCTTTTTATTGGCTAAGTGTGAACCTTTTGCACCTGTAGAACTTATACACTAGAGCAAACTAGTTAGTCCAATTATTTGTGTTGGACAATTCAACCACCAAAATCAATTAGGAAATAGGTGTAAGCCTAATTCCCTTTCAATCTCCCCCTTTTTGGTGATTGATGCCAACACAAACCAAAGCAAATATAAGAGTACATAATTGAACTAGTTTGCATAATATAAGTGCAAAGGTTACTTGGAGTTGAGCCAATATAAATACTTAGGATGCGCATGGATAGTTTCTTTCTTGTTTAATATTTTGGACCACGCTTGCACCACATGTTTTGTTTTTGCAAATCTTTTTGTAAAATCTTTTCAAATTTCTTTTTGCAAATAGTCAAAGGTAAAGAAATAAGATTTTGCAAGGCACTTTCAAGATTTGAAATTTTCTTCCCCTGTTTCAAATGCTTTCTCTTTGACTAAAACAAAACTCCCCCTAAATGAGATCCTCCTCTTAGTGTTCAAGAGGGTTTTTGATATATCATTTTTGAAAATACTACTTTTCACCCTCTTTTGAACACAAGAAGATACCAATTGATACCAATTGAAAATTTCCAATACAAAATTTGAATTAGGTAGGTGGTGGTGCGGTCCTTTTGCTTTGGGCTCTATACTTTCTCCCCCTTTGGCATGAATCGCCAAAAACGGATACTTAGAGTGAAATATAAGCCCTTGCTAACTACTTTCTCCCCCTTTGGTACATAAAATATATAAGTGAAGATTATACCAAATCCGGAGTCCTTTTGCTTTGTTTTCTCCCCCATGGATGAGGAGTGGCTTGGAGCGACGGCGAGGGATGAGTTGCGTAGTGGAAGTCTTTGTTTTCGCCGTAGACTCCAATTCCCTTTCAATGTACCTATGACTTGGTTTGAAATAGACTTGAAAACACATTAGTCATAACGCATATAAAAGAGATATGATCAAAGGTATATTCATGAGCGATGTGTGCAAGTCAACAAAAGAAGTTCCTAGAATCTAGAATATTGAGCTCATGCCTAAGTTTGGTAAAAGATTGTTCATCAAGAGGCTTGGTAAAGATATCGGCTAATTGATCTTTAGTGTTGATATAAGCAATCTCGATATCCCCCTTTTGTTGGTGATCCCTAAGAAAATGATACCGAATGGCTATGTGCTTAGTGCGGCTGTGCTCGACGGGATTGACGGCCATTTTGATTGCACTCTCATTATCACATAGTAAAGGGACTTTGGTTAATTTGTAACCGTAGTCCCGCAGGGTTTGCCTCATCTAAAGCAATTGCGCGCAACAATGGCCTGCGGCAATGTACTCGGCTTCGGCGGTTGAAAGAGCGACCGAATTTTGCTTCTTTGAAGCCCAAGACACCAAGGATCTTCCCAAGAATTGGCAAGTCCCCGATGTGCTCTTTCTATTAATTTTGCACCCCGCCCAATCGGCATCCGAATAACCAATCAAATCAAATGTGGATCCCCGAGGGTACCAAAGCCCAAACTTAGGAGTATAAGCTAGATATCTCAAGATTCGTTTTACGGTCGTAAGGTGTGATTCCTTAGGGTCGGATTGGAATCTTGCACACATGCAAACGGAAAGCATTATGTCCGGTCGAGATGCACATAAATAAAGTAATGAACCTATCATCGACCGGTATACCTTTTGATCCACGGACTTACCTCCCGTGTTGAGGTCGAGATGCCCATTGGTTCCCATGGGTGTCTTGATGGGCTTGGCATCCTTCATTCCAAACTTGTTTAAAATGTCTTGAGTGTATTTTGTTTGGCTAATGAAGGTGCCCTCTTGGAGTTGCCTCACTTGGAATCCTAAGAAATACTTCAACTCCCCCATCATAGACATCTCGAACTTTTGTGTCATGATCCTACTAAATTCTTCACAAGTAGACTCGTTAGTAGACCCAAATATAATATCATCAACATAGATTTGGCATACAAACAAGTCATTCTCAAGAGTTTTAGTAAACAAAGTAGGATCGGCCTTGCCGACTTTGAAGCCATTAGCGATAAGGAAATCTCTAAGGCATTCATACCATGCTCGGGGGGCTTGCTTGAGCCCATAAAGCGCCTTAGAGAGCCTGTAAACATGGTTAGGATACTCATTGTCTTCAAAGCCGGGAGGTTGCTCAACATAGACCTCTTCCTTAATAGGTCCGTTGAGGAAGGCACTCTTCACGTCCATTTGAAAGAGCTTGAAGCCATGGTAAGTAGCATAGGCTAACAATATGCGAATTGACTCAAGCCTAGCTACGGGTGCATAGGTTTTACCAAAATCCAAATCTTCGACTTGTGAATACCCCTTGGCCACGAGTCGAGCTTTGTTCCTTGTCACCACACCATGCTCGTCTTGCTTGTTGCGGAAGACCCATTTGGTTCCTACAACATTTTGATTAGGACGTGGAACCAAATGCCATACCTCATTCCTCGTGAAGTTGTTGAGCTCCTCTTGCATTGCCACCACCCAATCCGAATCTTGAAGTGCTTCCTCTACCTTGGTTGGCTCAATAGAGGAAACAAAAGAGTAATGTTCACAAAAATGTGCAACCCGAGATCTAGTAGTTACCCCCTTATGAATGTCGCCGAGGATGGTGTCGACGGGGTGATCTCGTTGGATTGCTTGGTGGACTCTTGGGTGTGGCGGCCTTGGAACTTCTTCATCCTCCTTGTCTTGATCATTTGTATCTCCCCCTTGATCGTTGCCGTCATCTTGAGGTGGCTCATTTGCTTGATCTTCTATCTCATCAACTTGAGCTTCATCCTCATCTTGAGTCGGTGGAGATGCTTTCGTGGAGGAGGATGGTTGATCTTGTGCATTTGTAGGCTCTTCGGATTCCTTAGGACACACATCCCTAATGGACATGTTCCTTAGCGCGATGCACGGAGCCTGTTCTTCACCTATCTCATCAAGATCAACTTGCTCTACTTGAGAGCCGTTAGTTTCATCAAACACAACGTCATAAGAAACTTCAACAAGTCCTGAGGACTTGTTAAAGACTCTATATGCCCTTGTGTTTGAGTCATACCCTAGTAAAAAGTCTTCTACAGTTTTAGGAGCAAATTTAGATTTTTCTACCTCTTTTAACAAGAATAAAACATTTGCTACCAAAAACTCTAAAATATGAAATATTGGGCTTTTTACTGGTTAGGAGTTCATAGGATGTTTTCTTGAGGATTCGGTGTAGATATAACCGGTTGATGGCATAGCAGGCGGTGTTGACCGCCTCGGCCCAAAACCGATCCGGTGTCTTGTACTCATCAAGCATGGTTCTTGACATGTCCAGTAGAGTTCGATTCTTCCTCTCCACTACACCATTTTGTTGTGGCGTGTAGGGAGAAGATAACTCATGCTTGATGCCCTCCTCCTCAAGAAAGCCTTCAATTTGAGAGTTCTTGAACTCCGTCCCGTTGTCGCTTCGAATTTTCTTGATCCTCAAGCCGAACTCATTTTGAGCCCGTCTCAAGAATCCCTTTAACGTCTCTTGGGTTTGAGATTTTTCCTGCAAAAAGAAAACCCAAGTGAAGCGAGAATAATCATCCACTATTACAAGACAATACTTACTCCCGCCGATGCTTATGTAAGCAATCGGGCCGAATAGATCCATGTGAAGTAGCTCAAGCGGCCTGTCAGTCGTCATGATGTTCTTGTGTGGATGTTGAGCTCCAACTTGCTTCCCAGCCTGACATGCGCTACAAATCCTGTCTTTCTCAAAATGAACATTGGTTAGTCCTAAAATGTGCTCTCCCTTTAGAAGCTTATGAAGATTCTTCATCCCAACATGGGCTAGTCGGCGGTGCCAGAGCCAACCCATGTTAGTCTTAGCAATCAAGCAAGTATCGAGTTCAGCTCTATTGAAATCAACTAAGTATAGCTGACCCTCTAATACTCCCTTAAAAGCTACTGAATCATCACTTCTTCTAAAGACAGTGACACCTATATCAGTAAACAGACAGTTGTAGCCCATTTTGCATAATTGAGATACGGAAAGCAAATTGTAATCTAAAGAATCAACAAGAAAAACATTGGAAATGGAATGGTCAGGAGATATAGCAATTTTACCCAAACCTTTGACCAAACCTTGATTTCCATCCCCGAATGTAATAGCTCGTTGGGGATCTTGGTTTTTCTCGTATGAGGAGAACATCTTTTTCTCCCCGGTCATGTGGTTTGTGCACCCGCTATCAATAATCCAACTTGTGCCCCCGGATGCATAAACCTACAAAACAATTTTAGTTCTTGACTTTAGGTACCCAAACGGTTTTGGGTCCTTTGGCATTAGATACAAGAACTTTGGGTACCCAAACACAAGTCTTGGAGCCCTTGTGTTTGCCCCCTGTCACACCCGGCTTTAAGGGACAAAGCCAGGTGCATCTCATACATGCGCCAAAGAAGACAACATATATAATAACAGAGTGTATAGAGATAAATGTCATAAAACATCAAAGTACTTATTACATAGCGGAAGACTTATTACAAAATAAAATAATAAAGATAAAACGAACTAAGGATCGTCGGCGCCAATGTCGACTGGGAAACGCCACCTAGATCAGATCGAACTCCTCAGTGTTAGGCGGCTCCTCCTGAACCACCTGATCTTCTCCTGTGGGGGGTGTGAGACAGCAAGGGTGAGCTCACACATGATCATAGCTCAATAAGTTGTGGGGAACCAGTGGACATAAACTCACAAAGGTGTGAGTTCATGTGAAGTGTAAGGCTAATCAATGATAGGGGTTAAAGCTGAGCATTGCTTTTAAGTAGTTGGTCAAAATTTTATTAGCAATTACTAAGTGTAAGTAAATACCAAACCATAAGTAAAGTAATAGAACAAAATTAATAATAAACCCATGCAATGCAAATGACAAAATTGAATTTAAGTTCCATAATTTAAACATCAGAGAGTCCTGAGCTGCTCATGACCGTGAGCTCGGCTAGTATACCAGTTTTACACTCTGCAGTGGTTGTACCCTTTACCCACAAGTCATGTTACCCATCTGCCAAGGGATCGCGACTTCCCATACACCTCTACCTAGGAAGCGCGGCAGGGCAACACTACGAGGCCTTTACAAAGTTCCACTAGCTTCCGAAAACCCGCTACAGTTTATAGGAAGTTCCAATGCAGGGTTCTTGCCTGACCGCCATCGCAGCAAAATCAAGCAAGGACCTCCCTACACTGACCACTCCCCTACTGCCCTTGCCCCTTTCGGGTAAGGTAGTCTTCCACTAGCTTTCCTAATTAGTCAGCCAAGGGCGTCCCATTAAACCCTTGTGGTGGCACGTGGTTCTCAAGTTAAGCTCTATGTTCCAATTAACATTAATGATCTCAACATGAACATAAACAGAATAACAAGAATAATTGGAACATAGATATAATAAATGATTATCCCAAAACCATGTAAAGCAATAGCAAACTACCCAAGTGATTCAGGGGTAAACAAGGTAATGAGATAAACAAATCTAGGGTAACCTATGGGGTCCCATCAAAATTAACCTATGCATGGATAAGTGGTATTAAAGAATATTATTAGGTAAAAAGTGGTCAAGGGCACAACTTGCCTTCAATGAGCTCCTGCTCAGCTACTTCAACTTGCTGCTCACCAGGATCCTCAGCAACGGGCTCTTCTACTCGCCACAATACAAACAAGCACAGGATATAGGAAAAATTAACATTACACCAAGCATGTAAACAAAATACACCGAGATATTCTACATATTAAAATAAAAACCTAGGAACTGGAATCATAATTTTCTGAGTTATAGATTTCAAGTTATGCATTTTCAAAGGTTTTATGTGCTTTAAATAAGATTAAGTGATAAATAAATTTCTTACTGTTTTCATGACATAACAGAGGCTCTAGGTGATAAAGAATAAAATTACAAAAATTTAGAAAGTGGAATGGATTAATTTGGAGTTCATATGCATTTTCTATGAATTATACAAATTATATGAATTGTTTTTATATTAAAAACTCATTTCCTAATTCATTTTCTTGATTTTATAACGCTCTGGACGGGGCCTCAATTCCAGGAAACAGCAGGGGTCTCGGTGTAAGTGTTTCCAAGACACAGGGTATGGTGACTATGGACGGCGGGTTGTAATCTGTAATTCCAGAGGGGCTCTTGTGCAAAATGTGCCGCGAAGGGGTATCTCGTTTTTACAGTCGTCCGATCTAAAGTGGATGGCCACGATTAGACCAGTGCTTACCCGAACCGGTATGCTGCGAGGGTCGTTGGATCCAGGATCGAGGATCCGGATTCAATTACCTCTAGATCTAGTAACAACCGTAGGATGCGAAATCAACGACCACTACTCCCTCGGCCGAAACGGTACACTAGGATTTAATCCCAACCGCACACTGTCGGATCAATGGTTAACGCATCTTCTTCTACCCTCGACACTCTCTCCCCTCACCGCGACCCGAGCTCGACGGAGCGACAGCGCTCGGTTGAATGAAAAAGCATGCTAGAGGTAAAGGCGGCCGCCTAGTAAAGTACTCACCGAGATTGTAGGAGGCGACTGGTCGTGGTGTCGCTGCTCCCCAAGGGCCAGAGAAATCTCCAGCAGCCCGTCGACTTGTGGACAACGCCGTGGGGTTCTCCTCCGCCTAAATCCGCCCTCGGGCACCACGAGTTTGAGCGCCGCGCAGGTCCCGCTCACCACCGCGCGATGGTATGAAGTCCACGGCGGCAACAGCGGAGCACCAGTATCCTGGCACAGCGAGTCCGGGGATGAGTCCGACCTTCTCTCTCACTCTCCCTGCGGTGTGACGAGGATGGCAGTGGAGGTCACAGGTGCTTGATCTAGGTTTACGCCGGGTGAAGGAGGGGCGCATGACGAGGTTTTATGCTCCTCCGCAGATCAGTTCGGGCGCAAGGGATGCGGTTGCGCAGGCGCCATTGTCGCCAGAGAACTCGGTGAAGTTGTTTATTGAGAAGATCCACAGTGCAGACTGACGACTGGGACCGCGTGACAGAGACACTGGGATAGAAGGACGGGGCCGCGCGAGGGCTGCCAGGCTGGGCCCGCCTGTAAGCCGAATTGAGAAATGCAGCGCTCGACAACGGTATGCTGCGGAGTGGGGCCACCATGTCATTGAAAGGAGCGTTGGGCTGCAGCGGAGGGGTCCTTAGGTGGGCCGAAATGTGGGGATTCCAGCCCAGGTGGGTTTTATTCTTTTTCTTTTATTTTTCTTTTCCTTTTTGATTTATTTTCTTTTCATTTGAATCTCTAATTTGAATTTGAATCCTGTTATGAACTTCACCTTTGAGTCAAATGTACAAACTCAAATCTGTACAAGGATAATATATATATTATAATTATTTTTATTCACATAGTAATTTCTTCCTCCTCTTTTCTCTTTTACATATTATTTCTAAAACCCTAAAGTGCAACTTTGGGTTAAATTCAAATCTCCATCTCATTATTGTACTTCTATTATTATTATTTTATTATCAATTGCACAAACAAGCAAAACTCCATTATGATGCACAATTTAGTGGTGTCCTTTGTTAGTTATTTATTTGTTTAAGTGAGGTGTCCACATGAACTGATGAATAGGGATAACACGCATATCTATGAAGAAATATAATTTCTCCCTTTTAGATCTTTCTTACAAAGTGGGTATTACACCCCCAACAAATTTGGCAACTACCTTGCCGGATTTGCTTGTAAGCACATAGGAAGCATCAAAAGTTTTGAATGAAATAACATGGTCATTTGATGCATTAGGAGTTTTCTTCTTAGGCAACTTGGCATGGGTTGGTTGCCTAGATCTAGATGTCTCACCCTTGTAAATGAAAGCATGGTTAGGACCAGGATGAGACTTCCTAGAATGAATTCTCCTAATTTTGTGCTCAGGTTAACCGGCAGGGTACAAAATGTAACCCTCGTTATCCTGAGCCATGGGAGCCTTGCCCTTAACAAAGTTAGATAGTTTCTTAGGAGGAGCATTAATTTTGACATTGTCTCCCCTTTGGAAGCCAATGCCATCCTTAATGTCAGGGCGTCTCCCATTATAGAGCATACTTCTAGCAAATTTAAATTTTTCATTTTCTAAGTCATGCTCACTAATCTTAGCATTAAGTTGTGCTATGTGATCATTTTGTTTCTTAATTAAGGCTAGGTGATCATGTATAGCATCAACATTAATATCTCTACATCTAGTACAAATGGAAATATGCTCAGTAGATGTAGAGGGTTTGCAAGTTTTAAATTCTATAACCTTAGCATATAGTACATCATTCTCATCTCTAAGGTTAGAAATGCAAACATCAAAATCTCTAGCCTTAGCAAGCAATTTTTCTTTTTCATCTCTAAGGCTAGCAAGAGAAGCATTCAACTCATCAATTCTAGTAAGTAAATCAATACTATCATCCCTAGAATTGGAAGTTGAAACATTACAAACATGTGAATCAACCTTAGCAATTAATCTAGCATTTTCATTTCTAAGGTTGGTAATAGTGTCATGGCATGTGCTTAGCTCACTAGTTAATTTCTCACATTTTTCTATCTCTAGAGCATAAGCATTCTTGACCTTAACATGCTTCTTATTTTCTTTAATAAGGAATTCCTCTTGAGAATCCAAGAGATCATCCTTCTCATGTATAGCACTAATTAATTCATTTAATTTTTCCTTTTGTTGCATGTTGAGCTTAGCAAAAAGAATGCGCAAGTTATCCTCCTCATTTTTATCATCATCCTCATCACTAGATGTTTCATATTTAGTGGAGGATCTTGATTTTACCTTCTTTTTGCCGTCCTTGGCCATGAGACACTTGTGGCCGACGTTGGGGAAGAGGAGGCCTTTGGTGACGGCGATGTTGGCGGCGTCCTCGTCGTCGGAGGAGTCGGTGGAGCTCTCGTTGGAGTCCCATTCGCGGCATACGTGGGCATCGCCGCCCCTCTTCTTGTGGTATCTCTTCTTTTCTCTCCTCTTGCCCTTCTTGTCATTATCCCTGTCACTGTCACTTGATAATGGACATTTAGCAATAAAGTGACCGGGCTTACCACACTTGTAGCAAACCTTTTTGGAACGGGGTTTGTAATCCTTTCCCTTCCGTTGCTTGAGGATTTGGCGAAAGCTTTTAATGATTAAAGCCATCTCCTCGTTGTCGAGCTTGGAGGCATCGATGGGTTGTCTAGTTGATGTAGACTCCTCCTTCTTTTCCTCCGTTGCCTTAAGCGCCACGGGTTGAGCTTCGGAAGTGGAGGGCTCATCAAGCTCGATGATCTTCCTTGAGCCCTTAATCATACATTCAAAGCTCACAAAATTCCCGATTACTTTCTCGGGAGTCATTAGTGTGTATCTTGGATTACTACGAATTAATTGTACTTGAGTAGGGTTAAGGAAAATGAGTGATCTCAAAATAACCTTAACCACCTCGTGGTCATCCCATTTCATGCTCCCGAGGTTGCGCACTTGATTCACCAAGGTCTTGAGCCGGTTGTACATATCTTGTGGCTCCTCTCCTTGGCGAAGACAGAAGCGACCGAGCTCCCCCTCGATCGTCTCTCGCTTGGTGATCTTGGTGAGCTCATCACCCTCGTGTGCCGTCTTGAGCACATCCCAAACCTCCTTGGCGCTTTTTAGTCCTTGCACCTTGTTGTATTCCTCCCTACTTAGAGAGGCGAGGAGGATGGTTGTTGCTTGGGAGTTGAAGTGCTCGATTTGGGCAACTTCATCCACATCATAATCCGCATCCCCTACGGATGGTACCTGCACACCAAACTCAACTACATCCCATATACTTTTGTGGAGTGAGGTTAGATGAAATTTCATTAAATCACTCCACCTTGCATAATCTTCACCATCAAAAGTTGGTGGTTTGCCTAGTGGGACAGAAAGTAGAGGTGTATGCTTAGTAATGCGTGGATAACGTAGGGGGATCTTACTAAACTTCTTGCGCTCGTGGCGCTTAGAAGTGACGGACGGCGCGTCAGAGCCGGATGTCGATGGTGATGAAGTGTCGGTCTCGTAGTAGATGACCTTCCTCATCTTCTTGTGTTTGCCGCTACTCCGATGCGACTTGTGAGAAGAGGACTTCTTTTCCTTCCCCTTCCCTTTCCCCTTGTTGCGGGACTCTTCGGATGAGTGGCTTGTAGTGGGCTTGTCGCCGGTCTCCATCTCCCTCTTGGCGTGTTCTCCCGACATCACTTCGAGCGGTTAGGCTCTAATGAAGCACTGGGCTCTGATACCAATTGATAGTCGCCTAGAGGGGGTGAATAGGGCGAAACTGAAATTTACAAAAATAATCACAACTACAAGCCGGGTTAGCGTTAGAAACAATAACGAGTCCGCGAGAGAGGGCGCAAAACAAATCGCAAGCGACTGAACAATGGGACACGTGGATTTGTTTTACCGAGGTTTGGTTCTTGCAAACCTACTCCCCATTGAGGAGGCCACAAAGGCCGGGTCTCTTTCAACCCTTTCCCTCTCTCAAACGATCCACCGATCGAGTGAGCTTCTTCTTCTCAATCACTTGGAGCACAAAGCTCACACACGGACCACCACAAGATTGGTGTCTCTTGTCTCAATTACAAGTGAGTTTGATCGCAATAAAGAATCAAAGAAAGAAGAAAGCAATCCAAGCGCAAGAGCTCGAAAGAACACAAGCAAATCTCTCTCACTAATCACTAGAGCGTTGTGTGGAGTTTGGAGAGGATTTGATCACTTGGGTGTGTCTAGAATTGAATGCTAGAGCTCTTGTAAGTAGTAGAAGTGGGAAAAACTTGGATGGCAATGAATGTGGGGTGGTTGGGGTATTTATAGCCCCAACCACCAAACTAGCCGTTTGGAGGAGGCTGTCTGTCGAATGGTGCACCGGACAGTCCGGTGCACACCGGACATGTCCGGTGCGACAGCCACGTCACCCGGCCGACCGTTGGAGCTTCTGACTTCTGGGCCCGCCCTGATGTCCGGTGGCACACCGGACACGCACTGTTCAATGTCCGGTGCGCCAGTATGGGAGTGCCTGACTTCTGCGCGCGCTGGCGCGCATTCAATGCGCCCGCAGGTAGCCGTTGGCGCCGAAGTAGCCGTTGCCTCGTCGTCTCACCGGACAGTCCGGTGAATTATAGCGGAGCAGCTTCCGCGAATTCCCGAGGCTGCGAAGTTTGGAGCCGCGTCCCCTTGGAGCACCGGACACTGTCCGGTGTACACCGGACATGTCCGGTGAATTATAGCGCGCCGGCTCCAGGATTTCCCGAAGGTGAAGAATTTGGCCTGAAACGCCCTAGTGCACCGGACACTGTCCGGTGGCACACCGGACAGTCCGGTGTGCCAAGCCAGGGCAGCCTTCGGTTGATCCTTGCTCCATTGGTTGAACCCTTTGCTGGGTCTTTTTATTGGCTAAGTGTGAACCTTTTGCACCTATAGAACTTATACACTAGAGCAAACTAGTTAGTCCAATTATTTGTGTTGGACAATTCAACCACTAAAATCAATTAGGAAATAGGTGTAAGCCTAATTCCCTTTCAGTTTTCCACAGCTGACTTGTCCCGAACAGCATCCGCATGCTGCGCTCGGAGGCGCTCGATCCTGCCCTCGAGTCGTTGCCTCTCGACAGCGAACTCCAAAGTCAGGGCGCCCGACACAACATGGTCGGCGAAGGCGGCCGCCTGCCATGAAAAAATCATCAGATTCGCAACCACATCAAAACAACGAACCAACGAAGTCCAAGATGACTTACATGCTTCAGCTGCTAGGACACAAAGCCTGCCACGTCTTTAGCGGCGGCGGCCAACGAAATCTCGCCGTTGGTGCAAAATTTGGACCATGGGTCCTGCGAAGTACCCTTCGCTCCAACCGCAGCCATAGGCGAAGTGGCCGCCACCGAACACGGGACAACAGCCAGCTGCCCCGCACCCGACCCTGCACCATAACCTTGTCCATCATTGCCATCCCTAAAAAAACCTCACCAACGAGGTAATCATCCACGCAGATGTCCGTGTCGAAGTCGGCACCACATGTCGCCGCTTCGACGGTGCGCATCGGCGACGGCAGCCTTCGCTCCCTCGTAGGCTCAGCCGAGGGTGGCTTGCCCGCGCCGGAGGCAACAGCCCTCGCACCCGCCGAAGACTTGCTGGGCTCGGGAACGGCCGGCTTCGCAGCCGGCGGTCGTTTGCCGCTGCTAGGGGCGGTGGACTTCGCGCCTCCCCGTGCCCTCTTCACCTCACGGCTAGGGTCCCCGACCCTAGCGAACACCCGGCGCTTCCGAACCGCATCTTGACGGTCCTTGTCCATCACTGTCGATACAACAGCAGCAATATTCCGTACATAAGGAAAAATCTTTAGCTCACGGACCAAACGAGACGTAAATATGTCCTCGCCGGCCGCCCAAGGAATCGGAACGTTTCTTGGCCATCGACCGCCGGTAACCTTCAGCATTCGCGTCGAAGACTCCCGGAGCTCGGATGAAGACATCCTTCCCCCGAGGGTCGCACAAGTCTCCATCAACTCCACAGCAAAACGATCAGAGACCCCCAACCCCCCAACTGCAATACCTACTTTTCTCTTCTTAACGGCCGGGGCAGCCTCCCGCGAAGGGCCTTCCTCAGCCACGGCCACTAGTTTTTTCCTGCGGCGGTCAACAGCCGCAGCAGCGTCGTCTCCAGGGTAACCACCGTATGGCAAGCGGTTTAACTCGAAGACCCGATTCAAGCGAACATTGGATCCACGAATATCCCAACTCCGTAGACTCTCCGTCTTCGGCGCATACCGCCCTACAATCCTCACAGCTCCATCCTCCACTTTGCGGACAAACGCGGCTCGGTCCCGGCCGCGCAGATCCAAAGCGAAGGCCGAACTTCGCACCAACTGCTGGCCCAAAGTAGGCATCTAGCGAGGGCATACTTCGCCAAGCACCCAGCCATGCGCCAGGGGCCACACTCCATAACCAATAAATTCCTCAACCAAATCACGCCCACTACTCATGCGGGCAGCGCACCGGAGGGCCCCTTCGTCCTCATCATCCTCAGCCACCACAAATACTGGGAATGCCACATAACAGTGGGAGCACATTACGGTCGCGGGGAGCCCTGGGAGGTCTTCAACTTCACTTCCTGAAACATAAAACCAATAATCCCACCAATTGCCCCACTTGTTGCGAGCACAGGGAACTAATTCCATGACTTCAGTCTTTCCAGTCCTCGGCGTGAAGGTGCACGATCCAAACTGTGCAATTTTACTTCCAATCTTTCTTTTTTGCCAGTGCAGACAGTAATTCTTGGCGAAGACCTCTACGGAAGGCTGACCGCCATACGAAGTCACCGCCCAGACATACTTCGCCAGGGCTACCACGGCGTTAGGTGTCAGCTGGTGGACCTGGACCTCAAACCTCTGCAGGACCTCCGCCACGAAGCGATGCACATGCAAGCGAAGGTCGGCGTTGAAGAACGTCTCAAACACGACTAACTCGCCCTCAGGCTCGGGAATCTCTTCCGCCCCCGGGACACGCCCAACACCGTTCCCAAAATACCCCAACTGTTGCATATCTTGCACGTAAACCGAGGAAATCCTCGAAACGCCGAACTCCACCGTGTGGCCCGGCTGTAACTCCACCACCGCCAAACTGCTCAAGGTATCTTCGGACGACGAATCGGTCGGCGACGCATTTGCAGCAGATGAGGAAGAAGACGACATCACTACGTACCGTCGGTGGCGGCGCGCGGTCTGCTTGACGCGGGCCAAATCTCCGGTGTAGAGGAACAAGGAGAGCAGGCGAGCGGGCGAGCGGTTTCAAAGTTTAGGGTTGTCCAGCGCACGAAAAGGTAAGAGACAGCCCGAGCCGCGTCGCCCATTTTTATACACACGACGCGGCGCTTCGGGAAACCCGCAGTCCAACAGTGCCACGTCCATCAACGGTCACATCAAAAACCCTCGCGGGACCACTTCGAGCGAAGGTAGCGTCTCCACCATCTAGCGACGTCTTCAGTACCAGATGACTCAGTCGAACTGGTCCCTTGGAGGGCAAATGTTGGGGCGAAGGCGAAGCCGCTACCCTTCGCGCGAAGCTTTCGTCGCCTCGCTGCATCAACGAAGGCGAGATGGTCGGCGCAGTTGCCCTTCGTCATCTCCATCCGAGACGAAGGCTGGACTCCGACGTAGTCTGCTAGTCTCGCGTCCTCATCTCGCCGGAGGACCACGCGGAACTCGACCCACTGTAACGGGCTCCTCGTGGACAAGCATGTTACGGGTCTCATCTGTAATAGCTTTTCTGTAATGGCGGTCTGTAACCTCCCTTTATGGGAATATTTTGGGGATAGTCCGGATACCCGAGGGCATAAACGTTCTTGGCTTAGGACGTTGGACACTCGGGTACCTATAAATACCCACGTATAGTGCCCTTGAGAGGCCAGATTAACAGAGCAATTGTTATCCCACATTAAACTTTGTTTGCACTCTTTCCACTTCCCTGTTGGATCTACTTGCCCAGGAGAGCAAGTTCCAACAGATAGAGCCTGGATCAAAGATGCCTACAAAAGATTGGAGTCTACATTGATGCAGATCTTTGCCTCGTTCGGTTGGCGCTTTAGCAATCGGATCCTTTAACTTTATGTTGCTATTTTCCCAACTGCGTTTAGGCTTGATTTGCCACATGTGGCTTTTGTGATACTGCTTTTGTCTGTGTCGTTGTTGTTGCGACCTTACTGTAAGCCGTCAGGCCCAAGGTGGGGAACTCTTTTTTCCCATTATCTAAAAAAATCTGCATCATTTTGTTATACTTACTCTCAACCATGAAGGCATGGTGGCGACACAGGTCTCGAGGAGGCGAACAACGATCTCCTACAGAGTGGTCAACAGAGAGCAGAAGAGAGAGGTAGAGAGCTCGGAGAGGGGCTTCATCACCTCGCCATGAAGCTCGACAGTGTCAACCAGGAGGTTGGCGCGAGCACGCAGGTGCTAGCTGACGAGTGCAGCACGCCAGCATGGCCTTAGGACGCTGTTTGGTTTCACGACTAACTTACCACATTTTACCTAACTTTTTATGTCTAAGGTTACTTTTTTCAATTCGAACGACTAATCTTAGTCAAAGTGTGACATATTTAGCCACAAATCAAACAGCCCCAAAGTTCTTTATTTTCAATCCAATTTCAACAAAAGTTTAAATTTAGTTTATATTTGAATTTAACTGCACGAAACAAGAAGTACAAATTTAGTTATATTTAAATTTAACCACGCAATAATAAACATGTCCAACCTCATTGATGTTTTTAATCCACTAAAAACCATTATTTTCCTATAATAAAATACTCACATTAATTTATAAGTAAATCATTTCAACCTATTTGAAAAGACGAAATTCTGGGGTGTCATAATTTCTTGATAAACCAAATAAAATAACTAGATACAGTATCAGTGGAGTAAATGAAAATGAAACGTAATGAAAGTGACCTTGGTGAAAGGAAAAACTGATGAAAACATGTCGAAACATCATGAGAACAAAAATAAAATGGAACACATTGGAAAGCTGGCCAAAATGCGGCCGCATATCCCACGACAGGGGACTAATAAAGGTATCATTGTGATTATGTAACGCTTTTGCTTAGTATACAAATACGTACCAGTGCCAACAGATCGTACATAAATAAACCATATGCCAACGTGCCTGGAGATCATAGGGCATTTCATTCGGTGGACAAAATAAGGGATGGTCACTGTGTGTGATGCCGTAAATAAAGTACATCAAACATTGTACGCACGACCAGCGCTGCAACTGAAACTATCCTGTCATACAATCAATAAGGTGTTCGTCTAGTCTATCATCCAACGATACAGCACTAGCAAACTCTCCGAACGAACTATGCGGGTCTGACCAACTCGTCCCCGCATATGCTCACAAGTTTGGGAACTTAGTACTGTATTCCTGATCGGACTGCAGAAAATAAATAAAATATTTTAAAAAATATAAATATTCAGTAAAAAACAGGAACAAGTTATCCATTAAAAAACATGGCATCTAGAATTCAAGATCACATTACCATAAATGTCGCTGTAATCATCTTTCCGGCGAACCATCTTCCATGAAGTGCTTGTTGGGCCTTCCCTGCTGCAGTTACACTATCGAACTGCAGATACACGAAGCCTGCAGTATTTCTACTCCCCCACAGCAACACAAGTGATATGTTAGACTGACTCCACTGACGAACTATAAAACATCGCCTACCATATATTTAGAGAAGATTCCCTCCACTATACGATCCAACGGTGCGCTCTAAAGCGTCCTCTATATATAGATATTCTCTCTCTACCCATTTTTTATACTTTAGACAACAAATGAAGAAAAACTAAAATATGTACAAAAACATTTAGGCCTTGTTCGGTTTCACCCAAACCGGAGGGGTTGAGGGGGGATTGAATCCCTTTCCATTCAATTTTGACTAAAGGGATTTAATCCTCTTCAATCCCCTTAGGATCCACTCCTAACCAAACAAGCCCTTAAGGGTATGACAAATAAGTACGCATAAAAATCTAAAGAAAAATGTCTCTAATACAGGGGTACTTAAAGTATAGAGGATGAGATATACAGGAGGTTGTTGAGAAATGAGATATAGAGGTAAAAAATCTTTTCATGTCTGTAAAGAAGGGATATAAAAAATATGGTTGGAGGTAGTCTTAACTGATCGGAAGTTGGGATAGTGGAATACTCTGTCCGTCCTAGTATATAAGCCGTAACCACTTTTATTCTAGTCTCATAATATAAAGCGTGCTCTCTCTAGAGATGTGTATATCGATTCAGTAGTATAGATAGAATTAACTACATTTCTAGGTCTTTGAACTAGAGGTAGTATCGTCGTTTATACTAGGACTTTTTATTCTAGTCCCATAATATAAAGCGTGCTCTCTCTAGAGATGTGTATATCGATTCAGTAGTATAGATAGAATTAACTACATTTCTAGGTCTTTGAACCAGAGGTAGTATCGCCGTTTATACTAGGACGGAGGGACTAAAATACAAGGCCACATAAAATAAGCCTTGGAGTTTCAGAATCAAAATAACACCATTAGAGAAGGAACAAAGTAAACTGCAGCAGATTTTAAAAAAAAACACTACTCAAATTAGGAATAGATAGAACATATATATAATTGAGTTGATTAAGCAGACAAAGGTTGCACTATCTATTGTAGGACAACCAAGACAAATTTCACTCCCTCTGTCCAAAATATAGCTTTGATTAAGCAGACCAAGTCAAACTTTTCTAACATTGGCTCAGTTTTGGGGAAATATAGCAATATATGCAAGTTCAAATAAATGCACTATCAAAACATATTTCATGGAGAATTTATAAGTTGTTTGGTTTGAGGAACCACTCCATCCTAGATTCCTCGAATTTATAGGGTGTTTGGTTTGAGGAATAAGCTAGTCCATCATCTTCTCACTCCTCACTTTTTTTGTTTGGTTTGTGGAGTGGAATGAGTTGATCCATCACCACCTTATTCCTTATAGTTTGTTATTTAGTACTAACATGAGGAATGGGGTCATTCCACCAAATCTGAAAAATAGACTTATGATGCACCACCTGTCTACCTCATTTTGGATGGAGTGATTCCTCAAACCAAACACCACCTTAGTAAATTGACTCCATTCCTCATACTAGTACTAATCATTGACTTATGAGGAATGAGGTGATGATGCATCATCCTATTCTACCCCACAAACCAAACAAAAAAATGAGGAACGAGTAACCCATTCTTCAAACCAAACACCTCGTTATAGAAACTGATTCGATGTTATATATGTAGGTGGATTTTTCTATAAAAACTTCAATAAGTTTGACTTGGAGGAAAGCCAAAGTGAACTATTATTTTAACCAGAAGGAATACTGAACAATGGGAAAGCCAACTTACTTGTCAACAAAAATATGCTTCACTGCACCAAACTTGGAACATTCATCTTGGACATCATCTCTAATATCCAAGTCAAAATCAGGATCCGTCTAAAAAACGGAAAGACTTCTCATCAGCGGTGTTATTAAAACTACGTCTAAACGACGTTTAAACTACGTCTAAACGTCAAAACTCTAATTAGAGGTTGAAACCATGTTTTAGCGTTTTGGCGTTCTAAACTGTAAAACATGGTGTTTCATGCATTTTAGACCATTAGCTACTTTTGGGCCCAGTCTGTTAGTTACTTTTGGGGTCCAATCTGGCTCATGGGTGAAGTTTTGGTAAGCCACTAACCTCTATTTTGGTATTTAACTTCATGTTATTGTCTGAAATTATGATATATTGGTATTTTTCCTATGTTGTTTAAAACTATCTTTAAGCTTTGTTTAAACGCTTAAGAGTTAAAACTTCACCCATGAACGTTTCAACGTTTTATCATTTCAATAACCTTGCTCATCAGCCAGGTCAGTAAGAAGCAGATGTGTGAGTGTAACAGATAGTATCAAGTTCATTGAAACAAACGTAAGTAATATAAATGCAAATGAAGATTTGAATCAGCTAAATTACATGACTGCACATGTGCAAGAGGAATACCTCCAATGATGGGTCAAACATGTTTTTAAGCAACAAGAATTCTGTAGGTGTGGACATGATCACATTCTGAGCGGTAATAGGAAGCACAGGTGCCCCAGGAACTGATCCAACAGCAGAAACTGTTGGTGACAGAAGAGAAGCAGCTCCTGCTGCCCCAATAACTGAAGTAGCTGGTACAGCCACTCCAGCAGCACCAATACCACCAGTTAAGCTGTAGACAAACAAGAAAAGAAGTCAACAAAACACAACTAGTAAATTAATTAGTGTAACTATCCTAGACAACCAAAACTCCGTAGATAATGAAACAAGCTCCATGAAGAATAACAATCAACATGCCAGGAAAATAAATCTTGATGCTAATATGTATATATCAGTAAACATAGGCGTTGGTACAAAACGATGATCCCAATATGCTTTAATTAGCAAAAGCAAATTCATACAGAACTTTCATTCTATTTATCTAGTTCTTCAAAGCAGTCAAACCCCATCCCCCAACAGTATTTTGGAGGTGACAGCAATCTGTGGACTGTCACTGGAATGACACCATAGGGCATAAGCTAGAGGTGTGCAGTGCAACCTTGTTAACCTGATTTTAGTATAACTTCACAAACTGACAAAAGATTTAATCTACTATCGATAAATAAGCCTAGTTAAATAAGTTACCAACTGAAAGAAGTCAGGAACAAAGCCAAATTTATAGTCATGCCAAGTGCACTCTGTCAGGAAATACTTAACAAATACCTGGTTGCTGTACCACTCCTGTCCAATTTGAGCATTAGAGCAGCTCTGGAGCTTGCATTTAGCGCCTGCACATGTTTAACAAATCCATCAAATAGAGCAAAATCCTCTAGCAAGAAGCATTGGTATACAGGTTGACCACCCCATTCGGCCATTCCCCAGTTTGCCCCTTTGGCATAATGCATTAGTGCCAAACTACCAAGTGGTAAAATCGAAACAGTTTACAGACTATGAGGAAGGTCTGAATGACAAAAAAAATTAAGGTGAATGTAAGTATTCATATGTTTAGCCCCATACATTCTTTGCCAGCGCATTACCAATTCTACAAGATACAAAAGAATACAAAGAGCACAATTTATATGGATCCAGCTATGATATGCATCCAGGCCCAGATGTTCTTTTCTGACATGTAGCTTGCACATTGTAATAATATATAAGATAAAATAATCCAAATTTCTTATGAATAAAAGAGTAACCACAACCATGGTTCACGATGCACATTCTAGTATCCCTATCGTACAACTCAGCAAGTCTTTTAATGTGAAACCATTCTATCGAAATGCCTAACTAAAACATTATAAATCTTGAGAGTTGCATAACACTTCAGAATAATAAATAAATAAATATTTCGACATATTTTTGTCAGATTACTATGTGTAACGGAACCACCCAAAATTCTGAAGATTGTCGGTAATATATATGCAAGGTTAAGACCTCTGCTTTGCCCAAATATCAAGGTCCAAAAACTTATAAAAGAAGACATAGAAATCCCCAGTTATATAAGGTTATCCAACATGTTGAACCAAACAAGTCCACCCACCAAGCCTCCACCTTCATCATCATCTAGATCTCCAGTAGTAGCTCCACTAGCTTGCACTCCCACATGATCAGTAACAGCTGAAACCTGGTTTAAGGGGAAAAAAACAAGAGTGCTAAATGGATGGGCTATTGTCAACTATGTATTATCTGTTCCATAAACCACATGACTGCTATGAAATGTTACCTTAATAACTCTGCCGGCAATATCAAGCTGCCCATTCAAACTCTGTGCAGCTTTTGCATCTTCAAGCCGGGCAAACTGCATGTCACAACATAGTAAGAATAAACACAGACATGGTCCATGGTTGAGCTTCAGGGGAAAAACTTACCTGAATAAAACCATAACCTTTGCACAGCCCAGTCATTGCATCTAGAGGAAGCTGTACAAGCTCCACTTGCCCAAATGGTTCAAATACCTGGAGACAAAATTATCATCACACATAATGGGCAGTGAGGAACTAAATACAAGCAGCAGTCATTGATCATTCGTATTCAGACATAATGAAAAGCATCCTTGACTAAAGCATGATTATAAAATATGGACTTGGAGAACTAATTCTCCACAAAACAAAATACAGCAACGAACAAAACTATTTTTAAGAGTAGTTTTAGTCACATTAAATTTTATGCACCACAAGTGAAACCCTGGAACTCACAGGACTAACTGAAGCACAACAATTATTTAGTACGCCTTATTAAAATGAAATACCAACATATCCCAATACATAAGCAAATAATTAATTGACAAAATATATTAAAAACTTTTGCTATAGCCTCAGTGGGTTTTTTTCAATCTGGAATTTAAGAAAATCATATAATGAAAAAAAAGGTATGATAAATGAATGACTTGTAAGTGGGGTGAGCAATACAAGATCATATCAAACGTACCTGTCTTAATTGGTCTTCAGTAATATTTGAGTGAAGATTGCCAACATACAACTTTCTTGCTCCACCTGAAGCCGCACCACCTGATGTCGCATTTGACTGAACTAAGTTCTTTTCAGCCTCAGATGGCTTAACCATCACTGCTTGTCCAAGCAGCGGTTGACCAGACAAAGCAATTGCCATTGGAACAGACATAACATCGTAAAACTCAATGTACCTGCAAATTTAGATATATGTTTAGTACAAACATCGAAGCGTCCAAGAAAAGATGTCTTCCTGTAAAAAAAGAAAAGAAGAACAATAAGTGGGGCATCATATGTTAAGACATTTCAATTTTTCACAGAAAACTTCAGGCATTTTGATCAAAAATTGTGGAGGTTTCGAACTTGGTTCTTGGGTGCCCCCTTTATTGCCTAGAACCTGCACCAAGTGTTTGTCAAATACACTGGAATCAAACTGTCCTCAACTGCTGACTGACATCAGAATGATCTAATATTCCATCTTACTTGTAAATTGCCGATAATCCCAGCATGTAGAGCAAACTATAAAATTTCAGTGTGCAATCCTGTTGAGTATGACAAATTGATGAAAAATGATCCCCAGAAAAATGCCAAACATGAACTACAAAAGATGCACACAAAATTATATGGCCACTAATATATTTTAAAAAAAGAAAAAATGGTAGGCGACGGTCACAAAATCAGCTATATATTTTGATGGAACCAAATCCCCAATACACATAAGGCGATCCACAACAATGTGTATAAAAGTGACTCTGCTAAAGCACTAATATTTTTGCAGGAAGCAACCCAAATTAAAAAAGATAAAGTAATATGACAACCATTTAGAAACATAGTCATTGCACTCGACAAAACTACCTGAAAAAAGCACTTGACAAAATTGGCAGCTTGGTTAGCTTAGGTTAAGCACATACTATGGATCGTTATCTTTTGTAATTCCATTGCGTTTGGGCAATGAAATTCGGATCGTCCATTGTGGGGAAATATATTTTTTAAGGTTTCATGTGAACAAGTGTATGCTCAGTCATCCAGGACACAATCAAAATCCTAGCCCACCATTTTATGTGGCACAATTCTGGAGAAACTACAGCTAAATTCCAGACAATGCCCCCACAAATATGCTAACTGCAAACACTAACAAGCGAGCTCATTAAATCTCTATATTACAGCACAAATCTGAATAATAACAGGTATACAATACTCACCCAACTCCTTTAGAACGTCTTGAGTTTCGGTCCATGATAAGACGAACATCACGAACCTGGAAAAAGTTAACATAAACATTAGAAATTAGCTATCAGATCATCAAAATCCCAATTTTCAATATGAGGAATGTTATGATCGTTTCACAGAAGTAAATACATGTGAGATGGTAAACATGAAACATTCTTAAATATGCTCTTACAGTTAAAATGATATAAATTTGTCTTATATGTGGAGGTAGGTTAAAAAAATCCATTTCACTAAAGACGCCAATGTGTGACATCATATGTTTTACTTAGTGGGGGACACAGCAAACAAATCCCTAGAGAATCAAATGCTGACAATTTGCTTAACTAATAACAAAAAAAACAATATCCTGGAAACAGTATATGGCAAGTATGCTCTTACCTTCCCAGCCCTTGAGAAGAACTCATAAACATCTCTTTCGTCTGCCTTCAGAGATAGCTGCAGTCATGCTTACTAACATTAGTTTAATGGGTCAGTGTATAAACTAGTATAGTAAAGCACTTCATTAAAAAATCAACCTGGAAAGCAAATACAGTCCTCTGGTCCCTTTCTGGATCAACTTCTGGCTCTGCCCCGTCATCTTTCCTACGCCTTCACAACAAGAAAAGGGAACATATTTATCAACGAAGTGTAAGCAATGCATGAAGCAGTAAAAAATAGAATTGTGACTATTATTATATGATCATTATTAATATATTCATCCCTGATAAGTGATAAGCACAAATAACCAAACGTGTCCAAGCAGCCAACTGTGCCAGCCCAATGCAAGTCCACCACTGTGCCAGCCCAATCCATGTTGTTAACTTGCAAGTACTCCACAAGGATCAAAAAAGAATGGTGACTTGATATCTTTAGTCAGGCCCAAATGCAGATGCCATCTGAAATCGGCTCTAGCATATCATATTTGTTAGTTCCCATATTACTATTCAATATTTAAACATAACAACCCTAGATGATGATATAACAGTAAACTAAAGTCATATGTTAGCAGCCCTATAAGCACTGGTGATTGATACTAATCCAAACTCACTATGTTTGACATGTATGTGCCAAAAGGAAGTCATAAAGCTACCATGCATATAAGTTGCACATTACAACAGACAGTTACTCCCCCTATTCCAAATTATAAGGTGTTTTGGCTTTTATAGATACATATATTTTGTTATGCACTTAGATATACAGTTATACACTATGTTTAGATACATAATTAAAATGATGTAGCTAGAAAAACCAAAACGTCTTGTAATTTGAAACGGATGGAGTACAAATTTTCTACAGCAACAGATAATCATGCTCACTCGATCAAGGAAATCCAACCCCCAGCTTTACTCTCTTGAAGACTTAGAGCTTGTACGTATGCTTACAAGAACAAACTCCAAGATGATAAAATGTTGGCTTAGCTAACCGACCCTATACAGGGTTTGGAACCAGAAACTTAGCCTCAACGAATCACATCACAGGCCTTTACCAATTGACAATCCAACGGGCTCGTAACAAGGCCATTAATTTGAATTGCATCAGACCTGTCTCAATGGCACTATACATGAGAGATCACGTATCTGTATCTGTACCTGACGTCACGGTCGCGATAGTGGTGTCGCTCGCTGCGCTCGCGCTCCATCTCCAGCTCCCTCACCATCTCCTCTTCCTCGATACGGCGCCGCTCCGAACGGCTCAGGCTCCTCCGCTCCCGTTCCACCTCCCTCTCTCTGGGCCGGTGCCTGTCCCCCCTCTCCTTCTCCCGTTCTCTCCCTTCCCTGTCTCTGTCCTTCCCGCGGCTATCGCGGCTCCTCTCCTTCTCCTTCCCGTCATCCTTATCCCGATCCCGGTGCTCCCGAACGCTGCGGTGCCGGCCCCGCTCGCGGTCCTCCCCCGAGCGGGAGCGCTTCGATATGCGGCCCTCGTCGCCCTCGCGGCGACGCGAGCTGCGGTCCTTCTCGCCGGAGCCGGAACCATTGGCCGGCGGGGGAGCCGGCTCCACCGCCTTCTCCAGGTACTCGTATTCGTCGAACTCCATAGCTCTAGTGGATCGGGGTGCGGCTGTGAAACCCTAGACGGCGCGTCGAGGGAGGGCGAGACACGAGAATTGTATAGTCCAAACCCTACTATACTAGAAAATTTGTGGCGTCGCCGCCTTCTGTATTGGGCGATACCGAGCTTGGTTTTTCTTTTTTGATAGTTGATCTAGGTTTTTGTTCGCTATTTTTTATAAAAAAAACTATCGTATTTACATTTGTACAAGGTTATCTCCCAGCAGCTTATCTATATCTCTTATTATTTTAAACTCTATCCTCATGCATAGCACTACTAGCTAATTAGCCATAGCCTAATTACATCTCTATAGTGTAAAACGGTGTTTTACACGCTGACCATAGCCTAATTTGATCTTTAGTGGCACTCTGAGCACGTAGACAATATCCGGTGTCGTGGATCTTAGCGCTGCTCAACTTCTTAGATTTTGGTACCGAGCTCGACGACAAGGTATTACCCCATCAGACCATATAAAATATAATAAGAATTGTTATTCCTAAAACATGCAATAACATTGTTATTGTTGTCACGGGAAATCGATGGGTGGTCGTTGTAGGAAACGGGTGACGCCTAAGAGAGGGTGAATTGGGACTTCTAAAACTTTTACTAAACTAGGCCACAATAAAATCCCTAGAGCAAAACATATGCAAATAATTAAACTAGAGAGTGCAATCTAGGTTTTGTTTAAGTGTTGCTATCTCTACCGCAAAGGCTAAGTTTTAATCTACACTAAATAAGTATGAATACAAGATTGAAATTTAAATGCTTAATATAAATGTGGAAGCTTAAAGAGCAAAGTAGAGAAGCAAACTCTCGTGGATGATGCCGGTATTTTTACCGAGGTATCCGGAACCGCGCAAGGTCCCGACTAATCCTCGTTGGTGCCCCTACGCAAAGGGAAGCCCACGCGAGGGCCAAGCACCTCGGTCGAGTAACTCCGTAGAGAGCCGCGGGCCTTCTCCACGCGCAAGTGGTGCTCCGCTTCCGGCTCCTCTCGGACGCTCCCCGCCGTCTCCACTATCGAGCTTCCGGCCGAAACGCCACGGGCCTTGTTCCCTCCGGTACACGGTGGCGGCCGTGACATAAACGCGGTTGTCACGATCTCGCAAGACTCTCGCCCCACTCGGTACAATTACAACGGCTCGCGCAAGAGCCGAGGGGTTGTGTGGTTTTTCTAAACTCACTCAACTAACTAGGATTCACCTAGAGCAAGCGCTAAAGCGGTCTAACTAACCTAAGCACTTCGCAAAGCACCTACGCTAATCACCGAGTGATTCTATTAAGCACTTGGGTGTTTGAGCTCTTGGAAATATGCACTATGTGCCTTGGTATGTTGCTTGGGCTCTCACACTTGAGAATGGCCGGTTGGGGTGGTATTTATATCCTCCAAACCCCAAACTAGCCGTTGGACAGAAAGCTGCAACTTTCTGTCGTCGGGTGCACCAGACAGTCCGGTGCACCACCGGACAGTCACTGTGCAGTGTCCGGTGCACGCCACGTCAGCCGACCGTTGGCGCCTGTAGCAGTCGACCGTTGGATCCGACCGTTGCCGTCTGTCCGGTTCACACCGGACAGTCCGGTGCTGACTGTCCGGTGCCCCACCGGACAGACCGGTGCTACAGCCAGAGAGCGCCTGTCTATGGGCCTCTCTGCGCAGACAGTCCGGTGCACACCGGACAGCACTGTCCGGTGCGCCACCAGGCGCTGGCTGACAGCCCTCTTCTCATATTTCTTCACTGATTTCTTTGGGCTTCTTTTGTTCTTGAGTCTTGGACTTCTATGCATCTTTTTATGTCTTCTTTTGAGGTGTTGCATCCTCATCGCCTAGGTCCAATCCTCATCGCATCCTGTGAACTATAATTATAAACACTAGCAAATGTGTTAGTCCACAGGTTGTGTTAATCATCAAACACCAAAACTCAATTAGCCAAATGACCAGGGTCCATTTTCCTTACAATCTCCCCCTTTTTGGTGATTGATGACAACACAACCAAAGCAAGCAAATAATACAAGTATTTGAATTAAAATATGCAATCTACTCGCTAAGATGCATGATTGTCCCCACAATGTGATATTATGGACTTAAGCCTCCCTCTAACTCCATAATTCACTTACTTCCTATTTTTGGACCAAATAACCAAAACCACTTGAAAAACCATTTGTAGATATAAAATTTTAAATTGGTGGTGTTTGGTGTTTGATATAGATTCCATTGCTTTGGTCCCTAAACTTCTCCCCCTTTGGCATTAACCACCGAAAAGGAAGACATTAAAAGCATGTAGGAAGTAAATAAAAGCTTGCCCTTATACAAGATGATACCATTTGAAGGATACTAAATTAAACCACATGAATGATATCAGTTGAAAGGATTACTCCCCCTAAACGAGTGTTCTCTTTAGAAAGAGGTTTCTCCCCTTTTTAGAGATGAAGAAATACTCCCCCTGACAGAGATCCTCTACTTAGGAAAAAGCATGTGAAAA
Organism: Zea luxurians; assembly: GCA_029449295.1. Taxonomy (NCBI): domain Eukaryota; kingdom Viridiplantae; phylum Streptophyta; class Magnoliopsida; order Poales; family Poaceae; genus Zea; species Zea luxurians. Next base: position 94,407,839 of record JAOPSE010000015.1, on the reverse strand, counting down.
TTAGAGGTGCAAGACATGATTTGAATAGACTAACTTCCCTTATGCATAGGTAACAGAATATGAGTTAAGTACTTATGCATTTTTAGCAACATGGAAGCATATGATATGAATTATAGTCTTAATCAAATGTTGGAGAAGACATGTAAATGATACTTGATATAGTCTCAAAAGATACCAATTGAAAGTCAATGGCGAGCTTGAGAGACATGAGAGTTCTTGAGATTTTGCAGTGGAAGATTGTTGTCTTTCTCTGGAGACCTTATTTTCCTTACAATGAGACTATCACATGAAATAGACTTGAAAAGGTGTTAGTCTCGAAGTATTAGATTATAGAGTAATCTCCCCCTAAAGGTGTGCATACAAGTTTTGAATACTTGTAGGAGACATGCACTTTGATTTGATATCAAGAAGGGCAAATTATCCATAATCTAAACTTTGGCACATATAAGTTAAATGATACAACTTGTAGAAATCAAAAATTTCAATTGATGCATCATTTACTATGGAGTGATATAAAAGCTATGTGCCATGCTTTAACTACACATTTTAAACCATGTAGGTTTGCTTAAGTATGTGAATTGAAAGCAAGCAATCCTACCATATGATTTACCTAGTATGCATGATTTTGAACAAAAGTACATAATAAATGTAATACTAGGTAAGAAAGGTAAACTAGATGCAAAGTAAATAGATACGCATATCTAAAAACAAGAAATACAATAAATCTAGTTACCTTAGTCATGGGTGGGAAATTTGGGTCCAAAATTTTCACTAACCCACTTGGCAATAAACTTGATCCAATATGATGTATCCCATGATATACATCCCAACTTTGCCAAGTCTCCAAATTTCCCGATGACCTTCGGTTCACTCACTTCCCTTTCGGGATCCAAACCTTCTTGGTGCTTTTCATGGTTGAAATTATTTCCTTTGGCACCCAGATGCGTTTGGCCCCTTTTGCTTTGTTGACTTGCTTGTTGGCCTTGATTGCTATCACCTTTTCATTATTTTTCTTCTTGATCAAATATGGTGTAGCAGCCTTTTTGTCCACCTTTTTGATGTAGGTGTTGGAGATTTTGCTTGTTGGCTTTTGCTTGAGCTTTTGCCTTTGTTTATCCCCGGTCATCGCCTTGCATTGGAAAGACTTGTGGCCTTCCATGTGCATAGCCTACAAATTACAGTTTCTCCCTCCATAGGCTTGTTCACTCCCGCAGTGGTGTTATCCTGTGGAGGTCGGATTTGTTTGGCTTTGCCTTTCTTATCATACAAAGCCTTGCCAAGGCGAGCCACTTCTTGCTTTAATTGTTCATTTTTCATTGCAACCTCGTCCGAACATGTTTCTACAACAATATTCTTAACAAGAACTTGGTTGCAGGGGTTAGAATCATCAATTAAATCAAAGCAGGAAGTAGAAGCATCTTTCTTAATTATTTCAGGTATTTCAGCTAAAGATGTTGCTGGGGTGCTACCAATATTTTCTAGCTTAGTAGTTAGCTCATTATTGTGTATGCTAAGAATTTCCATTTTCTCTAGCAAATTTTCAATAGCTTCTTGGGAGCTAGCTAACTTAGCCTTAAGTTTTTCATTCTTTTTAATAAGGCCATCATTGGTAGCAGTGGATGAAGCACTAGACTCCAATAGCTCAATTTTAGTTGATAGCTCACAATTTAAGTTTGCAAAAGTTTCAAATTTTTCTAGCAAACCTTTGTAATCATTTTGAGAGCTAATCAACTTATTTTTCAAAGTTTTAAGTTGAGCTTTTTGCTTAGTGCAAACATCCTGAAAAAAATCAACGGCTTCCATAAGCTCATCTATAGAGGGCTTTCCCTCACCTTCATCATCACTACTACTTTCATCACTAGAGGATGGAATGCTTTTGTTACCTCTTGCCATAAGGCATTTGTGTGATGACCGTGATGAGCGTGATGAGGATCGGTGGCTGCGCGTCCTTGGAGGTTCATCTTCACTTGAAGAATCATCCCAAGTTCTAACACTTGTTAGCGCCTTGCCTTTGCTCCTCTCCTTTTTGGGTTTGGCCATATTTGGACAGTTGTCCCTGAAGTGGCCCTTTTCCCCACATGCGAAGCATCCTCTCTTCCTTTGCTTTTTCTTGTCAATGTTAAAGAGAAGATCCTCGACCTGCAGGGGCACACCCATTAGATTAATCTTGCGGATCATCCTCATTACCTTCCGACGCGTCGAATTGTTTCTTCGTCCTCGGAGGATGATGTACATGGTTGATTATCTTCATCATCATCACTTTCTTCTTCTTCCTCTTCTTCACTTGAGGAACTTGGAGTGGGAGCCTTCTTTTTGCCCTTCCTTTCATCACATGCAAAAGCATATGGTCTTGAGGAAGTTGGCTCCTCTCCCCGACTCATTTTTCGCGACATCTCAAAAGCCGCAATTTTCCCAATCACAATGGTCGAGGTCATGTTGCTCAAGTCCTCCATGTTGTGAAGGATGGTGATGATGCTCCCATATCTTTGTTGTGGTAGCAGGGAGATAATCTTCCTCACAATGTCCGCATCACCTAGCTTATTAATGCCAATAGAATTGAGCTCATTGATAATTAGATTTAAACGAGAATACATGTCTCTAACAAGCTCATCATCTTTCATGGCAAAAGAATTATACTCATTTAAGACTAGGCAATGTTTTTGCTCACGGACATTGGATGTGTCGTCATGGAGCTCATGCAATTTTAGCCAAATCTCATTAGCAGTTTTCAAGGTAAATACTTGATTAAAAATATCCATGCTAAGAGATTCATACAAGCAATTTTTGGCTCTAGCATTTAAATGGATTTCTTTTTCCTCACTCGTGGTGGGTTTCTCGGGATTCTTGAAGGGTTTCATCCCGTCACGAGTGACTCTCCAAACACCTAGATCAACGGCCTCTAGGTAACAAGCCATTCTAGCACTATAATATGGGAAGTTAGTGCCGTCGAAGTGTGGTGGCCTATGGGTATCCATCCCTTTCTCTAAAAAGCGTCGACTCTTTTAGCGGTGAAGCTAAAGCGTTTCAAATGAGCCAAACCGGGCTCTGATACCACTTGTAGGAAACGAGTGACACCTAAGAGGGGGGGTGAATTAGGACTTCTAAAACTTTTACTAAACTAGGCCACAATAAAATCCCTAGAGCAAAACCTATGCAAATAATTAAACTAGAGAGTGCAATCTAGGTTTTGTCTAAGTGTTGCTATCTCTACTGAAAGGGAATTAGGCTTACACCTATTTTCCTAAGTGATTTTGGTGGTTGAATTGCCCAACACAAATAATTGGACTAACTAGTTTGCTCTAGTGTATAAGTTCTACAGGTGCCAAAGGTTCACAATAAGCCAATAAAAAGACCAAGAAAGGATTCAAATATAAGGGAGCAAAGTCAGCCAAAGTGTGCCCTGGTTTGGCACACCGAACAGTCCGGTGCGCCACCGGACAGTGTCCGGTGCACCAGGGTCTCCAACTCCGAACTGCTCACCTTCGGGAATTATGGAGGCTGCTCCGCTATAATTCACCGGACATGTCCGGTGCACACCGGACTGTCCGGTGTGCCAGCGGAGCAACGGCTCTTTCCACGCCAACGGTCACCTGCAACGACATTTAATGCGCACTAGAGCGCGCAGAAGTCAGGCACGCACGCGAAGGCGCACCGGACAGTCCACAGGACCTGTCCGGTGCACCACCGGACTGTCCGGTGGCCCAGAAGACTCCAGCTCCAACGGTCAGAATCCAACGGCTCGCTGACGTGGCTGGCGCACCGGACAGTGTCCGGTGGCGCACCGGACTGTCCGATGCGCCATGCGACTGCAGCCTTCCAACGACCATTTTTGGTGGTTGGAGCTATAAATACCCCAACCACCCCACATTCAATGGCATCCAAGTTTTCAAGCTTCCAACCACATTACAAGAGCTAGCATTCATTGCAAAGCACATCAAAGAGATCAAATCCTCTCCCAACTCCACACAAAAGCTTTAGTGATTAGAGAGAGTGATTTGCCGTGTTCATTTGAGCTCTTGCGCTTGGATCGCTTCTTTTCTTTCTCATTTGTTCTTGTGATCAAAACTCAATTGTAACCGAGGCAAGAGACACCAATTGTGTGGTGGTCCTTGCGGGGAAGTTTTGTTCCCGGTTGATTTGAGAAGAGAAGCTCACTCGGTCCGAGGGACCGTTTGAGAGAGGGAAAGGGTTGAAAAAGACCCGGCCTTTGTGGCCTCCTCAACGGGGAGTAGGTTTGCGAGAACCGAACCTCGGTAAAACAAATCCGCGTGTCACACTCTTTATTCGCTTGCGATTTGTTTTGCACCCTCTCTCGCGGACTCATTATTATTTCTAACGCTAACCCGGCTTGTAGTTGTGATTAACTTTGTAAATTTCAGTTTCGCCCTATTCACCCCCCCTCTAGGCGACTTTCAATTGGTATCAGAGCCCGGTGCTTCATTAGAGCCTAACCGCTCGAAGTGATGTCGGGAGATCACGCCAAGAGGGAGATGGAGACCGGCGACAAGCCCACTACAAGTCACGGGAGCACTTCATCGGAAGAGTCCCGCAACAAGGGAAAGGGGAAGGAGAAGAAACCCTCTTCCCACAAGTCGCATCGGAGTAGCGGCAAGCACAAGAAGATGAGGAAGGTGGTCTACTACGAGACCGATACTTCATCACCTTCCACCTCCGGCTCCGACGCGCCCTCCGTAACTTCTAAGCGCCATGAGCGCAAGAAGTTTAGTAAGATTCCCTTACACTACCCTCGCACCCCTAGACATACTCCATTACTTTCCGTTCCTTTAGGCAAACCGCCAACCTTTGATGGTGAAGATTATGCTAGGTGGAGTGATTTAATGAAATTTCATCTAACCTCACTCCACAAAAGTATATGGAATGTTGTTGAATTTGGAGCACATGTACCATCCGTAGGGGATGAGGATTATGATGAGGACGAGGTGGCCCAAATCGAGCACTTCAACTCCCAAGCCACAACCATACTCCTCGCTTCCCTAAGTAGAGAGGAGTACAACAAGGTGCAAGGATTAAAGAGCGCCAAGGAGGTTTGGGACGTGCTCAAGACCGCGCACGAGGGTGATGAACTAACTAAGATCACCAAGCGGGAAACGATCGAGGGGGAGCTCGGTCGCTTCCGTCTTCGCCAAGAGGAGGAGCCACAAGATATGTACAACCGGCTCAAAACCTTGGTGAATCAAGTGCGCAACCTCGGGAGCAAGAAGTGGGATGACCACGAGGTGGTTAAGGTTATTCTAAGATCACTTATTTTCCTTAACCCTACTCAAGTACAATTAATTCGTGGCAATCCTAGATATACACTAATGACTCCTGAGGAAGTAATCGAGAATTTTGTGAGCTTTGAGTATATGATCAAGGGCTCAAAGAAGATTAACGAGCTAGATGATCCCTCCACGTCCGGAGCACAACCCGTGGCATTTAAGGCAACAGAGGAGAAGAAGGAGGAGTCTACACCAAGTAGACAACCAATCGACGCCTCAAAGCTCAACAACGAGGAAATGACGCTCATCATCAAGAGCTTCCGCCAAATCCTCAAGCAAAGGAGGGGGAAAGACTACAAGCCCCGCTCCAAGAAAGTCTGCTACAAATGTGGTAAGCCCGGTCATTTTATTGCTAAATGTCCATTATCTAGTGATAGTGACAGGGGGGACGACAAGAAGGGGAAAAGAAAGGAGAAGAAGAGGCACTACAAGAAGAGGGGCGGCGATGCCCATGTATGCCGCGAATGGGACTCCGAGGAAAGCTCCTCCGACGAGGACGCCGCCAACATCGCCGTCACCAAGGGACTTCTCTTCCCCAACGTCGGCCACAAATGCCTCATGGCAAAAGACGGCAAAAGGAAGAAGGTAAAATCAAGATCCTCCACCAAATATGAAACCTCTAGTGATGAGGATGATGCTAAAAATGAGGAGGATAACTTGCGCATTCTTTTTGCCAACCTAAACATGCAACAAAAAGAAAAATTGAATGTATTGATTAGTGCTATTCATGAGAAGGATGATCTCTTGGATTCTCAAGAGGACTTCCTTATTAAAGAAAATAAGAAGCATGTTAAGGTTAAAAATGCTTACCCTCTAGAAGTAGAAAAATGTGAAAAACTATCTAGTGAGCTAAGCACTTGCCATGAGACCATTAACAACCTTAGAAATGAAAATGCTAGTTTAAATGCTAAGGTTGATTCTCATGTTTGTAATGTTTCAATTCCCAATCCTAGAGATGATAATATTGATTTACTTGCTAAGATTGATGAATTGAACATTTCTCTTGCTAGCCTTAGGAATGAAAATGAAAAATTGCTTGCTAAGGCTAAAGAATTAGATGTTTGCAATGTTACAATTTCCAATCTTAGAGATAACAATGATATTTTGCGTGCTAAGATTGTTGAACTTAATTCTTGCAAACCCTCTACATCTACTATTGAGCATGTTTCTATTTGCACTAGATGTAGAGATATTGATGTTAATGTTATTCATGATCACATGGCTTTAATTAAATAACAAAATGATCATATAGCAATTCTAGATGCTAAAATTGCCGGGCATAACTTAGAAAATAAAAAATTTAAATTTTCTAGAAGTATGCTTTATAATGGGAGACGCCCTGGCATTAAGGATGGTATTGGCTTCCAAAGGGGAGACAATGTCAAAATTAATGCCCCTCTGTTGGGGACTTGTTCTCAAATGCTAAGAGTTAAGAACAAGGCAACATAAAAAAGGTTAAGTGTTAAAGTCCTTCGTCCTTCGGAACATTATGTCCCTTCGGGAGATAATGTATTTCGGACGAAGGTCACAAGAGACATACCTTCGTAAACATAACAAGTAATGACGAAGGACTCATATAGGGCATGAAATATAACATAAACACCATCATAGAATCATTTCTATTTTATTAACATGGAAAAATAGAAATGATTTCAAATTACAAGTGTACCTTCGGTCCTGAGAGAAGGTAAAAAGTACAAGCGTGACGCAAAAGCAAATGCCAAGTCAGCGTGAACAGTACGGGAGTACTGTTCATCTATTTATAGACGCGGGACGCATCCCTCGTAAAATTACATCCATGTCCATTACATTTGTTAATGACTTATGGAAATCTGTCAAGGTCCACGTAGTCTTTTCATCCTTAAGTCGGTTCCCCTTTCCGCTATCACGACGAAGCTTCCTTGCGCACAGCTCCGGCTGTGCACCATCCTTCGTAGAGCTTGGTAATCAGCTCGTCCTTCGTCTGGTTCAGGCTTCGTCCTGACCGTGCTTTATGTTCATAATTCTGAGTCTGAAGATACCTGTTCACATAATCCACTTGGAAAACATTGTCAAATCATGTTTTTGAGGACCTTCGGAGGACGAAGGCCCCCAACAGTAGCCCCTCGCAATATTAATTTGTTAATAATAAATTCAGATTGCGATATGGACGAAGGCCTTGAGCCGAAGGTCCGAAAAAACACCTTCCCTTTGCTAGAATAGCAACATCCACTGACAAGCGGGGTCTTTCAATTTTCAGCGCCCTGGGTGTATAAATAAGATCGCACCGCCAACTCATTTGGTACGCATACTTGCCATCTGCTTCGGTCCACTAAATTTTTAGCTCGTGCATTAAGATTGGTGACCTTTTTGATTTCGAAGCTTCGGCCCTGAAAACAGTTTTTTAGCGTTTCCGAAGATGCCTGAAGGTAAGAAGATCCCTGCTGAGACGAAGCTGAGTCTCGAGGAAGAGAAGAATTTGGGGTTTCTGATAGCGATGGCGGAGACCAATACAGAGAAAATCACCAAGGAGATTCTTGAAGGTTTGTCCGAAGATACTGGTGACAGCGACAGCTATGATGTAGAAAGTGGTGGGGAAGAGGCCGAAGATCGACCATGGCGGCCAAGTCACACGGTTTTCGGGAAAACCACTATCAAGCAGAGTCATATTGATAATATGAGGGGGCGGTATTTTCGAGATATATCTATTGTGAGGGCTGACGCTGGAGAAAAGACTTCTCCCACCCCAGAAGAAGATGAAGTCGTAATCTTCCGAAGCTTCTTCAAGGCTGGGCTTCGATTCCCCCTAAGCAACTTTGTTGTCGAAGTCCTGAAAACATTTCAAATCTACCTTCATCAAATTACCCCCGAAGCCATCATAAGAATGGGGGTGTTTGTCTGGGCTGTGAGAAGCCAAGGTTTGGAACCAAATGCTAAAAGCTTCTGCAACATTCATGAGTTATTATACGAGACGAAGCCCTGGGGAAAAGAACAATACCACAACAATTTCGGGTGTTACAGCTTCGGTGCCCGCTCCGGGTCAAGCTGCCCTGTGCCGACCTTTCGGAAGAGGTGGCCCGGAGCCTGGATGACAGAGTGGTTCTATGTAAAGAATGACTTATCAGCGCAAGAAAATGTTAAGAGTATCATTATGCGCCCCATCTGGCAACGCTTCGGACTTCGAAGGCCGAAGGTTGAAATGGACGAAGCAGCCGAGGAATGCCAAAGAGCCTTCGGCGTAATCTGCTCTTTCATTGGGACAAGGGACTTGGTCCAAGAGCACATTGCCTTCAGGGTATGGCCACTTGCAGAAAAGTGGGAAATGCCGAAGGAGACCATTAAAGAGTCCGACGAAGGCGGACTGGTCAGACTGAAATACACATTCAAATATGCAGATAAATTTGTTGAACCTGATGATGACTGGTTGAAAAGCATTGAAACATTAAGTGACGAACTTCTTGGGGCATATTCGAAGGCCGAGAACACTGCGTTATCAGCAGCCTTCGGAGGCCGAAAGAAGAAAAGGCTCAACCGTGTATTTGACGCAGTCGGGTTTATCTACCCTGACTATCATTATCCGGTACTGGGTCGCAAAAGAAAAATTACTTCTCCTGCGACAGAAGCTACCACAAGTGCCACTAGTGAGCCAGCGCCGCAAAGGAAAAAGATGAAGGTGCTCACCCACCGAGCGCGCTTTATTGAGCCGGCCACAGTGCCAGAATTTATTGGTGAAATTTCTTTGACCTCTGAAGCTACAGAACCAGCTCCAGTGCCGAAGATAGTAGAGAAAACTGAAGCGCCTTCAGCAGTAGAAAAACCGAAGACTGAAGGGCCAAAAACATCAGAAATTTTAAGTCCTTCAGCAAATGTCGACACAACAAAAAATCAAAAGGGCCCATTGGTGACCCCAAGAAGAAAAAGAATGGTGAACGTACTGGATGTCTTGGAGACAATTAAGTCTTCAAGCACAACCGCAAAGGAATCTGTTGAACTCGCTGAAGCATCTACTGAAGCTTCGAAACAACAAGCTGAAGCCGAAGCTGAAGCTGAAGCTGGGCCTTCAGAGCCCACCAAGGAACAATCCGAGAAAATATCAGAACCAGCCCTGGTTGAAGAAATTGACACGGCCACCCCCGAAGCTCCCTCCAGCATACGCGATTACATCGTGCGACATGCTTCGGGGAAGAAACTGTCTGAAGAAGAAATCTATGAAGCGAATCACTATGCTAGAGAGTTGAAGTATCCGAAGGGGGCAGTAGTATTCAATGGGACAAACGAAGATGATTTCCTGTACTGTCTCCCAGACAATAAAGAATTATCCGTGTGCCGGGAAATGGCTAGAAGCATGGGGTTCCCGAAACTCGAAGCTGGATTATGCGCCATGACGAAAGAGGATCTCGCAGACAGTCTTGCATATAATAGCCTAAAGGTATGGAAATTAAACGTTTGAAAAAACTTTTTAATACGTAATTCATTCCTTTATTCTTATATGGATTCTTTTTCATATAGGGCTTGATTCTGAGCAACGCATTAAGAGCCCAAAAAAGCGCCGAAGATGAAAGCTATGACATTGCGTTTAACAATTTACGCTCCGAAGTTATCAAACTGAGAAACGAAGCTCTGGAAAAGGATAAAATTCTGCTTACACTGGTAGATAAAGTAAAGAAGGACGAAGCTGCTTCAAAAGCCCAGGCCGAAGCCCAAAAACGTGAAATTAAAGATCTTCAGAAACAGCTAAGTAGAGCCAAAGAGGAACGTGTGCTTGAGGAAACGAAACGAGAACTTAGTGATCATATGGTCAATAAATTGGAGTTAAGTGTTAAAGAGCTTCATGCATCTCAGAGGAAATGTTATGTTAAATCTGTAGAATGCGTGAAAAAGATAAAATCCAGCTTCGCCAGTGTTGGCGCCTTTTCTAGTGAAGAGGGCTTTTCAAGAGGCAATCCCGAAGGTCCACTGGACTGGATTAGTCACGAAGCAGAAGCCTTCGAAGAAATCCTGAGCAGCCGCGGTGATATCTGCGCTTTTTCAGGCGCCAGGGGAGTTGCTGCTGTTTTGGAGAAGAAAGGTTGTGAACATATAAAATCCTTAGCTCAGTCCGAAGCTGCCCTGTCCCCTGAAGACATCAAAGATCCCTCAACCGAAGCAAGCATGGTTGGCGGTAAATTCTTCACTGATATCTGGGACAATGGCGGCCGAGAAATGGCGCAAGAAATAATTCAAAGAAGCGAAAAAGGCATCCATGATGCAAGGAAAGTGGCAGAAGCTGCCGAAAAAAGTACAGAGCCTGAAAGGCAATTAGGTATCAATTAGTCGCTCTTATTGTGTTGTAATTTTTATTTCAAACTTTGCTCATGGTTTGTAATAGTAATGAAGAAATGTTCTCTTCCCTCAGAAGCTGCTGGATCGACTGCCGACCCCCACACAAAAGGGGATGATGAAATTAAACAAATGGCCGAAGCTATCATGGACAAAGTTGTTGATCAACTTCTAAATGAAGCCGCCGAAGCAGTATTAAGAGAAGACTAGATGCTATTTAGAAAAAACATTTAAAGTGTGATCTATGTAACATTTTGTACATTTGAATGTAATATACAAGTTTCTTTTCATTATTCAATTCTTTACGATGCATGAAACTCTACATACATACCATTTTTGAGCCTTCGGCGAAAAAACACCTTCCCTTCTTTTCATGCTTCGTGAAGAAGACATTCTCCGTTAAAATTATTCTGATGAAACACGTTCATACTTCATGAAAACATTCTCCGAAGCTATACAATTTCGATATTGCTCTGATAAAGCTCGTCCATGCTTCGTAAAAATATTCTCCGAAGCTGTATTCCGAAGATTATCATTGTATTCCCTCGTGACTTTACACAATTTTCACTTTCTCAAAGTGTCCTTTCGAAGGTTGATACTGTGTCCCCTTCTTTTGCCAAATGCAACATGATGTATGATGCTTATGTTATGCAAAATGATGTGATGATGTTATGTTATGCAAATGACATTTGTTCCGAAGATACACACAAAATATATTCGTAAGCTCTGCATTCCCTTAGGAACGTCTTTGGAGCTTTTTCGCCTTTTACTTAGGCGGTATAAGCTCTGCATTCCCTTAGGAACGTCTTTGGAGCTTCTTCGCCTTTTACTTAGGCGGTATCAGCGTTGACTTTTCGCTGTATGCTCTGCATTCCCTTAGGAACGTCTTTGGAGCAAAAAACTTACACTGCGCTCCCTTTGGAACGGCTTTTTGTAACTTCGGCAACTTACTCTGCGCTCCTTAGAACGACTTTTTGTTGCTTCGAAGGATTTTTAATAATCCGAAGACCCTCCTTGTTACCGCAAATTTTTAAGCTTCAGCAACTTAAGCCTGTAGAGAAGATAGGTTTTTGTGATAACCAACTACGAAACTATTATATGAAAACTGAAGTGTTCTTTATTACACCGAAAACAGAACTTAAACGGAAAAGACTGCCGTCAAAGTAGGATATTTGTTAATAAATGTGCTTCGACTCCGGCACAGTACTGTTGACTGTACGGGCTTCAGATTGCTCTCTGAGATCCCTTTGGTGCGGAACATATTGGCTCCCTTCTGGCTGCTGGCCTTGTTGCAGCGGAGGTGGAGGCGGGGGCTGTTGCCATGAAGCTTGAGGTTGACTTGCCGAAGCCACGGAAACTGCAGGGTGGTTGCCCACGTACTCCGGGATGTAAGGCTGATGGTACGAAGCAGTATGCATGACCTGCTTCGGCTGTCCCTGTTTCGCTGCAGCTTCTGCTAGCTCCTTTTGTTTCTGGATGGTAACATGGCACATCCTGGTGGTATGGCCCTTGTTCTCACCGCAGAATAAGCAAAATGTCCTCCTTGGTTGATCTCCAAATCTCCCGCCGAAGCCCCTGGCGCCTCTGCCTCTTGGAGCTGGTGGCCGAAAGAAAGTTTGCTGCTGCTCCGAAGCCTGTGAGGAGCACTGCGGCCTGTTCTGCTGACTGCCCTTATCATCATTTTGAGTGTTGTGGATGGACCTGACATGCCTCGGATAGAATCGTCCCCCGAAGCCCCTGGTCATCTCAGAAAATCTGAAGGCCTCCTCCCTTCTTTGGCGAAAGTCGTTATCTGCACGAATGTACTCGTCCATCTTTTGGAGTAGCTTCTCCAGAGTCTGAGGAGGCTTCCTAGCAAAGTATTGGGCTGCAGGTCCAGGACGAAGCCCCTTGATCATGGCTTCGATAACAATTTCATTGGGCACCGTTGGTGCCTGTGCCCTTAAACGCAAGAACCTTCGGACATACGCCTGAAGGTATTCTTCATGATCCTGAGTGCACTGAAACAAGGCTTGAGCAGTAACCGGCTTCGTCTGAAATCCTTGAAAGCTGGTTAACAACATATCCTTCAGCTTCTGCCATGAGGTGATCGTTCCTGGTCGAAGGGAGGAATACCAGGTCTGAGCAACATTCCTGACGGCCATAACGAAAGACTTCGCCATGACTGCAGCATTGCCCCCATACGAAGACACTGTTGCTTCGTAGCTCATTAAGAACTGCTTCGGGTCTGAGTGGCCGTCGAACATGGGAAGCTGGGGTGGCTTATAGGATGGAGGCCAAGGTGTAGCCTGCAGCTCAGCGGACAAAGGAGAAGCATCATCGAAAACAAAATTTCCCTGATGGAAATTGTCATACCAGTCATCTTCGTTGACGAAGCCCTCCTGATGAAGGTCTTTCTGCTGAGGCCTTCTGTTTTGCTCATCATGAGTAAGATGGCGAACTTCCTCAGAGGCTTCGTCTATCTGCCGTTGCAACTCAGCTAGCCGGGCCATCTTCTCCTTCTTTCTCTGCACCTGTTGATGTAGCATCTCCATATCCCTGATTTCTTGGTCTAGCTCTTCCTCCTGAAGCGTTGGGCTGACGGCCTTTCTCTTCTGGCTTCGGGCCTCCCGAAGAGAGACGGTCTCCTGGTTGTGGTCCAGCGGTTGCAGTGCTGCAGCCCCAGCCGCTGAAGCTTTCTTCGGTGCCATAGCGAAGGTCTACAGCTTCCGAAGGTGTTCAAAGCTTCCGAAGGTGTTCAAAAAACTCGAAGTGGAAGTGAGTTCACCGGAGGTGGGCGCCAATGTTGGGGACTTGTTCTCAAATGCTAAGAGTTAAGAACAAGGCAACATAAAAAAGGTTAAGTGTTAAAGTCCTTCGTCCTTCGGAACATTATGTCCCTTCGGGAGATAATGTATTTCGGACGAAGGTCACAAGAGACATACCTTCGTAAACATAACAAGTAATGACGAAGGACTCATATAGGGCATGAAATATAACATAAACACCATCATAGAATCATTTCTATTTTATTAACATGGAAAAATAGAAATGATTTCAAATTACAAGTGTACCTTCGGTCCTGAGAGAAGGTAAAAAGTACAAGCGTGACGCAAAAGCAAATGCCAAGTCAGCGTGAACAGTACAGTACTGTTCATCTATTTATAGACGCGGGACGCAGCCCTCGTAAAATTACATCCATGTCCATTACATTTGTTAATGACTTATGGAAATCTGTCAAGGTCCACGTAGTCTTTTCATCCTTAAGTCGGTTCCCCTTTCCGCTATCACGACGAAGCTTCCTTGCGCACAGCTCCGGCTGTGCACCATCCTTCGTAGAGCTTGGTAATCAGCTCGTCCTTCGTCTGGTTCAGGCTTCGTCCTGACCGTGCTTTATGTTCATAATTCTGAGTCCGAAGATACCTGTTCACATAATCCACTTGGAAAACATTGTCAAATCATGTTTTTGAGGACCTTCGGAGGACGAAGGCCCCCAACACCCTCCTAAGAAATTGTCTAACTTTGTTAAGGGCAAGGCTCCTGTTGGGGGCCTTCGGCTTCTGAAGGTCCTCAAAAACATGATTTAACAAAGTTTCTGGAGTATAATGCATGAACAAGTATCTTCGGACTTGGGTTAAAACCACGGTGTGAAGAAGCACAAAAGGAATACGAAGGATGGCACGGAGCCGAAGCTGTACACAGGAGAGCTTCGGCAAGATAGTGGAAAAGGAAACCGACTTAAAGATGAAAAGGCTATTCAGACCCCGGCGGGTTACTACAGAGTTATTAGCAAATATAAAGGGCATGGATGTAATTTTACATGGGCTGCGACCCGTGCCTATAAATAGATGAACAGTGTTCCTGTACTGCACACGCTGACTTGGCATTTGCTTTTGCGTCACGCTTGTACTTCTGCCTTCCCTCAAGCCGAAGGTACATTTGTAATTTGAAATCATTTCTATTTTTCCATGATAATAAAATAGAAATGATTTTATGATAACGTTTAAATGTTTATATTATATCTCATGCTTTATATGAATCCTTCGTTATTACTTGTTGTACTTACGAAGGTATGTCTCTCGTAACCTTCGTCCGAAACTCATTATTTCCCGAAGGGGCATAATGTTTCGAAGGACGAAGGACTTTAACACTTAACACTTTTTGTATTGCCTTGTTCTTAACTCTTAGCATTTGAGAACAAGTCCCCAACATTGGCGCCCACCTCCGGTCAACTCACTTCCACTTTTTTTGAGCTGATGGCTTCGTTCAACGATCAAGCTGGAGCTGCTTCGGCCCCGAAGCTGGTACTCCCGATAACAGGTGGTTTATGCTCAGAGCCAGCCAACAAAAAACAGAAGAAGGAAGCACAGAGAAGGGTACAGCATGTTGGGGTGCAAGGACCCTTCATCAAGTCAAGATGGTCTCACATTCCAATTACCTTCTCCCAAGAGGATCTTCAACTCAAGGATTACCCACACATTGTGTGATCAAAGGATTTCTGGTCCATAATGTTTTGGTTGACACAGGCAGCGCAGCTGATATCATATTTGCTAAAGCTTTCAGACAAATGCAAGAGCCCGAAGACAAGATCCATGATGCTACGCACCCTCTTTGTGGCTTCGGAGGACGGCAAATTGTAGCACTTGGGAAGATTATCATGCCAGTAACCTTCGGATTGGTTAACAACACAAGGACTGAGCAAATTGTGTTTGATATTGTTGACATGGAGTATCCTTATAATGCTATCATTGGTCGTGGTACTCTCAATGCCTTCGAAGCAATTCTTCACCCAGCTTACCTCTGCATGAAGATACCTTTGGACCAAGGGCATATTGCTATTCATGGAAGTCAGGAAGCTGCCAGAAGGGTCGAAGGAAATGGGACAGATTCAAAAGCAATCCATAACATAGATGGAGCTGAGGCCTGTGAGCAATACAAGTTCAGAAGGGAAAAAGCTGCTTCAGCTGACCAGCCGAAGCCCATGCTCTTATGTGAGGATATAGTAGATCAGAAGGTGCTATTGGGATCTCAATTGTCTGAAGAGCAGGAAAAACCTTGATAAGGTTTCTGTTCAACAATAAAGATGTTTTTGCTTGGTCAGCTAATGATCTTTGTGGAGTTAACAGGGATGTTATTGAGCATTCGCTCAATGTTGATCCATCCTTCAGACCCAGAAAGCAGAGGCTTCGGAAGATGTCTGATGACAAGGCCGAAGGTGCTCGGAATGAAGTGAAAAGACTTCTCAGTGTCGGAGTTATTAGAGAGGTAAAATACCCAGAATGGTTGGCTAACACTGTTATGGTGAAGAAGGCCAATGGTAAATGGAGAATGTGTATTGATTTTACTGACCTCAATAAGGCTTGTCCGAAGGACGAGTTTCCATTGCCAAGGATAGATTCCTTAGTCGATGCAGCAGCTTCATCAGAGCTTATGAGTTTGCTAGATTGCTATTCAGGCTATCATCAAATCTGGATGAAGAAGGAGGATGAACCGAAAACCAGCTTCATAACCCCTAGTGGGACATATTGCTACCTTCGGATGCCTGAGGGGCTTAAAAATGCTGGAGGAAGCTTCAGCAGAATGACAGCGAAGGTTCTCCATTCTCAGATAGGCAGGAATGTACTAACTTATGTTGATGACATCATTGTAAAAAGCATGAAGCAAGATAACCACATTGCTGATTTACAGGAGACCTTCGCTAATTTTAGACAGGCTGGTTTAAAGCTGAATCCAGAAAAATGTGTCTTCGGAGTAAAGAAGGGGAAATTTCTTGGTTGCCTAGTTTCAACAAAGGGAATTGAGGCTAATCCAAGTAAAATCGAAGCTATACTTCGAATGGAACCACCAAGTACAAAAAAGGGGGCTCAAAGATTGACGGGGAGGTTGGCATCTCTCAACAGATTCATATCCAGATCAGCAGAGAGAAACTTACCATTCTTCGAAGTGCTGAAGTCAACCGAAGTCTTTCAATGGGGACCAATCCAGCAGAAAGCCTTCAAAGAGTTGAAGCAATATTTGATAGATTTAACAACATTAACTCCACCAACGCCAGGGGCTCCTTTGTTATTATATGTGGCAGCTTCGCACTCAGCGGTAAGTGCAGCACTTGTCCAGGAGAAGCTTGAAGGCCAAGTTAAGAGGCAGACCCCAATATATTTCGTATCCGAGGTTCTTAGTCTATTGAAGAAAAATTATACAGAATTGGAGAAGGTACTGTATGCTGTTTTGATGGCCTCCAGGAAGCTTCGACATTATTTTCAAGCTTACAACATAATTGTTCCTTCTTCGCAACCTCTGAAGGATATTATGAGAAACCGAGAAGCTACTGGAAGGATTGGAAAATGGGCTGCAGAGCTCAATGAATTTTGTATTGATTATGTTCATAGATCCTCGATTCAGTCCCAGGCGTTAGCAGACTTCATTGCTGACTAGACGCCAGGGGCTCAGGAGGAAGAAACAAATAAAGATGCCGAAGCATGGACAGTGTTTTGCGATGGGTCTTGGGGAACCTTCGGAGCAGGAGCGGCTGCTGTGTTGCTTTCACCTTCCAAAGTTAAAACTTGTTATGCGGCAAGACTTGATTTTAGCTGCACAAAAAATATCGCTGAATATGAAGCTCTGCTCTTGGGTCTTCGGAAGCTAAAGGCAATGGGAATTAGAAGGGCCATTCTTAAAACTGATTCTCAAGTTATTTCTGGTCATGTTGACAAGAGCTATAAAGCAAGAGACCCGAAGCTTAAAAAGTATCTAGATATAGTCCGAAGGATCGAGGCTTCCTTCGAAGGTTTCTCTGTCAAAAATATTCCTCGTGGAGAAAATGAATATGCTGATCTATTGGCCAAGTCAGCAGCCCAGGGGCTGCCTATACCTTCGGAAGTATTTTTCGAAACAATAAAAGCACCTTCGGTCGAGCTTCTTGAAAGAGCAATCCTTAATATATCCCCTGTTTATAGCGAGGATTGGAGAACTGAGATCGTCTCTTTCCTTCAGGGTAATTTTCTTTCAGACGATGAAGCTTATAACAGGAGAATAGAAGCAAGAGCTCGACCATATGTCATAATAGAAGGGGAGTTATACAAGCATGGGGTCTGTTCCCCATTGCTCAAGTGTTTATCCAGATCCGAAGGTATAGAATTAATGAAGGAAATACAAGCAGGCCTGTGTGGATCTCACATTGGATCTAGGCCCTTGCTCGGGAAAGTTTTTCGCCAAGGATTTTATTGGCCAAAGGCAGCTTCGGATGCAGCGGATATAGTCCAAAAGTGCGAAGGTTGTCAGAAATGTGCAAGAGATCAAAAACAACCTTCGTCTTTAACTCAATTAATACAACCCACTTGGCCGTTGCAAAGGTGGGGCCTTGATTTGCTAGGCCCATTACCACCAGCACTGGGGAACTTAAGATATGTGGTAGTGGCAGCAGAGTATTTTTCCAAATGGATTGAGGCAAAGCCCTTAGCCACAATAACTTCATTTACTATTCAAAGGTTTTTCTGGCAGAACATTGTTTGTCGCTTCGGAGTGCCGAAGGCCATTACTGTGGACAATGGGACACATTTTGATTCTGAAGCCTTCAGAGAATTTTGTGATCAAATTGGCACGAAGATCCATTTTGCATCAGTTCGACACCTAGAGTCAAATGGACTTGTCGAAAGAACTAATGGGATCATAATGACAGGAATAATGAAATCAATCTTCAATCAGCCAAGGGGAAAATGGCCTGACGAGCTAATCAAAGTGGTATGGAACCATAATACAACCATGTCAAGGTCAACAGGTTTTACGCCCTTTAAACTATTGTTCGGTGACGAAGCAATAACCCAGAAGAGGCCAAAGCCGGATCAATAAGGATAGTAGCTTCAGCAGAAGGCAAAGACGAAGTTGATTGCTCTGTAGAAAAAGATGCTATTGAAGGGATCAGACTTCAAGCTGTGGAAAACATCAATAAATATCAAGCTGAAACAATAAAATGGCATGACAGAAAAGTCAAGCTGAAGAACATTGAACCAGGACACTTGGTACTTCGAAGAGTAGCCAACCCTGAGACAGCAGGCAAATTACAGCTGAAGTGGGAAGGCCCCTTTTTGGTAGTATCTTCGTCAAGATCTGATTCCTACAGATTCAAGGATATGGACGACAACGACATTCCTAGATCATGGAATGCGGATGAGCTTCGGTGATATTATGTTTAGCTTGATGTAATTTTTTATATTCTTTTTCGTGGCACCCTTTTCCTTTCTGAAGGGGGAGAAAGGTTTTTAATGGGGCCTTAGCATGTAATTTCTCTTTTATTTCAGCTCTGTAAGAGCAAAATCCCCCAAAGATGTAAATGTAAAAAACTGAGAACGCACCATCGAGTGCCAAAAGAAAAAAAACAGGGGAGAAGCTCGAAAGCCGTCCCTAAGGGGATGCAGAGCACGACGAAGCTACCAAAAAAGCCGCTCCTAAGGGAGCGCAGTGTAAGTTTTTTTCTCAAAAGTCGTTCCAAAGGGAATGCAGAGCTTACAGCGAAAAATAAACGCTGATTCCGCCTAAGTAAAAGGCGAAGCGCGAAAAGTCAACGCGAATACCGCCGAAAGTAAAAGGCGAAGAAGCTCCTAAGGGAGGCTTACAGCGAAAAATAAACGCTGATACCGCCGAAAGTAAAAGGCGAAGAAGCTCCTAAGGGAGGCTTACAGCGAAAAGTCAGCGCTGATATGTGTTTATTTCTAAGGGAATAACGGCTGCGGTTGTGACTTCAGATATATGTTTGGTCATTCATTTGCACATCACATTACATCATAACATTTGCATTCATAAACATTCATTCAGACATATGTAGGATAACCATCATCGTAGCATAAGCAGTTGTTTCGGCTTTAAAGATCAGGCTTCGGCAAAAAGAAGAAGCAGTTTTATATGCTTCGTTGTGTACGAAAAGAAGGGCCGGCAAAAAGAAGAAGCAGTTTTATATGCTTCGTTGTGTACGAAAAGAAGGGTCGGCAAAAAGAAGAAGCAGTTTTATATGCTTCGTTGTGTACGAAAAGAAGGGTCGGCAAAAAGAAGAAGCAGTTTTATATGCTTTGTTGTGTACGAAAAGAAGGGAAGGTGTTTTTTTCGCCTTCGGCTCAAAATGCTAATTTCGTCCACACCAAAGCACTTCATACTTTGATGGAAGGGTAAGAATATATTACAAGGTATGATCAAAGTTCATCAAGAACAGTTTAGTTGTATTTACAAAAGCTATTACGAAAAGTTTTTTGAGTCTTTCTACAGTCTACTTCTACCAATCTTCATTGGGCTTCAACTTCGGCGTCATATTCTTTAAGCATTGGCTTCGGCTTCGTCATCCTACATGAATTAAAGTATTGTGAGTAAACATCAAGTTTGAAGGAAAAGGTAAGCACAAGGTATGATTTCTTACTGGTTCAAGATGACTCCGAGCTTCGTCTCCAGCTTTCTCTCGCCCACCTTTTGTCCATATCATCTTTACAAATCTATTTGAAATGCTTCGGGCAAGGTCAGGAATATCATCTAGAATTGTTGGTGACAGAGTAAAATTGGGCCTATTAACAATTTTTCCGTGGTCACAACCAGCCTTTAGGAATACAGCAGCAGTGCCCCGAGAAGCTACCCAGGCACAGAAGTCACCATGCCCGGCTTATAACTTCATCAAGTTCATCAATTTCACCTTCAATATGTTCGAAGGTTCCCGGTAGATCTTCAGCTGAAGGAGTGAATTTTCCACTGCTGGCCCCGACCGAATAGAAGATCTTTTTTAGCCGTTGAACACATTTATTGCTGAACTCTAAACATTTATTTTGAAGACTTGTTAATGATTTTTCCAATTTTGAAACTTTTTCAACCTCGATTTCCAATTTCGCGTTAAGTTTTTGTTTTTCTTGCTCAAAGCTTTCTGACTGAGAGAGAAGCTTCGTATTTAGATCTGCTATTTTAGCTTCAGCTTCCGCCAGTAAGCCTTCAGTCGCCTGAAGCTCGAAGTTTTCTTTTCAAGAACAGCTGATTGGTCTTTTATTTTGTTCTCTAGGTTTTCGATTATAACCTCATGCTTCTTGTCCTCCAAATCTTGTTGCATTTTTAAAGCTTTGCTCAGCAACATACTCTGCACACAAATAATTTTTATTAGAAAACATCTTCGTCATATTAAAACAATTAAAAGATAGAGCAAAAGATGTTTACCTTGAAATTGGAATAAAATAAACTACCAACGACGTGCTATCGTCGGTAGCGGCTAATGTCTGTTTCCAGCTTCGGGAAACCGATACTCTTTGATAGAGTACCGATAACCTTAACTCCGGTCTGATCCCGGATACAGTCCAACTTTTCATCGTCAACACCCCCGAAGAGAAGTGCTCCCGGCTTATATCCACAAGACTTGGCATATTCTTTTAGCTCTTCTATTTCGGTTTTTGTCAGCTCTTGTCCAACTAAGTTTTGAAATATGAAAGCTTCATCTTCCGAAGTATCGTCGGCTATTTCTTTCTTTTTCTCGAGCTCCGGGGTCAAAGTCTTTTTGGTGTCTGCTGTAGCTTCTTCTGTGGCCATGTCTAGCAGTATCTTATCGATATGTTCAATTGTGGTTTCCATGTTAAAATCTTCGGTCGAGGTAGCTTCGGTAGCTGCGACCTCCGAAGGTGCAACTTCGATATTTGTTATGTCCTCAACGGCTGGCGTCTTCCGAGCTGAAGCTCTTGGTGGTGTCTTGTCAATGACTTCTGTTACTGCGATGATTCTTTGCTTTTTTGCTTTAGCTGTTTTCTCCGTTTTTACGGGCTCCTTTTCCTTCTGAAAAAGCTTCGTCAGATGAGGCTCTAATGGACTTAGCTTCACAGGCAAGGATTCAGTCATTACCTTTAAAATTTCCTCCACGTCGGTAGTAGAAGGTGATGCAGGAGTCCCTTCTTCGTCAGTTATTTTTTGCTTCAGAGACGAAACCCTTCTCTTCTTTGGAATACTTGTTTTCGGGTCAGTCCTCGGATTTTTCTCTTTTGGTTGTTCTTCGTCGTCTTTATTCAAAGCTTCAGCTACTCTTTTTCTCTTCTGGCCCTCGGCACCTTTATCCAGCCGCTCATAGTCAGGATACTCAAAATTCAAGGCATCCATTACTCGATTCATTCTTCGCTTCGGACGGGTGCCGAAGGCGGCAGTCATCAACTGATCTTCTTTCTTAGAATAATTGCCAAGGATTTCGTTACACATAACTTCAATTGTGTCCAACCACTCTTGGCAAGGTGCTTTAAAATATTTTTTAAACTTGTAATAATAAGGTAGCCGGACAAGTTCCCTTTCTTTCTTCTCCCCCTTTAGCTTCGGCATTTCCCATTCTTTCAAAGTCGGGAAAACTCTGAAAGCCAAGAACTCTTGCACCAGGTCCCTAGTGCTGATATGCTCCGAAATAATTCTAAATTCAGCCAAAGCAGTTTGGGCTGGGCCTTTTGGTGTCATATTACATGAGGGTCTGGTTTCTCCGAAGGTCAGTTCAAGCGGACTCTGGACCAGCTTTTCCTTGTCATCTTCAACTTTGACATAGAACCATTCAGACTTCCAGCCTGCTGGCCACTTGCTTCGGTAGCTAATCACAGGAAACTTTGTAGTTTTCCGGTAAGCAAAGTTGTAACAACCAAAATTTTCATGCAATCCATCCTTTCTGGCCTTGGTTTGGTAATGCAGTTCGTGCACCCGGCAGAATCCTTCGGAAAATGGTTCCACCCCCTGGCTTCGGAGGGCCCAGACATAAACACTGAGCCTAACGATAATGTTAGGAGTCAGCTGATGAAAGTAGATCCCAAACTTCTTCAATACATCTGCAACCATCCCATGGAGTGGAAGTCTTAATCCAGCTTTGAAGAAACTTTTAAAAACCACTATTTCATCTTTTTCTAGCTTCGGGGTAGTTTCTTCTCCACCGAAGCGAATTGATTTCTTCTCTGCTTCACGAAGATAGCCCAACTTTACCATTTTAGGAAAATCAGCTTTAGAGATGGTAGATTTGCCGAAATCCAGGTAGCTGGGTTTGCTCGGCACTGCGCTGCTGTAATCATCTTCGGAATCAGTCTCTTCAACAGCAGCCCGTTCTGTTTCAACAGCAGGGGTGTCTTCGGCAACTTGCGTGTCTTCCGGCGTTACTAGCCCAGAGCGCCTCATTGCTTCGGAAATTGGAACAGTTTCAGTAGCTTCGGCCTCGTCTCCTTCACACTCAACCCTAGCAGTGGAGCGTAATCTAGCCATTTGATTTTAAATTTTCTTGAAAATTCCTTGGAAATTAATAACCTTTCTCTTCCGAAGCTCTTCTTGTGACGAAGCAGATTCCAAACTGCAGCTTCGTTCGAATGCAAAAGTCAAGCTTCGGCTATGGTTAAATTTTTGGCAGCGAAATAGTGCAATAGCAATGAATGCTATGGTAACTTCACACATACCCATCTGTTTATATACTGCTCCAGGTAAGAAGGTGGATCGTCAAGATTTTTACACCGGGCAAACAGTCGCTCGCACTCGCTGCATGGTAGACCGCTCCGCACTCGGAAGCTCTATCGTTTCTCGACAACGAGCTCAGGGAATGTGTTTTTTCGGACCTTTGGCTTAGGGCCTTCGTCCATATCGCAATCTGAATTTATCATTCTAACAAATTAATATTGCGAGGGGCTACTGTTGGGGGCCTTCGGCTTCCGAAGGTCCTCAAAAACATGATTTAACAAAGTTTCTGGAGTATAATGCATGAACAGGTATCTTCGGACTTGGGTTAAAACCATGGTGTGAAGAAGCACAAAAGGAATACGAAGGATGGCACGGAGCCGAAGCTGTACACAGGAGAGCTTCGGCAAGATAGTGGAAAAGGAAACCGACTTAAAGATGAAAAGGCTATTCAGACCCCGGCGGGTTACTACAGAGTTATTAGCAAATGTAAAGGGCATGGATGTAATTTTACATGGGCTGCGACCCGTGCCTATAAATAGATGAACAGTGTTCCTGTACTGCACACGCTAACTTGGCATTTGCTTTTGCGTCACGCTTGTACTTCTGCCTTCCCTCAAGCCGAAGGTACATTTGTAATTTGAAATCATTTCTATTTTTCCATGATAATAAAATAGAAATGATTTTATGATAATGTTTAAATGTTTATATTATATCTCATGCTTTATATGAATCCTTCGTTATTACTTGTTGTACTTATGAAGGTATGTCTCTCGTAACCTTCGTCCGAAACTCATTATTTCCCGAAGGGGCATAATGTTTCGAAGGATGAAGGACTTTAACACTTAACACTTTTTGTGTTGCCTTGTTCTTAACTCTTAGCATTTGAGAACAAGTCCCCAACAGCTCCCATGCCTTAGGATAACGAGGGTTACATTTCGTACCCTACCGGTTATCCTGAGAGCAAAATTAGGAGAATTCATTCTAGGAAGTCTCACTCTGGCCCTAATCATGCTTTTATGTATAAGGGTGAGACATCTAGCTCTAGGCAACCAACCCGTGCTAAGTTGCCTAAAAGGAGAACTCCTACTGCATCAAATGACCATAGCATTTCATTCAAAACCTTTGATGCATCATATGTGCTTACTAACAAATCTGGCAAGGTAGTTGCCAAGTTTGTTGGGGGCAAACACAATGGATCAAAGACTTGTGTTTGGTTACCTAAAGTTCTTGTTTATAATGCTAAAGGACCCAAGACCGTTTGGGTACCTAAAGTCAAGAACTAAAATTGTTTTGTAGGTTTATGCATCCGGGGGCACAAGTTGGATCATCGATAGCGGGTGCACAAACCACATGACAGGGGAGAAGAAAATGTTCTCCTCCTACGAGAAAAACAAAGATCCCCAACGAGCTATCACATTCGGGGATGGAAATTAAGGTCTAGTAAAAGGTTTGGGTAAAATTGCTATATCTCCTGACCATTCCATTTCTAATGTTTTTCTTGTAGATTTTTTATATTACAATTTGCTTTTTGTATCCCAACTATGTCAAATGGGCTACAACTGTCTATTTACTGATGTAGATGTCATTGTCTTTAGAAGAAGTGATGATTCAATAGCATTTAAGGGAGTGTTAGAGGGTCAGCTATACTTGGTAGATTTTGATAGAGCTGAACTCGACACTTGCTTAATAGCTAAGACTAACATGGGCTGGCTCTGGCATCGCCGACTAGCACATGTTGGAATGAAGAATCTTCATAAGCTTCAAAAGGGAGAACACATTTTAGGATTAACAAATGTTCATTTTGAGAAAGACAGGATTTGTAGCGCATGCCAAGCTGGAAAGCAAGTTGGTGTTCATCATCCACACAAGAACATCATGACGACTGACAGGCCACTGGAGCTCCTACACATGGATTTATTCGGCCAGATAGCTTACATAAGCATCGGCGGGAGTAAGTAGTGTCTAGTTATTGTGGATGATTATTCTCGCTTCACTTGGGTATTCTTTTTGCAGGAAAAATCACAAACCCAAGAGACTTTAAAGGGATTCTTGAGACGGGCTCAAAATGAGTTCGGCTTGAGGATCAAGAAAATTAGAAGCGACAACGGGACGGAGTTCAAGAACTCTCAAATTGAAGGTTTCCTTGAGGATGAGGGCATCAAGCATGAGTTCTCTTCTCCCTACACCCACAACAAAATGGTGTAGTGGAGAGGAAGAATCAAACTCTATTGGACATGGCAAGAACCATGCTTGATGAATACAAGACGCCGGATCGGTTTTGGGCCGAAGCGATTAACACCGCTTGCTACTCCATCAACCGGTTATATCTACACCAAATCCTCAAGAAGACATCATACGAACTCCTAACCGGTAAAAAGCCCAACATTTCATATTTTAGAGTCTTTGGTAGCAAATGCTTTATTCTTATTAAGAGAGGTAGAAAATCCAAATTTGCTCCTAAGACAATAGAAGGCTTTTTACTAGGATATGATTCAAACACAAGGGCATATAGAGTCTTTAACAAGTCCTCTGGACTAGTTGAAGTTTCTTGTGACGTTGTGTTTGATGAAACTAATGGCTCTCAAGTAGAGCAAGTTGATCTTGATGAGATAGGTGAAGAAGAGGCTCCGTGCATCGCGCTAAGGAACATGTCCATTGGGGATGTGTGTCCTAAGGAATCCGAAGAGCCTCCAAATGCACAAGATCAACCATCCTCCTCCACGCAAGCATCCCCACCAACTCAAAATGAGGATGAGGCTCAAGTTGATGAAGGAGAAGATCAAAATGATGAGCCACCTCAAGATGACGACAATGATCAAGGGGGAGATGCAAATGATCAAGACAAGGAGGATGAACAACCAAGGCCGTCACACCCAAGAGTGCACCAAGCAATCCAACGAGATCACCCCGTCGACACCATCCTCGGCGACATTCATAGGGGGGTAACCACTAGATCTCGTGTTGCACATTTTTGTGAGCATTACTCTTTTGTTTCCTTTATTGAGCCACACAGGATAGAGGAAGCACTCCAATATCCGGATTGGGTGGTGGCGATGCAAGAGGAGCTCAACAATTTCACTAGGAACGAGGTATGACACTTAGTTCCATGTCCTAACCAAAATGTTGTAGGAACCAAGTGGGTCTTCCGCAACAAGCAGGATAAGCATGGTGTGGTGACAAGGAACAAAGCTCGACTTGTGGCCAAAGGATACTCCCAAGTCGAAGGTTTGGATTTTGGTGAAACCTATGCACCCGTAGCTAGGCTTGAGTCAATTCGCATATTATTAGCCTATGCTACTTACCATGGCTTCAAGCTTTATCAAATGGACGTGAAGAGTGTCTTCCTCAACGGACCAATCAAGGAAGAGGTCTACGTTGAGCAACCTCCTGGCTTTGAAGACAGTGAGTATCCTAACCATGTCTATAGGCTCTCTAAGGCGCTTTATGGGCTCAAGCAAGCCCCAAGAGCATGGTATGAATGCCTAAGAGATTTACTTATTGGTAATGGCTTCAAAGTCGGCAAGGCCGATCCTACTTTATTTACTAAAACTCTTGACAATGATTTGTTTGTATGCCAAATATATGTTGATGATATTATATTCGGGTCTACTAACAAATCTACTTGTGAGGAATTTAGTAGGATCGTGACGCAAAAATTTGAGATGTCGATGATGGGGGAGTTGAAGTATTTTCTAGGATTCCAAGTCAAGCAACTCCAAGAAGGCACCTTCATTAGCCAAACGAAGTATACTCAAGATATTCTAAACAAGTTTGGGATGAAGGATGCCAAGCCCATCAAGACTCCCATGGGAACAAATGGGCATCTCGACCTCGACACGGAAGGTAAATCCGTCGATCAAAAGGTATACCGATCAATGATAGGTTCATTACTCTATTTATGCGCATCTCGACCGGATATTATTCTTTCCGTATGCATGTGTGCAAGATTCCAATCCGACCCTAAGGAATCTCACCTTATGGCCGTAAAACGAATCTTGAGATATTTGGCTTATACTCCTAAGTTTGGGCTTTGGTACCCTCGGGGATCCACATTTGATTTAATTAGTTATTCGGATGCCAATTGGGCAGGGTGTAAAATTAATAGAAAGAGCACATCGGGGACTTGCCAGTTCTTGGGAAGATCCTTGGTATCTTGGGCTTCAAAGAAGCAAAATTCGGTCGCTCTTTAAACCGCCGAAGCCGAGTATATTGCCGCAGGCCATTGTTGCGCGCAACTACTTTGGATGAGGCAAACCCTGCGGGACTATGGTTACAAATTAACCAAAGTTCCTCTTCTATGTGATAATGAGAGTGCAATCCGCATGGCAGATAATCCCGTTGAGCATAGTCGCACTAAGCACATAGCCATTCGGTATCACTTTCTTAGGGATCACCAACAAAAGGGGGATATCGAGATTGCATACATTAATACTAAAGATCAATTAACCGATATCTTTACCAAGCCACTAGATGAACAAACCTTTACCAAACTTAGGCATGAGTTAAATATTCTTGATTCTAGGAATTTCTTTTGATGTCTTGCACACATAGCTCATAGATATACCTTTGATCATGTCTCTTCTATATATGCTATGACTAATGTGTTTTCAAGTGTATTTCAAACCAAGTCATAGGTATATTGAAAGGAAATTGGAGTCTTCGGCGAATTCAAAGGCTTCCACTCCACTCTATCACTCGTCCTTCGCTGTCACTTCGAACATCTCTCCATCTTTGGTATAATCTTCACTCATATGTTTTATTTGCCAAAGCGGAGAAAGTAGTTAGGAAAGGGCTTATATTTCACTCTAAGTATCCATTTTTGGCGATTCATGCCAAAGGGGGAGAAAGTATTAGCCCAAAGCAAAAGGACCGCACCACCACCCGAATTTTAAAACTAATGATTTTCGATTGGTATTTTTCAAATTGATATCTTATTGTGTTCAAAAAGAGGAGAAAATAACACTTTCAAAATTTGTATCTTAAAACCCTCTTGAACACTAAGAGGAGAATTTATTAAGGGGGAGTTTTGTTTAAGTCAAAGGAAAAGCATTTGAAATAGGGGGAGAAAATTTCAAATCTTGAAAATGCTTTGCAAAATCTTATTCATTTACCTTTGACTATTTGCTAAAGGACTTTGAAAAAGATTTACAAAAGTATTTGCAAAAACAAAACATGTGGTGCAAGCGTGGTCCAAAATGTCAAAATTAAAAGAAACAATCCATGCGCATCTTATAAGTATTTGCATTGGCTCAATTCTAAGTAACCTTTGCACTTACAATTATGCAAACTAGTTCAATTATGTACTTCTATACTTGCTTTGATTTGTGTTGGCATCAATCATCAAAAAGGGGGAGATTGAAAGGGAATTAGGCTTACACCTATTTTCCTAAGTGATTTTGGTGGTTGAATTGCCCAACACAAATAATTGGACTAACTAGTTTGCTCTAGTGTATAAGTTCTACAGGTGCCAAAGGTTCACAATAAGCCAATAAAAAGACCAAGAAAGGATTCAAATATAAGGGAGCAAAGTCAGCCGAAGTGTGCCCTGGTTTGGCGCACCGGACTGTCCGGTGTGCCACCGGACAGTGTCCGGTGCACCAGGGTCTCCAACTCCGAACTGCTCACCTTCGGGAATTCTGGAGGCTCCTTCGCTATAATTCACCGGACATGTCCGGTGTGCCAGCGGAGCAACAACTCTTTCCGCGCCAACGGTCACCTGCAACGACATTTAATGCGCGCCAGAGCGCGCAGAAGTCAGGCACGCGCGCGAAGGCGCACCAGACAGTCCACAGGACCTGTCCGGTGCACCACCGGACTGTCTGGTGGCCCAGAAGACTCCAGCTCCAACGGTCAGAATCCAACGGCTCGCTCACCTGGCTGGCACACCGGACTGTCCGGTGCGCCATGCGACTGCAGCCTTCCAACGACCATTTTTGGTGGTTGGGGCTATAAATACCCCAACCACCCCACATTCAATGGCATCCAAGTTTTCAAGCTTCCAACCACATTACAAGAGCTAGCATTCATTGCAAAGCACATCAAAGAGATCAAATCCTCTCCCAACTCCACACAAAAGCTTTAGTGATTAGAGAGAGTGATTTGCCGTGTTCATTTGAGCTCTTGCGCTTGGATCGCTTCTTTTCTTTCTCATTTGTTCTTGTGATCAAAACTCAATTGTAACCGAGGCAAGAGACACCAATTGTGTGGTGGTCCTTGCGAGGAAGTTTTGTTCCCGGTTGATTTGAGACGAGAAGCTCACTCGGTCCGAGGGACCGTTTGAGAGAGGGAAAGGGTTGAAAAAGACCCGACCTTTGTGCCCTCCTCAACGGGGAGTAGGTTTGCAAGAACCGAACCTCGGTAAAACAAATCCGCGTGTCACACTCTTTATTCGCTTGCGATTTGTTTTGCACCCTCTCTCGCGGACTTATTATTATTTCTAACGCTAACCCGGCTTGTAGTTGTGATTAACTTTGTAAATTTTAGTTTCGCCCAATTCACCCCCCTCTAGGCGACTTTCATCTACCGCAAAGGCTAAGTTTCAATCTACACTAAATAAGTATGAATACAAGATTGAAACTTAAATGCTTAAAATAAATGCGGAAGCTTAAAGAGCAAAGTAGAGAAGTAAACTCTCGTGGATGACACCGGTATTTTTACCGAGGTATCCAGAACCGCGCAAGGTCCCGACTAATCCTCGTTGGTGCCCCTACGCAAAGGGAAGCCCACGCGAGGGCCAAGCACCTCGGTCGAGTAACTCCGTAGAGAGCCGCGTGCCTTCTCCACGCGCAAGTGGTGCTCCGCTTCCGGCTCCTCTCGGACGCTCCCCGCCGTCTCCACTATCGAGCTTCCGGCCGAAACGCCGCGGGCCTCGTTCCCTCCGGTACAAGGTGGCGGCCGTGACACAAACGTGGTTGTCACGGTCTCGCAAGACTTTCGCCCCACTCGGTACAATTACAACGGCTCGCGCAAGAGCCAAGGGATTGTGTGGTTTTTCTAAACTCACTCAACTAACTAGGATTCACCTAGAGCAAGCACTAAAGCGGTCTAACTAACCTAAGCACTTCCCAAAGCACCTACGCTAATCACCGAGTGATTCTATTAAGCACTTGGGTGTTTGAGCTCTTGGAAATATGCACTATGTGCCTTGGTATGTTGCTTGGGCTCTCACACTTGAGAATGGCCGGTTGGGGTGGTATTTATAGCCTCCAAACCCCAAACTAGCCGTTGGATAGAAAGCTGCAACTTTCTGTCGTCGGGTGCACCGGACAGTCCGGTGCACCACCGGACAACCACTGTGCAGTGTCCGGTGCACGCCACGTCAGCCGACCGTTGGCGCCTGTAGCAGTCGACCGTTGGATCCGACCGTTGCCGTCTGTCCGGTTCACACCGGACAGACCGGTGCCGACTGTCCAGTGCCCCACCGGACAGACCGGTGCTACAGCAAGAGAGCGCCTGTCTGTGGGCCTCTCTGCGCAGACTGTCCGGTGCCACACCGGACAGTCTGGTGCACACCGGACAGCACTGTCCGGTGCGCCACCAGGCGCTGGCTGACAGCCCTCTTCTCAGATTTCTTCACTGATTTCTTCGGGCTTCTTTTGTTCTTGAGTCTTGGACTTCTATGCATCTTTTTATGTCTTCTTTTGAGGTGTTGAATCCTCATCACCTAGGTCCAATCCTCATCGCATCCTGTGAACTATAATTATAAACACTAGCAAATGCGTTAGTCCACAGGTTGTGTTAATCATCAAACACCAAAACTCAATTAGCCAAATGGCCGGGGTCCATTTTCCTTACAGTCGTCAGTGCGACCAACATACGATGAGCCGTGAGATCTTGTTGCTGATGCAATTAACTCTTCTGGGCATTACTCCAATCGCTTCTAAGTGCTAGCGATGACCAATCAACACGTGCCACCTGGCATGACCTGTCAACCAGGAAGGGTGTAACGTGGTTGGTGAATCGACCTGCAATGCCCAAAAACAAATAAAAACATCAAATTAACGGTCGATTAATCATCATCAATCGAATCAATAATCAATTTATCTCACATTTATTTCTTGTAAATTTAGGAGTAGTTCTAGTCTAGTTCTAGTTTAGCCTTTCAATCCCCAAATTCTCTGCTTCTCTTCGACTCTACATCGATTAGAGGAGTCTAGGTCGGTCTGCCGAGCCTAGACAACACCTAGGATCTCTTCTCCCCGACAGGGTCCCTTCCGGAAGCGAGATCCAGGCGCCATCGACGACCTTCGCCACCCCTGCGCATGCGCGGACCGTCCGGCCTGTAGGCGCAGACCGTCCGGCAGGAAACCCTAGCCCTGCCCCAGGTCGCGGTCCGTCCAGCCCCTGGTCGTGGACCGTCCGCGCCTGTGCAAAGAGCACCACTGTCAGTTCTCACGTAGTGATTGGCGCCCAAAAAGGCACCAACACACTTTTTGGCGACTCCGCTAGGGCAACACATATAAAGCCATCAGATCGGCCCTCAATGGCTGGTTCAAGGGATAGCTCTGACGTCTCCCCTAGCAATATCATAAAGCCGACTTGGGAGACCTTGCCGGCTGACGAACAGCTCCAGTTCGAGAAGCACAAGGAGCAGCTGATCCAAAAGGCAATGGCGAAGATCCTGACCAACTTCAAGGTGGATAGGAACAACAAGGTCGTTCGGCAACGGACGACTGATCTGGCTTCACTCCGACCCATAACGGATACCCCCAATGTAAGTAACACCAACGAGCCCCAATCTCTTAAAGCTTACATAGATGAACAACGAGAACAAATGCAACATATCATAGGGGGTATACAAAAAGATTATAAAAGGTAGTATGTGCGTTTGATAAATCCACTGTTGCAAATTTTCCTTCGTACAAGGTTGAATTGGGGGGAAATAACATAATTCATCGGCTACAGGTTGTCACGACCAGTCACAACCCCTTTATATGAAGCCGATGGACAGATACCCTGATCAACCACAACCTCCTACGCACATCGGCAATAAATTAGCCGATCTGCACATGACCGGACCATCTGCATGTGAGCGCGGACCGTCCGGGCCGGCAGCGGCCGGGCCCATTTTCAATGAGTTACCAAGATATGTGTCCGAGCCGCCGCATATTACACAAGCCCTAAACCACCCAGACAGACCGTCCGCATATGATCACGGATGGTCCACACAGCCGACCGGACGGTCCGCGTATCCGACCGGACGGTCCGACATAGGGATGTTGGAGGAAGATTGTTACCTAAATCCTCGTCCATCCCAGCAACACTTCCCATCACACTATACAATGCACCAGCCCATTAATAAAGAATCCTAAGGCCATGGGAGCGAGTACTTTCCGACCCGGCCTAGAAGGCCGGAAAGGAACGGTCAATCCTATGAACCATATAGGGCAAATAGTAATGCACCACATAACTCAAACCAATGGGGGGAGACAACATGCTAATATCCAGTCAACCTCACCTATGTTTGACCAGAGAGCTGGTGGTCTCGCACCGGCTGCCATTGATATAGTGAGGGAAGAAATAGCTGGGG
Organism: Zea luxurians; assembly: GCA_029449295.1. NCBI lineage: Eukaryota > Viridiplantae > Streptophyta > Magnoliopsida > Poales > Poaceae > Zea > Zea luxurians. The sequence continues at coordinate 94,375,343 of JAOPSE010000015.1, read as the reverse complement.
CGTTCCGAGATAAGCTCAGAGTAAGCATGGTCCCTGGGGGGCAGTCATATTGGAGGCCTTATGACAGCCGATTTGACCACCACCCATACCCACAGGGAACAAGGATACCCGAATTCGCACAATTTTCGGGTGACCAAGGGAAAAGCACACGTGAACACATAGGCCAGTTTCTAGCGCAATTAGGAGAATTGGCCGACATAGAGGCGTTCCACGTGCGTTTATTCTCATTATCTTTAACAGGAACCGCATTCACATGGTATGCCACACTATCTCCCAATTCTATTTTGTCATAGGGGATTTAGAACAAAAATTCCATGATCATTTTTTTTCGGTGATTATGAGTTAGATTTAGTAGACTTAGTGGCCCTGTGACAAGAAAAAGACGAATCGGTTAATGAATACATCCGGAGGTTCCGGGATACAAGAAATCGATGCTTTCAAATTCATTTAGCAGAAAAACAGCTAGCAGGATTAGTCTTTAATGGACTGCGATATTATTTAAAGGAAAGATTAGAAGGTATCCAGTTTTTTACGCTAGCACAATTATATCAAAGAGCTTTGGCTTGTGAAAACCGAAGCAAAGAAACTGCTAAAACAATTCATCACAACGTGCATATAGTAGAGTGCGACCAAAGCAGCTCGGATGACGAATCACCAGAAGTATATGCAGCTGAAATGGTTTGGCCAAAGCAGGCCAAATTCTTGGCTTGTTCCTCCTTACAGCAGGTTTAAAAGAAACGACAAGATGATGTTAAGTTTACATTTAATGTTGGTAAATGTGACAAAATATTTGATGAATTACTCTAAAATGGCAACATTAAAATAAATCATACTGTTCCATCCACCGACGAGCTAAAACGACGTGCATATTGCAAGTGGCATAACTCATTTTCTCATGCCACTAATGATTGTAATGTATTTCGACGACAAATTCAATCAGCCATTAACGAGAGACGATTGAAATTTCAGGAAATGCAGATGGATACAGAGCCCTTCCAGGTAAATGTGATCGACTTCGAGTGCAAGAGGGTCCTAATTCGACTAAGCACAACTGATAAGGGCAAAGGCAAAGAGATAATCATCGGCGACACGCGGGAGGCCGATGGGAATAATAAAATTTCTTGCAGGAAACTGGTGGCCGAGAAGAATCCTGATGGAGGAGAGACCCTTAAAGTGACCATCACAACCTCCAGCACTAGGGGGGCAAGCACAGACCAAGAGACGGGCGCAGGAACTCGTACTGTGCATCACGGACGGTCCGACGTCCAGGCGCGAACGGTCCGGGATGGCATCGGACGGCCCGAAGAATTTCAGCGGATGGTCCGGCAATACTGAAGACCCCCAACGTCCACGTACCTTCAAGCCACGACGACCAGATATAGGTACGTGGAAAACTAATACATTTAAGGCAGCTGGTCGGCTGGTCAAATCTGGCCTAACCTTTGATCAATAATTATCCAAATATATAAAAAAGAAGGTCGACCCAAGTGACCGACCAGCGAACTGAAGCGTCCCGATCCTTTGGGACTCAAATGTGAAACAATTACTAGTCCTAGGAGGCTAGTAAACACATTCCTTACTTCAAATAGTACAGAGTTTAAATAGAGGTTATTACAATACCGGGGTACAAGCTCGAGAGAGCCAGAAAAAAACGCAGTAGGAAAATATACTAGCCCAAGCCACAGGCAGAACTGGGTGCAGACACAACCCTCTCAATCAAGCATAGTGTAGCATCCCAAAAATTCAAATCCTAAAATTTTCTCAAACTTGCCCTAAATTCAAAATGAATTTCAAGTTTCATTTCAAAATGTTTGTTTGCGAGTTGATATCAACAAATAAAATATAGTGGTCTATTTTATCTCCAAAATCCTCCTCAAAATATCCTACAAGTATTTCCCCAGTGATCCACCTTAAATTGTTTCCAGAAATATTGCCCAGATATTTCTCTAGTGATCCCCTTCAATTTCTTTCCAGAAATATTGCCCAGATATTCCACCAACATATCTCCAAGTATTTTCTTCCTAAGAAATACCTTCATAATCATTTTTCAAGTCCCTATAAATATTTTCTTCATAACTTTCCTCATGCCCATACGTATACGTATGCCTCCGGTGTCATACGTTGAGCTCTACAAGCAAATCTCACTTATACAAGACAAATCCATGCTAATCTCCCACTAATCCTCTCATCCTCCCACTAATCCTCTCATCCCTCCCCCTAATCACCCCACCATGGCTATAAATAGAGGGGCAAGGGCCTCCTCTCATCCCACCCCAAGCCATTTCATGGCAACTCTCTCCCCCCCCACACACACCCACTCCATGTTCCACACAAGCACACACTAGCACAAGGATCATTCGATCGTTCTTTGATCGTTCGTCCCCTGTTCTTAGTTTGTTCGTTCGTTCGTCCGATCGTTCATGGTTCGTTCATCCGTTCGTCCGATCGTTCGATCGTTCGTCCAAATAATCTTTTTCCTACTGTTATGTGGCCGAAATTCCGATCGTTCGTTCGTTCAATCATTCGATCGTTCATCGTTCGTTCATAGTTCCTATTCATCGTTCATCGTTCGTTCATAGTCCCTATTCATCGTTCTTCTAGATAATCTTTGTCCTATCGTTATGTTGCCGAAATTCCGATCGTTTGTTCGTCCGATCATTTGATCGTTCGTCCGTTCGTTCATCCAAATAATCTTTTCCCTGCTGTTATGCTGCCAAAATTCCGATCGTTCGTTCGTTCGTTCGATCATTCGATCATTCATCGTTCGTTCATAGTTCCTATTCATCGTTCATCATTCGTTCATAGTCCCTATTCATCGTTCTTCCAGATAATCTTTGTCCTGCCGTTATGCTGCCGAAATTCCGATCGTTCGTTCGTCCGTTCGTTCATAGTTCCTATTCATCGTTCATCGTTCGTTCATACGAACTATTCACCATCACTATTCATCATTACTATTCATCTTTACTATTCACCGTTACTATTCATCGACACTATTCACTATTGTTACTATTATCGTTACTATTCATCGATCATCCAATCACCCCAAATTTCAACTACTCATCCATCATGCTGTCCAGTCCACCTAAGACCAGCCAGACCCATATTCCAGTCATACGAACTTCGGTGACTGTGATTTTCCTTCCAGTAGGGAACTTCCCATCTGGTCACCCATCCCAGGTTTCTCCAAGTTGAACACGCTTAACTTTGAGATTCCTTCGAACCAGGCTTCCAAACTCCGATTCCAATAATTCTTGTTTCTAAATTCTTATCAAACTATTATCTATCCAACCATGTCATCCCTTAAGCATGGTTCATATTCCAGAAAACTCCCAAAATACTCTTGTCCCATATTCTGCCTATAACTCTCCTGTTCATACTAAGTTAGGACGATTCATTCGTCACTATTCTCACCAACAGTGAACTTCATTGTGCTACACCACATACACCCAGCTATAAATACACCCAGCTACCCTCTCCCTCTCCACACACACTCAACACCCTCAGCAAGGCAAACACCCCACCCACTCAGTTACTCCGCTCTGCCGGCTACACGCATAGTGTTGCTTCGCCTCCAGTCCACCCTCCTGGTAAGCACCTCCGCTCCACCACCAGTAATATCACAACACCACATGACACAGATTCTACTCAATACTCTACCCATCCATATATCGCTATTCTGACCACTATACTAAATATTTATTGGTATACTTGCTGGTTTGTATGTTTGCTTATTCATATTGCATAGTTATCGGAGCGTTCGTGCCGTCTCGTGGAGGCCGGATCTGCAGGTCTACGCCAGGCAGTGGAGCCAGAAGCCAGTTCCGCGAGTTCTCCTTCCCCCTTCGTCGGATAAGCACGGCAAGCTCACTGGATCCCTTTGATGCATATATTACCTATGTTTTCAACCACAACCCTCAGCCTGTTATTTTATGCATGATATGATTTTGAGATAAGTTATTATGGCCACCCAAGCCGCTTGCCGCAATCAATCCTTAATATATTTGTTACAAATGATTTGAGAAAGGGTGTGAGTTTTCAAAAGAAAATGCTTTTCAAAATGTGTATGATGAAGGGTTTTCACCCTTATCACCTTGTGAGTGGGATAATCAGGGACTCCCTGGTTTAGGGGAGGGCCTAAGGTGATGGCTCAGCTGGTTTAGGCATGAGCAGAAGGATTGTCCCCCTCGTATAAGGACCCGGTTTGTCATCTTTCACTACCTGTACTCATGATAAGTACAGCCACTCGAGACTGTGTGGGCAGTCACTCAATCTGAACTCGTACGGTCCAACCCCAGGGTTATGAAGGCTGGGGAGCACCGGGAGGATAAGGAGGGGGAATGTTTTGTCCGGTTTGGACATGGCGGTGGCCTGACTCCTTCCGGTATAACCGTTAAGGTTAGGACGTGCGAGGAAAGAAAGAGATTCGGATTCGGGTCCTCACTAGCTATGAGATCGCAGAGCCGGACTAGTGGGTAAAGTGTACACCTCTGCGCAGAGTTTGAAAACCTATTCGAATAGTCTATGTCCACAGGAATGGACGAGTCTGGTATGGTATGACAATTAATGTTTTGTTTTCCAAAAAAAAGAGATGCTTTTGAAAAGTGGTTTTTAAAAGGTCTGGCTGTTGAACCGTGAGCTATGGTGGACGGGAAGTCCAGTAGCTATTTTTGGAAATGAAAACCAGTGGGAAACTGCCGAGGATACCTGGATGGTTTAGTCTAGGGGATTTTGTTATAATACTGAAAAACTTCCTGCTCCTTTTGGAGAGGATGCGCTTTGCAAAAGTACCAAAATGTTTTTCAAAACAACCCTGCATAAAATATTGCTGTTTCTGCAAAATATTCTGAGCTCCACATATTCCATGCATTATATCTGATTTCCCCATTCCGCGGGTGAAGGTGGGCTGTTGAGTACGTTTGTACTCACCCTTGCTTATTTGTTGTTTTTCAGAAAAATGAGATCGGGTAAGAGTTACGACTGTTCCCAACCTTGCCTGTGGCTGTTGGACCGCTGATTTGCTTCGCTGCGTATATCGGGCTGCTTCAGCCCCACT